>CM061752.1:108027242-109227242 GCA_030979885.1 Lolium multiflorum | reverse complement strand
ATTTGACCAATGGACTTAGAAGTCATTGAAAGTGAAGTGTTTTCTGAGAATGAGGAAAACTAAAAGAGAAACTACAAAAGATATTTTGGCAGAAAGAAAGAAAAGACTAGAAAGTCTAGCTCAGGTGTATATAGATGATATACATGTTATGAATGTATTCCTTGTTTGGTCACAAAATGGAATTCTTGGGTATTAGTACCATATTGGTTGGTATGAGGTGTCATACAAGACAACTCAATACAAGAATACAATGGCCTAAGTGACTGACAAGGAATATGGTAGGAATGCACGTCTGGAACAAAATAAAGTGTTATTGTGTTCGTCGTTGGCATTCTACCTAGCCCTTCGGATTTTATAATAAAGAACTTTACAATGGTTGTTATGTTCTAGTCAAATAAAAACAATGAGTTGTTCAAATTATGACATATTCCATGTACGATGGATAAGTTATTATAAATCTTTATGGTGAAGCACACATACATAACACTGACGCTAAAATGCCATAAGGCAAATGATGTGAATTCCACTCATTAGTGGAACCGCCATTTAGGTCATGTTAGAAAGGAACGCATGAAGGAACTCCATTTGAATGGATTTTTGGAGTCATTGATTTTTGAATCATTTGGCGCTTGCAAATCTCTTCTAAAGAGAATGACTTAAATACCGTTCATAGGCCAAGAGTTGAACGGGCAACTAACTTAGTGGAAACATACATGATGATGTATATGGTTCACTGGGCATAGTTGTGTGCGGGAGATTCTTCTACTTCATGAAAACTTCTAACAATGAATTGAGTATATATATGTGGATATATTCGATAAGGAAGAAGTTTGAAACATTTGAATGGATTCAAATAAGTTTCAGCATGAAGTGGAAATCATCGTAATAGAAAAGTCAAATATCTATGATTGGATCATGGTGGAAATATTTGAATTACGAGTTTTAGCGAACATCTAAGAGATTTATGAAATTGTTCTATAACTCACGTTTCTTGGAGTATCATGATGATGATGGAGTATCCAAGAGACGTATCCAAACCTGTTGGATTGATGATGAGATAAAATAAAATGACGCCATTATACTTTTGTGGATTATGCTTTAGAGACTACCGCTTTTACACTGAATAGAGCATCATCATGATCCATTGAAATGACACCATACGAGTTATGGCATGGGTATAAACCCTAAATAGTCCTTTCTTAAATTTTGGTATGCATAGCATAAGTAAATGAGTTTACAACCAAAATCGGATAAATGTCTTTGTTGATTATCCCATGAAATTGATTGGGAATTCTTTCCACTATGAAGTCAAAGACAAAAGTGTTTGTCGATGTTTCTTACTTATTTCAAAGAAATTGTTTCTAGCGAACTATTTGAGTGGGAGGACAATGGAACTTGATAAGGTTTATGAACCTGAGCATGATGATCAGAGTAGCACAGCATCGGAAATGGTTCCGGAAGCAGCTACGAAGATCATGGCTCCCATGTCTACAAAGTGTTATAGTCATGGAGATCAAAGTACTTATTGAACCTTGTAGATGTGGTTTATTTTGTAATCAAATAAATGATTTGTGGACAAAGGATTGTTTTTGAACAATGATAAACCAACTACATACAAAGAAGTTATGATGGGCCCTGACTCCGTTAAAATGGCTATGCGCCATGAAATCCAAGATAGGTGAATACTTTTTGAAAGTAAATGGATCTATAAAGTAGATGGACTTGGATGGAATATCCTTAAAGAAGCTTGACTTATCGAAAAGCAGTTTACGAAAAAGTTCAAAGAGTTGACTACGATAAGATTAGATCTTCCGTGGCAATGCTTATAGTCTATGTGGATTATTCTAGTAATCGCTACATATTTCTTTTATGAGATATGATAGTAGGATGGCAGAAATACATTCCTTACCAGAAGTGTGTATGAAGGATGTATACTAGATACAACCAAGAGTTTTGCTGGTCCGTGGAATACTAGATAAGTATACAAACTTCAATTGGATGAAGTGAGTATCACGGAGTTGGAATCTTCACCGGATGAAATAATCAAAGAGTTTTGATTTCATCAGAAACGATGAAGATGCTTGCATTTGCAAGAAATTAAGTGGGAGCGCTGAGACATATTTATAATACTTTATGTAGATGACATATCGTTGATTAAAAATAATGTAATCATGTACTTGATGTGATTAAAAGGTTTCATTGAGAATTAATTTCAATGAAAGGATATGGACTAAAACATATTTAGTGTCAAGATCTATGAAGATAGATTGAAACACATAATAAGTTTAAGTCAAAGTACATAGAATGAATATTGAAGTGGTTCAATATAAAAATGTTAAGAAGGTGTTCTTTTCCATGTGAAGGTCTAACAAGACTTGAGTGTATTTGACACTCAATGAGTAAAAACACATGAGTGACTTTAGATCACGAATAATATGTACAAAATCAGATGTCCTGTGCTCTAAAGTGTTACGAGCATATACCAGAATGATTCATGTAATGATCATTGGACAACAGTAAGAATATCCCTGAGTGCTTTAGAAGAACCAAGGATATATATAGTTTTATATGGGTAATGACAAACAAATCGCTGTAAAGTGTTGCACCGATATTAGTTTGGTCACATATAAAAATAAAATTTCAATCTCAATTAGGCTAAGTGTTGTTTAAAAGGTAGCACAATGAGCTAGAAGGAGTCTATGCTAGATTTAGATGAGTTCTAAATATTGTGACGGATTCTACAAACGAAGGCAGAGTATGTCATTGTTTTGACAATGACTGAGGATGTTAAGTCGAGGAGTTCTTTGAGAACTTGGTGTAGTTCCGATAGTGTCAGAACTTTGAAGCTATATTGTGTGTGACAATATTAGTGACTTATTTCAGACCGCGGAATTAAGGTTCCACCAGAGGACTAAGCATATACAATTAATGCCGACTCATTTGGAAAATGAGTGATGCGTTGAGACGCAAATGAATTGCAAAATACATACGTTTCTGAGCGTGTCAGATCCGTTGACTAAAACCTCTCCCGTGAGCAAAACATGATAAGCACCAGAAGGCCAAGGTGTTATATCTTTACAAATGTAAACTAGATTATTGACTCTAGTGCAAGTGGGAGACTGTTGGAGATATGCCCAAGAGGCAATAATAAATTAGTTATTGTTATATCTTAGTGTTCATGATAAATGTTTACATCCCATGCTATAATTGTATTAACCGAAACATTGATACATGTGTGTTATGTAAACAACAAGGAGTCCCTAGTAAGCCTCTTGTATAACTAGCTTGTTGATTAATGGATGATCATGGTTTCGTGATCATGAACATTGGATGTTATTAATAACAAGGTTATGTCATTAGGTGAATGATATAATGGACACACACCCAAAAGAGCGTAGCATAAGATCAAGTCATTAAGTTCAATTTGCTATAAGCTTTCGATACATAGTTGCCTTAGTCCTTCGACCATGAGATCATGTAAATCACTTACACCGGAAGGGTACTTTGATTACATCAAACGCCATTGCGTAAATGGGTGGTTATAAAGATGGGATTAAGTATTTGGAAAGTGTGAGTTGAGGCATATGGATCAATAGTGGGATTTGTCCATCCCGATGACGGATAGATATACTCTGGGCCCTCTCGGTGGAATGTCATCTGATTAGCTTGCAAGCATATGAATGGTTCATAAGAGATCACATACCACGGTACGAGTAAAGAGTACTTGTCGGTAACGAGGTTGAACAAGGTATGGAGATACCGATGATCGAACCTCGGACAAGTAAAGTATCGCGTGACAAAGGGAATCAGCATCGTATGTAAATGGTTCAATCGATCACTAAGTCATCGTTGAATATGTGGGAGCCATTATGGATCTCCAGATCCCGCTATTGGTTATTGCTCGGAGAGGAGTCTCGACCATGTCTGCATAGTTCACGAACCGTAGGGTGACGCGCTTAAGGTTCGATGTCGCATAAGTAGATTCGGAATATGAGTTGGAGTCCGAAGTTTTTGTTCGGAGTCTCGGATGGGATCCGGGACATCACGAGGAGGTCCGGAATGGTCCGGAGAATAAGATTCATATAAGGGAAGTCATTTTCCGGGGTTCGGGAAAAAGTCCGGTGTTTTGACCGGAGCTTCTAGAAGGTTCTAGAGGGCCACCAGTGGGCCCACCACCCCGGGAGAGGCCACGTAGGCGCCACATGGCATGGTGGGGCCTTCCCACTATGACATGTGGGCCCAGGCCGGCCTACCCCTTGGAGATAAGATCTATCTCTTAAATTTAAATGGTTTAAATCTAGAGATAAGATCTATCTCTAAAATAAAGTGTTTAAACGAAGAGATAAGGGGAAGGCTTGAGGGGGAAGAAAAGTCTCCCCCCTTGGCCGGCCAAAAGGGATATGTGGGGCCCAGGGGGAACCCTAGGCCGACCCCTCCCCCTATATAAAGAGGGGAGGGGGTGGCCGGCCATTCACCCCATCCACAACCCTGGCCGCCCCCCTCTCTTCCTCCTCCATATGCTGCGCAGGCTTAGGCGAAGCCCTGCAGCAATTCTTCTCCACCACCACCACCACGCCGTCGTGCTGCTGGGATTCCGTGGAGATCTACCACACCTCCGCTGCCCGCTGGAACGGGGAGAGGAAGGGCTTCATCGACACCGTACGCGCGACCGAGTACGGAAGTGCTGCCGGATTGCAGCACTGGGGATGATCGTCTACACCAACAACGAGATCTGATCTCGTAGGCTTTGGAAATCTTCAAGGGTTAGTATCTTATCAATCTCGTTGCTTCGATCTTGTAGATTAGATCTTGGGTGTTCCATAGATTAGATCTTGGATTTATTCGTCTTGCGGTAGGAAAATTTTTGTTTTCTATGCTACGAAACCCATCATTTGTTTCAAACATGGAAATTTCAAAAACCCTCCCAAGAGCTACATTTTGGGGTGACTAAGAAGGATAGATGCTTATTTTTTCATATTCATGATTTAAACTTGTTTAAACCATGGTCAAACCTAGGATTTGACCAAGATTCAAATGGGCATAAAATTTTAAAAAAATCAGAAAATGAAAAACCAAGGCACATAGTCTTCTTATGTCATATAGTAAGCATTCAATTAAGTTGATAAACAAGGTCTAGACATATATTCAAACCAGGAAAATCATGTATCTACCCCCGAACCCTAGCTAAACTCTGTCTTATGAAGTCAAGCATGCATGAAGAGAAGTGGTTTTTGGTTTCAAACGTTTAAGCCAAAAGCCCCTTTTCAAATATTTCAAACTTATTCAAATTTGGTTCAAATTTGAAATACATACAAGTTATAGCACACATAGTGCATACATTTTCACACATACTGCACTAGATGCTAACCCTATAGTTTGAGGCCATTTGGATGAGGTCGAAAAAATTCTTGGATTAGAATCGTGTTGTTCGAACCCCGTAGTTGGATTTTTTTGAACCCTTGATTTGTAGAACTGGGCAAAACCCTAGTTTAACATATTTAATTATGGATTCGTATATCAATTTTTCTACTACCTGTTTATTATTACTATGCAGCACATGGGTGTTTGCCCGTCGAGTGAAACTCGGAGGAAGAGGGATCACTCGGAAGGAGAGAAGAAGGGAGAGCATTATGGTGTCTCCCTTTTTCGGGTGATGATGATGACTTTTGTGCAGGGTTTGTCAGTGAGCAGGAGGTGCGAGCGAGCGAGTCGAGCGAGGCCGAGAATGAGAGAGATTTGTTTTTTTGTGAGAGGGACAACCGAAGGATCCAGAAGGACCCACAGACTTCCAATACGCATCCTGATGCGTCTTCTCTTGACAAAGAAGATGGCTGGGAGTTTGCGTACCTATTGCACGTGACTTGTGCTCACTGAAGTGTGGGACCTCAAGCTTGGGCACCACACGTAAGTGACAGACCTGTTGGTGTAAAAACTCGATTGATTATTATAGTGCATTAGAACAAAGTTTCCTATGGATTCAAGGGTAGGAAATACAAGTTAAATCATTTACGTGTTAAACTTGTCTAAATCTTGGTCAAACCTAGGATTTGACCAAGATTCAAATGGGCAGAAAAATAAAAAAACAGAAAAATGAAAAACAAAATCACATAGTCTTCTTATGTCATATAGTAAGCATTAAAATTGATAAACAAGGTCTAGACATATCAAACCATACAAATCATGTATCTACCCCCTAACCCCTAAACTCCGTCTTATGAAGTCAAGCATGAAGAGAAGTGGTTTTGGGTTTCAAACATGGAAATTTCAAAATCCTCCCAAAAACTTCATTTTAGAGTGACTAAGAAGGATACATGCTTCCCTTTTCATTTTCATGTTTTAAACTTGTTTAAATTATCTTGGTCAAACCTAGGATTTGACAAGATTCAAAGATACATGCTTCCCTTTTCATTTGACATGAATCCTTGTGGCACGATGCTGGCATGCAGTTGACGTGGGAGTTAGAAATCTTTGTGGAGTAACTTTTCTTCAGGTCCTCGGCAACGGCGCCAGAAAACAGGCTTGATGCGCGTAGATGTACACGTCCGTTGGGAACCCCAAGAGGAAGGTATGATGCGCACAGTGGCAAGTTTTCTAAAGAAACCAAGGTTTAATCGAACCAGGAGGAGCCAAGAAGCACGTTGAAGGTTGATGGTGGCGAAATGTGATGCGGCGCAACACAGGGATTCCGCGCCAACGTGGAACCTGCACAACACAACCAAAGTACTTTGCCCCAACGAAACAGTGAGGTTGTCAATCTCACCGGCTTGTGTAACAAAGGATTAACCGTATTGTGTGGAAAATGATTGTTTGCGAAGAAAACAGTAAAACAAGTATTGCAGTAGATTGTATGTGATGTAAAGAATAGGACCGGGGTCCACAGTTCACTAGAGGTGTCTCTCCCATAAGATAAAAGCATGTTGGGTGAACAAATTACAGGCAATTGACAAATAGAAAAGGGCATAACAATGCATATACATGATATGATAAATATAGTGAGATTTAATTGGGCATTACGACAAAGTACATAGACCGTCATCCAGCATGCATCTATGCCTAAAAATTCCACCTTCAGGTTATCATCCGAACCCCTTCCAGTATTAAGTTGCAAGCAACAGACAATTGCATTAAGTATGGTGCGTAATGTAATCAACAACTACATCCTTAGACATAGCATCAATGTTTTATCCCTAGTGGCAACAGCACATCCACAACCTTAGAACTTTCTGTCACTGTCCCAGATATCAATGGAGGCATGAACCCACTATCGAGCATAAATACTCCCTCTTGGAGTTAAGAGCAAAAACTTGGCCAGAGCCTCTACTAATAACGGAGAGCATGCAAGATCATAAACAACACATAAGTAATAGATTGATAATCACCATAACATAGTATTCTCTATCCATCGGATCCCGACAAACACAACATATAGTATTACAGATAGATGATCTTGATCATGTTAGGCAGCTCATAAGATCCAACAATGAAGCACATAAGGAGAAGACGACCATCTAGCTACTGCTATGGACCCATAGTCCAGGGGTGAACTACTCACTCATCACTCCGGAGGCGATCATGGCGATGAAGAGTCCTCCGGAGATGATTCCCCTCTCCGGGTGCCGGAGGCGATCTCCTGAATCCCCGAGATGGGATTCGCGGCGGCGGCGTCTCTGGAAGGTTTTCCGTATCGTGGCTCTCGGCAGAGGGTTTCGCGACGAAGACTTTAAGTAGGCGGAAGGGCAACGCGAGGGCCACACGAGGGCCCCACACACCAGGGCCGCGCGGCCAAGGGCCCCGCCCTGTTGTGGCGGCGCCTCATGGCCCCACTTCCTTTCCCCTTCGGTCTTCTGGAAGCTTCGTGCAAAAATAGGACCATGGGCGTTGATTTCGTCCAATTCCGAGAATATTTCCTTACTAGGATTTCTGAAACCAAAAACAGCAGAAAACAGGCTCTTCGGCATCTTGTTAATAGGTTAGTTCCGAAAATGCGTAAATACGACATATAATGTGTATAAAACATGTAGATATCATCAATAATGTAGCATGGAACATAAGAAATTATCGATACGTCGGAGACGTATCAGCATCCCCAAGCTTAGTTCTGTCCCGAGCAGGTAAACGATAACAAGGATAATTTCTGGAGTGACATGCCATCATAACCTTGATCATACTATTGTAAACATATGTAATGAATGCAGCGATCAAAACAATGGTAATGACATGAGTAAACAAATGAATCATAAAGCAAAGACTTTTCATGAATAGTACTTCAAGACAAGCATCAATAAGTCTTGCATAAGAGTTAACTCATAAAGCAATAAATCAAAGTAAAGGTATTGAAGCAACACAAAGGAAGATTAAGTTTCAGCGGTTGCTTTCAACTTATAACATGTATATCTCATGGATAGTGTCAATGTAAAGTAATATAACAAGTGCAATATGCAAGTATGTAGGAATCAATGCACAGTTCACACAAGTGTTTGCTTCTTAAGGTGGAGAGAGATAGGTAAACTGACTCAACATAAAAGTAAAAGAATGGTCCTTCAAAGAGGAAAGCATCAATTGCTATATTTGTGCTAGAGCTTTTATTTTGAAAACATGAAACAATTTTGTCAACGGTAGTAATAAAGCATATGAGTTATGTAAATTATATCTTACAAGTTGCAAGCCTCATGCATAGTATACTAATAGTGCCCGCACCTTGTCCTAATCAGCTTGGACTACCGGATCATCGCAATACACATGTTTCAACCAAGTGTCACAAAGGGGTACCTCCATGCCGCCTGTACAAAGGTCTAAGGAGAAAGCTCGCATTTTGGATTTCTCGCTTTTGATTATTCTCAACTTAGACATCCATACCGGGACAACATGGACAACAGATAATGGACTCCTCTTTAATGCATAAGCATGTGGCAACAATTATTATTCTCATATGAGATTGAGGATATATGTCCAAAACTGAAACTTCCACCATGATTCATGGCTTTAGTTAGCGGCCCAATGTTCTTCTCTAACAATATGCATGCTCCAACCATTAAGGTGGTAGATCTCTCTTACTTCAGACAAGACGGACATGCATAGCAACTCACATGATATTCAACAAAGAATAGTTGATGGCGTCCCCAGAAGCATGGTTATCGCACAACAAGCAACTTAATAAGAGATAAAGTGCATAAGTACATATTCAATACCACAATAGTTTTTAAGGCTATTTTGTCCCATGAGCTATATATTGCAAAGGTGAATGATGGAATTTTAAAGGTAGCACTCAAGCAATTTACTTTGGAATGGCGGAGAAATACCATGTAGTAGGTGGGTATGGTTGATGACCCACAAGTATAGGGGATCGCAACAGTCTTCGAGGGAAGTAAAACCCAAATTTATTGATTCGACACAAGGGGAGGTAAAGAATACTTATAAGCCTTAACAACTGAGTTGTCAATTCAGCTACACCTGGAAAAGCACTGGTGTGTGAAAGAGTGATATGAGAGCAATAGTAACAATAACACAGCAGCAGTAGTAGCAATATGAGAGCAATGGCACCAGAGAATAGTTGATACTACTTCCAATGACATGTAGAACGAGTATATAATGATGCGAGATGGACCGGGGTTCCCAGCTATCTACACTAGTGGTAACTCTCCAATAACAAGTGTTGGGTGAACAAATTACAGTTGGGCAATTGATAAGATTGATAAGGCATTAAGAAAGAACATCAATTCATTAATCATGTAGGCATGTTTTCCATATTTAGTCGTACGTGCTCGCAATGAGAAACTTGCACAACATCTATTGTCCTACCAGCCGGTGGCAGCCGGGCCTCAAGGGAATCTACTGGATATTAAGGTACTCCTTTTAATAGAGCACCGGAGCAAAGCATTAACACTCCGTGAAAACATGTGTCCCTCACATCACCGCCATCCCCTCCGGTTGTCCCGATTTCTGTCACTTCGGGGCCTTTGGTTCCGGACAGTGACATGTGCATACAACTTGTAGATACAATCTAAGCAATAATTATAGAGCTCAAATCTAAGATCATGCCACTCGGGCCCTAGTGACAAGCATTAAGCATAACAAGATTGCAGCAACAATAACTTCACAAACTTTATAGATAGACTAATCATAATGTATCATCCATCGGATCCCAACAAACACAACACCGATTACATCAGATGAATCTCAATCATGTAAGGCAGCTCATGAGATCATTGTATTGAAGTACATGGGGGAGAGAATACCAACTAGCTACAGCTAGAACCCGTAGTCCATGGGGGAACTACTCACGGAGCATGATGGAGGCGGTGGCGTTGATGGAGATGGCTTCCGGGGCACTTCCCCGTCCCGGCAGGGTGCCGGAAAGAGACTTCGTCCCCCGAATTGGAGTTTCGCGATGGTGGCGGCGCCCCTGGAGTCTTTCTGGAGTTTCGTCAAGAGGTACGGTGTTTTTAGGTCGAAAGGGATTTTATAGGCGAAGAGGCGGCGCAGGGGGCACTGGGGCTCCACACCACAGGCCGGCGGGCCCAGGCCAGGCCGCGCCGCCCTATGGTGTGGTGGCCCTCTGGCCCCTCTCCGACTCTTCTTCGGTGTTCTGGAGCCTTCCGGGAAAAATAGGAGGTTTGGTCTTCGTTTCGTCGAATTCCGAGAATATTGCCCGAACAGCCTTTCTGGAACCAAAAACAGCAGAAAACAGGAACTGGCACTGTGGCATCTTGTTAATAGGTTAGTCCCGAAAACGCATAAAAACATCATAAAGTGCAAGCAAAACATGTAAGTATTGTCATAAAACAAGCATGGAACGACAGAAATTATGGATACGTCGGGGACGTATCAATGGTGGACACAAATGGCATAGTGGTTGGCTCAAGGATTTTGGATGCATGAGAAGTATTCCCTCTCGATACAAGGTTTAGGCTAGCAAGGTTATTTGAAGCAAACTCAAGGATGAACCGGTGCAGCAAAACTCACATAAAAGACATATTGTAAACATTATAAGACTCTACACCATCTTCCTTGTTGTTCAAAACTCAATACTAGAATTATCTAGACCTTAGAGAGACCAAATATGCAAACCAAATTTTAGCAAGCTCTATGTATTTCTTCATTAATGGGTGCAAAGTATATGATGCAAGAGCTTAAACATGAGCACAACAATTGCAAAGTATCACATTATCCAAGACATTTTAGAATTACTACATGTAGCGTTTCCCGATTCCAACCATATAACAATTTAACGAAGAAGTTTCAACCTTCGCCTTGAACATTATGAGTAAAGCCTAAGGACATATTTGTCCATATGCAACAGCGGAGCGTGTCTCTCTCCCACACAGTGAATGCTAGGATCCATTTTATTCAAACAAAAACAAAAACAAAACAAACCGACGCTCCAAGTAAAGAACATAAGATGTGACTGAATAAAAATATAGTTTCAGGGGAGGAACCTGATGATGTTGTCGATGAAGAAGGGATGCCTTGGGCATCCCCAAGCTTAGACGCTTGAGTCTTCTTAAAATATGCAGGGATGAACCACGGGGCATCCCCAAGCTTAGAGCTTTCACTCCTCTTGATCATAGTATATCATACTCTTCTCTTGACCCTTGAAAACTTCCTTCACACCAAACTTCAAGCAAACTCATTAGAGGGTTAGTGCACAATTAAAATTCACATATTCAGAGGTGACACAATCATTCTTAACACTTCTGGACATTGCACAAAGCTACTGGACATTAATGGATCAAAGAAATTCATCCAACATAGCAAATACGGCAATGCGAAATAAAAGGCAGAATCTGTCAAAAACAGAACAGTCCGTAAAGACGAACCTGAAAGGGGCACTAGACTTGCTCAAATGGAAAAACTCAAAACTAATGAAAGTTGCGTACATATCTGAGGATCACGCTCGTAATTTTGCAGATTTTTTCGAATTTTCTACAGAGACTTATGCCAGAATTCGTGACAGACAACAATGCTGTTTCTGCGCAGCGATCCCAAATATAACATCAACTTTAACATAGAAACTTTACTTGGCACAAAAACATGATAAGGAGAGGTTGCTACAGTAGTAAACAACTTCCAAGACTCAAATATAAAACAAAGTACTGTAGTAAAAACATGGGTTGTCTCCCATAAGCGCTTTTCTTTAACGCCTTTCAGCTAGGCGCAGAAAGTGCAAATCAAGTAACATCAAGAGATGAAGCATCAACATCATTACCAGGGGTGTTGGGAGTTTTCTCAACAATGCATGTTATCTCGTCTATGTAAGTTTCAGAGGCTCCTTTTTCATTATTCTTAGGCTTGCTATTCTCATCAAACAAATTTTCAGGAACAAGCCAACCATAGTTATTTTCTAGAGCTTCATGCATTCCTAGGAGCTTACAAGGTATTGTTGTCTTAACCTCCCCACCATCATTAATATCATTAGTGTACTTTACTCTCTCCATGTCCATCTTTTCAAGGAGACTAACAAAATTGGTGTAAGAACCAAGCATTTTATATTTAGCAAAGACTTTTCTAGCCTCTCTTGCTACACCACCAAATTCTTTAAGAAGGGTTTCTAAAACAAAGTCTTTCTTCTCTCCTTCCTCCATATCACCAAGTGTGAGAAACATGTGTTGGATTATAGGATTGAGATTAACAAATTTAGTTTCCAGCATGTGTACTAAAGAAGCAACAGCAATTTCATAAGTAGGAGCAAGTTCTACCAAGTGTCTATCTTCAAAATCTTCAGCGGTACTAACATGAGTGAAAAAATCTTCTATATTATCTCTTCCAATTATAGATCCTCGGCCTACCGGTATGTCTTTTAGAGTGTACTTAGGAGGAAACATGATGAAATAAACAAAAGGTAAATAAGTAAATGCAAGTAACTAATTTTTTTGTGTTTTTGATATAGAGAGCAAGACAGTAAATAAAGTAAAACTAGCAACTAATTTTTGTGTGTTTTGTTTAGGTGCAGCAAACAAAGTAGTAAATAAAATAAAGCAAGACAAAAACAAAGTAAAGAGATTGGGAAGTGGAGACTCCCCTTGCAGCGTGTCTTGATCTCCCCGGCAACGGCGCCGAAAAAGTTGGCGTGAGTTGACGTGGGAGAGAAATCTTTTTTCTTCAGGTCCCCGGCAACGGCGCCGAAAAAGGCTTGATGCGCGTAGATGTACACGTCCGTTGGGAACCCCAAGAGGAAGGTATGATGCGCACAGTGGCAAGTTTTCCCTCAGAAAGAAACCAAGGTTTAATCGAACCAGGAGGAGCCAAGAAGCACGTAGATGGTGGCGAAATGTGATGCGGCGCAACACCAGGGATTCCGGCGCCAACGTGGAACCTGCACAACACAACCAAAGTACTTTGCCCCAACGAAACAGTGAGGTTGTCAATCTCACCGGCTTGCTGTAACAAAGGATTAACCGTATTGTGTGGAAAATAATTGTTTGCGAAGAAAACAGAAACAAGTATTGCAGTAGATTGTATGCGATGTAAAGAATAGGACCGGGGTCCACAGTTCACTAGAGGTGTCTCTCCCATAAGATAAAAGCATGTTGGGTGAACAAATTACAGTCGGGCAATTGACAAATAGAAAAGGGCATAACAATGCATATACATGATATGATAAATATAGTGAGATTTAATTGGGCATTACGACAAAGTACATAGACCGCCATCCAGCATGCATCTATGCCTAAAAAGTCCACCTTCAAGTTATCATCCGAACCCCTTCCAGTATTAAGTTGCAAGCAACAGACAATTGCATTAAGTATGGTGCGTAATGTAATCAACAACTACATCCTTAGACATAGCATCAATGTTTTATCCCTAGTGGCAACAGCACATCCACAACCTTAGAACTTTCTGTCACTGTCCCAGATATCAATGGAGGCATGAACCCACTATCGAGCATAAATACTCCCTCTTGGAGTTAAGAGCAAAAACTTGGCCAGAGCCTCTACTAATAACGGAGAGCATGCAAGATCATAAACAACACATAAGTAATAGATTGATAATCACCATAACATAGTATTCTCTATCCATCGGATCCCGACAAACACAACATATAGTATTACAGATAGATGATCTTGATCATGTTAGGCAGCTCACAAGATCCAACAATGAAGCACATGGCGATGAAGAGTCCTCCGGGAGATGATTCCCCTCTCCGGTAGGGTGCCGGAGGCGATCTCCTGAATCCCCCGAGATGGGATTCGCGGCGGCGTCTCTGGAAGGTTTTCCGTATCGTGGCTCTCGGTACAGAGGGTTTCGCGACGAAGACTTTAAGTAGGCGGAAGGGCAACGCGGGGGGCCACACGAGGGCCCCACACACCAGGGCCGCGCGGCCAAGGGCTGGGCCGCGCCGCCCTGTTGTGGCGGCGCCTCGTGGCCCCACTTCCTTTCCCCTTCGGTCTTCTGGAAGCTTCGTGCAAAAATAGGACCCTGGCGTTGATTTCGTCCAATTCCGAGAATATTTCTTACTAGGATTTCTGAAACCAAAAACAGCAGAAAACAGCAACTGGCTCTTCGGCATCTTGTTAATAGGTTAGTTCCAGAAAATGCGTAAATACGACATATAATGTGTATAAAACATGTAGATATCATCAATAATGTAGCATGGAACATAAGAAATTATCGATACGTCGGAGACGTATCACGACCATGTTGGGGTCACTCCTGGCTGTCTACCCAGCCGAGCATGCGGGCTCTATTACCTTGTACGAATCCTCGTTTTAAACCAAGAAGAAGTGAACAAACTCCCCCCCCCCCCCCCCACACTCTCTCTCTCTCTCTCTCTCTCTCTCTCTCTCTCTCTCTCTCTCTCTCTCTCTCTCTCTCTAACCGGCTTTAGATATCGCATCATTTGTCTGTCAGACTCCATTGATTTGCCCCAAGTTCAACAAGGTCGCCCCCTTTTCCTCTGAGAGTCCATTGATTTTTATTTGCTGGTGTCACTTGTGCTAAACTGTCATTCCTTGTACTCCCTCCGATTCATATTATTTGATGGTAATATAGATGCATCTACACACATTATAGTTGTAGATACATCCATTTTACCATCAATTAATATTGATCGGAGTTGCAGCGTGGTATGAGGCCTGCCGCCTGCCACCGTCGGCGAGGTTCCAAGTAAACGGCGCCAGAAGAAGAGTAGCGCGGCTCCGGATTCAACCAACTGGCGGCGATGGACGGCACTATGGAAATAAACGCTACGAATTTGGAGGCCATCGCGTACAACATCGCTGGAACGGCGCAGGTCATGTGCTCCCACGACGGCTGCGGGGTCATCGTCAGCTACCACGAGTCCCTAAGCCACCAGATCGCGTGCCCGCACGGCCGGTGCAACTGCACGGAGCAGGGCTGCGACTTCGCCGCCCCACCGTCAGCGCTCCTCGTTCACCTCGCAGAGGCCCACTCGATTCAGGTGCACAGGTTAGAGTATGGCAAGTCCATAGAGTTCCGGGTGACCATGACGCACCCGTGCTCGCCGTGCAGGCTGCTCGTCGTCGAAGGGGATGACGGCTCCGTGTTCGTCCTGTACATCGACGCGCTCGGCCCGGCCATTGTCTTGTCTTTGGTATGCGTCAGTTCGGCCACATCCGTGTGGCCGCTCTACAGGGTGAAGATCTGGGCGCACGGCCCGCCGCCGTCCTCGAAATCGGACTGCAGGCGGGATGTCGTGAAGATGTCTGCCGATGCTTCTGGCAGCGCGTCGCCGGGCGGTGTCGTGTTTGAGGAGCTCACGTCGTTCCTCGTTGTGCCGGGGCCATACCTCGTTGGTACTTGATCGTCCAAGGAGCTGCGTTTCTACATTTGCATATGCAATGATGAGGACATCCCATCTATTGATACAACCGCTGTACCTACAGCCACACAAATACAAGGACCAATCACTCGAGCTCGTGCCAAACAACTTAACTATCAGGTACTTTCGTTTCTTGGAACTATTCCTCATATACATGAGAATATGATGCTGCCTAAATCAGATATGTTTGTTACTCTTAGGAATGATGGACCTAGCATGGATGAGGAGGACAAGCATTGGAGCATGATCACGCATGGAGGAGATGGCAGCAAGCACTTGAGGATTGAAGATGACGCCACAAGTGGAGATTTCAGAACTTTGAAGCCACCATAAGAAGAGATGAAGACATGGACGAAATATAGAGTTCTCCACTTCATAATTTCGTCCATAGCATAATATGGTGCTGCGTCACCTTTAGTTTTGGGCCAGGCCCATGTCATTTTCGCAGGAATTAAGTCAGCCACTTTTTAGAGTCCGTATTGAAGGGGGAAAGGCCTTCTAGGGTTTGGTTCGACCACCATACGTATGGCTGGTCGAAACCCCACCTTTTCCTCCTTTAAATACCTCCATAGCCGTCACGTTTAGACTCGGATTTTGATTAGACTAAAAGTTAGCCATTGCTGCAACTCTCGTGTACTTCTTTTGAGGCCAACGCCCAGAACAAGACCGACTATTCGGAATCCCACCTTATTCAATAAAGCTTTCATCTTTCATCCGCAATATTCTGATTGCAATATTAGTTCTTACTTGTTCTCGATTTCAGGTAGGAATTAAGACCCTCGCTGGTCAGGCTGATCGTGCATCCGCAAGATCAGTAACTCCCGGAGATTGTCCTAGCGATTGCATTGGCGCACGAGCTTTGCACGTGTAGTCGGATCGTCAAGCACGAACTCCACCAACAAATCGAAGTTATCCTCGTCTCATCGAAAGATCGGCCACCTTTGCCCTATCAAGTGGTATCAGATTTCAGGTTGCTCGGTGAGATTTTACTGTTTTCCTAGTGTAGATTGCATCTGCCATCATACCCATAAACCACGAAAAAGCCAAAAATACAGTTAGGGTTTAGATCATCTCGTCCCATAAACCCCCTGCCACGCCTTGCATTGTCTTTTCAGTTTTGCATAGTTGAATTTGTGTCTGCATCTTCGTGTCGAGTTGCTGGTCTTAGCGTCTAGTTCCTTTAGAGTTTCGAGTTCTGGTCATATTAGTCACGCCGCCGCCGCCCGCTCGCACCATACGCAGATCACCGCCATATACACCCACCATATACTTCCGCCACTGCCATATACACCCACCATATCGTTTCCGCCACAGTCATATACATCTGCCATATACCCTGTCTTCCACCGCGACACAGATTCGTGCTGTTTCTCTGCCGCGACAGAGTCCGTGTAGAATTAGGTTTTATTGTTTTTCCTACTTAGCTATTACCTTCTATTTTCATCTGGGCTGTAGAAAAATTTCCGTGAGATAAGTTTCGGCCGCCAGTAAAGAATTGGAAGGAGAGCAAAAAAAAAAAAAAAAAAAAAATTGGTTTTTCACCTTGGCGATCACTTTTCGCCACTGGCCGTTATAGCGACATTTTTTTGGCGCCTGCGCGCTTTCCGGAGCACTTTCCAGAAATTTCGACAAAAAATTTTCTGAGGCTATACTGTTTTTAGACCTTGGGGATCAGTTTGAGACACTTGCCATCATAGTGATTTTTCGCACCTCGCGTCGCCACATCATCGCCACCTCATCACTGCTAGTTGCTTGTGTGCCGCGCCGTGACCTCGTTAGTGTTCTAGGCTCGCGTCTCTAGTACGGTCTAGCCTAGGACCAGCACAGTACCGTCGTTGAGCATACTTTCAATACTGCATTGCTGTTTTGACAATTGCTGTTTTGCTACCATATTAGCCTTCCTACAGCTCCACATATTGTCTCCACGTGCTTGGTGTCGACCCCAGGTAATCGCTTTGGCAATCCTTGGAGACGCTGATTCCTTGCTGGTTGTTACATCGCCTTCCTCCTGTTTGGTAAGGACTTGTAAGAGCTTTGTATTTTGCTTGACGAATTGCGCGTGAACCACCATATTCCGTAGTTTGTAGGCATATACATTTGTGCTTTTTCTGTACTAACCATGACAGGCACAGAGTCGGCGAACGTTGACCCGGATAAGATGACGAATGCAGAGATGCATGCTCACTTCCTCCACCTTTTGGGCGGGCATGCAACCGACGTGGATGGGCGCCTCGGTGATGTTGACGCCAAACTCACCGACGCGCTGGACAAGATCGATGGCCTCGAGGCAGCCTTCAACTCCAAGCTCGACGCCAAGTTCCAGGAGTTGTTGACTCGATTACCGCCGCCTCGCGCCAACGTGCAACGCCGCGCACGCCGCGTTCCTCGTGCGGACGTTCCGGCGGGTACCGCTCCTGCTGCAGCAGCCGCACATGACGCGCCTTCTGATGAAGGATACGAGGACTATGGAGGGAACGAGGATGAGCAAGTAGATGAGAACGTGCTGGATGACGAGGAGGTCCAACAACCTGCACCTGGTCGTCCACGGCAGCTGAACCGCCACGCTCGACCACCTCCCCGCCCGGTACGTAATGATGATGATCATGTTGCTAAACTGAAACTGAATATTCCGCCATTTGAGGGTAGATATAATCCTGATGCATATCTTACATGGGAATTGGAAGTAGAGCAACGCTTTGCATGTTTACGCTATCCTGATCATTTGCGTGTTAGTGCTGCTACTTGTGAGTTCACAGATTTTGCATCTATTTGGTGGTCTGAGCATTGTAGAGTACACCATGCTAATATTCCTACTACTTGGGTTGGTTTAAAACTTGCTATGCGTACTCGCTTTGTTCCTCCACATTATCAACGTGATTTGCTAAAGAAATTGTCTCGCTTAGAACAAGGAAAAAATTCTGTAGAAGACTATTATCAAGAATTGCAAACTGGCATGATTCGCTGTGGTATTGTAGAGGATAATGAGGCTATGCTTGCACGTTTCTTTGGTGGTTTGAATAAAGAGATTCAGCATATTTTAGATTATAAGGAGTACAACACTATTACTCGCTTGTTTCATCTTGCTTGCAAAGCTGAACGTGAAGTGCAGGATCGTCAACCACCATGGAGAAAAGCTAATGTTTCTGCAGGTCGTACATCGTCATGGACTACGCGACAATCAGCGCCACAATCTCGTGGGACTACACCAGCACCTTCTACCTCCAAGTACACCGCGCCTGCATCACGAGCACCACCGGCTGCTACTTCACCACCATCTGCTGGTCCTCCTCGGAGTTCATCTTCGATGGCCTCCACGGGGAAGACGCGCGACATACAATGTCGCAAATGCTTGGGTTTTGGACACATAGAGAGAGAATGCAGAACCAAGCGTGTGATGTTGGTGCGTGAAGATGGCGAATATGATTCTGCAAGTGACTTTGATGAAGATACATTGGCCCTTATTGCTGCACGTGATGGTGCTAATTCTGATTCTGAGAGAGAGATGGAGGTAATGGAAGCTGACACTGCTGATCAGTACAGGAGCTTAGTTGCACAACGTGTGTTGAGCGTGCAATTGAGCAAAGCTGAGCATGATCAACGCCACAATCTGTTCCAAACAAGAGGCGTTGTCAAAGAGCGAGCTATAAGGATCATCATTGATGGAGGGAGCTGCAATAATCTGGCTAGCGTTGACATGGTGGAGAAGCTTTCTCTTCCTACAAGACAGCGCACACATCCATATTACATTCAATGGTTTGAGAGCTCTCGGAAGCTCAAGGTAACAAGAACTACACGTGTGCATTTTACTATTGGTACATATTCTGATTTTGTGGATTGTGATGTTGTACCTATGCAAGCTTGTTCTTTGTTACTTGGTAGACCTTGGCAATTTGATAGAGAATCTGTTCATAATGGTAAAACTAATCAGTATTCTCTTATGCATGATGGAAAGAAAATTGGTCTCAAACCTATGACTCCTGAACAAATACTAAAAGATGATCTTGCTAGAGCTAGTAGAGTAAAAAACGAGGAGAAACTTAAGAGTGAGAATCAGATTGTTGCTGCAGATTTTGTGCCACATAAGACTAATACTAAATCTGATTCAAACCATGCTACTGAAATTCGTTTGAAAAATCCTTGTTTGCTTGCTAGCAAATCTGATATTGCTGAACTTGATGTGAACACTACTCAATGCTATGCTATTATTTGCAAAGAAGTTCTGTTTTCATTTGAGGATATGCCTCCTTCTTTGCCACCTGCGGTTGCTAACCTTTTGCAGGAGTTCATTGATGTGTTCCCACAAGATGTACCACCTGGACTACCACCTATCCGTGGGATAGAACACCAGATTGACTTGATTCCAGGTGCTTCGCTGCCCAACCGTGCGCCATATCGTACCAATCCTGAAGAGACCAAAGAGATTCAGCGACAAATTCAGGTTCTCCAAGATAAAGGTTACATTCGTGAGTCTCTTAGCCCATGTGCTGTTCCTATTATCTTGGTACCTAAGAAGGATGGTTCTTCACGCCTGTGTACTGATTGTAGATCTATTAATAATATTACCATTCGTTACCGTCATCCTATACCTCGTTTAGATGATATGCTTGATGAATTGAGTGGTTCTATTATGTTCTCTAAAGTTGATTTGCGTAGTGGTTACCACCAGATTCGTATGCAATTAGGAGATGAATGGAAAACAGCGTTTAAAACTAAGTTCGGTTTATATGAGTGGTTAGTAATGCCTTTTGGTTTAACTAATGCACCTAGTACTTTCATGAGACTGATGAACGAAGTTTTACGTGCTTTTATTGGACGTTTTGTGGTGGTATACTTTGATGATATTCTGATTTATAGCAAATCTTTGGAGGAACATTTGGATCATTTACGTGCTGTTTTCAATGCTTTACGTGATGCACGTTTGTATGGTAATCTTGAGAAGTGCACCTTTTGCACCAATCGAGTTGCGTTTCTTGGCTATGTTGTTACTGCGCAGGGAATTGAAGTTGATCCAGCCAAGATTGAGGCAATTGAGAATTGGCCGCAGCCAAAGACGGTCACACAAGTGAGGAGTTTTCTTGGCCTCGCTGGTTTCTATAGGCGCTTTGTGAAAGATTTTGGATCCATTGCTGCGCCGCTGAATGAGCTTACAAAGAAGGATGTGCCCTTTGTGTGGGGCGATGCACAACAAGACGCCTTCATGATACTGAAAGATAAGTTAACACATGCTCCATTACTCCAACTTCCTGATTTCAATAAGACTTTTGAGCTTGAATGTGATGCTAGTGGAATTGGTTTAGGAGGTGTGTTATTACAAGAGGGCAAACCTGTTGCATATTTTAGTGAGAAATTGAGTGGGCCTAGTCTGAATTATTCTACTTATGATAAAGAATTATATGCGCTGGTTCGGACATTACAAACTTGGCAACATTATTTATGGCCTAAAGAATTTGTTATACATTCTGATCATGAATCTTTGAAGCATATTCGTAGTCAAGCTAAGTTGAATCGCCGCCATGCAAAGTGGGTTGAGTTTATTGAGTCTTTTCCTTATGTTATCAAACACAAAAAGGGTAAAGATAATGTTATTGCTGATGCTTTGTCGCGCCGTTATACTATGCTATCTCAACTTGACTTCAAGATTTTTGGATTAGAAACCATAAAGGAACAATACTTGCATGATGCTGATTTTAAAGATGTGTTGCTGAATTGTAAAGATGGTAGAACATGGAACAAATTCGTCCTCAATGATGGATTTGTGTTCCGTGCTAACAAGCTATGCATCCCAGATAGTTCCGTTCGTCTTTTGTTGTTGCAGGAGGCGCATGGAGGAGGATTGATGGGTCACTTTGGTGTGAAGAAGACGGAGGATGTACTTGCTGCACACTTCTTTTGGCCACGTATGCGTCGAGATGTTGAGAGATTTGTGGCACGCTGCACTACATGTCAAAAAGCTAAGTCTCGACTTAATCCACATGGTTTATATATGCCTCTTCCTGTTCCTAGTGTACCTTGGGAGGATATTTCTATGGATTTCGTTTTGGGTTTGCCTCGTACACAGAAGGGGAGGGATAGTATCTTTGTTGTTGTGGATAGGTTTTCTAAGATGGCACACTTTATTCCATGTCACAAAACTGATGATGCTACACATGTTGCTGATTTGTTCTTTCGCGAAATTGTGCGTTTACATGGTGTGCCAAATACTATTGTTTCTGATCGTGATACTAAATTTCTTAGCCACTTTTGGAGATGTTTATGGGCTAAGTTGGGGACTAAATTGTTGTTTAGTACTACATGTCATCCCCAAACTGATGGACAAACTGAAGTAGTAAATAGAACATTATCTACTATGCTGCGGGCTGTTTTGAAGAAGAACTTAAAATTGTGGGAAGAGTGTTTGCCTCATATTGAATTTGCTTACAATCGTTCGCTGCATTCTACCACTAAGATGTGCCCTTTTGAGATTGTGTATGGTTTTGTTCCACGTGCACCTATTGATTTATTGCCTTTACCATCTTCGGTGCAAAATGATTTGGATGCTACACAACGTGCTGAATTGATATTAAAATTGCATGAGACTACTAAAGACAACATAGAACGCATGAATGCTAAGTATAAAATTGCTGGGGATAGAGGAAGAAAGCATGTTGTGTTTGATGTTGGTGATCTTGTTTGGTTACATTTGCGCAAAGATCGTTTTCCTGCATTGCGCAAGTCTAAGTTAATGCCTCGTGCCGCTGGTCCTTTTAAGGTGTTAGAGAAGATAAATGATAATGCATATAAACTTGAGCTTCCTGCAGAATTGGGTCCGGTAAGTCCTACATTTAACATTGCAGATTTGAAGCCTTACTTTGGTGAAGAAGATGAGCTTGCGTCGAGGACGACTTCAATTCAAGAAGGGGAGCATGATGAGGACATCCCATCTATTGATACAACCGCTGTACCTACAGCCACACAAATACAAGGACCAATCACTCGAGCTCGTGCCAAACAACTTAACTATCAGGTACTTTCGTTTCTTGGAACTATTCCTCATATACATGAGAATATGATGCTGCCTAAATCAGATATGTTTGTTACTCTTAGGAATGATGGACCTAGCATGGATGAGGAGGACAAGCATTGGAGCATGATCACGCATGGAGGAGATGGCAGCAAGCACTTGAGGATTGAAGATGACGCCACAAGTGGAGATTTCAGAACTTTGAAGCCACCATAAGAAGAGATGAAGACATGGACGAAATATAGAGTTCTCCACTTCATAATTTCGTCCATAGCATAATATGGTGCTGCGTCACCTTTAGTTTTGGGCCAGGCCCATGTCATTTTCGCAGGAATTAAGTCAGCCACTTTTTAGAGTCCGTATTGAAGGGGGAAAGGCCTTCTAGGGTTTGGTTCGACCACCATACGTATGGCTGGTCGAAACCCCACCTTTTCCTCCTTTAAATACCTCCATAGCCGTCACGTTTAGACTCGGATTTTGATTAGACTAAAAGTTAGCCATTGCTGCAACTCTCGTGTACTTCTTTTGAGGCCAACGCCCAGAACAAGACCGACTATTCGGAATCCCACCTTATTCAATAAAGCTTTCATCTTTCATCCGCAATATTCTGATTGCAATATTAGTTCTTACTTGTTCTCGATTTCAGGTAGGAATTAAGACCCTCGCTGGTCAGGCTGATCGTGCATCCGCAAGATCAGTAACTCCCGGAGATTGTCCTAGCGATTGCATTGGCGCACGAGCTTTGCACGTGTAGTCGGATCGTCAAGCACGAACTCCACCAACAAATCGAAGTTATCCTCGTCTCATCGAAAGATCGGCCACCTTTGCCCTATCATGCAAGCAAATGTAGCTACTGCTACTTTGCGTAGTTGAAAAAACTGTCAATTTGTCATGAGGAATGATAAATTTCGATGAAAAGTACTTGATTGTTCGTACGGCTGCTATTTTTTTATGGATTCTTCGTTTCATATTTGTGCTGAACTGTTTGTAGTAGTACTTATACTTAATAATAATGCAGCGTGGAAGTGAATACTCGTTTTTTTTGTGAATCGGAAGTGAATACTCCAACTATATGTAATTGTAAGCGCATCCACAATGTTGCTATTGCCAAATCTGATACGATGGTGAATTTGGCTTTGGTGTGAAATATAGCAATAGCTCCACAATGTAGTGGTTCCAAATATTTATAACGTGGGTCCCGCCATCAAGCTAAAACAACACATAAAGCCAATATGGAACTACTCTCACAATGTAGGGAACTAGTTCCAAATGCCAAAAGTGAAATTTGGCATCGGAGCACCTACTTGCTCCGGTTCCCTGTTTTTCTGGTTTTGGAACTACCTCTACAATGTATGGAACTAGTTCCAAAAGCCAAAAATCAAATATGGAACCACTTTTGGCTACACGTTGTGGATGCTCTAACCCCTCCATCTGATTTATATAAAACTATGTGCACTTCCAGATCATTTCTCCTGTTTTTTAGATGTCCTTTCACTTACTATAAAAAACAAAGAAGCACTGCTGCTTTGATTCAAAGGAATGTGGAGAGTGTAGAAATAGGAAAGGTGTAGGATTGAAATTTTCCCATAGGAATCAAATCCAACATAATTCCTATGTCAATCCTATGAATCAAAGAAGCCCTAAGTGGTTACCGGTGCTTAATGCACAGTTCCAAAAAGTTCATCCCGCAGTCCAAATAACTAATAATCAGATGATGTCAATTTTTGTGTATGTAGTTGTGCCTATTACCATCACAAATATAGTCTCAAATAGTATGATGGTGGAGATACACATTTTTTAACTACCATGATTTTCGGTAAATGCTTAGTCAATTTTGACATAATTTGACTTTCTAAAAATAATATAAGCCTTAAGCTTTGAGATGGAGGTACTATATTGGGTTTTCCTCGTCTTAAGCAAAATCCCTTCCCATCCCCTTAAATAGAGTACTCCAGCCTCGAGGCTAGGAGATAAGAGAGGCCATCGATAGGCCATACTCCTCGCGCGCTCGCAATGCTGGAAACTGTCACCGTTACCCTGAAGATGGACTCCACCGTGCTTCACTGCATTTTCTGCTCCCAGCCCCTCAAGCCCCCCGTCTTCAAGGTCGATCCCTTTCCCTCCCACACTCCATTGATGTTTCTTTTGTGGGTTCACTACTGCAAAAATGGCAATCCACGAACTTTGATTTGTGCAGTGCAAGGGTAATCATTTGGCCTGCGGCCGCTGCCTCAGCGAGCTTCCCGGGAACCGGTGCCATAGGTGCGTGGAACCCCGCGGCGGATTCGAGCACGACCCGGCAATGGACGCCGTCGTATCAGCGGCGACGGTTGAGTGCCCCCACAGCAGCTGCGGGAGCTTGGTGGCCTACCACCAGGTCCACGACCACAAGATTGCATGCCCGCACGCCCCTTGCGCTTGCACGGAGCCCGGCTGCGACTTCGCCGCCCCGCCAACAGCGCTCGTCGCCCACTTCGCAGCGGCCCACTCGATCCAAGTGCACAAGCTCCCGCCGTACAACACGACCAAAGTGTTCGAGGTGCTGGTGCCGGTGCCGGGTTCGCCGTGCCTGCGGATCATCGCCGAAGGGGAGGACGGCGCCGTGTTCGTCCTGATCATCGGCGTGCTCGGTTCGACTTCGACCACCATCGTGTCTACCGTGTGCGTTAGGGCGGCCGCGTGCGTGTGGCCTCTGTACACGGCAAAGATGTGGGCGAATGGGCCGGCGTCGTGCTCGTTGGCGCACTCGAGGAGCAGGGCGGACACCGTGAATGTGTCATTGGAGGCGTCGAGCTGCGCCTTGCCGGGCGACGTCGCGTTTGATGAACTCACGTCGTTCCTCTCGGTACCGCCGCTGTACCAGGTGCTTGGTGGACCTTCCAAGCTGCTGCGTTTCTACATTCGCATCGAGAAGGAGAACAATTAATCCTCAAAATAAGTACTCCTACTCCATATGATGATACGTACTAGTATAGTGCTAATGCGGATGTAACCTCTAGTAAAGTACTAGTACTAACACTGTCTGAGTTGTACTATTATTTCAGTTTCGCTTCTATTGTTGGGTAACATCATCAGGAACATAACTTGAACTTATTGGTTTCAAATATGTGACAACAAAAGAAAAAGAACAAGAAAGGGAGTAACTGTTTTTCGTCCTGCTAATGCAACCTTGAGGTGACCGGGACAACTTTGTACAAAGCATCGTGCTCATATAAATATACGTACTCTCCACAAATAAGTGTACATTTGGGTTTTTGGATAAGTCAAACTTTAACAATTTTGACCATTTTTTTACCAAAAAGTAGCAACATGTGTGACATCAAATTACTATATTATGAGACTGTATTTTGAGATGAATCTAGTGATGGTAGTTTAGTGTCATAAATGTTGTTACGTTTCCCTAAAAAGTTAGTCAAAGTTAATAAAGTTTGACTTATCTAAAAACTCAAATGTACTCATATAAATATACGTACTCTACAAAATCATCAGCAGTGGAGTACCTCGATAGGTGCCATGTCCATGGATCGACAAGACAAGACACACACATAGACTGGGTCACTGGGAGATGGATATTACTACTGGATAGCTGTCCTGACGTGATAGGATGCCTACATACACCCTACTCGGCAGGTGACGATACCTTCCCAACAAAGGTATCCAGTCCCATCCATTGATTATTTTATTATGGACGGAGAGCATTCTACTAGAAGAGATGTCATGTCTTGGGGCAGAGGTTCGGCTTAATCATGGTTTAGATATGGCCATGACTTTTGTCATTTAAGGCACCACCTATGGGAACCACAAGATTACTGAAACAGCAACTACATTACTTGACTCTAATGTAGATGTATCTAGACATATTGTAGCTATAGATACTTCCATTTTAGCATCAAGTAATGTGGATCGGAGGGAGTAATACTATACAATATACTCAGTATAAGGTTAACTTTGGCACACGCTGGGACGCACATATTTGTTAGAAGTACACACATGCAAGACAGAGCACAGAGTAAAATAATTACTATTTACTTATGGGCAACCAAAAGCTTGTACGTGTCCACTATATATATGGGCATGGACTACACTTATTGCTTGTGGACGAGGATAGCTGTTGTGGACAACACAGTGGATGCTGTTAGAGTGAAACGGCACACTTATTATGGATCGTAGGGAGTATGCAAGATAAAAAAAGATCTACCATACATATTAGTATTATTATCATCAGTTATGTACTCATGACACTGGGAGCATACACACACGATCGTACATACTACAGTAGTACTGTACTACTTTTAAAACTACTTGCAAGATAAAATATAGCTGGATGTACAGAACTACTTATCACTGGGTGCATACACACACGATCGTATACATACTAGTACTGTACTACTTTTAACACTAGGCTATCCTTTTCAGTGGTCTTCCTCTTCAGCTTCCACAGCCTGTACCATGTTGCTTCTTCTTCTTCTTCTTCTTCTTCTTACTCCCGCTGTCCTGGAATTCCGCCAATTTTTGTTGACCCTTCTCAAAGTTCACTATTCGCCTGTATACCTCATATGTCGCGTATGCGTCGATGCTTGCATACAGGATATGCTTCATGGACAAGGGCACCTGCTTCCACAGCTTGTGTTCCTCTTTCGTAAGTTTTTTCATGATAGATTTGTACTGGCTGTCTATAATGGCCGCAGCATAGTCAGCCAACGAATCCTTATTGTTACTAGTGGAATCGGCAGGCTTCCACCTTTTCTGGATGTCCACGAAGTTCGCCACTGAGAGGTTGCAACGCCCAAGCCTGGTAATGTCGTTGCCGATGTCAACACCTGCAAATGTTATGTCAGGCCTGCCAAGAAAGTCAGCGAGTTTGGGGCAGGGCTGGTCGGCCGAGGAAATCTGGTACAGGAGGCAGTCTGTGCCCATGCACAACTGTATGAGGGCAGCCTTCTGTTCAGGCCCATAGGTGTACTCTACGTCTAGGCCAACAATTTTGTACGAGTCTTCTTTCTCCAGTATCAACTCGATTTTGTTGATGTGTTCCTCCACCTTAGACGCCATATTGGTATAGTTCGCCGTAATGGTGGTTGTTCCATGAGCGAGGAAAGTGTGTCCTTGGTAGAACGCTTCCATGGAGGGTAGCGAGAGAGGGGCACAGGCGAGAGTGTCAGGGAGAAGACGAAATGAGGAAGACGAATGTTAACCGCCACGCCAGGGCCTGCAAACCGCCCGTCGCTAGATGCATGCATTTGGACGGTTTTGAAGATGACGGGCCATAGGGCACGAATGCAGTTTCCCTGTTAAAATAATAATAACCGCCCACGTACTTAATTAATTGTATGCTTATTTGTTTCTCGAGAGGAGCCTAGTTTTTTTCTACGAAACTCTGAAGATCTATTAAAAATCATCAACATTAGTACAAAGAGATTCAAAATTAATATTACCTTCGTCTAAAAGGAGGTGTCTTAGTTTTGTCTAATACGGATGTATATAGACATATCTTAGTTGTAGAAATTACAAATATGTCTTCTTTGCACCACTTAGCTACCACTACAAAGTACAAACACTAACGCAAGGTAGATCAGCATCATGCAATGTAGACATTACAGTATTTTTGTACTACTGTACTTGTCTTCCCTGGTCTATGATTCAATATCTAGTATACTGTACTGCTTATACACCAGGGAGATTCAAAATACGAGTTGAGCGCCAAAACTCCCGCCTCCATACACATATTTCGAATTCCCTTTCGACCCTATTAGCAATGACGCAAAGGCAGACAAGTGAAGCCGGCGTTGGTTGGGGTCTCGTTCGTAATTTACACATCCCCTCTGATATATATAGTCTACCGCCTTCCATTCGTCTTCCCCATTTCCGCAAAAAATCTGTCGCAATACTCCAGGCCCATCATCTCTCACCTGCCGGACCACCGCACCGGAATATCCCAGCCGTACTTAGCCGGCATACCACCTCACCTACCTGAGGCCACCGACTCCCTCGTCCGCAGCACCAGATCCGCTTCACCAACGCCGCCGTGTACTGCATCGGATCTGCTTCACCGACTGCTTCATCCGCAGCACCAGATCCGCTTCACCAACGCCGCCGTGCACTGCACTATCTGAGTTCACCGACTCCCTCGTCTGCCGTACCTGATCCGCTTCACCAACGACGCCGTGCACTGCACCGGATCTGCTTCACCGACTCCCTCGTTTCAGATCTGCTTCCCCGAACCCATCATCGACCGCCCCAGATCTGCTTCCTCGACGCCGACGCCCACCGCAACCGCAGCACCCCCGCCGTCGTCGACGTGACCCGCAAGGATGCCGAGTATGACTACACGAAGCCGCCGTCGAGGTAACCAGACCCCCTCCCCCCTACACGTTTTGGTCTGTTACCATAGAAGGTTCAAGCATGTCTTGGTCAACTAGAATGTGTCTATATACTGATTCGTCCGTCTAAAAAAGCATCGACAGAGAAGTCCCATAGATCCAGCTCCGCCCCGCTCTCAATGCGCGTGGCAGATGGCAGGATCCTGCGCATTTGCCCATGCCACTCCTCGAGCTCTCTGTCTTGATGTGCTTCACACACAGGGCTTATAATACTAGGAAGCTTGTGCCTCACATACACTTACACACAGGGCTACTACTACTAGGAAGCTTTATTGGATATCTCAGTGGTACAAAGCTTACTTACATGGGACGGGTGATACTCTATTTAAACTTTTGTACATGACCCTTTAGATTGTTGCCATGTGCCAGAATCCAAACCCTATACCATACTTCTAGAATACTCTACAAACTCTAGATATTTCATACTACTCGTAAATATCTTACTCTAGAACATTCCCCATTCTACAGTTCTCTCTACATACCTTGGATACTTCATGACTAAGCTAGCTCCTTTACTAGCCAACCACATTGATAAGATTACTACTAACAATCCCCCCATAATCTTGTCATATAAACTATCTTTACTATTAAATTTAAAATAGGCCGCGGTGGTTGGTGATGGTACGTCAAACGTGTATACAACTCACCCCGAACATAAAAAGTAAGGTCAGCGTGACCGGCTCCATGAGGAGTTCTTATCAGGATTAGTTAGGTCACGACCAAAATCCAATCCGTAGCACTAGGTAGCAAAATCAGCATCCCTTTCCTAATTCTAATCGGTAAGACAAGCATAGATCGGTTCAGCCACACATCTTTTTCGTTCGCTCCCCTTTTTATTCTCTAAGGAACCCTCTCCTTAACGAGCGTAGATTGATGGAGATGGTTTTTGTACCGGTCAATCTTTATATCCTTTCTGGCATAGTTCTGTAAAAGATCGGCAGGTGATCCGTCCTTTCTCCTCTGCCGTAGTTCATCAACGCGTGTCCGGCAATCCCGGTTAGATCGACACAATCGGCAAAAAAGAAAAAGGCCAAAAGAGACCCATTGATTAGGCTCCTCTTGCCGTGCTACTTTAAATTTTCTAACTTTTCTTTCATTCGCAAACATACAGTGACAACCTATATGACTCTAGGTTTCTTTTCCTAATTTTTGCACGTGCATGCATTTTCCCTTTAAAATTCGTAGGACATACAAATCTCAACACTTATGCAACTAAAAATCCTTAAAAAAACAAAGCTTTCATACCCTGCAGCTTTTAAGAGGTTAGTGACAAGAATCAACCACATGTTTTGGAGCGCAGTGACATTCTCCCTAAAAAAACATGTTTCATGCGTGGGTGTTTCATTAATAAAGAGAAATATCTGTTCAGTTGGGGCCACGTTTCGACGTGTGTTCTCGACAAATCAGTTTCTCAGACAAAGTATCTCGAAGGTGTTCATAGAGATTGCATGTGCATTTGTGCGTTCGTAGGAGCGAGTATGCATTTAGTGAGCATTTATATTGTACCGTGTTTTGTTAAAAAAGATGGTGTAAAACGGGCACCTTTTACGATATACTCCCTCCGTCCCAAAATGTAAGGCGTCTAAGGATTGGTCAAAAGTCAAACCTTACAAACTTTGACCAAATATTTTAAAAAATATTTACATCTACAATATCAAATTGACATATTAAGAAATTATACTTTAGGGTGACTCTATTGATAATGATTTAGTATTGTAAATATTTATATTTTTGTGTGTAAACTTGGTCAAACTTTAAAAACATTGACTTTTAACTAATCCTTAGACGCCTTATTTTTGGCACGGAGGGAGTATCATTCAATAAATACTATGAATTATTCGATCGTTTGTTCAAACATGTTAATTAGATCGGTCGATTGATCAACTCGGATCGGTCGATCGAGCATCAGAGTTGTCTCAGTGATGACAAAAAATAATGCACATTGTATGATACTGACGTACCACAGATTCTAAAGAAAAATGAGGACCATGTGGCCACACATCCTGGACATAGACATTGCGATTATATTCCATTTATTCTATATTTGGAGGGAGCCATCTTTCGTTATTAACCCGTTGCAACACACGGGTATTATGCTAGTATCCCCTAATCCAGATCACATGGACCATGCACTTCATCTTGTGATGGCATCACACCGACTCACGTCAAGCAACGACGCCGCACCCTGCTTGTTAGCCTGACACCGACTTCATTTTAGATATCATGTAGTACATGTCAAGTACCAAATCACTGAGAACCAACCTGTGGTTGGATGGTTAGGAGGGCAGTGGCACCCCCAGATTTAACGCTTTGGTGTCTCAAAAATGGAGGAATATTCTTCTGTGGGATGCGGCGTTCCCGATGACATTGTGGTGCTAGTGGTGACTTCGTCAATCTCAATACCCGTCGGAACAGTTTCTTGGATGCAGTTTCCTGAAGGTGCTCGAAGGGGTAGTGTGTGTGCTTGAGTGATGAGTGTATGTATGTACGTGTGAGCGTCTATGATTGTACTGTGTGTTGCAAAAAATAGTATTAATTTTGTCTTGTTCATACTAAGACTAGCAAAGCGTTCCCTGCTCTATAAACTCTCAAGAAACACCCCTATAGTATCCATCTAGTTCGTCCTAATGTTAGAACAGTAATTGCATGCTATGTAATTCATCTATTTTTGTTAGGAAACCTACATGTTTGTTTGCTTTTCTTATTCTCAGGTGACAGGTTGTGTGCTGGGACCATAGCCGCCGTCTGTTTTGTTCGTTGCAAAATGTTGTTTTATATTCCGCCATTCTGTGCTCTTCTGTGTTCACAAGGTTTTACATTATAATTTCCATCTGTTTTGTTGTAAACAATGACGGTAAATGCCAATTACTATTTCCTTTCTGCTATCCTTTTGCCATCCTGTAGTACATGTGTGAACTCATTGCTCTGGTACATTTAAATTCTTCATTGTTTTTGTTCTTCAAGAGCTGCAACCCTAACTCTTTGCTGTAATTTCATGTTGCACTATCACATGGAACACAGCAAATCGTGGAGTGAATCACCCCTATAATCCAGTAAGTACCTTTCATTTTTGTATTGATATGCTTATCGTGCTGGAACCAGTTTGTGTTTAACACATTTACTCTCCATATAGATAGGATAACTGGTTTGAAATAAATCATGCTATTTGTATGACTGCACGTCTTCGTTCATTTTCCTGCTAGCTTCTCAAACTTGTTCTATTGCCTGTCTAATCTTTTTTTGTTTGATCGTGATTAAACCAATTTAATTGTTCTGCTTAACTTAAATGATCTGGCATTTTATTCCAGCCACATAATGTTTGATTGCTCATGCACTTCCTCATACCGTTATGTCTTCTGGATTTCTTCCATAATGATAAGAATGTTTTGCTTGGTGAATATGAGTCAGATGATGATTCAATTGGTTATTAGTCCTTGATTCATTGAGTTGACTGATGATTAAAACATATAAACCTTGCGACTATCTGGCATGCTTGTTGTGGGATATAATGAGCATATTTGTTTTTTGTAAGACTTTTTTCGGATTTCACTGTTGATTAATCCAATGCCACCTTCTGTAGTAGGAAATCCACCTTCAGTAGGTATCATAAATAAGATTTGTTGTTACTTTTTGGCTGACCCATCTTTTATTTTTAGGCACAAAATGGTTCATTTGTTTGTTTCTCCTTCCCTTATATTGCGCTCATGGGTTAAACATTGAAATAATATGTCAGTTTATATGAATCCCAGAATGGTTGCTGTCTAATCTGTCTTAATTGGTCCTGCTCGTTTATATTTGGCACCAAATGGATATATTTCTCTTTTATCTGAGGCATTCCCATGGCTGGCCGATGATTAAAATAATGAAATTTAGGGGGTTGGAGATTCTCCAACTGCACAATGTCTGGCTAGTTTTGTCCACATGACCACTTTTGTGGAACTTAAGGGATCTGAAGCACCCCTTCCAAGTGTCAATTTTAATAGACAGCTGTTATGCAGTTTCCTGGCTTATTTTATTAGGCACAGACTGTCTAGTTACTTGATTTATTTTGTTCATATTTGCCATCCGGTTGCTCTGCCTGTTGCATTGGGGTTGATAGCTTGCTTTGTTATATTATGCCTTGTGCTTTGTGAAAATCTGCCATCTGTTTTGATGCTTTGCAAAAATCTGTGACAACTAATAATATGGTTGTTTTCTCAAATTGTATGGTTCTGTAACTTGCACTGTCTTGTTTTCAGCCCCTGAATAGAGCAAGGAAGGCAGATGGCAGGGCATGTACATCAAGTGTCCAGGTCTTTCCACAGCACAGCCGTGACAATGCCAATTCATCTGATTGTCAGATGATAGCTACTGTCCCAGCCATTCCAGCGCAAACAATCGCTGCCTTTGCACACGAATCAATTGATATAATTCAGCAGCAAAGAGATGAAAGAGATTCAAATATCATCATAACAGTCAATGAGATACATGAATTGAAAAATAGGCAAGCTTGGATTGAGCAGATCCTTAATAATCTACTCTGCAGATCTAATGGAAAGCCAGCTGTTACTTGCACTCCGATGAATTCTACCTAACAGAAATGCAGTTTTGCCGATGATGCCATTTGTATGGCTTGTATCATTTGAGTTATTTCGACTTGTTGTTGTATTTGAGAATTTTTGCTGTTATTGTAATCCTTGAGCATTTTTTCCTGTTATTGCTATAGTTTGCAATCATTGTAACAAATTTTCAATGTAATGATTATTTTATCTTGCACTCGGCCTTAAACAGAACTACTAGTATGGTCTCACAATTTTTTATCATTATACTATGCAAGATTTAGCGGTTGCCCCAAATTCAGAGCATCTCCACCGGCGGCCCGGCCTGATAGCGATTTGGGGGCCGGCGTCGTTTTATGGCTCGCACCGGTGCGCTCCAAACGGCGCCGGCCATTTTTCGAGCCCAGTAGAATCTCCGGCATCCCCGAGCCGGCCCCTTCGCCAGGGGCGCGAATCAGGCGCTCCGGGTGCCTCGCGGAACGACGGTTTTCGCTGGTGGAGGCGCCTTGTCAGCGAGAGGACGCGACGGTTCGCATCGACTGGCCACGACGCGGGAAGGTTGGTCGTCGGCGTTTAAATGGCCTCCCGCGCGGAAACCGAGGCAGCGACTGGCCACGAGGGCAGCGACTGGCCACGCGGCGTCCAGTCGCCGTAAATGTGGGTAGTTGCCACCGCTAGATATATAGGACGTACGCCGTCCACCACCGCCGCTCCATTCTCTACTCTCCACATCAAGATGCCGCGCCGTCTGAAGACCACCTACTCGATGCTTGGCCTCAACGGCCGCGCGCTGCCTCCACCACCACGGCAGCCGCAGCCGGAGCCGGAGCCGGAGCTGCAGGCCGACGACGAGCACAGCTCCGACGAGGACGAGGACCCACGGTTCGAGTCCTGGCACGATGTCTACGTAGCAGAAGCGGAAGCAGAGGCGGCGGATCGAGGAGTCAGCGCAGTCGGGCGAGCCGCCGCAGGCCCCCGCCGACCCGGAGCAGGCGGCGATCCTCGCGTCGCTGAACGCACAACGATACCAGCGGTTGAGGGAGGAGGAGCGCGAGTTCGTCAACGACGCGAACCTCGAGCACGTCCTCGAGATATCGCGCCAGCGAGCGGTCACGGAGGAGGCGGGACGCCGCCTCAAGGAGGCGGAGCGACAGAAGCTCGCAGAGCTCAACGCTCATCGCCACCAGGACGCGTTCGCTCGCCAGCAGGCGAGGCGCGCCGAGATCGAAGCTTCTCGGGAAAGGCTGGAAGCGCGGGGACAGCGCCGCCGGCAAGCCCCTGCGACGCCGGCCGCCATGCTCCACCGCCAGATGCGCGAAGCAACGAAGGAGAAGCGGGCACGAAAGCAGGCGGCAATGGCTAAGAACAACGACGAGGCAGTGCCGTCGAGCGCCCCAACCGACGGCCCGTAGACCAGGATTAAGTTTAAGTTTAGTTATGTTTAAAGTCGAGCTACTTTGGTATAAATTTCGTATGATTTTGGGTTTTTAAATGTCAATTTTAATTTTAAAATGGCTGCCGTTTGGGGCCGCCGGTGTGGTGTGGGAGCAGCATCCCCAAATAGAGGATCATGGTAACAGAAATTGTCAACGTGATGATGATTTGATGTTGCACTCGACCTTGAACATAAGTACTAGTACGGTCTCACAATTTTTTTAATCATTATACTTTGCAACATTTAGCACGGATGCGCCAAATTCAGAGATAGATCATGATCATGGTAACAAATTTTCAACGTGATGATGATTTGATGTTGCACTCGGGCTTGAACAGAAGTACTAGTACGGTCTCTCAATTTTTATCATTATACTTTGCAAGATTTGGCGGATGAGCCAATTTTAGAGATAGATCATGATCATGGTAACAAATTTCAACGTGATGATGATTTGATGTTGCACTCGAACTTGAACAGAAGTACTAGTATGGTCTCACAATTTTTATTATCATTATACTTTGAAAGATATAGCGGATGCGCCAATTTCAGAGATAGATCATGATCATGGTAACAAATTTTCAACGTGATGATGATTTGATGTTACACTCCGCCTAGAAGAGAAGTACTAGTACGGTCTCACAATTTTTTTTATCATTATACTTTGCAAGATCTAGCGGATACGCTAATTGCAGAGATAGATCATGATCATGGTAGTGACCGATATTCAAGGTGATGATGATTTGATTTTGCACTCGGCCTTGAACAGAGGTACTAGTACGGTCTCACAATTTTTTATCATTATACTTGGACCTTAGCCAAATTCAAAATCTCATAGCGGCAAAACTTCCCGCCCACAAAATACAAAAAATTCACACGCTTTCAAATTCCCATTCTACCCCTGTGGAGATGACTGCAAAGTCGGTTGGTGGGGGGATCTGCCCGTCATTTTTTGAATCACCACCTCCCTAGCCCCGGAAACCCTCCCAAAAAAATTCATTTCCCTCAGTCTCTCATCTGAGACCACCCACCGGAACTTCTCAAGTCCCTCTCTCTACCACCTCCACGACCACCGCACCGGAACATCCCCGCCGGACTTCCCTGGCCTACCCGAGGCCTCGCGATCCTCGTCATCCGGCTGCCTGCCGGAGCCGCTTCATCGACGCCGTCATCAATCGGACCGGATCATCCCCGCCGAACCTCGAAACCATATGCTCATCCAGCAGTCTACCGCAGTCGCTTCAGCTGCGGCATTGTCCACCCCACCGGAGCCACTTCGCCGGATCCGTCGTCCACCGCATCGGATCTTGCTCACCGACACCGCTGTGCATGAACCGGATCTGCTTCACCGGCGCCTTGCATGATCTAAACTCTTCTACTGTCGCTTTTCTATTGCTTGCCTGCAAGTTCTTGTTTAATCTTGGGGGAACCTGTTTGTGCTAACGACGCGCCGTTACGTCTTTGCAGATGAGATGAGTAACCATGAAGTTTAATGGCCGTCTCTCCAACCCCAAGTAGCACATGTAGTGTACTTCATCACCGGATCTATCAACCCCAGGAAGATCTGCTGTGATTCCCACAGAGTGCTTCTCCTAATGTAAGTCCCTTGTTTTAGCGCCATGTTCTGGGTTCAGATGCTTGTTTGTCTGAAGCTCTTTTAGTTCATTCCTAGCTATGACGGTAACACCTTGCTATTTTCTAGTTCATTGCTAACTTTAAGCGATTGAACATTTTGGTTTGCATTCCCTGCTCTGTAGATGTAGCCATCATAACTTCTATCTTGCTCAGTCGTTGTTACAAAAATTATAGGCTGCTACTATTTTGTTCATGCCAATCTTGTTCTCCCTGAACATGTTGGTTTGCATTCCCTGTACTACAGGTGATGCCATTGTTATTTCTATCTACTTCGTCGTAAGCTAACAAAGTAACTGCCTGCTATTAGTTCCTGCATGCTATCGCTCTGCCATCCTGCAGTACAAATTTATTTGAACTCGTCACAGCAGCTACTTCCATCATAATTTTGTCTGCCATCTGATTCTTCAAAAGCTGCAATATTAACTTGTTTCTCTTAATTGGCATGGCGCTCGCATATAGAATGGTGAACATATTGGTGTGCATTCCCTCTTCTACAAGTTCACAGGTGATCCCACTATATTCCGTTTCTGGTCCATCCTAAGCCGTAGCATTAACTATCCTCTATGTGTTGCTCATTACAACTTTATATCCCGAAACAAATTGATTTGTTTCCCTTATCTACAAGTTTATGAGTGATGCCATTATAACTCCTATCTGTTTTATTCCTAGCTATTATAGTAACATCCTGCTATTATTTAGTTCATGGCCAATTTTAAGTAATTGCACATGTTGGTTCGCATTCCCTGCTCTATAGCTTTTGGCATCGTAACTTCTATATTTGGTTTACATTCCCTGCTCTGTAGATCTAGCCATCATAACTTTATCTTGCTCAGTCGTTGTTACAAAAATTATGGCCTGCTACTATGTTGTTTGTGCCAATTTTTTACTCCATGAACATGTTGGCTTGCATTCCCTGTACTACAGGTGATGCCATTGTTTTGTATCTAGTTCATTGTAAGCTAACAAAGTAAGGACTTAGTTTGGCATGCTATCACTCTGCTATCTAGCCTGTAGTACAAATAAACTTGTCATACTACTAGATAATAATTTTGTGTGCCATCTTGTTCTTCAAAAGCTGCATTATTGACTTGTTTCTCTGACTTGGCATGACGCTCACATATGGAAAGCTGAACATATTGGTTTGCATTCCCTCTTATACAAGTTCACATGTGATCCCACTATATTCTGTATCTGGTCCATCCTAAGCTCAAGCATTAACTATCCTCTATGTGTTGCTCATTACAAGTTTATATCCCGAAACATCTTGATTTGCATCCCCTTCACTATAAGTTCAGGAGTATTATTTAGTTCACGGCCAAAATGAAGTAATTGCACTTGGCACATGTTGGTTCACATTCCCTCCTCTTTAGCTTTTGCCATCGTAACTTCTATTTTTGGTTTACATTCCCTGCTCTGTAGATGTAGCCATCATAACTTCATCTTGCTCAGTCGTTGTTACAAAATTTATAGCCTGCTACTATGTTGTTCATGCCAATTTTGTACTCCCTGAACATGTTGGTTTGCATGGGACTCGACAGTAGTAAGTCTGCTGTTTCATTCTAACGTGCTCTGTTATATTGGCTGTTGGTATGCGGCATGCACTCTTTGTTTGCTTATTGTGCGCATTACAATGATCTTGTTATAACGACGAAATGATGATGTCTTTGTTTCAGATATAGGTGGTGCATGGACAACTTAAAAGATTGCCGAATCGCTTCATCATTGTATTGCTAGGTTTAATTACCATTCAATTTCTCTGGGTTCTGTAATATTTTTTCAAAGCCTTGCAGCTGATGTAATATTTAGTTAGTTTTTATAGTTCTTTCGCGCATTTTTTCTATGGTGCTTGTGGTAAGTGAGGCTATCCGACAGAAATCATGTGCTGCGTAAATATTCTCAGTATCTAAATCACAAATTCCCATCCCTTAAACGACCCAATTAAGCGAAATCACATATGTGCCGGCCCGCAAAATCCTAAAGCGCCTATTATGCCGGCATATAAACAGCAACTAAACTAGTGGACCATCCCAGTTGATTTAAGGTCGACCCCACCCTCTAATTGGGCCGGCCCACTTGCTTTAAGGTGGACCCCACCCACAACTGGGCCGACCCTGATACGTCTCAAACGTATCTATAATTTCTTATGTTCCATGCTACTTTTATGACAATACTTGAATGTTTTATACATACTTTACAACATTATTATACATTTTCCGGCACTAACCTATTAACAAGATGCCGAAGTGCCAGTTGCTGTTTTCTGCTGTTTTTGGTTTCAGAAATCCTAGTAAGGAAATATTCTCGGAATTGGACGAAATCAACGCCTAGGGTCCTATTTTTACACGAAGCTTCCAGAAGACCGAAAGGGAAACGAAGTGGGGCCACGAGGGCCACACACCAGGCGGCGCGGCCCAAGCCCTGGCCGCGCCGGCCTGTTGTGTGGGGCCCTCGTCGCCCCTAACCTACCCTTCCGCCTACAAATAGCCTTCGTCGCGAAACCCCTGTACCGAGAGCCACGATACGGAAAACATCGAGAGGCCGCCGCCGCCAATCCCATCTCGGGGATTCAGGAGATCGCCGGCACCCTGCCGGAGAGGGGAATCATCACCGAGGGGCTCTACATCATCATGCCCGCCTTCGGATTGATGCGTGAGTAGTTCATCCTTGGACTATGGGTCCATAGCAGTAGCTAGATGGTTGTTTTCTCCGCTTGTGCTATCATTGTTTAGATCTTGTGAGCTGCCTAACATGATCAAGCTCATCTATTTGTAATGTTACATGTTGTGTTTGGCGGGATCCGATGAATATAGAATACTATGTTAAGTTGATTATCAATCTATCATATATGTGTTGTTTATGTTCTTGCATGCTCTCCGTTGCTAGTAGAGGCTCTGGCCAAGTTGATACTTGTAACTCCAAGAGGGAGTAATTATGCTCGATAGTGGGTTCATGCCTCCATTGAATCTGGGATCGTGACAATAGGTTCTAAGGTTGTGGATGTGCTGTTGCTACTAGGGATAAAACATCAATGTTTTGTCTAAGGATATTTGTGTTGATTACATTACGCGCCATAGTTAATGCAATTATCTGTTGTTTACAACTTAATACTGGAAGGGGTTCGGATGATAACCTGAAGGTGGATTATTTAGGCATAGATGCATGCTGGATAGCGGTCTATGTACTTTGTCGTAATGCCCTGATTAAATCACATAGTAATCATCATTGATATGTATTGAATCTTTATTTGTCAATTGCCCGCCTGTAATTTGTTCACCCAGCATGTTAGTTATCTTATTGGAGAGACACCTCTAGTGAACTGTGGACCCCGGTCCATTCTTTTACATCTGAATACATTCTACTGTTCTTTACTGTTCTTTGCAAACAAACACCATCTTTCACTCGATACGTTTAATCCTTTGTTTTCAGCAATCCGGTGAGATTGACAACCTCACTGTTACGTTGGGGAAAAGTACTTTGATTGTGTTGTGCAGGTTCCACGTTGGCGCCGGTTTCGGTGTTGCGCCGCACTACACTCCTCCACCAACAACCTTCACGTGCTTCTTGGCTCCTACTGGTTCGATAACCTTGGTTTCATGAGGGAAACTTGCTTGCGCATCATACCTTCCTCTTGGGGTTCCCAACGGACGTGTACATCTACGCGCATCAAGCTAAATTTCTGGCGCCGTTGCGGGGAGATCAAGACACGCTGCAAGGGAGTCTCCACTTCCAATCTCTTTACTTTGTTTTTGTCTTGCTTTACTTTACTTTATTTACTGTCTTGTTTTCTTCATATTAAAAACACAAAAAAATTAGTTACTTTATCTTTTAAGCAACAAGGTGGAGAAAGTTTTAAAGATGCTTGGTACAGAATTAGTAATGCTCATCATAGGTGCATTAAGAAACACTCCACTATTATCCTTCTTAGGAACTTTTATGTTGGCTTATCTAGTTGGAATAGGTATGTTCTTGATACTCTTTCGGGAGGTAATTTCCTAGGTACTCCCGCTTTAGAAGCTAGTTGCATCATAGAGAGTCTAGTTGGAATACCACCTGTTAATGAAGTTAAAATTGAAATCTCTCTTGAGGATGTTATGAAAAAATTGGAAACCATAGAGAAAAATTTTCCAAGTATTGAAACTAAATTGGAAATGTTACTTGATAAAACTGATGAACTTGATAAATCCTTAGGAGGAATTGATGAAAGAATTAGTGTCCTAGGAACTTGTGTTGTCCATGATAATCAAACCAATAGGATTGATGAACTTGAAAAAGCTATGGGAACCTTGGGTTCAACTTTTTCTTCTCTTAAGTATAAGGAGAAAGCTTATGTGGGTAAAGAGCAAAAATTCATGTATGCCTCTAAGGTGCCTAAACAAAAGAATTATTATAGGCCTAAAATTGATAAAACCCCTAGCACCACCATAGGAAATTTAGATAATGGAGCATCTAAGGTACCCTCTGCAACAAGTTGTGTTTGTAAGAAAAATAATGATGTTGATGCTTCTTCTCTTGATGTTACTTGATTTGCACTTTCTGCTAGCTGAAAGGCGTTAAAGAAAAGCACTTCTTGGGAGATAACCCATGTTTTATTTTATTTACTGTATTGTTGAGTCTTGGAAGTTGTTTACTACTGTAGCAACCTCTACTTATCATGTTTTTGTGCCAAGTAAAGTTTCTATGTTAAAGTTGATGCTATATTTGGGATTGCTGCGCAGAAACAGCATTGCTGTCTGTCACGAATTCTCGCAGAGCTCTCTGTAAAAAAATCGAAAAAATCTGCAAATTTACGAGCGTGATCCTCAGATATGTACGCAACTTTCATTAGTTTTGAGTTTTTCCATTTGAGCAAGTTAAGTGCCCCTGCCAGATTCATCTTTACGGACTGTTCTGTTTTTGACTGATTCTGCCTTTTATTTCGCATTGCCGCTTTTGCTATGTTGAATGAGTTTCTTTGTTCCATTAACTTTCAGAAGCTTTGTGCAATGTCCAGAAGTGTTAAGAATGATTGTGTAACCTCTGAATATGTGAATTTTTATTATGCACTAACCCTCTAATGAGTTTGCTCGAAGTTTGTTGTGGAGGAAGTTTTCAAGGGTCAAGAGAAGAGGATGATATACTATGATCAAGAAGAGTGAAAGGTCTAAGCTTGGGGATGACCCGGTGGTTCATCCCTGCATATTTTAAGAATACTCAAGCATCTAAGCTTGGGGATGCCCAAGGCATCCCCTTCTTCATCGACAACATTATCAGGTCACTTCTAGTGAAACTATATTTTTATTCCATCACATCTTATGTTCTTTACTTGGAGCGTCGGTTTGCTTTTTTTTTTTTAGTTTGAATAAAGTTGGATCCCACCATCCTTATATTGGAGATATTACGCTCCGCTTTTTCATATGGAACACTTGTGTTCTTAATTGTGCTTTAATGTTCATGGCGAAGGCTGAAATTGCTTCGTTAAATTGCTATTTGGTTGGAATCAGAAAATGCTGCATATGGTTTGGATTAACTTGGCAATTGTTTGAGCTCTCATAGATCATGTTTAAGCTCTTGCATCATGTAGTTTAATCTATTAATGAAGAACTACCGTAGAGCTTGTTTAATTTGGTTTGCATGATTGGTCTCTCTAAGTCTAGATATTTTCTGGTAAAGTGTTTGAACAACAAGGAAGACAGTGTAGAGTCTTATAATGCTTGCAATATGTTCTTGTGTAAGTTTTGCTGTACCTGTTCATACTTGTGTTTGCTTCAAACAACCTTGCTAGCCCAAACCTTGTACTGAGAGGAAATGCTTCTCGTGCATCCAAACACCTTGAGCTAAAACCCATGCCATTTGTGTCCACCATATCTACCTACTATGTGGTATTTTTCTGCCATTCCAAAGTAAATTACTTGAGTGCTACCTTTAAAATTTCATTCCTTTATCTTTGCAATATATAGCTCATGGGACAAATAGCTTAAAAACTATAGTGGTGATGAATATGTAGTTATGTGTCTTAATTCTTATAAGTTGCTTGTTGAGCGGTAACCATGTTTCTGGGGACGCCATCAAATTTACCTTTGTTGGATATCATGTGAGATGCTATGCATGTTCGTCTTGTCTGAAGTAAGTGCGATTTCATGATCAAATGGTTTGAGTATGCATATGTTAGAGAAGAACATTGGGCCGCTAACTAAAGCCATGTATCATGGTGGAAGTTTCAGTTTGGACATACAACCTCAATCTCTTATGAGAATATTATTTGTTGTTGAATGCTTAAGCATTAAAAGAGGAGTCCATTATCTGTTGTCTATGTTGTCCCGGTATGGATGTCTAAGTTGAGAATAATCAAAAGCGAGAAATCCAATGCGTGCTTTCTCCTTAGACATTTGTACAGGCGGCATAGAGGTACCCCTTTGTGACACTTGGTTGAAACATATGTTATGCGATGATAATCCGTGTTTTCCGAGCTAAGTAGGACAAGGTGCGAGCACTATTAGTACTCTATGCATGAGACTTGCAACTTGTAGGAAGTATTATGCATAGCACATATGAAATATTACTACCGTTGACAAAATTGTTTCTATGTTTTCAAAACAAAAGCTCTAGCACAAAAATAGTAATCCATGCTTCCCTCTGCGAAGGGCCATTCTTTTACTTTATTGTTGAGTCAGTTTACCCACTTCTTTCTATCTTAGAAGCAAACACTTGTGTTAACTATGTGCATTGATTCTTACATGTTTACTTATTGCACCTGTTATACTACTCTATGTTGACAAATATCCACGAGATATACATGTTACAAGTTGAAAGCAATTGCTGAAACTTAATCATCCTTTGTGTTGCTTCAATGCATTCTACTTTGAATTTATTGCTTATGAGTTAGCTCTTATGCAAGTCTTATTGATACTTGTTTGAAAGTATTATTCATGAAAAGTTTTGCTATATGATTCATTTGTTTAGTCATTATCTTTGTTAGCAATCTTTTGTTCAGATCACTCCATTCATCTCATATGCTTTACAATAATGTTGATCAAGATTATGTTGGTAGCATGTCACTTTAGAAATTATTTGTGTTATCGTTTACCTACTCGAGGGCGAGTAGGAACTAAGCTTGGGGATGCTTGATACGTCTCAAACGTATCTATAATTTCTTATGTTCCATGCTACTTTTATGACAATACTTGAATGTTTTATACATACTTTACAACATTATTATACATTTTCCGGCACTAACCTATTAACAAGATGCCGAAGTGCCAGTTGTTGTTTTTGGTTTCAGAAATCCTAGTAAGGAAATATTCTCGGAATTGGACGAAATCAACGCCCAGGGTCCTATTTTTACACGAAGCTTCCGAAGACCGAAAGGGAAGTGGGCCACGAGGCGCCACACACCAGGGCGGCGCGGCCCCTGGCCGCGCCGGCCTGTTGTGTGGGGCCCTCGCGCCGCCCCGACCTACCCTTCCGCCTACAAATAGCCTTCGTCGCGAAACCCCCGTACCGAGAGCCACGATACGGAAAACATTACTGAGAGGCCGCCGCCGCCAATCCCATCGCGGGGGATTCAGGAGATCGCCTCCGGCACCCTGCCGGAGAGGGGAATCATCACCGGAGGGGCTCTACATCATCATGCCCGCCTCCGGATTGATGCGTGAGTAGTTCATCCTTGGACTATGGGTCCATAGCAGTAGCTAGATGGTTGTTTTCTCCGCTTGTGCTATCATTGTTTAGATCTTGTGAGCTGCCTAACATGATCAAGATCATCTATTTGTAATGCTACATGTTGTGTTTGGCGGGATCCGATGAATATAGAATACTATGTTAAGTTGATTATCAATCTATCATATATGTGTTGTTTATGTTCTTGCATGCTCTCCGTTGCTAGTAGAGGCTCTGGCCAAGTTGGTACTTGTAACTCCAAGAGGGAGTAATTATGCTCGATAGTGGGTTCATGCCTCCATTGAATCTGGGATCGTGACAATAGGTTCTAAGGTTGTGGATGTGCTGCTACTAGGGATAAAACATCAATGCTTTGTCTAAGGATATTTGTGTTGATTACATTACGCGCCATACTTAATGCAATTATCTGTTGTTTACAACTTAATACCGGAAGGGGTTCGGATGATAACCTGAAGGTGGATTATTTAGGCATAGATGCATGCTGGATAGCGGTCTATGTACTTTGTCGTAATGCCCTGATTAAATCACATAGTAATCATCATTGATATGTATTGAATCTTTATTTGTCAATTGCCCGCCTGTAATTTGTTCACCCAACATGTTAGTTATCTTATTGGAGAGACACCTCTAGTGAACTATGGACCCCGGTCCATTCTTTTACATCTGAATACATTCTTCTTTACTGTTCTTTGCAAACAAACACCATCTTCCACTCGATACGTTTAATCCTTTGTTTTCAGCAAGCCGGTGAGATTGACAACCTCATTACGTTGGGGCAAAGTACTTTGATTGTGTTGTGCAGGTTCCACGTTGGCGCCGGTTTCACCGGTGTTGCGCCGCACTACACTCCTCCACCAACAACCTTCAAGTGCTTCTTGGCTCCTACTGGTTCGATAACCTTGGTTTCATACTGAGGAAACTTGCTGTTGTGCGCATCATACCTTCCTCTTGGGGTTCCCAACGGACGTGTACATCTACGCGCATCAGACCCTGTAACAGAAAAGCGGGCCCCACAAGATTATTGGGCCGGCCCACTAACTTGTTGGGCCAGCCCAACTGCTTTTATGGTGGACCCCACTTGCTAACGGCCCGGTTACAGGATAGTGGGCCCCACATTTATTATTGGGCGGCCCGCCAACCCGTTGGGCCAGCCCACTTGTTATATGGTGGACCCCACTTACTAAGGGCCGGCCCATTAACAGGAATGTGGGACCCTTTGTTTTGGCCCGCCCACTATCGTGTTGGGCCAGCCCACTTGCTATATGGTGGACCCCACGACTAAATGGGCGGCCCTTTAACAGAAAGCGGGACCCATGGCCCCGCCCACTATCTTGTTGGGCCAACCTATATGGACCCCACGTACTAATGGGCGGCCCTTTAACAGAAAGTGGGACCCACCTGTGTTTTGGCTCGGCCCACTATCTTGTTGGGCCGGCCCACTAGCTATATGGTGGACCCCACATACTTAATGGGCCGGCCCTTTAACAGGAAAGTGGGTCCCATAAGGTAATTGGGCCGGCCCACTAACTTCTTGGGCCGGCCCACTAACTTCTTGGGCCGGCCCAGTTGCTTTAAGGTGGACCCCACTTGTTAAATGGGCCGGCCCGATAACAGGAAAGTGGGCCCCACATGCCTTGTGGGCCGGCCCTTTTGCCTGTTGACCGGTCAAACGAGTGCATTCGGCCCGGCCCACATGCTTAGTTGGCCGGCCCGTTTAAATTTTGACCAATCAACCTTAGAGGTTAGGCCCGGCCCACGTAACTAATGGACCAGCCCAGCTATATAGTTGACCGGTCAAACTAAGTCAGCTGGCCCGGCCCGCAAACTTAATGGGCCGGCCCGCTTAAGACGTGGCAGGCCTCGTGTGGGCCTACCATCTACCACGGGTTTCAGCCGGTTAACGCCATTAAGCGCAACGCCGTTTGCCACGTGTCATTTGCATGACGTCGGCAGTCAACGGGCTCCCGAAACACTTGCGCAACGGTCCGATTTTCCGTGGCGGAAGGGCGCCAAACGCGATGGACCGAAAAGACGTCGTAGGACTTCTGACAGTTTCGACAACAGAACCCATATCGTCGGGTTAGGCCCATAGGCGACGAAATATACCCCTTAGTGGACGATTTTGGGACGTTGTCTATCAGAACTTTTCTTGTAGTGAGTATTGGTTTGCGAGTACTTAAAGTACTCACGGCTTTGTCCCTAGCTATTTAAATGGCCAGAGTATGAAGATGAACAGAACTACCAAGGAGATGATCAGCAGGACGCCTACGACAACTAGGAGTCTTCTGACGTCAAGCGTTGGCCTGTGGACTAGAGAGTCCATTTATCTTTACGCTTCCGCTATGAACTTGTGTTTGTTCGTTGATCAATAGATCAACTATTTGTGTAATATGGATCATGTGATTCAAGTTGTAAGACAATATGGTTTGTAATGAATGATGACTGTGATACTTAACTATTATGCCTCACAACAACAATATTCCTGGGATTGCGATAAATGACATAATAGGCATCCGGACTTAAAAATCCGGGTGTTGAAACTCCCTCCGCTAAATTGGCCGCCCCTCCCTCCCTCCGACCCCTTCTCCGGCCACAGCCAAGCTAACCTCGGACCTCGAGCAGAAGAGTCTCGGCCAGATCCGTGGGGAGCAGCCGGATGCCGGCCATATCCTTGAGGAGGAGATACCTGGAGAGATCTATGGGGAGATGTAGGACGGTAAGGAGATCCGGCGGAAGAAGAACATAAGAAGGTACTCTTCCTCTCTTATATATACCTACCTATATATATAATAATAATAAAAGCAAAAAGGTTTCATCCTTGGTCATTGTACAATTTAAAACTACCCCAAAAAGTGGAGGTAAATTACCCACCGTGCCACCTATAAGTAACAAACCGAAATATTTTTTTAGTTCAATTTTACCTAGCCGAGCGGGCGTCCATCTTTTGGGAATTTTATTTTTTGCCCCTATTTACTTGGTACTTCTACAATTTTCCCTCATTTATTTTGACACTTGTTTTTTTGCCCCACATTACTTTAGTCTTTGATTTTTTTGCCCCTTTTGAATTATTCTAATTTATTTATGTTGTTTTGAGGATAAGGCTACAACTTGAGGGCTATCGTACCCCTAGCTACTTCTTCTCTTCACACCGGCACCGTCGGCCATGTCCTAGGACCTGGCTAGATGCCTACGGAAGAGGAGTCGCAAGACGCGTGCGGCGCGAAGTCGAGGACGTCCGAGTCAAGGTTGGGACACGCCAGCGGGAGCCAGCAGGAGGCGCGAACGGAGAGGGGCGGACGGGGGGTCCTAGAGGGTGGCAGCGGCGTCGAGCTGTTGAAGGTCGGCAGTAAGGCGGGCGTGGCCGTGGGGCGGCGGCGATGGCATCGATCTGCTGAAGGTCGAAAGCAGGTGGGTGTGGCCGTGGGGAAACATGCGGCCACGCGGTTGCGCACGAGATGGAGAGGAGAGGCGACGTATTGTATGGGTACTGTGGCGCTAGCGACGGCGGCGGGGGGAGATGCAAACGGCGGCGAGGAACTGGCGGCTCGGGCGAGAGGAACGAGAAACGGATTTCGCTCGCGAGGTCAGCAGAGCAGGAGCGAGCTAGGGAAGAAGGCAATCACGTAGCACAGGATCAGCGGATCAGGCCATGGAAGTTGGCATGAGGAAGAAGATAAGGAAAGGGGAAAGTTAGACATTTCACATGGACCTAATCTGGTTGAGGGCAAAAGATGAAAGACCGAAGTAATAGAGGGCAAAATATAAGTAACAAAGTAAATGAGGGCAATTGTAGAAGTGCAAGTAAACAGGGGTAAAAAATAAAATTCCCCCCATCTTTTCCACCGCCAAGTGAAGTTTGCTTTCTTGGGTTAACGCCCGAAACGTCAAGCCATGAGAGCGCCCCGCCCAGCCCCGTCCGGCGAGGTACGGAACGGCGCGCCCTGCCCCCATAGCCACCCAGCTCCGTCCGACGAGGTACGGCCCGGCGCGTCCCGTCCCCATAGCCGCCCAGCTCCGTCGGAAAGGTACGTCTCGGCTCCCCCGGCGAAGGGGAGACGACCGCAGACTGCCGCCCCATGCCGAGAGGGCGGCGAGGACGCCGCCGGTAAGCCCCGTGCCCCTCCTCCTCCGGCGCGGCAAGGACTGGCTCCATCCGAGTCACAGGCGCCCCCGTACCCATGGCCGCCCAGAAATCCCAGCTGCAGCCTCGATCGATCCGCCACCAGTTCACTTCCTGGCGCCTCCGCACCTCCCGACTCGGCCGCTGATTTTTGATTGGTGCGGTTCTTCAATTTGTTTACATTAGCGGAAGAGATTAGGTGCATGGGCTGCAATTTCTCGATGTGTTGCCGAGTAAAGAGAAGCTTGGTGTGCGAGTTCCTGCAAGAGAGAATATAGCAGAGTAGCTCCTGAATCATGCCTAATACGCAGCAGCGCTAATGGCGTGATTGCTTTTTTTCATTCTTTATTGTGGATAATGGCACTGCTCATGTGTGTCTGAAGGCCTGAGTGCTTCTTTTTCATTCGTTCTTCTGCATAATGGCACTGCTCATGTGTGGATGATTCATGTCTCTGTTTCAACTTCAAGTATACCACTCATGCACCACCATAATTGCAAGTTCCAGCAGCATCGTCTTTCCAAATGGCACATACCCTAGCCTGGCCATCTTCAATTATGCATGCAAAATTCAGAAGCTCTTGATCTAAACACTGCCACTCTGGGACACCCCGTCATCAGTTCTTGCCATCTTTTCCTTTCGTGCACCTAGGCACTTCGGCTGTGTTTATTTCCATTGCTTAGCTAGGCTATTGCGGTGATTAATTAGAACAAGGGAACTTTATAAATTGTTCTCAGTAGTTTCTTACTTTGTTGGTCGTATTTCTGTGCGTACATGTAAATTTTGTGGTTAACTGATCTTGTCGTGACCGACTGTTGGCAATGTGTTTTATCGAAATCGACAAAAAAAAAATGTAGATTTTCAGAGTTCAGAATCCTTCTCCCTGACTACAGCTACAGCACGCAGCCCAGCACGCAACCCACGGCGACACAACAACCCACATACCTCACGCTGTTGACAGGTTACGTATGACCAGGACACATAGAGATTATGCATTGCAGGCAAAAACAAAGGATTCGAACTGAACTAAAAGCTCAATTTCTGTGGATTATTCATATCGAGGGTCGGAGGAACTCGGTATGTTTGAGCAGGAGAGGGTTCGCAGAGCTGACTGAGATGTACATCTTTAGCCTAGGATCAAGTAGGAGGGGTATGGAAAAACACAGTGCGCAAGAGGTGTTGGCGCCAGGGCTGGGGGCTAAGTGCGCTGTAGACATAGGCCTCTTCTGGAAGAGGATGACCCGGCCTGGATTTGTCACACCAACATTTTGTACATATATTGCGATAATACATGTGACACAGGGACATAAGTACAGGTTTTGACGTGATCAAAAAATCTTCCCGCTTTCATCAAGTGATGTTGGTACCTGGATCGTTCTTCAATATCTTGCCTGGTGATTGATGAAGATTTTAATTTCAGAATTTCAGTGTTTTACTATTTACTGACATGAAAATATTCAGATTTGGTTCAATTGCAAGAGTTAGAATTTACAGTATGGACATACTAGCCTTTCACTTACTGAGTTTTTTGGCCCTTAGTTTAGGATCATAATTGGTTTTCTTAGTCCATCTCTATCTCAAGTTGTTCTTTCTGGTACTAATTTACGAGCATTTTTGTTATTTGCAACTGAAATTTGGATGCCATTACTAATATGTCGCCATGTGATCAGAGCCAGGTTTCTTCTCCTCTGGAGATATTGCCACTGCCTCGGTGACTATCTGCACTGGAACAACCTTCGGAATAGGAACTATGCTCTTGCCAACATCCTCTATTTCATGCACAACTATGGGTGGCTGCTCACTTGTCTCCATATACGGTAACACGAAACCACCACGAAGAAAAGTTTTGAAGTCCTCCCAAATACAAGCCAATTCACCTCTTTGAACCGCATCACACCACCAACGGTCTAACTCCCCGTCCACACGCCGGTGATCAAGAACATACGCATCATACCCACTGAACTTCCCATTGTATCTGTGACATCGATTGAAACCCAGTATCATGTTCCTTTCCCAACCTTGGTACTCCTCAACTGTTGCAAGATGGTGTAAGTACGAACTAAGTTTGGATGCCTAACGTGCTACTGTTGGAGATATGCCCAAGAGGCAATAATAAATTAGTTATTGTTATATCTTAGTGTTCATGATAAATGTTTACATCCCATGCTATAATTGTATTAACCGAAACATTGATACATGTGTGTTGTGTAAACAACCAGAGTCCCTAGTAAGCCTCTTGTATAACTAGCTTGTTGATTAATAGATGATCATGGTTTCGTGATCATGAACATTGGATGTTGTTAATAACAAAGTTATGTCATTGGGTGAATGATATAATGGACATACACCCATATAAGCGTAGCATAAGATCAAGTCATTAAGTTCAAACTTGCTATAAGCTTTCAATACATAGTTACCTAGTCCTTCGACCATGAGATCATGTAAATCACTTATGCCGGAAGGGTACTTTGATTACATCAAACGCCACTGCGTAAATGGGTGGTTATAAAGATAGGATTAAGTATTCGGAAAGTATGAGTTGAGTAATATGGATCAAGAGTGGGATTTGTCCATCCCGATGACGGATAGATATACTCTGGGCCCTCTCGGTGGAATGATATCTAATTAGCTTGCAAGCATGTGACTGGTTCACAAGGGATATCATATCACGGTATGAGTAAAGAGTACTTATCGGTAACGAGGTTGAACTAGGTATGGAGATACCGACGATCAAACTTCGGATAAGTAAAATATCGCGTGACAAAGTGAATCGGTATCGTATGTGAGTGGTTCTTTCGATCACGAAGACATCGTTGAATATGTGGGAGCTATTATGGATCTCCATGTCCCGCTATTAGTTATTGATCGGAGAGGATTCTCGATCATGTCCGCATAGTTCTCGAACCGTAGGGTGACACACTTAAGGTTTGATGTCGTTTTAAGTAGATATGGAATATGGAATGGAGTTCGAATTTTGTTCGGAGTCTCGGATGGGATCCAGGACATCACGAGGAGGTCCGGAATGGTCCGGAGAATAAGATTCATATATAGGAAGTCACTTTCCAAGTTTGGAAATAATCCGGTGCATTTATGGAAGGCGCTAGAATGTTCTAGAACCTTCCGGATGAAATCACCATGGAAGGTGGAGTCCTGGTTGGACTCCACCAAACCCAACCAGCCAACCAAGTGGGAGGGTGGAGTCCATGGAGGACTCCACCTCCTTGGCCGGCCAACAAGGGGGGAAGGGGAGAGTCCCTGTCCCTCTAGGTTTCGTCCATATGGCAGTTTTTGAATTGGGGTCTTATTCGAAGACTTTGGGCAAACCCTTGGGGTTCCACCTATATAATGAGGAGGAGAGGGAGGGGGCAGCCTTGTACTTGGCCGCACCACCATAGGGGGCCCCTGGCCGGCGCCCCTACCCCCTCTCTCCCAAACCCTAGCACACCTCCCTCCTCATACACCTCCCGTAGCGCTTAGGCGAAGCCCTGCCGGAGTTCTCCACCACTACCGCCACCACGCCATCGTGTTGTCGGGATTCCGAGGAGGATCTACTACATCCGCTGCCCGCTGGAACGGGGAGAAGGACGTCTTCATCAACACCGTACGTGTGACCGAGTGCGGAGGTGCTGCCCGATTGTGGCACCGTCAAGATCTTCTACGCGCTTTTGAAAGCGGCAAGTGATCGTCTACATCCACCATGAGATTTATCTCGTTAACGCTTAGCGATCTTCGAGGGTATGTTGATCTTCACCTCGTTGCTACCATCTACTAGATTAGATCTTGGCTTGTTGTTCGTTCTTGCGGTAGGAATTTTTTTGTTTTCTATGCTACGAATCCCAACAGTGGTATCAGAGCCGTGTCTATGCATAGATTGGTTGCACGAGTAGAACACAATGGTTTTGTGGGCGTTGATGTTTTTGTTGTTTTTAGTTATGTGTATTTTGCATCTTGCGGGATGGTGGGATGAAGCGGCCCGGGCTAACTTTACATGACCGCGTTCATGAGACTTGCTCCACGCTTGACATGCAACTTGTATTGCATAAGTGGCTTTGCGGGTGTCTGTCTCTCCCACCATAGTGAAGATTCAATCTACTCTTTCTATTGACAACACTAGTATAACCATTGTGGTTCATGTTCGTAGGTAGATTGGATCCTACTCGAAAACCGTAAACCACGTAAAATATGCAAACCAAATTAGAGGCGTCTAACTTGTTTTTGCAGGGTTTGGTGATGTGATATGCCCATGATGTGATGATGAATATGTATGAGATGATCATTATTGTATTGTGGCAACCGGCAGGAGCCTTATGGTTGTCTTTATATTTCATGTTGTGGTATTATTTCAAAGTAGTTGCAATAGTTGCTACACACGGTGAACAACCATGAAGACGGCGCCATGAACCTTGATGCTACGCCAACGATGATGGAGATCATGCCCGTTGATGATGGAGATCATGTCCGTGCCTTGGAGATGATGATCAAAGGCGCAAAGACTAAAGGGCCATATCATATCACATATGAATTGCATGTGATGTTGATCGTTTATGCATCTTATTTTGCTTAGATCGCGACGGTAGCATTATAAGATGATCCCTCACATTAATATCAAGATAATAAAGTGTTCTCCCCTCGTATGCACCGTTGCTACAGTTCGTCGTTTTGAAGCATCTCGTGATGATCGGATGTGATAGATTCTACGTTCACATACAACGGGTGTAAGCCATGTTGCACACGCGGAAATACTTGGGTTTGCTTGACGAGCCTAGCATGTACAGACATGGCCTCGGGACAACGGAAACCGAAAGGTTGAACACGAGTCATATGGATGATATGATCAACATGTTGATGTTCACCATTGAAGCTACATCATCTCACGTGATGATCGGTTTTGGTGTAGTGGATGTGGATCGTGTGCCACTTAACAACTATGAGGGATGTTGTATTAAGTGGGAGTTCATTAGTAATTAGATTAAAACTTGAACTAATTATCATGAACATAGTCTGAATAGTATTTTGAATTAAATTTGTAGAATTGGCATCCGTTTTCTACCATGCGCTAGTCTTGTAATTGAGATAGAAATATTGTTAAGTCTGACAAGTAACTTTACGGACTGGTACCGTATTGTTAAAGAATCAAGAAATGATTAAGTCCTATTGCAAATTTTTAGTAAACCTCACATTGTTGATTCAAAGAACAATGGTTTCAATTAGTACCTAAAATCATCTTGTCTCCATGAAACTTGAAGTTCAAATCCGTTTGAAAAGTAAGGAGCTGGAAATTTTGTTTTCAGAAATAAGCGAGGTATGAGATATATGTGATATCTAAGACCTTATTGCAAGATGATAGAATATAATCTAGTGAGACTACATAAACTCATAAGTTTTATGGGAATGTACGAAGGTTGAAGACGCTAGACGTCCCAATCCTCCAACTAATTGGGCACTAATGATATTCGGATATCCATGAAGTGATCGTCCTTAGTATGCACCGTTGCTAAGACTCGTCGTTTTGAAGCATCACGTGATGATCGAGTGTTATAGATTCTACGTGTGCATACAACGGGTGCAAGCCAGATTTGCACATGCGAATACTGAGGTTAAACTTTACGAGCCTAGCATGTACAGACATGGTCTCGGAAAGTCGTCATGATATGATGGATAAAATTATGAGTGAAATTGTTCATCATATTACAAAGTTACTAATAGTGAAATCTGGAACACTTGTCATATGATGATCAACTTCAAAGTAAGAACCTCAAGGTTATTGGTATTTGACCAACGGACCTAGAAGTTATTGAAGGTGAAGTGTCTTCTGAGAATGAGGAAAGCTAAAAGAGAAACTACAAAAGATTTTGGCAGAAAGAAAGTAAAGACTAGAAAGTCTAGCTCAGGTGTATATAGATGATATACATGTTATGAATGTATTCTTTGATTGGTCATACAATGAAGTTCTTGGGTATTTGTACCAGATTGGTTGATATGAGATGTCATACAACGCAATACAAGAATACGATGGCCTAAGTGACTGATAAGGAATATGGTAATAATGCACGTCTGGAACATAATAAAGTGTTATTATGTTTGTCGTTGGCATTCTACCTAGCCCTTAGGATTTATAATAAAGAACTTAATAATTGTTATTTTGCTCTGGTCAAATGAAGACAATGAGTTGTTAAAATTATGACCTTACTCCATGTACGATGGATAAGTTATTATAAATCTTAATGGTGAAACATACATACATAACACTGACGCTAATATGCCGTAAGGCAAATGATTTGAATTCCACTTATTAGTGGAACCGCCATTTAGGTCATGTTAGAAAGGAACGCATGAAGAAACTCCATGCAAATGGATTTTTGGAGTCATTTGATTTTTGAATCGTTTGGCGCTTGCAAATCTTTTCTAAAGAGAATGACTGAAATACCGTTCATAGGCCAAGAGTTGAACGGGCAACTAACTTAGTAGAAACATACATGATGATGTATGTGGTTCACTGGGCATAGTTGTGTGCGGGAGATTCTTCTACTTCATGAAAAACTTCCAACAATGAATTGAGTATATATATGTGGATATATTCGATAAGGAAGAAGTTTGAAACATTTGAATGGATTCAAATAAATTTCAGCATGAAGTGGAAATCATCGTAATAGAAAAGTCAAATATCTATGATTTGATCATGGTGGAAATATTTGAATTACGAGTTTTAGCGAACATCTAAGAGAGTTATGAAATTGTTCTACAACTCACGTTTCTTGGAGTATCATAGTGATGATGGAGTATCCGAGAGACGTATCCAAATCTTGTTGGATTAATGATGATATAAAATTAATTGACGCCATTATATTTTTTTGTGGATTATGCTTTAGAGACTACCTCTTTTACACTAAATAGAGCATCATCATAATCCGTTGAAATGACACCATACGAGTTATGGCATGGGTATAAACCCTAATAGTCCTTTCTTAAATTTTGGTATGCATAGCATAAGTAAATAAGTTTACAACCAAAATCGGATGAATGTCTTTGTTGGTTATCCCAAAGAATTAATTGGGAATTATTTCCACTATAAAGTCAAAGACAAAAGTGTTTCTCGATGTTTCTTACTTATTTCCAAGAAATTGTTTCTAGCGAAGTATTTGAGTGGGAGGACAATGGAACTTGATAAGGTTTATGAACCTGAGCATGATGATCAGAGTAGCGCAGCATCGGAAATGGTTCCGGAAGCGGCCACGAAGATCATAGCTCCCATGTCTACAAAGTGTTATAGTCATGGAGATCAAAGTACCTATTGAACCTTGTAGGTATGGTTTACTTTGTGATCAAATAAATGATTTGTGAACAAAGGATTGGTTTTGAACAATGATAAACCAACTACATACAAAGAAGTTATGATGGGCCCTGACTCCGTTAAAATGGCTATGCGCCATGAAATCCAAGATAGGTGAATACTTTTTGAAAGTAAATGGATCTATAAAATTGATGGACTTGGATGAAATATCCTTGAAGAAGCTCGACTTGTCGAAAAGTTGTTTACGACAAAGTTCAAAGAGTTGACTACGATAAGATTAGATCTTCCGTAGCGATGCTTATAGTCTATGTGGATTATTCTAGTAATCGCTACATATTTCTTTTATGAGAGATGCTAGTAGGATGACAAAATACATTACTTAACAGAAATGTGTATGAAGGATGTATACTAGATACAACCAAGAGTTTTGTTGGTCCGTGGAATACTAGATATGTATACGAACTTAAATTGTATGAAGTGAGTATCACGGAGTTGGAATCTTCACCGGATGAAATGATCAAAGAGTTATGATTTCATCAGAAACGATGAAGATGCTTGCATTTGCAAGAAATTAAGTGGGAGCGCTGAGACATATTTGTAATACTTTATGTAGATGACATATCGTTGATTATAAATAGTGTAATTATATAATTGATTAAAAAGGTTTCATTGAGAATTAACATCAATGAAAGGATATGAATTGAAACATATTTAGTGTCAAGATCTATGAAGATAGATTGAAACACATAATAAGTTTAAGTTAAAGTACATAGAATGAATATTGAAGTAGTTCAATATAAAAATATTAAGAAGGTGTTCTTTTCATGTGAAGGTTTAACAAGACTTGAGTGTATTTGACACTCGATGAGTAAAAACACATGAGTGATTTTAGATCACGAATAATATGTACAAAATCAGATGTCCTGTGCTAAAGTGTTATGAGCATATACCAGAATGATTCATGTGATGATCATTGGACAACAGTAAGAATATCCCTGAGTGCTTTAGAAGAACCAAGGATATATATAGTTTTATATGGGGTAATGACAAACAAATCGCTGTAAGGTGTTACACCGATATTAGTTTGGTCACATATAAAAATAAAATTTCAATCTCAATTAGGCTAAGTGTTGTTTAAAAGGTAGCACAATGAGCTAGAAGATGTCTATGCTAGATTTAGATGAGTTCTAAATATTGTGACGGATTCTACAAAACAAAGGCAGAGGATGTCATTGTTTTAACAATGACCGAGGATGTTAATTCAAGAAGTTACTTAAGAACTTGGTGTAGTTACGATAGTGTCAGAACTTTGAAGCTATATTGTGTGTGACAATATTAGTGACATATTTCAGACCGCGGAATTAAGGTTCCACCAGAAGACTGAACATATACGATAAATGCCGACTCATTTGGAAAATGAGTGATGCGTAGAGACGCAAATGAATTGCAAAATACATACGTTTCTGAGCGTGTCAGATCCGTTGACTAAAACCTCTCCCATGAGCAAAACATGATAAGCACCAGAAGGCCAAGGTGTTATATCTTTACAAATGTAAACTAGATTATTGACTCTAGTGCAAGTGGGAGACTGTTGGAGATATGCCCAAGAGGCAATAATAAATTAGTTATTGTTATATCTTAGTGTTCATGATAAATGTTTACATCCCATGCTATAATTGTATTAACCGAAACATTGATACATGTGTGTTGTGTAAACAACCAGAGTCCCTAGTAAGCCTCTTGTATAACTAGCTTGTTGATTAATAGATGATCATGGTTTCGTGATCATGAACATTGGATGTTGTTAATAACAAGGTTATGTCATTGGGTGAATGATATAATGGACATACACCCATATAAGCGTAGCATAAGATCAAGTCATTAAGTTCAAACTTGCTATAAGCTTTCAATACATAGTTACCTAGTCCTTCGACCATGAGATCATGTAAATCACTTATGCCGGAAGGGTACTTTGATTACATCAAACGCCACTGCGTAAATAGGTGGTTATAAAGATGGGATTAAGTATTCAGAAAGTATGAGTTGAGGCATATGGATCAAGAGTGGATTTGTCCATCCCGATGACGGATAGATATACTCTGGGCCCTCTCGGTGGAATGATATCTAATTAGTTTGGAAGCATTGTTGGAGATATGCCCAAGAGGCAATAATAAAATGGTTATTATAATATATCTTTGTGTTTATGATAATGTTTACATACCATGCTATAATTGTATTAACCGGAACATTGATACATGTGTGTTATGTAAACAACAAGAAGTCCCTAGTGAAGCCTCTTGTATAACTAGCTTGTTGATTAATAGATGATCATCGTTTCGTGATCATGAACATTGGATGTTATTAATGACAAGGTTATATCATTATGTGAATGATGTAATGGACACACCCAATTAAGCGTAGCATAAGATCACGTCATTAAGTTCATTTGCTATAAGCTTTCGATACATAGTTACCAAGTCCTTTCGACCATGAGATCATATAAATCAGTTATGCCGGAAGGGTACTTTGATTACATCAAACGCCACTGCGTAAATGGGTGGTTATAAAGGTGGGATTAGGTATCCGGAAAGTATGAGCTTGAGGCATATGGATCAACAGTGGGATTTGTCCATCCCGATGACGGATAGATATACTCTGGGCCCTCTCGGTGGAATGTCGTCTAAATGGCTTGCAAGCATATGAATGGTTCATAAGAGACCACATACCACGGTACGAGTAAAGAGTACTTGTCGAGACGAGGTTGAACAAGGTATCGTGATACCGATGATCAAACCTCGGACAAGTAATATATCGCGAGACAAAGGGAATCGGTATCGTATGTAAATGGTTCAATCGATCACAAAGTCATCGTTGAATATGTGGGAGCTATTATGGATCTCCAGGTCCCTCTATTAGTTATTGATCGGAGAGGAGTCTCGATCATGTCCGCATAGTTCTCGAACCGTAGGGTGACACACTTAAGGTTTGATGTCGTTTAAGTAGATATGGAATATGGAATGGAGTTCGAAGTTTTGTTCGGAGTCTCGGATGGGATCCAGGACATCACGAGGAGTTCCGGAATGGTCCGGAGAATAAGATTCATATATAGGAAGTCATATTCCAAGTTTGGAAATGATCCGGTGCATTTATGGAAGGTTCTAGAAGGTTCTAGAAAAGTCCGGAAGAATGGCACTATGGAAGGTGGAGTCCCGGAGGGACTCCACATCCATGGCCGGCCAAACCCTAGGGGGGAGTCCCAGGTGGACTCCACCTATGGTGGCCGGCCACCCCACCAAGGAAAGGTGGGAATCCCACCTCAAGTGGGACTCCCTCCTTGGGTAGGTTTCCCACCAAAGGTAGGTTTGCTTTTGGGGTCTTATTCGAAGACTTGGGATCCAACTCTTTGGGGATTCCACCTATATAATGAGGGGCATAGGGGAGGGGGCCGGCCACTTGAAGCCTCAACCTTGGCTGCCCCCGGCCGGCCAAGCCCCCTCTCCCCAAACCCTAGCACCTCTCCTCCACATACAACTCCCGCATATGCTTAGGCGAAGCCCTGCCGGAGTTCTCCACCACCACCGCCACCATGCCGTCGTGCTGCCGGGATTCCGAGGAGGATCTACTACTTCCGCTGCCCGCTGGAACGGGGAGGAGGACGTCGTCTTCATCAACACCGTACGTGTGACCGAGTACGGAGGTGCTGCCCGATTGTGGCACCGTCAAGTTCTTCTACGCGCTTTTGCAAGCGGTCAAGATCTTCTACGCGCTTTTGCAAGCGGCAAGTGATCGACTACATCCACCACGAGATCTAATCTCGTTAGGCTTTGGAAATCTTCGAGGGTTAGTCTCATGATCTTCTTGTTGCTACCATCTACTAGATTAGATCTTGGCTTGTGTTTTCGTTCTTGCGGTAGGAAAATTTTTGTTTTCTATGCTACGAATCCCATCAGTGGTATCAGAGCCGTGTCTATGCATAGATTGGTTGCACGAGTAGAACACAATTGTTTTGTGGGCGTTGATGCTTTTGTTGTCTTTAGTTCGTGTACTTTGCATCTTGCGGCATAGTGGGATGAAGCGGCCCGGGCTAACTTTACATGACCGCGTTCATGAGACTTGCTCCACGTTCGACATGCAACTTGTATTGCATAAGTGGCTTTGCGGGTGTCTGTCTCTCCCACTATAGTGAAGATCCAATTTACTCTTTCTATTGACAACACTAGTATCACCGTTGTGGTTCATGTTCGTAGGTAGATTAGATCTTACTCGAAAACCCTAAACCACGTAAAATATGCAAACCAAATTAGAGGCGTCTAACTTGTTTTTGCAGGGTTTGGTGATGTGATATGGCCATGATGTGATGATGAATATGTATGAGATGATCATTATTGTATTGTGGCAATCGGCAGGAGCCTTATGGTTGTCTTTAAATTTCATGTTGAGTATTATTTCAAAGTAGTTGTAATAGTTGCTACATGCGGTGAACAACCATGAAGACGGCGCCATGGACCTTGACGCTACGCCGACGATGATGGAGATCATGCCCGTTGATGATGGAGATCATGTCCGTGCTTTGGAGATGAAGATCAAAGGCGCAAAGACTAAAGGGCCATATCATATCACATATGAATTGCATGTGATGTTAATCCTTTATGCATCTTATTTTGCTTAGATCGCGACGGTAGCATTATAAGATGATCCCTCACATTAATATCAAGATAATAAAGTGTTCTCCCCTCGTATGCACCGTTGCTACAGTTCGTCGTTTTGAAGCATCTCGTGATGATCGGATGTGATAGACTCAACGTTCACATACAACGGGTGTAAGCCATGTTTGCACACGCGGAATACTTGGGTTTGCTTGACGAGCCTAGCATGTACAGACATGGCCTCGGGACAACGGAAACCGAAAGGTTGAACACGAGTCATATGGATGATATGATCAACATGTTGATGTTCACCATTGAAGCTACATCATCTCACATGATGATCGGTTTTGGTGTAGTGGATGTGGATCGTGTACTACTTAACAACTATGAGGGATGTTGTATTAAGTGGGAGTTCATTAGTAATTAGATTAAAACTTGAACTAATTATCATAAACATAGTCTGAGTAGTATTTTGAATTAAATTTGTAGAATTGGCATCCGTTTTTCTACCATGCGTTAGTCTTGTAATTGAGATTGAAATACTGTTAAGTCTGACAATTAACTTTACGGACTGGTACCGTATTGTTAAAGAATCAAGAAATAATTAAGTCCTATTGCAAACTTTTAGTAAACCTCACATTGTTGATTCAAATAGCTATGGTTTCAATTAGTACCTACAATTATCTTGTCTCCGTGAAACTTGATGTTCAAATTTGTTTGAAAAGTAAGGAGCTGAAAAGTTTTGTTTTCAGAAAGAAGCGAGGTATGAGATATATGCGATATCTAAGACCTTACTGCAAGATGATAGAATATAATCTAGTGAGACTACATAAACTCATAAGTTTTATGGGAATGTACGAAGGTTGAAGACGCCAGGCGTCCCAATCCTCCAACTATTGGGGCACTAACAATATTCGCATATCCATGATATCGTCTCTTAATATCTATGTTCTATGCTACTTTATTGATGATACCCACATGTTTTATACACATTATATTATTATGTTTTTCCGGAACTAACCTATTGACGAGATGCCGAAGGGCCAGTTTTCTGCTGTTTTTTGTTTCAGAAATCCTAGAAAGGAAATATTCTCGGAATCGGACGAAATAAAGACCCAACATCCTATTTTTCCCGGACGCTTCCAGAGCACCGAAGAAGGGCCAGAGGGGAGCCAGGAGGGCCCCACCCCATAGGGCGGCGCGGCCAAGGGGGTGGGCGCGCCCCCTATGGTGTGGGCACCCCGTGGCCCCTCCGACTCCGTCTCTTCGCCTATTTAGTCGTCCCTGACCTAAAAACACCGATAGAGAGGACGAAACCCGAGAAAACCTTCCAGAGCCGCCGCCATCACGAAATCAAGATTCGGGGGACAGAAGTCTCTGTTCCGGCCGGGGAATTGCCCCGAGTCATCTCCACCGCCGTCTTCACCGCCATCTTCACCGCCATCGCTGTCTCCATGATGAGGAGGGAGTAATTCACCCCCGGGGCTGAGGGCTCTACCGTAGCTATGTGGTTAATCTCTCTCTGTACTCCAATACAATGATCTCATGAGCTGCTTTACATGATTGAGATCCATATGATGAGCTTTGTATCGCTACTAGTTATGTGCTACTCATGTGATGTTATTAAAGTAGTCTATTCCTCCTGCATGGTGTAAAGGTGACTAGTGTGTGCACCGTGTGGTTCTTGTCGTAGGCTATGATCATGATCTCTTGTAGATTGTGGAGTTAATTATCATTATGATAGTATTGATGTGATCTATTCCTCCTTCATAGTGTAATGTGGACAGTGTGTGCTATGTTAGTTCTCGGTTTATTTTGCAAAGATCTATTATGCTCTAAGGTTACTTAAACATGAATATCGAATGTTGTGGAGCTTGTTAACTCCGGCATTGAGGGTTCGTGTAATCCTACGCAACGAATGGTGTTCATTATCAAACAAGAGTGTATGTAGCACAAATGAGAGAAGTTATTATTTATTATGCGATCATTGTTGAGAGTGTCCACTAGTGAAAGTATGATCCCTAGGCCTTGTTTCCAATACTGCAAACACCATTTATTTACTGTTCTACTGCATGTTTACTTGCTGCCATATTTTATTCAGATTGCTATTACCACTCATATACATCCATACTACTTGTATTTCACTATCTCTTCGCCGAACTAGTGCACCTATACATCTGACAAGTGTATTAGGTGTGTTGGGGACACAAGAGACTTCTTGCTTTGTGGTTGCAGGTTGCTTGAGAGGGATATCTTTGACCTCTTCCTCCCTGAGTTCGATAAACCTTGGGTGATCCACTTAAGGGAAACTTGCTGCTGTTCTACAAACCTCTGCTCTTGGAGGCCCAACACTGTCTATAAGAATAGAAGCTCCCGTAGACATCAAGCACTTTTCCGGCGCCGTTGCCGGGGAGGAAAGGTAAAAGGTACTCACACTCCGGATCTCGGCTGCTAAGTTATTTTCCGGCGCCGTTGTAAGTACTCGAAGCTATTTCCTTTAGATCCTGCAATTGCATCTTTTTGTTTCTTGTTTTTATTTTCACTAGTTAGGCATAATGGAAAACAACAAAAAAATTGGTGAGCTTTTTAATCTTTTTCCTAATTTAGAATTGTTTGATGCGAAAATTAAAAAACCTATGGAACCTTATTTACATGATAGTAGCAATGTTATTAGTATGAATGCAATTACTGCTAATGCTATGAAGAAGTCTAAGCTTGGGGAAGCTGGTTTTTGTGATCTTTTTAGCTTCCCATCTTTAGGGGAGAAAATTTGCTCTGATAATATTTTATCTCCCATATGCGATAACTCTAATGATGCTTCTGATATTTTAAATCCACCTGCTGAAAGTATTCCTTACAAGATACCTATGAAAATTATTGAACGTGTTATGGATAACCGCTATGAAGGGGATGGAACTGTCCATCCTGGAGATCATTTACTGTTTTTGCATGAATTATGCGGGTTATTCAAGTGTGCAGGTATTTCAATGGATGAAGTTAGAAATAAATTATTTGTTATGTCGCTATCTGGTGAAGCGGCGCATTGGTATAAACTATTGAAGGACGGGCGCTCTCTTGATTGGAAGGATATTGTGCCTCTATTTTATTCCAAGTTCTATCCTCCAAGTGAAATTCACAAAGATCGAAACCATATATATAATTTTTGGCCTCATGATGGAGAGAGTATTGCCCAAGCATGGGAGAGGTTGAAGTCTTTAATGCTCAAATGCCCCAATCATGAGCTTCCAGGTAATATCATCATTGATAATTTCTATGCAAGACTTTCTTTTCAAGATAAGACCTTGCTGGATACTACTTGTTCTGGATCATTCACGCGCAACAAAGAAGAGTTTAAAAGGGACCTTCTTGATCGGATTAAGGAGAACGCTGAAGATTGGGAGAATGACAAAGGTAAAGAATCAGGTATAAACTATGATTATGAATGTATTGAAACTTTTATGAATACTGATGAATTTCGAAATATGAGTGCTACCTATGGTCTTGACTCTCAAGTTGTTGCAAATTTTTATAAAGCTTTTGCTTCTCACATTGAATTGCCTAGGAAGAATTTTGATAAGTATCATGAACCTTTTAAAGACGCTTGCATGAAGGATGAAACTGTTATTAATGATTGCAATGAACATGTTCAAACTTCTGAAAATGCTATTTCCTATAAGCATGTTAATTTTTGTGGAATACATAGACCTTGTGGAATTAATCAAATAGAAGATGAATATTGTATCCATCACAGAAATGAAAAAACTAGAAAGTGGTCTAGAGCTCTAGATGATCTTGGAGAAAAAGTGTGTGCCCTCTATCCTTTTATTTGTGAACTTTGCCATAGAGTTGGTCATTTTAATTTTCAATGCTCCTCCAATGATAATTTGAACCCAATGAGTGCTGCAAATTTGTATTGTGATGATGAAATTACTCCTAATCAGCATGATGAACTTACTTTATTTTTGTGGTGTGAAGAGCTCTCAAGAAAAATCTCTTTGTTACATATGAGTGATCTTGATATTGATGATGTCCTGCATGGGTGTTTTTCTTATTGCATTGACAATAGCCATACAAACACTTACATACAAAATATTTTAGAAGATGACACCTTGCCAAAATATGATAGGACCGCTGTGTGTTTTCAACTAATTAATGAAAAGGAGGGATCCTCCCAAGTTTCTTCTATTGTTTCTGAAAGTAAATCAGGTTATGCGGACAAGCCACCCTTCAAGCCTCTTCCTCCTAAAGAAGAAGGGAACGAGGAGAAGGAAGAAGAAGAAGAAGAAGAAGAAGAAGAAGAAGAAGAAGAAGGGAACGAAGAAGAAGAAGAAGGAGAATAAAAAGAAAGAGGTAACGGCGTATCCCCGCGTGTATGAGGTAACAATAGGTAACCGTAAGTATGTTGCGCCTAATGATTATTATGATAATGAATCTGAGTACGATGATCTTCCTATGCCCTGTACCCATGTTAGTGATCATGATTTGGATGAGCACACTACCTTTGATATTGGAAATATCTTTGGTACTGATTATGAAATTAATGATGATAGCATTATTCATGTCCCCTTAAACGATGATATTGAAAGCTCTAAGCTTGGGGATGTTGTGCTTGAAGATCCTATATTTGAGACCTCTACTTTTAGTGAAAATGATGATATTACATATTCTGGTTTAGATAATTGCTATAGAGATGTATATGACACATGTTACAATTATCCTTATGAAACTTGTCATAGTTATGCTTGGGTTGCCAAAAACCATTCCCTTAATATGCAACTTGTTTACCATGTTCAAATTCTTGATAATAATCTTGCTCCAATTACTATTAATGAGAAGAACTCTTCTTATGCTAAAATTAATGATACTCCTATGCATATGAACCATGATAAGAATGTTTTTAGTGATGGGTATATTGTGGATTTCATCAATGATGCTACTGAAAGTTATTATGAGAGAGGGAAACATGGTTATATGCATCTTAATAATATTAAGTTTCCCCTCTTTATGTTGAGAATTTTGAAGTTACTCGTGTTTTATCCTCTTTTGCTTGTCACCTTGTTCTTCATGAATTCATTTGTGTACAAGATTCCTATGCATAGGAAGCATGCTAGGCTTAAATTTGTTTTGAATTTGTCTCTTGATGCTCCTTTTTGCTCCAAATACTATTTCTTGCAAAACTGCTAAGCCCATCTTAATGGCTATAAAGAAAGAACTTCTTGGGAGATAACCCATGTGTTTATTTTGCTACAGTACTTTTATTTTGTATTTGTGTCTTGGAAGTTGTTACTACTGTAGCAACCTCTCCTTATCTTATTTTTATTGCATTGTTGTGCCAAGTAAAGTCTTTGATAGAAAGGTCGATACTAGATTTGGATTACTGCGCAGAAACAGATTTCTTTGCTGTCACGAATCTGTGCCTAATTCTCTGTAGGAAACTCCGAAAATTATGCCAGTTTACGTGAGTGATCCTCAGATATGTACGCAACTTTCATTAGTTTTGAGTTTTTCCATTTGAGCAAGTCTGGTGCCATTTTAAAATTCGTCTTTATGAACTGTTCTGTTTTGACAGATTCTGCCTTTTATTTCGCATTGCCTCTTTTGCTATGTTGGATGAATTTCTTTGATCCATTAATGTCCAGTAGCTTTATGCAATGTCCAGAAGTGTAAAGAACTATTGTGTCACCTCTGAACATGTAAATTTTTATTGTGCACTAACCCTCTAATGAGTTCGCTTGAAGTTTGGTGTGAAGGAAGTTTTCAAGGGTCAAGAGAGGAGGATGATATACTACGATCAAGAAGAATGAAAAGTCTAAGCTTGGGGATGCCCCGGTGGTTCATCCCTGCATATTTTAAGAAGACTCAAGCGTCTAAGCTTGGGGATGCCCAAGGCATCCCCTTTTTCATCGACAAAGTATCAGGTTCCTTCTCTTGAAACTATATTTTTATTCGGTCACATCTTATGTACTTTACTTGGAGCATCTGTATGTTTTTGTTTTTGTTTTTGTTTGAATAAATGATTGTTTGGGAGAGAGACACGCTCCGCTGGTTCGTATGAACACATGTGTTCTTAGCTTTTAATTTTCATGGCGAAGGTTGAAACTGCTTCGTTAATTGTTATATGGTTGGAAACGGGAAATGCTACATGTAGTAATTGGTATAATGTCTTGAATAATGTGATACTTGGCAATTGTTGTGCTCATATAGATCTTGTTTAAGCTCTTGCATCATGTACCTTGTACCCATTAATGAATAATTACATAGAGCTTGTTAAAATTTGGTTTGCATGATTGGTCTCTCTAAGTCTAGATATTTTCTGGTTGAGGTGTTTGAACAACAAGGAGACGATGTAAAGTCTTATAATGCTTACAATATGTTTATATGTGAGTCTTGCTGCACCATTTTATACTTGAGTTTGCTTCAAATAACCTTGCTAGCCTAAACCTTGTATAGAGAGGGAATACTTCTCATGCATCCAAATACTTGAGCCAATATTCATGCCATTTGTGTCCACCATACCTACCTACTACATGGTATTTCTCCGCCATTCCAAAGTAAATTGCTTGAGTGCTACCTTTAAACAATTCAAAATTTATCACCTCTTATTTGTGTCAATGTTTTATAGCTCATGAGGAAGTATGTGGTGTTTATCTTTCAATCTTGTTGGGCAACTTTCACCAATGGACTAGTGGCTTCATCCGCTTATCCAATAATTTTGCAAAAAGAGCTGGCAATGGGATTCCCAGTCCCAAATTAATTAACAAAAATAGACACTCCTCCATGGTATGTGATTGTTGGACGGCACCCGAAGGATTCGGTTAGCCATGGCTTGAGAAAGCAAAGGTGGGGAGGAGTGTCATCTAAATAAAACTAAAATAAAAAGGCACTCCTTCATGGTATGAGATTGTTGGCAGGCACCCGAGGATTCGGTTAGCCATGGTTTGTGAAAGAAAGGTTGGAAGGAGTGCCACCCAAAAATAAAATAAAATGGGAGCCGCTCTTTGAAGGTTTGTCTGGCAAGGGGGTTAGAGTGCCCACTACCATTCGTTGACAACAACAAACACCTCTCAAAACTTTACTTTTATGCTCTCTATATGTTTTCAAAATCAAAGCTCTAGCACAAATATAGCAATCGATGCTTTCCTCTTTGAAGGGCCATTCTTTTACTTTATTGTTGAGTCAGTTTACCTATTCTTTCTATCTTAGAAGCAAACACTTGTGTAAATTGTGTGCATTGATTCTTACATGTTTACCTATTGCACTTGTTATATTACTTTGTGTTGACAATTATCCATGAGATATACATGTTAAAGTTGAAAGCAACCGCTGAAACTTATATCTTCCTTTGTGTTGTTTCAAAACTTTCTACTAAGAATTTATTGCTTATGAGTTAACTCTTATGCAACACTTATGTATACTTGTCTTGAAAGTATTATTCATGAAAAGTCTTTGTTATATGATTCATTTGTTTACTCATTATCTTCATCATTGCTTCAAATCTCTGCATTCATCTCATGTGCTTTACAATAGTATGATCAAGGTTATGATGGCATGTCACTTAAGAAATTATCATTGTTATCGTTTACCTACTCGAGGGCGAGTAGGAACTAAGCTTGGGGATGCTTGATACATCTCAAACGTATCTATAATTTCTTATGTTCCATGCTACTTTATTGATGATACCCACATGTTTTATACACATTATATGTCATTATTATGCGTTTTCCGGAACTAACCTATTGACGAGATGCCGAAGGCCTGTTTTCTGCTGTTTTTGGTTTCAGAAATCCTAGAAAGGAAATATTCTCGGAATCGGACGAAATAAAGACCCAACATCCTATTTTTCCCGGACGCTTCCAGAGCACCGAAGAAGGGCCAGAGGGGAGCCAGGAGGGCCCCACCCCACAGGGCGGCGCGGCCAAGGGGTGGGCGCCCCCCTATGGTGTGGGCACCCCGTGGCCCCTCCGACTCCGTCTCTTCGCCTATTTAATCGTCCCTGACCTAAAAACACCGATAGAGAGGACGAAACCCGAGAAAACCTTCCCAGCCGCCGCCATCGCAAAATCAAGATTCGGGGGACAGAAGTCTGTTCCGGCACGCCGCCGGGCGGGAATTGCCCCCGGAGTCATCTCCACCGCCGTCTTCACCGCCATCTTCACCGCCATCTTGTCTCCATGATGAGGAGGGAGTAATTCACCCCCGGGGCTGAGGGCTCTACCGTAGCTATGTGGTTAATCTCTCTCTCTGTACTCCAATACAATGATCTCATGAGCTGCTTTACATGATTGAGATCCATATGATGAGCTTTGTATCGCTACTAGTTATGTGCTACTCATGTGATGTTATTAAAGTAGTCTATTCCTGCATGGTGTAAAGGTGACTAGTGTGTGCACCGTGTGGTTCTTGTCGTAGGCTATGATCATGATCTCTTGTAGATTGTGGAGTTAATTATCATTATGATAGTATTGATGTGATCTATTCCTCCTTCATAGTGTAATGTGGACAGTGTGTGCGCTATGTTAGTTCTCGGTTTATTTTGCAAAGATCTATTATGCTCTAAGGTTACTTAAACATGAATATCGAATGTTGTGGAGCTTGTTAACTCCGGCATTGAGGGTTCGTGTAATCCTACGCAACGAATGGTGTTCATTATCAAACAAGAGTGTATGTAGCACAAATGAGAGAAGTTATTATTTATTATGCGATCATTGTTGAGAGTGTCCACTAGTGAAAGTATGATCCCTAGGCCTTGTTTCCAATACTGCAAACACCGTTTATTTACTGTTCTATGCATGTTTACTTGCTGCCATATTTTATTCAGATTGCTATTACCACTCATATACATCCATACTACTTGTATTTCACTATCTCTTCGCCGAACTAGTGCACCTATACATCTGACAAGTGTATTAGGTGTGTTGGGGACACAAGAGACTTCTTGCTTTGTGGTTGCAGGGTTGCTTGAGAGGGATATCTTTGACCTCTTCCTCCCTGAGTTCGATAAACCTTGGGTGATCCACTTAAGGGAAACTTGCTGCTGTTCTACAAACCTCTGCTCTTGGAGGCCCAACACTGTCTATAAGAATAGAAGCTCCCGTAGACATCACATATCCATGAAGTGATCGTCCTTAGTATGCACCGTTGCTAAGACTTGTCGTTTCGAAGCATCTCGTGATGATCGGGTGTCATAGATTCTACGAGTGCATACAACGGGTGCAAGCCAGATTTGCACATGCGAATACTAAGGTTAAACTTTACGAGCCTAGCATGTACAGACATGGTCTCGGAAAGTCGTCATGATGGATAAAGATTATGAGTGAAATTGTTCATCATATTACAAAGTTACTAATAGTGAAATCAGGAACACTTGTCATATGATGATCAACTTCAAAATAAGAACCTCAAGGTTATTGGTATTTGACCAATGGACCTAGAAGTTATTGAAGGTGAAGTGTTTTCTGAGAATGAGGAAAGCTAAAAGAGAAACTACAAAAGATATTTTGGCAAAAAGAAAGAAAAGACTAGAAAGTCTAGCTCAGGTGTATATATATGATATACATGTTATGGATGTATTCCTTGTTTAGTCACATAATGAAATTCTTGGGTATTTGTACCAAATTGGTTGGTATGAGATGTCATACAATACAACGCAATACAAGAATACGATGGCCTAAGTGACTGATAAGGAATATGGTAATAATGCACGTCTGGAACATAATAAAGTGTTATTATGTTTGTCGTTGGCATTCTACCTAGCCCTTAGAATTTATAATAAAGAACTTAATAATTGTTATTTTGCTCTGGTCAAATGAAAACAATGAGTTGTTCAAATTATGACATTACTCCATGTACGATGGATAAAGTTATTATAAATCTTAATGGTGAAACACACATACATAACACTGACGCTAAAATGCCATAAGGCAAATGATTTGAATTCCACTTATTTGTGGAACCGCCATTTAGGTCATGTTAGAAAGGAACGCATGAAGGAACTCCATGCAAATGGATTTTTGGAGTCATTTGATTTTTGAATCGTTTGGCGCTTGCAAATCTTTTCTAAAGAGAATGACTGAAATACCGTTCATAGGCCAAGAGTTGAACGGGCAACTAACTTAGTGGAAACATACATGATGATGTATGTGGTTCACTGGGCATAGTTGTGTGCGGGAGATTCTTCTACTTCATGAAAACTTCCAACAATGAATTGAGTATATATTTGTGGATATATTCGATAAGGAAGAAGTTTGAAACATTTGAAAGGATTCAAATAAAGTTCAGCATGAAGTGGAAATCATCGTAATAGAAAATTCAAATATCTATGATTGGATCATAGTGGAAATATTTGAATTACGAGTTTTAGCGAACATCTAAGAGAGTTATGAAATTGTTCTACAACTCACATTTCTTGGAGTATCATAATGATGATGGAGTATCCGAGAGATGTATCCAAACCTTGTTGGATTAATGATGAGAAAATATAATTTGACGCCATTATATTTTTTGTGGATTATGCTTTAGAGACTACCGCTTATACACTAAATAGAGCATCATCATGATCCGTTGAAATGACACCATACGAGTTATGGCATAGGTATGAACCCTAATAGTCCTTTCTTAAACTTTGGTATGCATAGCATAAGTAAATAAGTTTACAACCAAAATCGGATGAATGTCTTTGTTGGTTATCCCAAAGGATTAATTGGGAATTCTTTCCACTATGAAGTAAAAGACAAAAGTGTTTGTTAATGTTACTTACTTATTTCCAAGAAATTGTTTTCTAGCGAAGTATTTGAGTGGGAGGACAATAGAACTTGATAAGGTTTATGAACCTGAGCATAATGATCAGAGTAGCGCAGCATCGGAATTGGTTCCGGAAGCGGCCACGACGATCATGTCTCCCATGACTACAAAGTGTTTTAGCCATGGAGATCGAAGTACATATTGAACCTTGTAGGTATGGTTTACTTTGTGATCAAATAAATGATTTGTGAACAAAGGATTGATTTTGATCAATAATAAACCAACTACAAACAAAGAAGTTATGATGGGCCCTGACTCCGTTAAAATGGCTATACGCCATGAAATCCAAGATAGATGAATACTTTTTGAAAGTAAATGGATCTATAAAATTGATGGACTTGGATGTAATATCCTTGAAGAAGCTCGACTTGTCGAAAAATTGTTTACGACAAAGTTCAAAGAGTTGACTACGATAAGATTAGATCTTCCGTAGCAATGCTTATAGTCTATGTGGATTATTCTAGTAATCACTACATATTTCTTTTATGAGATATGCTAGTAGGATGGCAAAATACATTACTTAACAGAAGTGTGTATTAAAGGTGTATACAAGATACAACCAAGAGTTTTGCTAGTCCGTAGAATACTAGATAGGAATACGAACTTCAATTGGATGAAGTGAGTATTGCGGAGTTGGAATCTTCACCGGATGAAATAGTCAAAGAGTTTTGATTTCATCAGAAACGATGAAGGTGCTTGCATTTGCAAGAAATTAAGTGGGAGCGATGAGACATATTTGTAATACTTTATGTAGCTGACATATCGTTGATTATAAATAGTGTAATTATATAATTGATTAAAAAGGTTTCATTGAGAATTAACTTCAATGAAAGGATATGGATTGAAACATATTTAGTGTCAAGATCTATGAAGATAGATTAAAACACATAATAAGTTTAAGTCAAAGTACATAGAATGGATATTGAAGTAGTTCAATATATAAATATTAAGAAGGTGTTCTTTGCATACAAAGGTTTAACAAGACTTGAGTGTATTTGACACTCGATGAGTAAAAACACATGAGTGATTTTGGATCACAAATAATATGTACAAAATCAGATGTCCTGTGCTCTAAAAGGTTAGGAGCATATACCAGAATGATTCATGTGATAATCATTGGACAAACAGTAAGAATATCCCTGTGTGCTTTAGAAGAACCAAGGATATATATATAGTTTTATATGGGGTAATGACAAACAAATCGTTGTAAGGTGTTGCACCGATACTTGTTTGGTCACATATAAGAATTAATTTCAGATCTCAATTAGGCTAAGTGTTATTAAAAAGGTAGCACAATGCTAGATTTAGAAGAGTTCTAAATGTTGTGACGGATTCTACAAACGAAGGTAGAATATGTCATTGTTTTGACAATGACTAAAGATGTTAAGTCAAAAAGTTCTTTGAGAACTTGGTGTAGTTCCGATAGTGTCAGAACTTTGAAGCTATATTGTGTGTGACAATATTAGTGACATATTTCAGACCGCGGAATTAAGGTTCCACCATAGGACTAAGCATATATGCCGACTCATTTGGAAAATGAGTGATGCGTTGAGACGCAAATGAATTGCAAAATACATACGTTTCTGAGCATGTCAGATCCGTAGACTAAAACCTCTCCCGTAGGCGAAACATGATAAAACACCAGAAAGGCCAAGGTGTTATATCTTTACAAATGTAAACTAGATTATTGACTCTAGTGCAAGTGGGAGACTGTTGGAGATATGCCCAAGAGGCTATAATAAAATGGTTATTATAATATATCTTTGTGTTTATGATAATGTTTACATACCATGCTATAATTGTATTAACCGGAACATTGATACATGTGTGTTATCTAAACAACAAGAAGTCCCTAGTGAAGCCTCTTGTATAACTAGCTTGTCGATTAATAGATGATCATCGTTTCGTGATCATGAACATTGGATGTTATTAATGACAAGGTTATATCATTATGTGAATGATGTAATGGACACACCCAATTAAGCGTAGCATAAGATCACGTCATTAAGTTCATTTGCTATAAGCTTTCGATACATAGTTACCAAGTCCTTCGACCATGAGATCATATAAATCACTTATGCCGGAAGGGTACTTTGATTACATCAAACGCCACTGCGTAAATGGGTGGTTATAAAGGTGGGATTAGGTATCCGGAAAGTATGAGCTTGAGGCATATGGATCAACAGTGGGATTTGTCCATCTCGATGACGGATAGATATACTGGGCCCTCTCGGTGGAATGTCGTCTAAATGGCTTGCAAGCATATGAATGGTTCATAAGAGACCACATACCACGGTACGAGTAAAGAGTACTTGTCAGAGACAAGGTTGAACAAGGTATCGTGATACCGATGATCAAACCTCGGACAAGTAATATATCGCGAGACAAAGGGAATCGGTATCGTATGTAAATGGTTCAATCGATCACTAAAGTCATCGTTGAATATGTGGGAGCTATTATGGATCTCCAGGTCCCTCTATTAGTTATTGATCGGAGAGGAGTCTCGATCATGTCCGCATAGTTCTCGAACCGTAGGGTGACACACTTAAGGTTTGATGTCGTTTAAGTAGATATGGAATATGGAATGGAGTTCGAAGTTTTGTTGAGTCTCGGATGGGATCCAGGACATCACGAGGAGTTCCGGAATGGTCCGGAGAATAAGATTCATATATAGGAAGTCATATTCCAAGTTTGGAAATGATCCGGTGCATTTATGGAAGGTTCTAGAAAAGTCCGGAAGAAAGGCACTATGGAAGGTGGAGTCCCGGAGGGACTCCACATCCATGGCCGGCCAAACCCTAGAGGGGGAGTCCCAGGTGGACTCCACCTATGGTGGCCGGCCACCCCCCACCAAGGAAAGGTGGGAATCCCACCTCAAGTGGGACTCCCTCCTTGGGTAGGTTTCCCACCAAAGGTAGGTTTGCTTTTGGGGTCTTATTCGAAGACTTGGGATCCAACTCTTTGGGGATTCCACCTATATAATGAGGGGCATAGGGGAGGGGGCCGGCCACTTGAAGCCTCAACCTTGGTTGCCCCCTTTGTGGCCGGCCAAGCCCCCCTCTCCCCAAACCCTAGCACCTCTCCTCCACATACAACTCCCGCATATGCTTAGGCGAAGCCCTGCCGGAGTTCTCCACCACCACGCCGTCGTGCTGCCGGGATTCCGAGGAGGATCTACTACTTCCGCTGCCCGCTGGAACGGGGAGGAGGACGTCGTCTTCATCAACACCGTACGTGTGACCGAGTACGGAGGTGCTGCCCGATTGTGGCACCGTCCTACGCGCTTTTGCAAGCGGTCAAGATCTTCTACGCGCTTTTGCAAGCGGCAAGTGATCGACTACATCCACCACGAGATCTAATCTCGTTAGGCTTTGGAAATCTTCGAAGGTTAGTCTCATGATCTTCTCGTTGCTACCATCTACTAGATTAGATCTTGGCTTGTGTTTTCGTTCTTGCGGTAGGAAAATTTTTATTTTCTATGCTACGAATCCCATCAAGCATGTGACTGGTTCACAAGGGCTATCATATGACTGTACGAGTAAAGAGTACTTATCGGTAACGAGGTTGAACTAGGTATGGAGATACCGACGATCAAACTTCGGATCAGTAAAATATCGCGTGACAAAGGGAATCGGTAGCGTATGTGAGTGGTTCTTTCGATCACGAAATCATCGTTGAATATGTGGGAGCTATTATGGATCTCCAGGTCCCTCTATTAATTATTGATCGGAGAGGAGTATCAATCATGTCCGCATAGTTCTCGAACCGTAGGGTGACACAGTTAAGGTTTGATGTCATTTTAAGTAGATATGGAATATGGAATGGAGTTCTTTTTTTGTTTGGAGTCTCGGATGGGATCCAGGACATCACGAGGAGGTCCGGAATGGTCTGGAGAATAAGATTCATATATAGGAAGTCATTTTCCAAGTTTGGAAATGATCCGGTGCATTTATGGAAGGCGCTAGAATGTTCTAGAACCTTTCGGATGAAATCACCATGGAAGGTGGAGTCCTGGTTGGACTCCACCAAACCCAACCAGCCAACCAAGTGGGAGGGTGGAGTCCATGGAGGACTCCACCTCCTTGGCCGGCCAACAAGGGGGGAAGGGGAGAGTCCCTGTCCCTCTAGGTTTCGTCCATATGGCAGTTTTTGAATTGGGGTCTTATTCGAAGACTTTGGGCAAACCCTTGGGGTTCCACCTATATAATGAGGAGGAGAGGGAGGGGCAGCCTTGTACTTGGCCGCACCACCATAGGGGGCCCCTGGCCGGCGCCCCTACCCCCTCTCTCCCAAACCCTAGCACACCTCCCTCCTCATACACCTCCCGTAGCGCTTAGGCGAAGCCCTGCCGGAGTTCTCCACCACCACCGCCACCACGCCGTCGTGCTGTAGGGATTCCGAGGAGGATCTACTACATCCGCTGCCCGCTGGAACGGGGAGAAGGACGTCTTCATCAACACCGTACGTGTGACCGAGTGCGGAGGGCTGCCCGATTGTGGCACCGTCAAGATCTTCTACGCGCTTTTGAAAGCGGCAAGTGATCGTCTACATCCACCACGAGATTTATCTCGTTAACGCTTAGCGATCTTCGAGGGTATGTTGATCTTCACCTCGTTGCTACCATCTACTAGATTAGATCTTGGCTTGTTGTTCATTCTTGCGGTAGGAAATTTTTTGTTTTCTATGCTACGAATCCCAACAACTACTCCATTCATGATGTCAAGATAGTCAATGAAAACAGCATTGGACTTCTTGCCACGAGAACACCGCACACCCAAAACATCTGCTGGAAACGAAGCTATCTCTGGTACCGGTGCTGCCGGACTGGGTGCCGGAACGGCCGGTCTGGAGCCCGGTCCTGCTGGCCTGTATGCGGGGTCGTCCGGCCTGTGGACCGGTGTCGCCGGCCTTTGTGCCGGGTCGGTTCGGCCTGGGGACCGGTATTCCGGCCTGGGCACCGGGCGAGAGGGTGAAGCCCCCTGGATGGTGCCCCGGTGTGCACCGGTGCAGAGTCCGATTTTTGCCGAGCCTGTCGGTGGTGGAGCCAGCGCCGCCGGACCTAGTGCCAGGCCGTCCGGTGTGGGCCAGTTTGCCGAGCCCGGTGCCGGATTCCTGTCGAATATGCTGCATCTTCTTCTCGACTCCAAGCACAAAATTTCGTGATTTTGCCAGTGGTAACAGCCCTAGACGGTAGAGAAAAGGGATACAAACCGATCTGGTGAGCAAAAATCTCCTCCGATGCAAACCGATCTGGTGAGATCGATCAACAAAACCTCATTGAGCAACCTAGAAATCTGATACCAAATGATACGAGAATCCAACCCGAGCCTCTTGGAGTTTGCCCGATCTTTCACAGCGAGAACCCGGATAGAAAAGCTTCCAACAACGATCAAAGAACGTCACCTCAAGGCGAGGATAAATCCAGCAAGCAACGTGATGGAGATCACCACGCCTCAAACCAATCTACGATAATCCTTGATGAATTCAAGAACCTCCGCAACAACTTTATTAGATAAATGGCGTCGCCGTCCCCGGAGGGATGCTTCACCAAGCACCCACACGCGATAGCGTTTAGACTAAACTCAAACTTGTTCTGCCCTAACCCTAGCCGCACCATCTCCTTATATGAGGGGGTGGTGACCGGCCAGGCTTAATGGGCTTTCCTAACTTGGTTGGACAGGCTCAAACCAAAACCGACTAGCTCACATATGACCAGAAATATAAAATATATAAAATAAGATAACTAGCTAGGTGAAGTCCTGAAATTGGGCTTCAACTCGGCCTTCATGCCCATATCAATTGGTCAAGTCGACGAGCACGCTGAACAACATGATGTTACTCGATCGCTTGTACAACCAAGCGACAATGACGAACACGTCTGTCTTCTCCAACAGATTGAGCTGCGTGGCCACGCGGCCGCCAAAGGCACACCCATGCCTGCACTGCCAATTACTCCGCTTATATGCAGCAAAGCAACACGAGATGACCCTTTGTCGCGTCAATAGTAGTGTCAACACCCACAAACATGAAGATGTTCAACATGCAGAGAAAGCATCAACTTCTGACAGAGGAGGCAAGATCCATTATCCTTTGGCTGGAAAATATCTATAATACCAGGTCTAAAAATTCACCTCCGTGAACTAACTTAAATGATTAACATGTGGTATATAGGGCTAAAAATAGACATCCAAGTCCTTTATTTTTTCTCTCTTTCGCCCACGTGTCAACTGTTGAAGTTGGTCCAGGGATAAATATGAGGACCGGGTCTCATAAAATTATTCTCCTTATTTTTTTCTCTCTTCCGCTCACGTGTCAACTCCTGAAGTTGGTCCACGGAGGTAAATTTGTGCACCGGGTCTCATAAAATTATTTTGGGAGTGGTGTTTTGGGACATGTGAGCATATGCTCCCTCTATTTTGAAATGCATCTTATACACATTTTATTTTTTTTAAATTGAAATAAAAAAGTCGCACGTACATTTTCACGTGCTAAAGTCGACGTGTGTAAAAAAGACAAAATTCAGTACTAGAAATAATGCTTTTCACAAGATAAATTTTCTCTTTTTTACATAGATCACAAAAAATATTTGTTTTTCGTAATACTTGACGAACGCATATATATTTTGAAGATATACATGTAGAATTTTTTGTCAAAAATTTTCGACACTTAAAAAAATAATTTTTCGATAGAGGAAGCATACGTTTCCGGGAGCCGAATTGAATTTCTGGCGTTCAATTTCTTATTGCTTTTTATTCCATATTGATGGGATTTGGTGAGGGCGAACAGATGTCGATTGATTTTGGGGGGAAATTATGGGTTGTGCTGAAGTTTATAGTCAACAGTAGTTCTTTCTTAAGTTAATTCTTCTTCGTTTGAGATGTTGCGAATAGCAGTGTGTTGAAAAATGTAACTGTAAATCTACTAGGATCCATCAGCTGAAATTTTCGCTTGACCGTACGCGTAACAACGTTTTGGTAACCGAATAAACTCCTCGGTGAACTCTTTACATCCACAAAACTGAGTGCGAACAAACACAATTAAATATGTTTATCACGTTCTCAAACCTGGTACTTTCATCTGTGATGCTATAAGACTACTCATAGTGAGAGTAACTTAGTAACTAAGTGTCCAACTACCAAATTTGTTTATGTGGCAGCGAGTTAATGAGGAGAAAGGAGGATAGAGTAACATAACTAGTTACTGTAACATCACATTTCACAAGATACAATGAGTCTACAAGCTAATTAATGAAGACATCTATGACACTACTTTGATGTTACTAACCACTATGAAGGTAGTAACATAGAGTAGTAACATGTGCATGCAGAAACTCAATTCGGCTCTCAGGTGCGTATGATCCCTCTACCATAAAAACATATTTCTAAGTGTTAAAAAAAATTGACAAAAAAATTTACATGTACATCTCCATAACATATGTATATTCGTCAAGTTTCACGAAAAAATGATATTTTTTGTAGTCTAAGCGAAAAAGAGAAAATTTATCTTGTGACAAGTCTTTGTTTCAGCACCGAATTTTGTCTTTTTTACACACGCCACATGACATGTCGATTTTTCATGAAACGACTTTGTTAGCGCGTAGCACATGAAGATGTACGTGCGAAATTTTTATTTTAATTTTTTTGACATTTTAAAATGTGTCTAACATGTATTTCAAGATAAAGGGAGCATACGCTCCCATGTGCCAAAACATCACTCCCGCCATGTGCATGTTACTACTCTATGTTACTTCCCACTATGACTAGTCTAAGGGTGCATGTATGATTGATGTTGCATTTTTCGTACTCTGGGCAAATTACTGTTATCGGTTTGTCTCTTAATTCGTCCGTGATGGTCAACATTTAGAATAAGTGGGTAAATGTGTTTAAGACAATATTCTTTTAGTAGTTATTTATTTGTAAAATGTCAATGTATTAGAATACATTTGCTATTAAGTTTTCTAATGGTATGTGCGATGGCCTCTTTTTTTATTACCTGCAGGGTCGTATAATTAGTTTTTTTTACCAATATAGCATTATTACTGAATTTCTCAATGGCATCTGTCTGTCTCCCGAGTCGCTCCCCCCGGCAGCTCTAGAGGGACCCTCCCTCCTTGCATCAAATACGGCGGCTAGGATGGCGAGGTGCGGCCTGCTGGGTTCCTCCGGAGATGAGGAAACTCCGATGGAACATAGGGCGATGTGGCTTTCCGACAGGGGCCCGACGCCCTCCATTGGTGCGGCATCGACGAGGAGGCGGTGCGCCTCCAGCGATTCTTCGACGAGCATGGCGGCGTGCTAGATTATCGGGCCGAGGTCTAGGCTGAGGTTGATCTAGCCAGATGGGTTCAGCCACGGCCGGGGCGACGTAGTCTGGCGGCTCCTCAGATCGCCGGAACCTGCAGCCTTGCGCCTGGACTGCATCTTTCCTCTCCGGCCAATCCGACATGGAGGTGGTGTGGGAGGCCTGCTGGTCTGGCGAATAATGGTGGCGGTCCTAGGATTTCCCCTCCTGTCAAGATGAAGACCTACCGATTTCCTAACCTCATTGATCTGGCTGCAGTGGCGTGTTCTAGAAGGCTCTGCCGGTGTACTCCACTGGACATTGCTTATCGGGTGGGATTTCGGTCGTGCACACCTGTGTTTTTCTCTGATCATTCGGTTTCAGAGGGAGCTCTACGAAACACTGCTAGCTATTAATATCATAGAGGATGTTCTCGTTCAATAGTGTTGGTGGATAATATCATGGCAGCTGAGATCTGAAGACTAGCAATGGTGGTTCGACTCCGGGCGGCGACAAGGAATTGGGTTGGTGATTCGTGACTTGGAGCAGCGGTATTGCTAGTGGGAGCGACTACACAGGAGAAGGTCATAGTCTTTACTTTCGGGGTAAAAATCCAAGATCTGGTTTTATTTGATTGTGCCTCGCAATATCTTTCTTGAAGGCATTGTTTTAAATTGTCCAAAAAAAAAGCATGCATTGACAAGAAAACAAGTAAATCAATGCAGGCCTGACGTTAAGGGTACACACCTTTATGATATTAATCAGTGAGTGTCCCCTGAATCTGCATGTGTCCTAGTTCCTAAAGGCTTTTGGCTTAAGCATGCACACGCGTCCGCTCCATAGCCTGCACTGCGCGCCACATGAATGCCCTGCAGTTGTGTGTACCACCGAAAACATGGTTAGATCATCCGTACGAAAGAGAAAAACTGAGGCCCACGTCAACATCCGATCGAGTTGCGATCGTTCCATCGTTATACAAAGACCTAGCAACCACACGAGTTGCTGCGTATATCTATCATTCTGTGTCCTTTTCATGGTTTATAAGTTGCATGATGTACGAGAGCCTAACCACTTCTTTTTTAACAATATAAAAAACAGTACGAGCGAGCTCTGCTAATCAACCGTCAGGTCAGTACATGGAGGCTTAACTTGGGGTAGTGGACATGGATCATGGGCCTGCTGGACTGGCTGGTGGCATGGCTCGTTAGCTACAGAAGGAATCAAGGAATGCATAGTGGCCGCCGGCGGTTTTGAGGGAGCGAACACACGTGAAATGGAAACAGTTTTCTCTCTCGGTCTTTTCCCTGCCCTTCGGCCTTCGCCCGATCGTTCTTCTTCCTAAGCTCTAGACAAGTAAACTGTCTCCATCATGTTTTGTCGAAGCAATCACGGGCGGGGGTGGGACAGCTACACTGCAATAACATATCACACCCCCAGAAGATGGAGACTTCTGGCTCCTTAGTTCTATTGAACCATTTTTTTTAAACAAATCGAGATAATACATACAAATTTAGCAAAATTTTATCGCCCATTTCCTAGTGCAAGATCTTGCCAGACGGGGTTTTGGAGGCCCGCTCTCTAGAAATGCCGTGCACGCATTCTTGAGATGGGGAAGACTAGAGAGAAAAAACATCGCGAGAGAGATAGAGAAGAGTGTGTACCTCACTACGGGAACCCGCCGACGTGCCGACGGCCAGAATATGTGCCGACGGCCGCCGTCGGCACAGCCTCGCTCGCCGTCAGCCCAGCAAAGTAGCCGTCGGCACAGCCTGGCCGTCGGCACAGAACCACCAGAGCCGACGGCCGCCGTCGGCACACTTTGGCCGTCGGCACAAACCAAGTCTGTGCCGACGGCACGTAGCCTAGCCGTCGGCACATGGACATATGGTGGGGCCACAGACAGCCACCGACAACGGCGTCAGCAGGTGGCAAACGGCGTGATGTGGGCCGACGGCCAGGCCGTCGGCACAGCTTCCCCGCCAAATTTTCCTTCCTCGCGCCATTTTTTCGCGCCACTTCCTATGTAGGCCGACGGCCAGGCCGTCGGCACAGGTTCCCGCCATTTTTCCCCGCTCCTTCCCTCCCGCCATTCTTCTCGCGCCCATTCTCTCCCGCCAATTATTCCCGCCGTTTCAGCCCTCGTCGTCCTATATATAGCCATGTCTTCTCAACACTAACATCACCAGCAACATTTCTCTCCTCATCAACTCTCTCATCCAAAAAACACCACAGAATCCTCTGAGCTCAGCTGCCGTCGAGATGGCTCCTCGTCGCCGTAGCAACACGGGCTTCATCGGCGTTCGCCAGCGGGCTGCGGGCCATTTCGCGTCCGAAATCTCCGCCGGTGGTGTGCGTGTGTGGCTCGGCACCTTCTACACGAAGGAGGCTGCTGCCCGCGCATACGACGTTGCGGCTTGGAGGTTTGGCCGGTCGCGCCACGAATTGAACTTCCCGGAGGTCAGGTCTCTGACGGAAGCCGAGAGTCTCTCTACTGAGCCGCTACTTCGCTCAGAGGGTGAAGCGCAGCGGTTCAGAGATGGCCAGCGGCGGATTGATACCACCGAGGCGGACGAGCAGTTCATGGCACAGTGGCGCAGAGACCATCCCGGAGACGTCGCGGCCACGCGCGCATTCTGGAAGGAGAAGCAGGCGTACAGGAGAGAGAGGAGGGCGGGAAAGCGGCAGAGGAGGGCCGAATATGACGCGGAGTACGCCAAAGGAGAGGCGTCGACATGGGGGGAAAATGATGAACGGTGGTTTTCGTACCTCTCAAGTACCGCTTCAGAGGACACCCCTAGCGAGGACGAAGATTTCGAGAACTGATTAGTATGTGTGTGTGTCGAGTCCGTGTGTCTAACGGGTCATGTGTCGACCCAGTGTTAAGTGCTTTGTTCATGTGTGGGTTTAGTTTTTTAAGTGTTTTGGTTTGTGTGTTAGTAGTGTAGTTTTTAAGTGCTTTGCTTCGTGTGTGGGTGTAGTTCTTTAAGTGCTTTGGTTTGTGTGTGGTCTAGTTCTTTAAGTGTTTTGGTTTGTGTGTGGGTCTAGTTATTTAAGTGCTTTGTAACGTGTGTGGGTCTCAAGTTCTTAAGTGTATCATTATTGTGTGTCGTCAGAAATCGAGCATCGGAGGGTGGGAATGGTCCCAAAACTCAGGCAGATTATAGACTGTAGGGGTAAAATCCAGGATCTGTATGTGGAAACTCCTGGTAAGCCCAACCTATGGTTTCCCATGTACATATGTCCTAAACAAACCAAAGCAAATAAAAAAATCCATTGTTACACCGTCACACGGAGAAAGCTATAGGGGTAGATCTGCGGGGTCCCCGCCCTAGGGTTTCCGAAGATACAGATCAGCGGAGCGTCGGAACCGCTTAAAAACTTGCATATGTCCGTAGCATATGTGCACAAGTGTGATGTAGGGTTTGGCTAACCTTGCATGTACCCGGCGTTGACGATTTTCGCAGACATGGGCCAGCACTTGGTGAAAATCCAGGATCTGTATGTGCAAACTCCTGGTACGGCTAAAATGGAGCCTATTTTATGGTAAAGTAAGCCCAACCTATGGTTTCCCATGTACATATGTCCTAAACAAACCAAAGCAAATAAAAAATCCATTGTTACACCGTCACACGGAGAAAGCTATAGGGGTAGATCTGCGGGGTCCCCGCCCTAGGGTTTCCGAAGATACAGATCAGCGGAGCGTCGGAACCGCTTAAAAACTTGCATATGTCCCTAGCATATGTGCACAAGTGTGATGTAGGGTTTGGCTAACCTTGCATGTACCCGGCGTTGACGATTTTCGCAGACATGGGCCAGCACTTGGTGAAAATCCAGGATCTGTATGTGCAAACTCCTGGTACGGCTAAAATGGAGCCTATTTTATGGTAAAGTAAGCCCAACCTATGGTTTCCCATGTACATATGTGCTAAACAAACCAAAGCAAATAAAAAATCCATTGTTACACCGTCACACGGAGAAAGCTATAGGGGTAGATCTGCGGGGTCCCCGCCCTAGGGTTTCCGAAGATACAGATCAGCGGAGCGTCGGAACCGCTTAAAAACTTGCATATGTCCGTAGCATATGTGCACAAGTGTGATGTAGGGTTTGGCTAACCTTGCATGTACCCGGCGTTGACGATTTTCGCAGACATGGGCCAGCACTTGGTGAAAATCCAGGATCTGTATGTGCAAACTCCTGGTACGGCTAAAATGGAGCCTATTTTATGGTAAAGTAAGCCCAACCTATGGTTTCCCATGTACATATGTCCTAAACAAACCAAAGCAAATAAAAAAATCCATTGTTACACCGTCACACGGAGAAAGCTATAGGGGTAGATCTGCGGGGTCCCCGCCCTAGGGTTTCCGAAGATACAGATCAGCGGAGCGTCGGAACCGCTTAAAAACTTGCATATGTCCGTAGCATATGTGCACAAGTGTGATGTAGGGTTTGGCTAACCTTGCATGTACCCGGCGTTGACGATTTTCGCAGACATGGGCCAGCACTTGGTGAAAATCCAGGATCTGTATGTGCAAACTCCTGGTACGGCTAAAATGGAGCCTATTTTATGGTAAAGTAAGCCCAACCTATGATACCTCCTACGCACCACCTATCACATGCCATATGCGCGCGGAAGCTATCTGGGAATCCCACCCGCTTCCTGCGGTGCCCCGCCGAATCCGCTGGAAACTGACCGGATTTGAACTGGGGCGACACTTTCCTTCGCTCAATAAATGGAGGGAAAAATGGTTTTAGGTCCATGACGCGTCATTTTATGTGCTAAATGTTTTCCGTTTCGCGCGTTGGCGGACGGGTGCAACCGCGCGCCCGGTACGGCCATACCGCATGTCCCGGCGGCCCCGTTTTGCGCAGTTGGCGAAGCAAACGGAGCCAAAAAATCGAGCGGAGCCGCGTGGCGTCATTTTATGTGTCCTAGAAACCACTGCAAAAGACGGAACTGGGATACGGCAATTATCTTGGAGAACCCTTCACGAACAGGGCTATCTCGTCCGGAGTTCTATGGCTTTTAGGGGAAATGAGTAGGAAACGGCCCGTTTCACCACATAGTTTGTCGGAACGAGGCCATATTTGGCACGTGCGTGGGCCTTAGGATGGGAAGCAAGGCCCCGGTCGCGGATTTCCAATCCGAACCACGGGCGACGGTTTTTCCATTTTCGGGGTGCCGGAAGGGCTTTTTTTGTGAAGCAGCTACATGGTGCGCATTTCAGTATCGCGCGGGACCTCCGCGCAGCGGTAGGATACCTCCTACGCACCACCTATCACATGCCATATGCACGCGGAAGCCATCTGGGAATCCCACCCGCTTCCTGCGGTGCCCCGCCGAATCCGCTGGAAACTGACCGGAACACTTTCCTTCGCTCAATAAATGGAGGGAAAAATGGTTTTAGGTCCATGACGCGTCATTTTATGTGCTAAATGTTTTCCGTTTCGCGCGTTGGCGGACGGGTGCACCCGCGCGCCCGGTACGGCCATACCGCATGTCCCGGCGGCCCCGTTTTGCGCAGTTGGCGAAGCAAACGGAGCCAAAAAATCGAGCGGAGCCGCGTGGCGTCATTTTATGTGTCCTAGCACCAAAAGACGGAACGGGATACGGCAATTATCTTGGAGAACCCTTCACGAAGGGCTATCTCGTCCGGAGTTCTATGGCTTTTAGGGGAAATGAGTAGGAAACGGCCCGTTTCACCACATAGTTTGTCGGAACGAGGCCATATTTGGCACGTGCGTGGGCCTTAGGATGGGAAGCAAGGCCCCGGTCGCGGATTTCCAATCCGAACCACGGGCGACGGTTTTTCCATTTTCGGGGTGCCGGAAGGGCTTTTTTTGTGAAGCAGCTACATGGTGCGCATTTCAGTATCGCGCGGGACCTCCGCGCAGCGGTAGGATACCTCCTACGCACCACCTATCACATGCCATATGCGCGCGGAAGCCATCTGGGAATCCCACCCGCTTCCTGCGGTGCCCCGCCGAATCCGCTGGAAACTGACCGGATTTAAACTGGGGCGACACTTTCCTTCGCTCAATAAATGGAGGGAAAATGGTTTTAGGTCCATGACGCATCATTTTATGTGCTAAATGTTTTCCGTTTCGCGCGTTGGCGGACGGGTGCACCGCGCGCCCGGTACGGCCATACGCATGTCCCGGCGGCCCCGTTTTGCGCAGTTGGCGAAGCAAACGGAGCCAAAAAATCGAGCGGAGCCGCGTGGCGTCATTTTATGTGTCCTAGCAACCACTCAAAAGACGGAACTGGGATACGGCAATTATCTTGGAGAACCCTTCACGACAGGGCTATCTCGTCCGGAGTTCTATGGCTTTTAGGGAAATGAGTAGGAAACGGCCCGTTTCACACATAGTTTGTCGGAACGAGGCCATATTTGGCACGTGCGTGGGCCTTAGGATGGGAAGCAAGGCCCCGGTCGCGGATTTCCAATCCGAACCACGGGCGACGGTTTTTCCATTTTCGGGGTGCCGGAAGGGCTTTTTGTGAAGCAGCTACATGGTGCGCATTTCAGTATCGCGCGGGACCTCCGCGCAGCGGTAGGATACCTCCTACGCACCACCTATCACATGCCATATGCGCGCGGAAGCCATCTGGGAATCCCACCCGCTTCCTGCGGTGCCCCGCCGAATCCGCAAACTGACCGGATTTGAACTGGGGCGACACTTTCCTTCGCTCAATAAATGGAGGGAAAAATGGTTTTAGGTCCATGACGCGTCATTTTATGTGCTAAATGTTTTCCGTTTCGCGCGTTGGCGGACGGGTGCAACCGCGCCCGGTACGGCCATACCGCATGTCCCGGCCCCGTTTTGCGCAGTTGGCGAAGCAAACGGAGCCAAAAAATCGAGCGGAGCCGCGTGGCGTCATTTTATGTGTCCTAGCAACCACTGCAAAAGACGGAACTGGGATACGGCAATTATCTTGGAGAACCCTTCACGAACAGGGCTATCTCGTCCGGAGTTCTATGGCTTTTAGGGGAAATGAGTAGGAAACGGCCCGTTTCACCACATAGTTTGTCGGAACGAGGCCATATTTGGCACGTGCGTGGGCCTTAGGATGGGAAGCAAGGCCCGGTCGCGGATTTCCAATCCGAACCACGGGCGACGGTTTTTCCATTTTCGGGGTGCCGGAAGGGCTTTTTTGTGAAGCAGCTACATGGTGCGCATTTCAGTATCGCGCGGGACCTCCGCGCAGCGGTAGGATACCTCCTACGCACCACCTATCACATGCCATATGCGCGCGGAAGCCATTTGGGAATCCCACCCGCTTCCTGCGGTGCCCCGCCGAATCCTGACTGACCGGATTTGAACGGGGCGACACTTTCCTTCGCTCAATAAATGGAGGGAAAAATGGTTTTAGGTCCATGACGCGTCATTTTATGTGCTAAATGTTTTCCGTTTCGCGCGTTGCGGACGATTGGTGCGCCTGCGCCATAAGGCATGTCCCGGCTGCGTGTTGCGAATCTGTGTGACAGGCAAAGACTACACATGCATCCTCCTGAGGGCAATCGAAAAAATTGGGTCAAGCCGCATGCCAACTACGTGCTTGATAGTCTCCAGAAGAAGGAGGCAATGATGTGGCTGAAATACGCCGTTATGTTCCCAGATGGCTATTGTTCGAATATGAGTAAGGGAGTCAATCTTACAACAGGAAAAGTAAACGGGCTCAAGAGTCACGACTATCATATATGGATTGAGCGACTGATGCCGGTGATGGTTCGAGGGTATCTCCCCGAGCATGTCTGGCGAGTGCTTGCGGAGTTGAGCCATTTCTTCCGCACGGTCTGTGCTAAGCAGATATGTGAGTCGGTGATTGCGAAGTTGCATGATCAAGTGCCGGAGTTGTTATGCAAGTTAGAGATGATCTTTCCACCAGGTTTCTTTACTCCGATGTTACATCTCATTGTGCATCTTGCGAACGAGGCACTCTTGGGTGGACCGGTGCAGTATCGTTGGCAGTTTTGTATTGAGAGAGAGTTCAAGTATATTCGAAACAAATGTGGCAACAAAAATAAGATTGAAGCATGCATAGCTGAGGCAACTATCCTCCGGGAGATGGCAGACGCCACGACAACGTACTATGCGGATGATGTTCCCACTATGCATAACCCGATATCTCGGTACAATATCGACGAGCCCAAGCATGACCCCAAGCTCCTCCTCTTCAAATGTCACGGTGGCAAGGCTGGTGCCTCTAAAAAGGGCATCTTGACAAAGGAAGAGAAAGATTGCATAATGTTTTATGTGGTTACGAACATGCAAGAAGTGCTCAAATTCATAAGGTAAAATGGTGAACAAATTACTTTGCAATTAGTAACTCGATTTTGGTCTAATACGTTTTTTCTCCCTTTTAGCCAATACAAGGATGAATATTGGACGAGATCGACGGATCCCTCTGATGCGGAGATGGAGATTCTTTTGAAAGAGAGTCGTCCCGGAAAGAAAAAATTCCTGGATTGGTTCTACGAAAAAGTAATTTCTAACAAGTCCCTTTTAGCCAATACTTTTGCAATCCGTGACTTGTCCCTCTTATTACACGTAACTAATGCAAAGAAACAATTTGAACTGAATTTGTAGGGAGGTGATCCCAACGTTGAGATGACGGATGAGCTGAGATGTGTTTCCCAGGGTTGCAACCGTAGAATCTCAATGTATGAGAAGTACGATGTGAATGGGTATCGCTTCCATACAGAGTATCACCAGAAGAATCGGCCTAACCCAAAAACTATAAATACTGGGGTCTTCACCAAAGGATCCGATGACATAGAATACTACGGAAGGTTAGAGAATGTATACGAGCTGACATTCAATAGGACAAACATACAACTCAATCTCGTTGTGTTCAAATGCCACTGGTTCGACCCACAAGTTGGACAGAGAAGCACTCCTTCCATTGGGTTAGTTGAAGTTAGGCCTTCAACCTGCTATAGCGGAGCCGATGTCTTTGTTGTGGCTCACCAAGCCAAGCAAGTTTATTATTTGCCCTACCCATGTCAAAAGGAGTACCTCAAAGGCTGGGAAGTCGTGTTCAAGGTATCACCACATGGTAAGCTACCCATGCCCTCCGACGAGGATTACAACAACATTGACCCTGTAACATACGAGGGAATTTTTTATCAAGAGCAAGAGAACTTTGGGGATTTCGAAATAGAAATTGGTCTTGAGGACCTCGAGAACGAGGCACATCTTCATGGTGAAACAGTGGTGGACCTAAAGGACATACAAATGCTCACCAAGTTACATGAGGGCAATGGGTTCAATGATGAGCCTCCACCGGACATTCCCACCCAACCTCATTACTCACATGATACTGATAGTGATAGTGAAAATGAGAACCCAATGCCTCGTTATGAGAACCCAATGCCTCATTATGATAGTGATGATTCGAGGTGAGGGTCCTTTATGCCTTTATGCTTAGTATCTATTTTTCCATATGCTTCTTATACTTAGTATTTATTTTTCAATATGCTTCTTATGCTTAGTATCTATTTTTCAATATGCTTCTTATGCTTAGTATCTATTTTTCAATATGCTTCTTATGCTTAGTATCTATTTTTCAACATGCTTCGCCATATGTTTTTTTTGCTTAGTGTCTACATTTTATTAAGGCATGAATGCTTACTTGTTTACTCTTTGTCAATGCAGGTGATTGATCAATATGAGCGGAAGCAAGGAATCCATGAACTCCCTGCTGAAGACCATGAGGACCCAGAAGTTCACCGGGACCACTAGAAGTGGAAGACCAACGCGTGCCAGCTCGCGTTACGCGGACGATGACACGGGTGGAGTTGGAGGTGGAGGTGTAGGTGGAGGTGGAGGACGTGGTGGAGGTGGAGGTGGAGGTGGAGGTGGAGGTGTAGGTGGAGGTGGAGGACGTGGTGGAGGTGGAGGACGAGGTGGAGGTGGAGGACGAGCTGGAGGACGAGGCGGAGGCGGAGGTGGAGGACGAGGACGAGGTGGAGGTGGAGGACGAGGACGAGGTGGAGGTGGACCTTTCCTTGGTGACATACCCTCTGCTTCTGGCGACGTGGCTTCCCAGTCCGCTCACACACAGTCTACTGAGGGGGAGATGGAGGTGGAGATGGAGGTGGAGGGGCAGGACGAGGAGGCGGAGAGGGAGATGGCGCCGAAGAAGTTGCGCATTCGTGGTGAAGCGCAAGTCCCTGATGAGAGGAGGGAGCCTACTAGCCAGGATGCGAAAGCCCTCATCATACCGAACGAAAAAGAGTAAGTTTAATTTTGAACATTTAGATTCATTTTGCTATGTACTAATGTTTTCATTATTGTGCATAACTGATTGGCATACTAATGTTTTGATTATTGTGCAGCAATTGGACATATGACAAGGGGGTTCGCCAGCCGTCGAGCATGATTGGAGCTCTTATTAGGCAGTACTGGCCGGGCTTTTACACTCCGGTCCCCGGCGGCGAGAAGAAGCTAGCCGAGACTTGGGCGGACTATGAGGCAGCTCCTTGCCCGGGCTTTGGGACAGCTTCTGACGCCGTGTACACCAAGTTTTGGGTAAAGCATGCTTCTCGAGTTTACTTCATAGTTGATGACCACACTATGCTAACTCATGTCTCTCTCACAATTATTCTTATGCATGATTGCAGACCCATTATAAGGTGCCTGATGAGATGGTTGAGCAAGGGAAGGCGGTACTGACTAGGGCTTGTCAGAGGTTGACAAGGCAACAGTGGTACAATCAGAAGCATACCTGCATCGGGCACTTCAAGGCTGAGCAGGGCACGAGGGTCAAGAAAGCTGACAATATCAGGGACGATCCTCAGCTGACAAAGGAAGATTACTTCAAGGTAAGTAAATATTCAATGAGACTCTATGTTGCTGCATAGTTGGGATTGCATTATGTGTTCTTCAAATGAGTTTTGGTTTTTCAGGTTATGCCCCTATGGTGCGAGAATAAGGAAGACGCATTTGAGGCCTTGGTAGCGAGGTGGGTTGGCGAAGACGCCGACTTCAACGCCAAGAGCGCGCGCAACAAGGCAAACCGGGGCACCGGAGGAACACACAGTGCGGGAAGCCGCAGCACTGAGCGCTACAGGAAGCACAAGGTACATATATACATGGAACAACTTGCATTTATTTCCCCTCATATTACTACTTGATACACATAACATTTATCTTGCTGTGCAGGAGGCGGAACTCGGGGAGCCTCTCACCGAGGTGGGAGGGTGGCAGAAGATGAAGCTGAAGCAGCCCGATCTGAGCCAGCCTCAGCCCTCGCTGCCCGAGTACTTCGGCTATGCCGAAGAGGAGTTGGAGAAGTACTGCTCGGTGTTCAAGGGTCTTCATCCGGAGGTGGATGATCCTATTGAGCAGGAGACCGACTTGACGGCGATTATGGTGGCGGGGAGCGGCTCGGAGCATGGCCGCACGAAGCTTCTTAGTGGGGTGATCAAGCCGCAGAGGACCCTCACGCAGATCAGGTCTACCCTCACCACCGGCGACCCACCGGTCGCGCCTCCTCGACACCGTCGTACGGATGTAAGTTTTCTCATTTCCATCTTCTTTCCAACATTCATCCCTGAATGGCTAAATTGACATGACTCCTTTTCTTGGAAATTGTAGGCTCACTTTGAGGCCGCCTACGCGGCCGCTTATGAGAAGTATTTGACGGTTGTAGCAGAGTGGGACCTCAAGAGAGCGGCTTGGGAAGAGTACCAGGAGGCGACGAGTCGTGTAAGTTCCAATCTTTTATGGTTCGAAGACATGACAAGTCCCACCTCCCCTTTTTTATATCTGCGGCGCTTGACATCTAAACTATCTTGCAGGCGGTCAGGACGTTCTTCCAGACTGGAGAGAGGATCGCACTTCCGGAAGAGGAGCCACCTAGGCCGGGGCCGACTCCAGTGTGCCCATCGAGGGAAGCTTTCGCGGCCACATACTACGCACGGACTCCGGTAAGTCCTGTGCCTAACCAGTTCTCACCGCTTTCCTTTCCCATGTGTAAGATGCTAACTCTTGTCAAACATGTAGGGCACGGGAAGTTCGCGGAACCGACCCTCTCCTGGTTCATCGCGCGAGGGCACACCGATGCACCCCGGCCGCCATTCTCCCGGTGCTTCAGGGTTTTCACCTGCTGGCGATGGTTCAGGCCATGGTTCTACTTCGGTCTACCTCGACAAAGGCCGGACGCCTGAATGTACGAGTCGGGAACTTGGTTGGACCCCCTGATCTTAGTTTCCCTTAGCTAGGTGTCTAGCGGGTGTGCGTCGATCGTGTGTGCCATGTGTCGACGATGTATGATGATTGTGTGTGCTACATGACACATATTTGTATCACGATGATGTTGTTGCTACATTTGATGATGATTATGTGCTGTGCAACATTTGTGATGCATTTGAATATATATTACTGCTATATATGCTGTGCGTGCTGTGCTGGGCCAGGAAATGCAGCGGGATACCAAATGGTATGGTCTGTGCCGACGGCATAGCCGTCGGCACAGCCCCCTGGACGTGCCAAATGGCAGGGGCTGTGCCGACGGCTATGCCGTCGGCACAGCGGCGGCAATCCTGGGCCCAGAGCACGGGCAGCAGACCGTGGTCGTCCGTGGCGATTGATGGGCCGACGGCAGCCGTCGGCTGCGGCGAGGGGCGTGGACGCGTGGCGGCCGCTGGTCATCCGATGGCAGTGTCTGGGCCGACGGCTTGGCCGTCGGCACAGTACCTTTCTAACCTAACGTCCGTCAGACGCTCCGCGGGCCCCACGTTGACTGTGCCGACGGCTACTGTGCCGACGGCGTTGTTTGACCGTCGGGCTGGCGTCTGTGCCGACGGCAAAGGCTGGGCCGACGGCGAGCCAGTCTGTGCCGAGGCGATATTGTGCCGACGGCGGTGTGCCGACGGCGGCCGTCGGCACAGACGTGGGCCGACGGCAAGTGATGCTGTGCCGACGGCCGCCGGCCGTCGGCCCCTCGGCTGGTTCCCGTAGTGCCTTCAGATCTGTTCTGTCTCCTGGTTAGTCCGGAAAAGGAATATCGACAGACGTAGGAAGCTAAGAAAACGTGGCGAGCATGCAAGACCGCTCAGTTGACACATACACATGGGCACACGGCGAGCATGCACAATGCACACCAACATATACCCAACTCAGTTGGTGCACTAAAGAAAAATTTAGGTTTCCACAAAAAATGGGTCTCGAACTCGAATTGAACTCAAGTCAAAACGCGACGTGCGTTTGATACTTTGATGCATGGTGAGGTAAGGCGGGTGGCAGAAAAGGAGTGCGCGAGGACTCTTTCTCTTCTCTCTTATGTACAAGAACTAGATGAGCCACCTTTATAAACCACTGCAACTCCCTCCCAACTAGTAATGTGAGACTAAACTTTAGTCCTCAAAATCTATCCCAAACTTTCATCATGATGGGGCTTGAGATTTCAGAAACAATAGATTATATAGGTTGCCTAACTGGACTGCATTCTACAATCAATTATGTATGGCACAAACATGCGAAAACACAATCTAAAACATTTTGTATTATGACCTACACAAAAAGTTCCAACCGTATGATGAAATATTATATCTTCGTGCATAGAGTTTTAACGGAAAAATAACAATAAAATGTATTGTAAAAAGCTATTTTGGACCAATAAATATTATCTTTTATATGCAACGAACAAAAAAATTGTTTTTCCACGAAACTTTGTCTCGTGAGCATAGAATGTCTAGATGTACACATAAATACTATTTTGATTTAAAATATATTTTTCGACGGTGGGTGAATGTATAAATATGACACGAAGTAGATTTCCCTCAATATACTCCCTCCTTCCGTCAAAGAGTAGACGTTCGGCCACGAGAGAAATCCGTGAAAGAGTGGACGTGTACGTCTCCTCGCTGGTAATTTCCTATTTTGCCCCTCGGTCCACGCTGCGGGAAGTGTAATCTAATTTCGCGCTAATTGGAGCTGGCTGGAAATGATTTTAAACATTGCTTTAATAAATGTTGTGGCATGCACAATAATTACTATGGCATGAAACGAAGCACTGCTTAGGCTGGTGGACTAGCTTAAGGCTACTCATAGTGTGAGTAACTTTCGTAGTAGTTATGTAACATCACATTTTTTGAAAATATAATGAGTCTACAAGCTAATTAATAAAGATATCTATGATACTACTTTGATGTTACTAACCACTATAAATGTTGTAACATAGAGTAGTAGTAACATGTTACTACTCTATGTTATTTACTATGACTAGTCTAATTAAGGGAGGAAGTGTTTCTTTACAAAAATGTTTAAGTTTTCTTGAAAATCCCGCACGTTCACTCTTTTATGGACAGAGAGAGTACTTCTTCTTATATACTCCATCCGTCTCAGATTAACAGGCGCGCACGTAGTTTAAGAAATTGTTTTGATCATTATTTTAGTCAATAAAATATGAAATATATGTCACAAAAATTATATCATTGGAAAACTTTTTTGCATACAAATCTAACGATATATAATTTGTAGACATAAAAGTTATATTTTGTTGACCAAATCAATGGTCAAAGTTTATCTTAAACTATATGCGTGCCTGTTAAACCGAAACGGAGCTAGTATATGAGATGGAAGGAAGGAAAAGTGTTGTGCAACATGCCGTCGTATTTATTGCATAGATTGAACAGAGTGGACGTATGGCGGATGAGCTACAGGTAGCTCGCTATCCTCGTTGTTCGTTCGACCTGAGGATCTGGGCCAAAATCAAATTTCTCTCTGATACGACGCAAATAATATCAATTTCTAACATTGGGACCGTATAAGGTTGGTCCATCCCCCTTCCACCTATCGGGCCGACTGGGGCATGTCATGATCTCAGATAAAGAAAAAACTAGGTCGCATCCAGACGGTGGTTTCCTCACCTTCCCCGACCCGACGCAGATCAGGTAATGGGCGCCGCGAGGAAGAGTGGTCGAAGTGCTTGGGTTGGGCGTGCGCTTCGTCGGGCGCGAGGGCGCTGGACACAGTTGCCGCGGTGCTCTCCGCTAGATTCAATGCAGATCAATCGGGGGGCAGCGGTAAGAAAATCAGCCAAGAGATCTCGTCATCCGGCGTGTTGTGCGGGCGGTAGAAGGTGTTGTCGACGGTGGCATGGATATTGCGTTGGCGGAGTACACTCTAGCTTGTGTCCATGATTTTTTTTGATTTCCTCTCTTGATTATTTTGATATTTTCTTGGATCCTAGAATTTTGCCGTCCAATCTCGCTCTTCGTGGCATTCGTCTTCAAAATTCTAGGTTGACATAATCTTGTGAGATACCAAATAAATCAGTTAGTCTTATACTAGTTAATTTCCAAATTCTGGTATTGTAAGCTGCTGCTCATGTAGCTTACCTCAGGGCATCTCCAGCGGCGCAACACATTTCGGACGTCCAAAATGTTCATTTGCGTCACGAGACGGACGCGAGACAGACCGTTTTTGTCCGCGCGTCCGTTTGCACCTTGGGGTGGCTCCAGCGGCGCGACGCATTTCCGCGTTTTGCATCAAATATGAAGTTTCGAAAGAACAAAATAAGAAATTCAACGAAGTCATAGTTATTACATTTAAATTTTAAAAAATCTAAATGAAAATAAGATAGTACTTCTCTAGGCATGATCTTCATGGCCAGCCAATGTCCACTGATGCTCAATCAGATCCGTCTGCAGCTGTTTGGAGACGTTCTCGTTTGTGACTTCTACATTCATATGTGGATAGTCGGCCCAAGATAAAGCTCCAGGAACTGGCGCAACCAACTCACCTTGGAATTCCCAGTGGTTCTCATTGCGGCCATCAGGACGCTCGTTCTCAACGATCATGTTGTGCATGATCACGCAGCATGTCATCACCTCATGCATGGTCTTCAGCGACCATGTTCTTGCCGGGTGACGGACAATTGCCCACCGAGCTTGGAGCACACCAAATCCACGCTCCACATCTTTCCTGCAAGGCTCTTGCATCTTGGCAAACCTCCTCGTCTTCTCGAAGTTTGGATTACGGACAGTCTTCACCAATGTGGCCCAGTCAGGGTAGATGCCATCAGCAAGATAATATGGTTTGTCATATGCATTTCCATTGATCTCATAGCTCACCCGGGGAGCTTTGCCTTGCATGAGCCTTTCGAAAACCGGTGATCGGTGCAACACATTGATGTCATTGTTGGAACCGGCCATGCCAAAGAATGAATGCCAAATCCATAAATCTTGAGATATGACAGCTTCAAGAATGACAGTCCGTCCCTCCTCATGCCCGCTGTACATACCCTGCCATCCAAATGGACAGTTTTTCCACTCCCAGTGCATGCAATCTATGCTGCCAATCATTCCTGGGAACCCTCTAGACTCGTTGATAGACAGGAGCCGCCTTGTATCCTCAACATTTGGCTCCCTACAGTAATACTCTCCGAACACGGCAATCACGGCTCGGCAAAACATGTACATGGACTCAAGGCAAGTGCTCTCACCCATTCGAAGATACTCATCAAATATATCAGCAGTCATTCCATATGAGAGCATGCGAATAGCCGCGGAGCATTTTTGGTAGGAGGTGAAGCCTAGCGCACCTGTTGCATCGGGCCTGCATTGGAAGTAGGGGTCGTAGTTTCTGACGCCCCGTAGAATGACCAAGAACAGGTCCCTTGACATCCTGTATCGGCGCCGGAACAGTTTTTCCGGGAAGAGCGGATTGGTGAGGTGGAAGTAGTCCTTGTGGAGGCGGGCCTGCCCTGCCACTCTGTTGCGCGGCAGGTTTTTGGAGCGCCCCTTCACAGAGCCCCGGTGCTGCGGCCCCGGGTTTGAGGTGAACTCGTGGATCATGGAGGCCGCAGTAGTTGCCAATGTCTGCGCCGACTGATCGGACTCGTCGTCGGAAGAGGAGTCAACGATCTCCGCGCGGAACTTCTCCACCATATGCCACGCGTCCATCTGCGTGGGTACGAACTGTTGATCAATGGCCGCGCACAAATCGCGCCGAAAAAAGGAGAAGGAACCTACCGGCGCAATTGATCGAACAGGTCGTGGGCGGCGCGGAAGGGCGGCGCAACCGGCAACGTTTGGCCCGAAAACAGCCGGCAGGTTCGTGCCGGAGCCAACCCGAGTACGATCCTGCTCTCCCGCGCGGCGACAATGGAGCCGACGGCGAGTACTGCGGCGCTGCGGCGGACGGCGGCGGCTGGAGTTGGGGTGGGGGCGTCGCACTAGGGCAGCAACAAAGGGAAAAAGAAACAAGTCGAAGCGGTCGATTTTGCTGTCCCGACTTGCGGGACCGGGTAAGAAATGGAGGACGCTCAGCCGCGTCCGCGCGTCGAGAGACGCAAACGGCGCATATTTGGGCCAGGTTTGCGACTCCGGAGGACGGGCCGGTCACTTTGCATCGCCCTGCTGGAGCAGGGCCCAGACGCATTTCCGATCACGGCGGACGAAAACGGTCGCTCAGCGACCATTTGCGTCGCGCCTCTGGAGATGCCCTTATAAGCTACCGACCAATAAAGTGGCTATCACTACGCGGCTTCTCGTGCACCGGCGCAGTGTCGCTCACCGGCGATGACTGGTGCTCCAGGTACCAGACCGGCCACCTGATGGCGGGCTCAGTGTGATGCCAAGGGCCGTGAGACTGCGGCGAGCGCGTGCGCTCGTTGAAGGAGGCGGTATGGCTGCAGTCGCGCCGACATCGGCATCAATGACCACAGCGCTGGCATACGACGCGTCGGCATCCTCAATGTCTCGCGTCAACGACGGATGGCAAGGGCGCGACAAAGTCGGCAACCATGGCGCTTGTGAACCTCCTCACGCCGGAGCCGAGAGGCGCGTCGTGAGGACGCTGGTGGTGGAGAGCAAGCGCGCGGCGGGGGCACCACCACGCCGCGAGGCCATGGGCGATGAACTATTACAAATAGTTATCGATTTTATTTTTGCATTTTGTGTTGCTACCGGAGATTGAGAACAATGGTGATATCTTAAATCATAAGTGAGAAATCAAAATTTTGATTCAGAAATGCACCAAGTATGGGTGGCGGAAGAGTTACTCCTTCAGATGCATTATGTGCAGTGTCGGCAGTGCCCCACCTTGGTTCAGATCATGTGCCACTGTTGGGTTTTCAGAAAAAGAAAAAGGATCGCATAGATGTGGAATTAATACACCAACGTCAGAGCATCTCCAGTCGCCGCCCCCAAACCGTCCCCCAAACCGTGCCGGATCGAGCGTTTGGGGACGTGTTTTGTTCGTGTCGCGTTTGGGGGACGTCGCTCCCCAGCCGCGTCCCCCAAACGCCGCCCCCAAATAAATATTTGTGCACGAACATAAAGGTTTTCATTGAATTTTGATTATATATTACAAAGTTTGAATGAAAAAGGCTAGATTTCATCTAAACCTAGACTACTGACCGCCCGGCGGCGCGTTCGATGGCCCCGCCCCGTCGTCGCCTCCCCTACGCCGCAGCTCCTCCTGCGCGCGCCTCCTCTCCTTGCGAGCGGCGTTGGCCAGACGGTGCCGCTCCCGCCGCGCGTCCTCCGCCGTCCCCTGCTGCGCCGCCTGGAGGGAGAGCTCGATGGCGCGACGAATATGCGCCTCTTCGCGGGCACGGGCGTCGTCCTGGAGCTTCTTCTCCGACTCGAAGGACTCGACGAGGGCGCGTTGCTGATCGGCCGTCTCGTCCGGGTGCGGCCCGTCGTCGTCGGACCAGTCGAACTCGTCGTCGTCGTCGTCCTCCACCTCGGTCTCCTCCGCCTCGGCCTCCTCCTCCTCCATTGGCGCCTCCTCCTCCACATCTGTTGGCGCCTCCATCATCGCCGCCGCAAACGCGTCGGCCTCCGCCGCCAACTGCTCCGCCCGCCTCCCCCATAGCGCCGTCAGCGCCGCCTCCCGCTGCCGACGCTCCTCCGCCGTCACCTGCTGCTGGAGCTCGATCGACTCACGCCGCCGGCGCTCGATCGAGTCACGCCGTTCACGGAACAGCGCCTGCCGCTCATCGCGCTGGCGCCGGCGCTCGTCAGCCCATCGCTGCTCCATCTCCTCCCGGTACCGGCGCCGTCGCGCCTCTTGCCCCGTCGAGGCGTCGAACGCCGCAACGGTGTCGCACTGCTGCTCCTGCCACGCTGCTGCCGCCGCGGCCTCCTCAGCTGCGGAGGCAGGGGCGGAGAACGCCGCTAGATCCGCCGCCTGCTGGCGGGCCTCCTCCTCGAGTGCCTCCTCTAGTGCCGCACGCCGCTGCCGGGCTGGAAGTGGAGGAGACGGCGGTGGAGGGAAGTGGCCATCGCCGGGCGGTTCGCCATTGCCACTGGTGATGGAGGAGACGGCTGTGGAGCGACGAGGGCTGTGTTTGTTGCCGGCGGGGTGTGGTGGCTACCGTTGATGAGCCGGGAGACCTTTTATAGACGCCGGCGTCGGGAAGAAAGCGCGGGAACGGGCGGTGGCGTGCGAACGCCGGCGACGCGTGGAGGCTGCGCAGCACCGACGAGACGTCTCGCCTGCCCCTCCGTCGCCATTAAGGCAAAGATGCCGCTGCGCGCGAATAACTTCCGTCGCGAGGTAGGCGACGGTTAGGTTAAAATTAACTGTGCCGCTGACGCGTCGGCCTCGCCACTCCCCGTCTCGCTCGTTGTGTCCGGCGTGCCCGAGCATCCCTGTGGGACGGGGACGGAGCTCGGGGCGCCGGACACCGTATGGGCGCGCCGGACAAAAAAGAGCTTTGGAGGACGCGGCAGGAACGCTTTTTTTATCCGGCGCGCCCCAAATCCCTTTGGGGGACGCTTTGGGGGACGCGACTGGAGATGCTCTCACACTCTGATTTCACCAATCTTTTTGCACATCAAAAGCCTAGATAGCGTCCTTAGTGTAGGACGAGCTCCATTTGGAGTTTTCGATAGATTGAACCTTTATCGTATTATAATCTTCCTATATAGGTGAGTGTATGTACTCTTTCCATCTCTAAAAGCTGTTCAACTTTATATAAACACGGAGATATAGATACGTTTTAATTATAGATACGTTCGTATCTAGAAAAAATCAAGCATCTTTTTTTCAACAAAGGAAATACATATTTATAAATGTGCTATGTTTAAAAAAATATGTGATTTGTACATACGTATGTGGTAAACTAGGATTTTGTACAAAATAAAGTTGTGTTTCAAAATCGCTGGATACGAAAAGCAACCGTGCATGTAGAGATGTACTCCGTCTGTTGACACAGTATGTGTTGAGATACATATCTTGATACATATTTTATGTAATTATGTGTAACGATACATATCTTTTGTATTTATATTGGGTCCGCCTCCTTTCTTGTATAGTTAAGGACATGGCCTATATATATGTGTAACGGCATATGCATCCAATCAATACATTGTAAGTTGCAATCCCTTTCTACATGGTATCAAACCTTCCTCGATCCTAGCCGGCCGCCGCCCCTGCCCCTCTTCCCCCTCTCCCAGCCGCCGTCGGCCCCTCGCCAACCCATGCATCGCGCTGCCCCTCTCCAAGTAGCGCCGACATGTCCTCCGACTCCAACACCACCAACCCCTTCGCCTCCCCTCCCCCACCTCCGACATTTCCGTCCCCAACCCCGCCCACCTCCGCGCCGTGCCCATCACCAACCACATCCCCGTCCAACTCTCCCTCACCGAGCCTAACTACCACGCCTGGAAAACCTACTACTACCCCTCTTCCGCGAGTACAACCTTCGGGATCATGTTGATGGCACCGCCGACCTGCTCTCCCGCGACACCGACTGGATGGCGATCGACGCCACCATCATCCGCTGGCTCTTCCTCACCGTCTCGCCGGACATCTTCAAGACCGTCGTTTGCGAGGGCGATGACGCTCGCACGGTGTGGCTGAAGATCAACGGCCTCTTCACTAACAACAAACTTCAACATGTTGTTTTCTTGCAGCAGGAATTCTTCGGCACGCCCCAGGGCGATCATCCCCTCGACGCCTATTGCCTGCGTCTCAAGGCCATCTCCGACGAGCTGCAGGACCTCGGTTTACGCGTCGGCGACGAGCTCCTCCTCTCCACCCTCACCTCCGGCCTCAGCGAGGACCTCGGCAACGCCGCCTCCAACCTCGCCCTCATGACCAACCCCACGTGAGTCCCACTGGACTGTGGTGAAACGGATCCTTCACTATATCCGCGGCACTCTCGGCCTCGGGCTCTCTCTACACGCCTCCACCACCATGGACATCGTCGTCTGAATGCCTATTCAGACGCTGATTGGGCCGGCTTCCCCGACACGCGGCGATCCACGTCTGGCTACTGCGTCTACCTTGGCTCGTCCCTCATATCCTGGTCATCCAAGCGACATCCCACGGTTTCTCGTTCTAGCGCCGAGGCAGAATACCGAGCTGTGGCTAACGCGGTCGCCAAAGTCTCCTGGCTACGGCAGCTTCTCGGGGAGCTCTCGTGTCCTATCAACAAGGCCACCGTGGTCTATGATACGTCTCCAACGTATCGATAATTTCTTATGTTCCATGCTACTTTATTGATGATACCTACATGTTTTATACACATTATATGTCATATTTATGCGTTTTCTGGAACTAACCTATTAACAAGATGCCGAAGTGCCAGTTCCTGTTTTCTGCTGTTTTGGTTTCAGAAATCCTAGTAACGAAATATTCTCGGAATCGGACGAAATCAACGCCCGGTTCCTATTTTCCCCGGAACCATCCAGAACACTCGAGAGCTGCCAGAGATGGGCCCTGTGGGCCCCAGATGACATGGTGGCGCGGCCAGGGCTGGGCCCGCGCCACCCTATGGTGTGGGCGCCCCTTTGACCCCCCTGCGCCGCCTCTTCGCCTATAAAGCCCCACGTCGAAAACCCTTACGGAGGAGCCACGATACGAGAAAAGTTCCAGAGCCGCCGTCATCGCGAAGCCAAGATTCGGGGGACAGAAGTGTCTGTTCCGGCACCCTGCCGGAGCGGGGAAGTGCCCCCGGAAGGCTTCTCCATCGACACCGCTGCCATCTCCACCGCCATCTTCATCACCGCTGCTGCTCCCATGAGGAGGGAGTAGTTCTCCATCGAGGCTCGGGGCTGTACCGGTAGCTATGTGGTTCATCTCTCTCCTATGTAGTTCAATACAATAATCTCATGAGCTGCCTTACATGATTGAGATTCATATGATGATGCTTGTAATCTAGATGTCATTATGCTAGTCAAGTGAGTTTTACTTATGTGATCTCCGGAGACTCCTTGTCCCACGTGTGTAAAGGTGACAGTGTGTGCACCGTGTGGGTCTCTTAGGCTATATTTCACGAAGTACTTATTCACTGTTGAAGAGCGTAGTGAAGTGCTTATTTATATCTCTTGATGATTGCAATGTGTTTGTATCACAATTTATCTATGTGCTACTCTAGTGATGTGTTATTAAAGTAGTTTTATTCCTCCTGCATGTGTGCAAAGGTGACAGTGCGTGCACCGTGTTAGTACTTGGTTTATGCTATGATCATGATCTCTTGTAGATTGCGAAGTTAACTATTGCTATGATAATATTGATGTGATCTATTCCTCCTACATATGCATGAAGGTGACAGTGTGCATGCTATGCTAGTACTTGGTTTAGTCTTTTGATCTATCTTACACTTAAGGTTACTTAAACATGAGCATTATTGTGGAGCTTGTTAACTCCGGCATTGAGGGTTCGTGTAATCCTACGCAATGTGTTCATCATCCAACAAAAGTGTAGAGTATGCATTTATCTATTCTGTTACGTGATCAATGTTGAGAGTGTCCACTAGTGAAAGTGTAATCCCTAGGCCTTGTCCCTAAATACTGCTGAGTTACTACTGCTTGTTTCTTTGTTTTTGTGTTACTACTGCTGCAATACTACCACCATCAACTACACGCCCGCAAGCTATTTTCTGGCACCATTGCTACTGTTCATATATATTCATACCACCTGTATTTCACTATCTCTTCGCCGAACTAGTGCACCTATTAGGTGTGTTGGGGACACAAGAGACTTCTTGCTTTGTGGTTGCGGGGTTGCATGAGAGGGATATCTTTGACCTCTTCCTCCCGAGTTCGATAAACCTTGGGTGATCCACTTAAGGGAAACTTCTGTTGTTCTACAAACCTCTGCACTTGGAGGCCCAACACTGTCTACAAGAATAGAAGCAACCGTAGACATCAAGCTACTTTTCTGGCGCCGTTGCCGGGGAGGAAAGGTAAAAGGTACTCACACTCCGGATCTCGGCTACTAAGCTATTTTCCCGGCGCCATTGTAAGTACTCGAAGCTATTTCCTTTAGACTCTGCAATTGCGACATTTGGTTTCTTGTTTACACTAGTTAGGCATAATGGACAACAATGAGCTTCTTATTTTATTTCCTGATTTAAGACATGGATGGTTTGATGCGAAAATTAAAAAACCCATGGAACATATTAATATGAATGCTTTGAACACTATTGTTGTTAATGATATGGAAAATTCTAAGCTTGGGGAAGCTGGTTTTGATGAGCATGATATTTTTTGTCCCCCAAGCATTGAGGAGAAAATTTACTTTGATGATACTTTGCCTCCCATTTATGATGATTATAATGATAGTAGTCTTCTGTTACCACCTGTTATGGAGGATAAATTTGATTATGATTACAATATACCTCCTATATTTGATAGCTACTTTGTTGAATTTGCTCCCACTACAATTAATAAGAATGACTATGCTTATGTTGGGAGTAGTAATTATTTTATGCATGAGACTCATGATAAGAATGCTTTATGTGATAGTTATATTGTTGAGTTTGCTCATGATGCTACTGAAAGTTATTATGAGAGAGGAAAATATGGTTGTAGAAATTTTCATGTTACTAAAACACCTCTCTATGTGCTGAAATTTTTGAAGCTACACTTGTTTTATCTTCCTATGCTTGTTACTTTGCTCTTCATGAACTTGTTTATTTACAAGATTCCTATGCATAGGAAGCATGTTAGACTTAAATGTGATTTGAATTTGCCTCTTGATGCTCTCTTTTGCTTCAACTTCTATTTCTTGCGAGTGCATCATTGAAATTCGAGCCCATCTTAATGGCTATAAAGAAAGAACTTCTTGGGAGATAACCCATGTGTTTATTTTACTACAGCAATTTTTGTTTTGTTGAGTCTTGGAAGTTGTTTACTACTGTAGCAACCTCTCCTTATCATGTTTTTGTGCCAAGTAAAGTTTCTATGTCAAAGTTGATGTTATATTTGGGATCGCTGCGCAGAAACAGCATTGCTGTCTGTCACGAATCTGGGCACAGTTCTATGTAGAAAATTCGAAAAAATCTGCCAATTTACGAGCGTGATCCTCAGATATGTACGCAACTTTCATTAGTTTTGAGTTTTTCCATTTGAGCAAGTCTGGTGCCAGCTCTAAATTCGTCTTTACGGACTGTTCTGTTTTTGACAGATTCTGCCTTTTATTTAGCGCAGCTTTTGTTAAGTTGAATGAGTTTCTTTGTTCCATTAACTTTCAGAAGTTTTGTGCAATGTCCAGAAGTGTTAAGAATGATTGTGTCACCTCTGAACATGTGAATTTTTGATTATGCACTAACCCTCTAATGAGTTTGCTTGAAGTTTGGTGTGAAGGAAGTTTTCAAGGGTCAATAGAAGAGGGTGATATAATGTGATCGAGAAGAGTGAAAGGTCTAAGCTTGGGGATGCCCCGTGGTTCATCCCTGCATATTTTAAGAAGACTCAAGCATCTAAGCTTGGGGATGCCCAAGGCATCCCTTCTTCATCGACAACTTATCAGGTTTCTTCTAGTGAAACTATATTTTTATTCGGTCACATCTTATGTACTTTACTTGGAGCGTCTGTGTGTTTTTATTTTTGTTTTTGTTTTGTTATCTTAGTTCTCTGAATAAGTTCATCCTTGTGTGGGAGAGAGACATGCTCCGCTGTTGCATATGGACACATGTGTCCTTAGGCTTTACTCATAATGTTCATGGCGAAGTTTCTTCTTCGTTAAATTGTTATATGGTTGGAATTGGAAAATGCTACATGTAGTAATTCTAAAATGTCTTGGATAATGTGATACTTGGCAATTGTTGTGCTCATGTTTAAGCTCTTGCATCATATGCTTTGCACCCATTAATGAAGAAATACATAGAGCTTGCTAAAATTTGATTTGCATATTTGGTTTCTCTAAGGTCTAGATAATATCTAGTATTGAGTTTTGAACAACAAGGAAGACAGTGTAGAGTCTTATAATGTTTACAATATGTCTTTTATGTAAGTTTTGCTGCACTTGTTCATCCTTGAGTTTGCTTCAAATAACCTTGCTAGCCTAAACCTTGTATCGAGAGGGAATACTTCTCATGCATCCAAAATCCTTGAGCCAACTACTATGCCATTTGTGTCCACCATACCTACCTACTACATGGTATTTCTCCGCCATTCCAAAGTAAATTGCTTGAGTGCTACCTTTAAAATTCCATCATTTACCTTTGCAATATATAGCTCATGGGACAAAATAGCCTTAAAAACTATCGTAGTATTGAATATGTACTTATGCACTTTATATTTTATTAAGTTGCTTGTTGTGCGATAACCATGCTTCTGGGGAACGCCATCAACTATTGTTGAATATCATGTGAGTTGCTATGCATGTCCGTCTTGTCTGAAGGTCTATCATTTTAGTGGTTGGAGCATGCAAAATTGTTAGAGAAGAACATTGGGCCGCTAACTAAAGCCATGAACCATGGTTGAAGTTTCAGTTTTGGACATATATCCTCAATCTCATATGAGAATAATAACATTGCTACATGCTTATGCATTTAAGGAGTCCATTATCTGTTGTCCATGTTGTCCGGTATGGATGTCTAAGTTGAGAATAATCAAAGCGAGAAATCCGAAATGCGAGCATTCTCCTTAGACCTTTGTACAGGCGGCATGGAGGTACCCCTTTGTGACACTTGGTTGAAACATGGCATGCAAAGATCCGGTAGTCCAAGCTAAGTAGGACGAGGTGCGGGCACTATTAGTATACTATGCATGAGGCTTGCAACTTGTAAGATATAATTTTCATAACTCATATGCTTTATTACTACCGTTGACAAAATTGTTTCATGTTTTCAAAATAAAAGCTCTAGCACAAATACAGCAATCGATGCTTTCCTCTTTGAAGGACCATTCTTTTACTTTTATTGTTGAGTCAGTTTACCTATCTCCTTCCACCCTAAGAAGCAAACACTTGTGTGAACTGTGCATTGATTCCTACATACTTGCATATTGCACTTGTTATATTACTTTATGTTGACAATATCCATGAGATATACATGTTATAAGTTGAAAGCAACCGCTGAAACTTAATCTTCCTATGTGTTGCTTCAACACCTTTACTTTGATTTATTGCTTTATGAGTTAACTCTTATGCAAGACTTATTGATGCTTGTCTTGAAGTACTATTCATGAAAAGTCTTTGCTTTATGATTCACTTGTTTACTCATGTCATTACCTTTGCTTTGATCGCTGCATTCATTACATATGTTTACAAATAGTATGATCAAGATTATGATGGCATGTCACTTCAGAAATTATCTTTGTTATCGTTTTACCTGCTCGGGACGAGCAGAACTAAGCTTGGGATGCTGATACGTCTCCAACGTATCGATAATTTCTTATGTTCCATGCTACTTTATTGATGATACCTACATGTTTTATACACATTATATGTCATATTTATGCGTTTTGGAACTAACCTATTTAATCCGAAGTGCAGTTCTGTTTTCTTGTTTTGGTTTCAGAAATCCTAGTAACGAAATATTCTCGGAATCGGACGAAATCAACGCGAGTTCCTTTCCCCCGAGACCATCAGAACACTCGAGAGCTGCCAGAGATGGGCCCTGTGGGCCCCAGATGACATGGTGGCGCGGCCAGGGCTGGGCCGCGCCACCCTATGGTGTGGGCGCCCCTTTGACCCCCCTGCGCCGCCTCTTCGCCTATATAAAGCCCCTGCATCGAAAACCCTTACGGAGGGAGCCACGATACGAGAAAAGTTCCAGAGCCGCCGTCGCGAAGCCAAGATCGGGGGACGGAGTCTCTGTTCGGCACCCTGCGCCGGACGGGAAGTGCCCGGAAGGCTTCTCCATCGACACCGCTGCCATCTCCACCGCCATCTTCATCACCGCTGCTGCTCCCATGAGGAGGGAGTAGTTCTCCATCGAGGCTCGGGGCTGTACCGGTAGCTATGTGGTTCATCTCTCTCCTATGTAGTTCAATACAATAATCTCATGAGCTGCCTTACATGATTGAGATTCATATGATGATGCTTGTAATCTAGATGTCATTATGCTAGTCAAGTGAGTTTTACTTATGTGATCTCCGGAGACTCCTTGTCCCACGTGTGTAAAGGTGACAGTGTGTGCACCGTGTGGGTCTCTTAGGCTATATTTCACGAAGTACTTATTCACTGTTGAAGAGCGTAGTGAAGTGCTTATTTATATCTCTTGATGATTGCAATGTGTTTGTATCACAATTTATCTATGTGCTACTCTAGTGATGTGTTATTAAAGTAGTTTTATTCCTGCATGTGTGCAAAGGTGACAGTGCGTGCACCGTGTTAGTACTTGGTTTATGCTATGATCATGATCTCTTGTAGATTGCGAAGTTAACTATTGCTATGATAATATTGATGTGATCTATTCCTCCTACATATGCATGAAGGTGACAATGTGCATGCTATGCTAGTACTTGGTTTAGTCTTTTGATCTATCTTACACTTAAGGTTACTTAAACATGAGCATTATTGTGGAGCTTGTTAACTCCGGCATTGAGGGTTCGTGTAATCCTACGCAATGTGTTCATCATCCAACAAAAGTGTAGAGTATGCATTTATCTATTCTGTTACGTGATCAATGTTGAGAGTGTCCACTAGTGAAAGTGTAATCCCTAGGCCTTGTCTAAAACGCTGAGTTACTACTTTGCTTGTTTCTGTTTACTGTGTTACTACTGTGCAATACTACCACCATCAACTACACGCCAGCAAGCTATTTTCTGGCACCATTGCTACTGTTCATATATATTCATACCACCTGTATTTCACTATCTCTTCGCCGAACTAGTGCACCTATTAGGTGTGTTGGGGACACAAGAGACTTCTTGCTTTGTGGTTGGGGTTGCATGAGAGGGATATCTTTGACCTCTTCCTCCCTGAGTTCGATAAACCTTGGGTGATCCACTTAAGGGAAACTTGCTGTTGTTCTACAAACCTCTGCACTTGGAGGCCCAACACTGTCTACAAGAATAGAAGCAACCGTAGACATCAGTCTACGGCGACAACGTTTCCGTTGTCTACCTTTCCGCCAACCCCGTCCATCACCGACGCACAAAGCACATCGAACTGGACATCCACTTTGTTCGCGAACAGGTGGCTCTTGGCCATATCCGTGTGCTCCATGTGCCTACCTCTCAGCAGTTTGCGAACATTATGACCAAGGGACTCCCTACGGCATTTTTTGAGGAGTTCGGTCCATCTTTGCTTCACTCGGCGACGCTTGCGGGGGGGGGGGGTTGAGATACATATTGAAAGTATAGAGATGTTAAACCTAGAGGGGGGGTGAATAGGTTTCTACAGATTTTAATTCTTTCTTTGCAATATTAGGCTTTGCGAAATATAAAGGTGAGCCTAATGCAAACTAGGTGAAGCAACCTATATGAGGATACAACTAACTCGAGCACGAAGGCTCTCACAGGCAGTTAAATCACAAGTAAGGAGTTCGGTTAGAGATAACCGATAGCACGCGGAGACGAGGATGTATTCCCGTGTTCCCTTGCTTTGCAACAAGGTACGTCACGTTTGGAGGAGTGGAGGTCCCACGAAGGATTCCCCGCGCCACGAAGGCTCACCCTATTCTCCGGAGCCTATCCCACGAAGGAATAGCTCTCTCACTTGTGGTAGACTTTGAGGTAGCCTCCAAACCTTCACAATCTTGCCCGGAGCAAATCCACAGCCCGGATGCTTCCGGACTCCTCTTGCCCACCTAGGGTTTCCAAGGAACCCTAGGAAGCAAGCTTCTTGATGAATACAAGGGGGAATGAGATTTGGCTTGGTAGAACGGTAGATCGGGTCCTCCTCTAACGATTCCCCGGAGGGATTTGAGTTTGGGTGGAGGAGGAGGGAGATCTGAGGCTTTTGGTGTTTCTAATAATGGAGTAGGAGAGAAGGAGCTCAAGAACAGCTTGTAGTGTAGTGCCTAACTATCTAGAGGTAGGAGAAGGGCTATTTATAGTGTTCTTCGAAATATGGCCGTTGGCCACTTGCCACCTCGGCTTTTCTTCGACAAACCCGGTCAACCGGACCAGGACCGGGTCAGAGGCGGACGGACCGGACCAGCGACGGAGCTGCTTCTCGTCGTCCAGGGGCTCCTCCGGTTGGCGTCCGGTTGGCGGCCGGTTGGCGACCGGCCGACCGGACCGTGCGCCGGACACGCCGGTCCAGAGGCCGGCTGACCGGGCTGCAGGCCGGACCATCTTTGCGTCGTCCAGGGCCGGTTGGCGCCCGGTTGGCGACCGGTTGGCGGCCGGTCGACCGGAGTGCCGGGGCGCCGGTCGGTCCGGGCTGCAGACCGGATTTCTGCTGTAGACCCCTTTTCGATTGTTGTTGAAGTGGGGGGTCTCCTTTAGCCTTCTTGTTCCTTTGATACACCATTTATGCCTCTTTGCCTAATACCTGAGATTATCCTTATAAACATATTAGGCCAAATACTCTAGCACGGTGTCATTGTTACCAAAATAATGGATAAAGATAAAATACCCTTACACATATCTTGTGTAATTATGTGTAGCGGTACATATCTTTTATATTTATGTTGGACCCGACTCCTTCCTCGTAACGGTATATGCACCTATGATTGTAAGTTGCAATCCCTTTCTACGCTATGTCTCAATGTATGCATGCATGGAAGCGAAGGAGGCTTAAAATTGAACGATGGCAACAACGGCCACGTGGCTAGCTAGGTTACACAGAAGTGGCAGTGGCGATTTCACATGAGAGCTCTGCTCCTCATGGTCGTGGAAAGATAGTACTATCTGCGACAAGGAGCGAGCAGCTTTTACAGCTTACTCCAGGAAGTCGATCAGCCCGTGTTGTGCACGTGTCGACCGCATTGATGTTTAGCCCTGTCCGACCCTGCGCACCAGAAAGAGGTGGCCGTTGTTAATGGACCACGGGACGCGTGTGCCGCTTCCTCGTCCTTGCTTTGGCCTCTTCCCTGCGCCTGTTGCAACGGACGGGAAGGGCATACCGTTACCCTTCTGGTGAGTCCCCTGACCGACATGATGGGAGCGTGCAGCCTAACGTGGTCCGTCTCTGCCGACTCCCGCCCACCCTTTGCTTCCAACTTTGCACATGCCACCGTATACGTAGAGTTCTACTTCCTCCTAAGCGGTTTTAATAGGCTTACCAAAAGAGCAATGCGTCCGAGAAGCTAATGCTGACAGTGGAAAAAATAGCTTATAGGTTTCTTATCTTCCTCTTGTTAGTTATGCTGATTAATTAGCGAGGACCAAAGAGTTTGCATGTATGCATATGCATAGACAGTTGGTTTAGAGCAAGTTCAACACTATAGCTAGCTGATCGATGGTTGTACACAAGATGGCATATTATTTATAGTCAACGTATAGCTAGCATGTAATAGTTAGATACAGAAATTTATTCACGTATTAACAGGCAAATCACGCATAATTATCCAGTATCTTAAAGCCTTTATGAGCTCAATAAATTTGTATGGAGAGTAGACAGCTGATACTAGAAGAAATGAGGCCATTTGTTCACTATTATAAATGTTTGGGGCTTAGAGTTTAGGGACTGTGGAATGATGGTGCGACACGTTCGATGTTTCCCACAAATCGTTATTTTGTGAAAAAAGTGCCATATGTAAGTTTTGCCGGGCCCCTCAACCTTTTTTTTAGATCTGCCACCTATATGTTTTACGTCACGCACGGGGGACAATTTTGGGCACGTTCGAGGCAATATTGGGCTCCAATTGTTTTATCTCTACCAAAAGAATTTATTTGTAGCATGCTCCTAAGACTGCTCAGGCTGCTCATAGTGGGGAGTAACATAAGGTGGTGTCATGCATAAGTTACTAGTCCATGTTACTACCTTCATAGTGGAAAGTAACTTAGAGATGGTATCATGCAAAGTCTTATTTATTAGTTTGTAGACTCATTTTATCTTGGGGTGTGTGATGTTATGGTAACATAGCTAGTTACCACCTCCCTCTCTTTCTTTATTTATTGCTATGCCATGTCACCAAAACACCTTAAAATGTGTGATGTTACTACCTAAGTTACTCCCACTATGAGCAGTCTCATAGTGGGAGTAACATAGGTAGTAACATCACACACCCCAAAGCATTTTGGTGACATGGCATGTCAATAAATAAAGAAAGAGAGTATGGTTTAACATCACATTTTCAAAACAAGATGTGTCTACAATCTAATAAATATTGCATGAACCAAGGCGCCCTCGTTTTACGAGATTTTTGTTTGACCAAGAATTACTTCAAATAGATAAAGATTATTTGTATGAAATTAATATCATTAAAAAGTATTTTTCAATACGAATTCAACGATACTAATTACATATAATATAATCAAGATTTTGTTGCTCAATTTTTATGGTCAAAGTTCGTCTTGGGATGCGCGTGCGCCTTATTTCTCGAAACGGAGGTAGTAATAAATATGGCATGCATGACACCACATATATGTAACTACCCACTATGAAGATAGTAACATAGGGTAGTAACATACACCATGTTACTACTCTATGTTACTGTCCACTATGACTAGTCTAAGCAGCGTCAATTAATTTCGGTATATGTTTCTTCAAAAAAACATGCATATATATAGCCATGTATGAGTATGTAGTCTTCATTTATATAGGTGAGCATCCTATATTATCCCATAAAAAATGGAAGGAGAGGAAGTGAAAACCTAGCTGGCATCATGTTGGAAACGTGGGCCAACATATATACAAGACCTGACAAAAATACGTTAGTGTAGTCTAGTCTAGTCTCTTGTGTTGGACTTGGAGGAGGCGTGCAGGCGTGGTAATGATAAGGATCCAGCAGGCATCATGCAGCGTCGCAAATTAAGAATGACCATGCATGCGTTCTTCTCTTGTTGTTGCTGTAGTAGCAGGTGATGAAGGATGGATGGGGGCCATTAATTAGCGTCAACAATAATTCTGGCGCTCGCAATGATAGTAAGAGAGATTTGGCGTTTGGGCTTGGGTAATGCTGCTAGCTCATATAGTATACGCGTACGTACGTCCCGTAGTAGCTAGGCGAGGCATAGAGCGCGCGCGGGTGGCGTCAAATCACGTCACGTCACGTAGCTAGTATGATTAGTTTCTTGATGATTGGGGAACGGCCTTCTTGTGACATCCACGCACGTACGCACGTAGACACACAAGGAGATGGACCGGTGGTGGTAGCAACTAGCAAGCTACTCCCGGCCGTTTCAAGCTAGGTGGTCTGCGTACGTACTCGGAGCTGGCTCGCAATGCCAATGGCGGAGTTTAGTTTGGAAAGAAACCCCGTGGAACGGAACGGCAATGTGTGTGCTGGAAGAGAAGCTAGGTAGCGAAACCAGGAATGGACTCGTTTTTGTTTGAGGACGCACGTAAAGATCGCCTGGCGGCCTCTGTTGGGTGCGCGCGCGCAGCTAGCTCCGGAAAGGCAGGCGCATCGGCGGCACTCTTTCGTGTCGGCAACGGCTTCAGTTCATTCAGCGGTGGCCGCAAAGCTATGTACTACTACGTATGGATCGAGCTAGCTAGCTGGACCGGGTTTTAGGTAACGCGCGCGCGCACAGCCCGGCGTCCGGCGCGCGCGGCGCGGCGATGTGGACACGAAACAGGCGCCGCATGTGTCATGTGACCGCGTTGCGCGGGGCTTGTTAGGCACGCACAGTTGCGATCAATGTGCTGTTGCAACCAAACGCAGGAGGCGCGCGGTATTCCAAGTCCATCCATCATTGGGTTCAGCCATCTCATCGGCGGTAGTACGTACGGTACCCATCGCTCGCAGTTACACCTGCGCCTACTGCTGTCCCGTCTTTTCAGCACAGATCTCGGACAACTTCTTGCTTTCATTTCCTTTTTTCTTTTCAACAAAATAGAGACACGTTCTTTCTAGACGGCCAGCATTCGCGCGCTAGCTGCTGCATGCGCAACTGGCCACACGGCAAATGCATTCTCGCCTGCGCCTGCCTGCGCCTCGCCCTCGCCCTCGGATGGGTTGGCCGTTACAAGGAATGAAGGAAAAGCTAACGACAAGTAGGCACACATCGTCGCCGCGCTCGGCTGATGATGTCAAACAGCTGGGAGAGGTACTGGCCGCGCATCCTCCCCCCCTCTCTCTCTCTCGCTCTGTCTAAACCAAACGAACGGCCAGGAACCAACCACTCTCATCTCATCAAACCTTAAGCTGGACGCCTCAACTCAGGTTCGGCGTTCGACATGTCACGAGGCGTTACGAGTTAACTGATGCACACGGCGCGCCTCGCTTTACCTGATTAGCGTACCATAGAATGTGTGTACAACCACAACACCGGAGCGGCACGCAGGCTGCTTACACGTATACAGAGAGAGAGAGAGAGAGAGAGGGCCGCGCGACAAGTCAGTGTGCAATCATGGACCCATCAAGGGCCACGCAATCGTCCTCCCTCCCCTTCTCTCCCTATATATTGGACGCATTGCTGTCCTCAAGGATCTGCAACCTCTCCTCCTCCTCCACTCACAACACACCACCGCTCCCTCGCTCTCCGTTCGCTGCTCTTTCTCTTGAGCAACAGGAGATCAAGGGAAGCTCCTGGCCTCGCCTGGGATCTATACCTTAGTTAGCCTACATATCTATCACTTATCTTGAGATGGCTTTCTTGAACATGGAACAGCACACCTGGGCCTTCACCTTTGGAATCTTAGGTAATAATGCACATAATCATCTGCTTCTTTTTTGTTACCTGTGCATGCTCCGCTTCTCATCAAACTAGTACTACAGTACTCACACATACTATATATTATTGTGATTCTACTGGAGTAGTAGTATTTGCTTATGAGATCGTCCTTGCTTCTGGTCATCCCGTTTGCGTGTCTTCCTCGATCATCCTCTTTAAAACACCTTTTCTGTTTCCGAATATACATGCACACGCAATTGCATGCCAAAAAGAAGCTTTTCGCCTTGCTCTCGCTACCTAGCCAGGGCCGGCGGTTACTACCACCAAAACAAACAGCATGCATGCATCTTGTGTGCACGCTCACCACACAAGCGTACACAGCTCACTGTCTTCTTCATTCTCCTACCTAGACACCTTCTTTACTCATGTTTGTTTCTTGCTAGTTTTTGCTTTGCTTGATGCCCTCTCACTGCTCAATTGCTTTTTCTTTTCTTGTTGCAGGTAACATAATCTCGCTAATGGTGTTCCTTTCACCGCTGTAAGCACCCTCTACTTGCTATTTTATCTTTTCAGTACTGATTCAGCATACATCTATATATGTGCATCCATCCATGCCTCCATGCACGCGTATTGTTTCTACACATTATTTTACATCCCCGGCCCACTAAAAACGTACTCCCTCCACGCGAGTGGTTCAGAGGGAGAAGTATATGCAATTATGCACTCTACCAAAGGGAGTACTACTCGTAGTATGGATTAGCTTGTTCAAAGAAAAACAATACTATAAGAATAAGACCACAGATCGACATGCCATTCAATGAATACATGACTCACGGGAACGGTCACTGTCATCTACAGTGTTCCAGGCTCTTGCTTATACCTGGAGACAACATAGTAACATAAACGTAAAAAAAACGTCGCAGTTCGTTAGGTGGCTGCACAACGTACTATTACTAGCACTCATCATACACAGATCTCTATTTTCTATGATTGCCTCAATGATCACATAAACCGACCGGCCGGGGTCCGGGGGTACTTAATCACCTACCTCCAAGCAAAAAAAGAGAAGACGCAATTCTTGCTTACAGTAACTCTGCTTAATTAATTACCCCGTTATTGATTTGCATCAGCCCGACGTTCTACCGCGTGTACCGCAAGAAGTCGACGGAGGGGTTCCAGTCCACCCCGTACGTGGTCTCGCTCTTCAGCTGCATGCTCTGGATGTACTACGCCTTCCTCAAGTCCGGCGCCGAGCTCCTCCTCACCATCAACGGCGTGGGCTGCGTCATCGAGACGCTATACATCGCCATGTACCTGCTGTACGCGCCCAAGACTGCCAGGCTCTTCACGGCCAAGCTCTTCCTGGGGCTCGACGTGGGGCTCTTCGGCCTCATCGCCCTCGTCACCATGCTCGTCTCCAGGGGCGACCTCCGCGTCCACGTCGTCGGCTGGGTCTGCGTAGCCGTCGCGCTCTGCGTCTTCGTCGCTCCCCTCAGCATCATCGTAAGTCTTCTTAAACGATCGTTAATTTAAGCTATATATAGTACGTAGATCGATCGACTAGAGATGCAAGCAAGCTGCAGCTTTGATTTGCAATTAAATTTCTGCCATGGTATATATGCTGCTGCAGAGGCTTGTGATCCGGACCAAGAGCGTGGAGTTCATGCCCATCTCCCTCTCCTTCTTCCTCGTGCTCAGCGCCGTCATCTGGTTCGCCTACGGCGCGCTCAAGAAGGACATCTTCGTGGCCGTGCCCAACCTGCTGGGATTCGTCTTCGGCGTCGCGCAGATGGCGCTCTACATGGCGTACCGGAAAAAGAACCCTGCGACGACCACGGTGGTGCACCAGCTGGAGAGCATGAAGCTGCCGGAGCACGTGAAGGACACCAGCAAGGGCGGCGCGCCCACCGAGGGCAGGGTCAGCTGCGGCGCCGAGGTGCACCCCATCGTCGACGCGCTGCCGACGTCCGCGGACGACCAGGCGGCGGTGGCAATCGACGAAGAAGAAGCCACCCGCGACGACCGCAACATGCTCATCAGGCCGGAGCAGGCGATCAGGCCTGACATGGCCATTGTTGTCCAAGTGTAGATCCGCTTATTGGCTTCAGCAGTCCTGTTATTAATTCAAGTAGAGCAGCTGGCGATAAGTGGGTGCTGTGGTACGCACACGCCACACATGCAGTACTACTAGTAGTGTTGGCCTGGCAGGCCAAAACGTCTATCTACTGGGACATGCATTGCCTCTGCAGAGATGGAGCTTAGCTAGCCCGGCCGGGTGCATGCCATGTGAAGCTTTGCTGTGGGAGACGAGCGGTGAGAGCGAGTGTGAGTGAGTGAGTGAGAGTGAGAGGTCATGCAGCAGCAGCAGCATCAGCAGCGTTGTGTAATCTATCTAGCTAGTTTATCAGCATGTCACATTGTTATCTTCTGTTTCGTGTCATTGATCGATCCATGCAGTCGCATCAATAAACTTGGAACGTTCTATATTATTGCAATTGCATTGATCCATGCATTGCGCCCGAGTAGTTAGTTTCCTGTTCGTTTTGATTTTCAGACGGATGTGTTTCTTCTTCTTAATTATCCGGTACTTCCTCGGTTCCATAAACTGGGACGTTTTTTTCTTTCTAACATTAAAGTATGGGTACTAACATATATTACAGCTGAGAGTATAACCTATATCTCGGCGTCAAAGCGTCAAGCAGGGACGAAAGTGCCTAAACGCACATAAACAAAGAAAGATAATTTAAACAATTGTAGTTGATATTAAAGATTTCTTATGGAGCCAAAGAGCGATTGGTCATCCACTGGTTATACAAATTTGATATTGCTGCATCTGCAATTTTTAAGGGCCTGCATCATCGTACTATCGTACTCCATACCAGTTAATGTCTCGCGGATAACTCTCTCAACGGTCTATCTAGAGTATGCACTCAAGGATTTGAAGGATGGAGCTGGAGATTTTAATAAACCATCATCGAGCTCAAACTCAATGGGTCCCATGGTTAAATCTTGGATCAACGATAGCGAAGTTGTTGTTTGTCTATTGTCTCTCGTGAACTAACAGGAGCGACCAAAGGGCAACATCTTCCACAAGATCATCATCTGGCAAGAAAACTACGTGCCTTTTGAAATCATGGAGAGACAAATCCTGCTCATAAGATGGATAGTTGCCGCCTCTCGATCTGTTGATGGTACTGTAAACATGCGGACAGTTCCAAGGTCTTTGCTGCCGCGCATGTATCTCGTTCATTGCGTGCGACCATTTTAAAATCCTGGCTATTATATCGACTTGCCTCCTCAAGCTCACGCTGGAAAAATAATTTAAATTCTGACATTGCAAACCTTGAGCGGTAATAACCACATTCCGGATGTATAAATCTAGGATCGTCGTGAAGGTCGTCGTCTAACTTAGCTTGCAACTAGTTGGAGATCATCAGTACAGTATTCAGTAACTAGGTTGGTGGCATCATCGAAAGTTAGATCCGGGCCTGGTTTTCAGCTGCAGCAGCAGCACGCCGGCGGCCGCCACCTTGAAATATTGTAGTACTCCCTCATTTCTAAAAAAGCTGCTCAACGTTTTATAGATATGAATGTATTTATAGCTATGCCATATCTACGTACATTTGTATGTACTCCTTTCGTTCAACCAAAAGCTAGTGTCTCAACTTTATCAAAATTAGGTTGTATCTAGAAGATATCTAGTAAACGGATACATCTAAATTTTGATAAAATTAAGACACTTTTTGGTAGGACGGAGGGAGTAAATAAAGTTGAGCAGCTTCTTTTTAAACAGATTGAGTGGCATATTATTGTCTTCCATGGATCAACTGTGTGTAGTTAGTTTGTGGTTTCATTTGATTTTGAGACGGGTGTGTTCCTTTTTTTACGTACAATACACATGTAGCATACGGTACGCGATCGACGACGTATGTACGCGACAACCGTGGTTCGCGCCCTCCAGTGGTCGAGCTAGCATGGCAGTGCCTCGAGCGTTCCAATCATGTCGTGTGACAGCGCAAGACAACATCTTACGAGGCACTTTTTTATTGCGGGGAAGGAAAGATCATCGTGCAAGCTAGCGACTCATCACCATTAGTTTGAAGCACGTATAAATGCGCTTGAAAGAACATGTTATAAGCTAAAAGCCAACGCTCTATAAGTTTGCCGAATTTTATAGAAATTAAACATCCCAGGGTGATAACTAAGATTTTACGGAAAGTTACATAAGTCACTACGGTTCAGATATAAAGCCAACTGTACGCTATGGCCTATGTGAACTCGGAGCAACAAATAACATGAAAAACGACCTACTACAGAAAACTGTGTCGCGGCAGACAAACTGGAAGAATTCGTGCCACGGCAGAGCTCACGGCAGAACTTTGAACAGAAATTCCTCTCACGGCAGAGAAACTAACAAAAACTGTGCCACGGCAGAACCACGGCAGACACTAGATTGGAGCAAAAACTAAACACCAACATCAACTAAAACTTAAAATTAATGCAATCTAAGGCTATGGAAAACCCTAATCATAATATGTTTGGCTTTTCTGTATAGGGTACAACTCACAACTCAACTATGGGGTGTATTTGTGGATGCTTACCGAGGAACGCTGGAATCTGATACCAAGATGATAAGGGGTTGCCCGATCTTCTCAGTAAGCTAGTTGGATGGTGATGAATAACACATCGGAGATACACGAGATAAGTGGATGATAACTTGTATAATGCTGATGAGTCTCTTGATCGATCCCTGTCGCCAATGCAACAGCTCTCAACCCTGCAAGATATTCGCAAATACACACACTTGCGCACATAGCCGTCGACCACGAAGCGGTAAATTGCAATCTTCTAATCCGCAATGGAACAACAAATCACACAAACTTTCAGTAGCATAAAACTCCAGATCAAAACGAATTGGAGAGTGTAAACTTCAATAGTTTTGCGTAGCAAACAACTATGAACTAGGGTTTATCTTAAACGTGGTCTAAACCTAATTTGGGGCGTCCCTGGGGCTTATATAGGCGTCCAGGATGACCGGGGGTCGAAATAGTTCGATACAAACCGACCTGAAACAGGTTTGGCCAAAACTGGGTCGGACTCGAGCATGGCCGGCAGTGCCGGGGTGTCATGGCCGGCAGTGCCGGTGGGGCCGTTAGTGCTAGGGTGCCGAGGCCGGTAGTGCTGGGGTGTCCCTGCGGCAGTGTCAGGGTGCATCCGGCAGCAATGTCGTGGTACACAGGCCGGCAGTGTCGGTGAAGCCTCCTTCCTTCGCGCATGCCTCCCTCTCCTCCCTCACGCGTCCATGGATTGTCTTCGATCACCTCCAGCACCATGTCCAGCTGCTCCTCTCCACCTCGGGCGTCGCCTGCTCCATCTTCATACCTGATCATACATAAATGAAACGACTTAGGCAATATAAATTGCTCATCTATCAAAGTATCACTCAGGAGTAAATTCACCTGTTGCTTAAGTAGCTTCGCACGAGCCCTTGTAATTGGTCCAATCCTAACTTCATTGGACTTGAGCTTCACAGCAACATCTTGTTCATCTTGTAATGACAGAGTTAGTAGTTTGGTAGGGATGTTCTCATCAGTAACCATGTTGGGATCCACTGGCGCCTACCCTAGCAGCATCTGGCCACGCCACCACCGAGGCCATCAGCCAAACAATTGGCGTGCATGCGGCCACCACTGAACACCGTTCTTGCCTCACCACCGGGGAGGCCGTGCTCACTGAGTTGGGCGAGCCGTCTTGAGCTACATCTGAGTAGAAGTGGTGGGAAGATGGCTCCAACGAGGACATCTCCTCTTTTTCCACATATCTGGCCAGCGCCGAGATCTGGGCGTGGACCTCTCCTCTGGCATGACGAGAAAGGGAGGGGAGGGGCCACGGGTGGGAGGACCAGGCAGGCCGTGCCACCGATCACTGGCTAGGGGAGAGGCGTGTTGGGGCGCTGCCGCCGGGGTGGGGGCGGCAGGCGCACGCGGAGGAGCGCTCGACGCTTACTACTACGCTCTCTCGTTGCCGCAATGAAGATTTCTCAATAAGGTTTGATTGAATATATTCTATAAATGACTACGGTGAAGATGATTCATTTGAATTAAAGGGCACCAATGGGTTATTAAGAGCGGACTTGTTTATAGCAAGATTTTTTCTTATTACTAAAGAAAATTGTGTTACCTTTTTTTTATTTTTTCCAAACACTGAGTCAACAAGGCTGAGTCAAAAAACCGCATTCCAATAAGGAACTATATTAAACTTATGTAGTAGTTAAAGCAACCAAAAGTCAGAAGTGCAGGCTGAGTACCAAAGGCACAACACAATTAATAAGAAACTTCCAATCTTATGTGAAAGGGGCTATGCAATCCACTTGCACTACAAGAAAAGTTGCCATGGCCGACGAAGTTGAAGTCGCGCCGTGGTTGCTGGTGCACCATGGCCGACGATTTTTGGTCCCTCCGTGGTGCATGTCAAAACTTTTTCTCGTTTTTGAGGCCACCTAGCCCGACGAAGCGGCCAAAACGTCGCTATGGTGGCCCGACGTGGTGCATCGAATTCTCGGGTTCGCCGGCCGAGTCAACGCAAATCCGCACCGCCCAGGGATGTAGGGCCCAGATGGCAGCCTCTCTAGCATTGTTTTTTTTCTCGATCGCGCCATCTCGTTCAACGCTCTCCGATCGAGCCGTTTACGATGCAGGATCATGGGCCCCGCATGTCATCCTCTATGAACCAAAATTCTTTCTTTTCTTGGATTTTTTTACCCCCGATTTCTGGCTACTTTCTTTTGATCCCGTGCCGCCTTGGAAATGTTGAGACCGCTGCTAAATCGGACCCGCATGTCATCCTCTATGAGCTATCAACTTTCTTTTCTTGGAGTTTTTTTGGCACCTTATATTTGGTCACTTGCCTTTTTCTTTCGATCCCCTGCCGCCTCTCAAACGTTGAGACCGCTGCTGCTAAATGGGACCCGCATGTCATCCTCTATGAGCAATCAACTTTCTTTTCTTGGAGTTTTTTTTGGCACCTCATATTTGGTCACTTGCCTTTTTCTTCGATCCCCTGTCGCCTCTCAAACGGTGATACGCATGCTAAATGGGACCCGCATGTCATCCTCTATGTACTATAAAACTTTCTTTTCTTGGATTTTTTTGGCACCTCATATTTGGTCACTTGCCTTTTCTTTCGATCCCCGCCGCCTCTCAAACGGTGATACCGCTGCTGCTAAATGGGACCCGCATGTCATCCTCTATGTACTATAAAACTTTCTTTTCTTGGATTTTTGGCAACTCATATTTGGTCACTTGCCTTTTTCTTTCGATCCCCTGCCGCCTCTCAAACAGTGATACCGCCGATGCTAAATGGGACCGGATGTCATCCTCTATGTACTATAAAACTTTCTTTTCTTGGATTATTTTTGCACCTCATATTCGGTCACTTGCCTTTTCTTTCGATCCTCGCCGCCTCTCAAACGGTGATACCGCTGCTCTCTGGGGACCCGCATGTCATCCTCTATGTAAATCATGTTTTTTTCTTGAATTATTTTTGGCTCCTGATATTTGGTCACTTGCCTTTTTCTTTCGATCTCATGCCACGTTTGAAACGTTGAGGACCCTGCTGGCTCATGGGACCCGCATGTCATCCTCTATGTGCTATAAAAGTTTATTTTCTTGGATTTTTTTTTTTCACCCTCTGATTTTTGGCTATTTCCTTTTTCTTTTGATCCCCTGCCCCTTGAAACGTTGAGTAAGCTGCTGACTCATGGGACCCGCATATCATCCTCTATGTACAATCAAGTTTCTTTTCTTGAATTATTTTTGGCTCCCGATATTTGGTCACTTGCCTTTTTCTTTCGATCTCATGCCACGTTTAAACGTTGAGAACCCTTCTGGCTCATGGGACCCGCATGTCATCCTCTGTACTATAAAAGTTCATTTTCTTGGTTTTTTTCACCCTCTGACTTTTGGCTATTTCCTTTTCTTATGAATTCCCTGCCGCCTTTGAAACGTTGTGGACTCTGCTGGCTCCTAGGTCCCACATGTCACCCGTATGAACGATAAAGCTTTCCTTTCGAGTTTTTTATTACCCCTAATTTTCGGCTATTTTCTTTTTCTTTTGATCTCAAGCCGCATTTGAAACGTTGGGACCGCTGCAAAATGGGACCCGCATGTCATCCTCTATGTACAATAAAAGATTCTTTTCTTGGATTATTTTTCACCTCATTTTTGGTCACTTGCCTTTTCTTTCGATCTCATGCCGCTTAACGTTGAGGAACCTCGCTCATGGGACCCGCATGTCATCCTCTATGTACTATAAGTTTCTTTTCTTGGTTTTCACCCTCTGATTTTTGGCTATTTCCTTTTTCTTTTGATCCCCGCCCCATTTGAAACGTTGAGTAACCTGCCGGCCATGGGACCCGCATGTCATCCTCTATGTACAATCAACTTTCTTTTTCTTTTGATCTCAAGCCGCATTTAATACGTTGAGACCGCTGCTGCTAAATGGGACCCGCATGTCATCCTCTATGTACTATAAAGTTTCTTTTCTTGGATTATCTTTGCTCCTTATATTTTGTCACTTGCCTTTTTATTTTGATCCTTTGAAACGTTGAGTAAGCTGCTGGCTCATGGGTCCCGTATGTCATCCTCTACGAACAATAAAAGTTTCCTTTCTTAGAGTTATTTGACCCCTAATTTCCTGGCTACTTACTTTCTTTTGATCCCCCGCCTTGGAAACGTTGAGACTGGTGGCTCACGGGTCCCACATGTCAGCCTCTATGAACAATAAACCTTTCCTTTCTTGGAGTTATTTTGACCTCTAATTTCTGTCTATTTGCCTTTTTTTAAATCCTGTGTCGCCTTGGAAACGTTGAGGATGCTGCTGCCTCATGGGTCCCGCATGTCATCCTCTCGAACGATAAATGTTTTTTTTTTTTGGATTTTTTTACCAACTGATTTTTGGTTTATTTTTTCTTTCGATCCTCTTGTGTCTTTAAAACGTTGACGACGCTGCTGGCTCATGGGTCCCGATGTAAGCCTCCCCGTACAAAAACATGTGATATCTTGATTTTGCAGACAATAAACGTTGTATTTCATCGACTTACCAAACGAAAAAATAAATCTTTATTTTTAAATAAACAAACTTATATGTTGAATCTCCTTGTTTTTTGTTTTTGCGAAGCATAGGACTTTTCCTATTTTGGGTGGGCTGGTATCGAGTCCAAAGAAAACCAAGCAGGATAGTTCGAAGGCCCAGACAGCGGATGCAGCCCAACTAAAATATTTATTTTCTTGGATTTTTTACCCCCCGATTTCTGGCTACTTCCTTTTTTGTTTGCGCCTTTGGAACGTTGAGACCGCTGGTGCTAAATGGGACCCTCATGTCATCCTCTATGTGCAATAAAATTTCTTTTCTTGGATTATTATTTTTGGCTCCTGATATTTGGTCACTTGCCTTTTTCTTTCGATCTCATGCCACCTTTGAAACGTTGGGGAACCTGCTGGCTCATGGGACCCGCATGTCATCCTCATGTACTATAAAAGTTCATTTTCTTGGTTTTTTTTCACCCTCCTCGATTTTTGGCTATTTCCTTTTTCTTTTGATCCCCTGCTGCCTTGGAAACGTTGAGTAAGCTGCTGACTCATGGGACCCGCTTGTCATCCTCTATGTAAAATTAACTTTCTTTTCTTGGAGTTTTTTTACCCCCTATTCTGGCTTCTTTCTTTTTCTTTGATCTCAAACGCATTTGAAACGTTGGGACCGCTGCCGCAAAATGGGACCCGCATGTCATCCTCTATGTACAATAAAGTTTATTTTTGGCGATTTCCTCTTTTCTTTTGATCCCCTGTCGCCTTGGAAACGTTGAGTAAGCTGCTGACTCATGGGACCCGCATGTCATCCTCTATGTACAATCAACTTTCTTTTTTTGGAGTTTATTTTTGACCCCCTAATTTCTGGCTACTTTCTTTTTCTTTTGATCCCCTGCCGCCTTTGAAACGTTGAGGTTGCTGCCTCATGATCCCGCATGTCAGCCTCTCAGAACAATAAATATTTCTTTTCATGGATTTTTTTACCAACCGATTTTTGGTTTATTTTTTCTTTCGATCCTGCGCCTTTAAAATGTTGGCAACCGTGGCTCATGGATCCCCGATGTCACCTCTCGAGTACAAGAAAACATTTGATATCTTGATTATTTTTTAGACAATAACCAGTGTATTTCGCTCTGAGCTAGCAAACGGATAAATTAGATCTTTATTTTTACATAAACAAACTCATATGTTGAATCTCCTTGTTTTTTTGTTTTTGTTTTTGCGGAACATAGGACTTTCCTGTTTTGGAGTGGGCTGAAATCGTACGAGGCAAAATGGGACCCGCATGTCATCCTCTATGCACAATAAAAGTTTCTTTCGCGGATTATTTTTGGCTCCTGATATTTGTCACTTGCCTTTTTCTTTCGATCTCATGCCAACTTTGAAACGTTGAGAACGCTGCTGCAAAATGGGACCCGCATGTTATCCTCTATGTACAATAAACCGTTTTTCTTGGATTATTTTTGGGACCTGATATTTCTCACTTGCCTTTTTCTTTCGGTATCATGCCGCCTCTGAAACGTTGACGAAGCTGCTGGCTCGTGGGTCCCGCAAGTCATCCTCTAGGTAGAATAAAAGTTTCCTTTCTTGGAATTATTTTTACCCCGATTTCTGGCTACTTCCTTTTTCTTTTGATCCCATGCCGCCTAGGAAACGTTGAGACGCTGCTGCAAATGGGACCCGCATGTCATCCTCATGTACAATAAAGTTTCTTTTCTTGAATTATTTTTGGCTCCTGATATTTGGTCACTTCCTTTTTCTTTCGATCCCGGCCCCCTTGGAAACGAAAGACCACTGCTGAAAAATGGAACCCGCATGTCATAATCTATTTACAATAAAGTTTCTTTTCTTGTATTATTTTTGGCTACTGATGTTTTGGCACTTGTCTTTTTCTTTCGATCTCATGCCGCCTTCGAAACATTGAGACCGCTCTGCAAAATGGGACCCATATGTCATCCTCTATGTACAATAAAAGTTTCTTTTCTTGGATTATTTTGCTCCTGATATTTGGTCACTTTCCTTTTTCTTTTGATCTCATGCCGCCTCTGAAACGTTGAGTTGGTAGCTGGCTCATGGGACCCGCATGTCATCCTGTATGTACAATAAAATTATTTTCTTGGATTTTTTTTACACCCTGATTTTTGGTCACTTGCCTTTTTCTTTCGATCATGTGCCGCCTTTGAAATTGAGGTGCTGGCTAATGGGTCCCACATGTCAACCTCTATGAACAATAAACCTTTCCTTTGTTGGTTTTTTACCCTAATTGCTGGATATTTGCCTTTTTCTTTTGATCCCCTGTGGCCTTTGAAACGATGAGGAAGCTGTTGGCAATCGGTCCCACATGTCATCTTCTATGAAGAATAAAAGTTTCCTTTGTTGGATTTACTTTTGACCCCTAATTTCTGGCTATTTGCCTTTTTTTCTTTTGATCATCTGCCGACTTTGTAATGATGAGGAGGCTGCTGGCAGATCTGTCCCACATGTCAGCATCTCTGAACTATAAATGTTTCCTTTCTATGATTTATTTTTGACACCTATTTTCGGGATACTTGCTTTTTTTTTGGGATCTCCTACCGCATTTGAAATGTTGAGGACGCTGCTGGCTCGTGGGTCCCACTTGGCATCCTCTTTGGACGATAAACCTTCATTTCTTGTTAATGACAGGTTTATCTGTATTATTTTTGCAGACTAATACAAGCTCTTTCGCTCCAAGATCTTGCAAGTTAATAGAATAAATCATGGAATTATTAGGATATGTTTTAAATTTCAAATCCACTTTATGAATTTTAAAAATACCGTGATCCATGTGGGTATGGAGCGATCAAGGATTTTCATATTGGCCATTAGCAGTTTCAAAAATTGCAACCCAATAATTCAAAATAAATACAAACAACTTTTATGTAGAATCTCCGTGTTTTTGTTTTTTGCCAATCATAGGATCTGTGGTTCTTTAGAAAAGGGCCAACATTGCATGAGCAGAAAGGCCCATTTGTAGTTATTGGGCTTCGACAGCCGGAGCAAGTAGGCCAATAGCAAATACAGTACCATGTAGATGGCCGTTGGAACCCAAAAGTATTTGTTGCCTAGACTTAGATGCCAAACTCAGCCTTATTGACATGAACCTTGCTATGCACACGACAATTTCAGTCCGATCCGTGTACGAAACACAAGATCCAACCCTTCGTGTGAGGAAGCAGGTGGCAGCACACCTCCAGATGCTCAATCGTACATACGCATATCATATAGGAGTTGTCGTATGTACATCAGTTCCGTATTGACATGTTTTTTTCTTTGGTTCACATGTGGGGTCCACACAGTTACCTAGGTCGCACATCACTTCCTTGCTCGTAGTTCATGCATGTTCAGTTTGGGGATGGGGTGGAACCGAACACACCCCGTGCCAGTGGATGTACTTTACCCTTTAGCGGCGAAAAAATAGGAATGGTCCTCTCATGAGTATGATCAACAAGAGGTGGCTATATTATAAAGGACGTACACACATTGTAATTATAGTGCTGATGAAATAAAGTCAATCCTAAAACAGCCATGCATGGGTTATAATATGAAGGCAACACGAAATACAAAAGCAGGGCAGTGTTCAAATAAAATTCAAACTAGTACATACTGAAAACAGTGTACTACTTCTCAACACTTCAAGCATAATAAAAAAGTGTGTTAGTGTTTTTTTAAAGGTAGCACGAACGGGCAATGTTCAAAGCAGGCTTAAACCACATAGCCGCTTGTCGGACATTATCCCAACCATCTCGGGAAGAGGCGATAACTCCCACAGTCTCACCTTCATCCGGCTGGAGGTTGCAGTGCAAAGTTTTATTGTTGATTATGAAGAATCTTCCGGTATGCTGTGAGCAATTTTTCCTCATGAATGGAACCAATGTGTCATCAGGAGCTTTGGATTCACACTTCTTCAGGTTGGCAATGATTGGGTAATTGAGTCCGAGGAGCAGTGAGTCGCCGGCTGTTAACCTGCCTCCAAAGAAAGCCTGCACACATTAGATAAGGGATCTGCTCAAAGACGTAGGTGGCAACAGGAGGATACTGCCGTAGCCGAAGCCCATTAGCATCATAGGGAATGTCAGAGGTACTTTTGGCAATCTGGCACCCAAAGCCACCGGCTGACGTTGGTTAAGCAACAGAAGAGCGGGAGGCTTCCAAGGCGGCAGTGGGCCCGGTCCCCGACGTCGTCCCGCAAATGCTCCGCCACGACCAGCGGCTGCGGGGCGTGCCACCTGACCTATACCTGGCCAGGAAGGTGTGGATTGCTGATTCTGCATAGCGAACACGTAAACATTAAATACGAGCCCTATCGGCCAGGTTTACTGTGGATCGGCTCAAAGAGCCGACCGCCCCATGGTTCATGTTGGTTTCAATGACATGGGGATCCCTGATCACAACAAAGCTAAACCAATCTACGACAGGTTAGGGTTTTCACCGTATGATCGGAACATCCTACGCGTAGTTGAGCCTAACGACACGAAAGATAATGGAGAAGTAACCCTAAAAGAGGCAAAAACCAACATAACGTTAATTCCCGAAACATCCCTCTTAGGACTAGCAAACCATACCTAGCGCACTACCGGATCGTTCCAACCCCGTTTGTAAGGCTAACCTCGGGATATAAACTAAATCCTTGATGAGCAAAGAGTACCTATATGAATCGGATCTACTAAGTCACGAACAAGCAAGATGCTGCCACACACACCTAGATGGTGTAGAACTAAACGTGAGGCGGCATAGCTAACAGGATGTATGCAGAAAAGCATCCTACATGACTTCAAGCACCTATGGTAAATAGTGCTGCTTGCCATCAACAACGCTTCGTACGAGCAACACAGGTAACGAATAAACGTAATGCCTAGATGTAAGATACGATCTAGGCAACATGTTCCCAGGAGAAACCCTCGAAAGAAGAAATTGGTATGATACGCAGTTGTGTTTGTTGTAAACCGTGATTGTCCTTCTTTTACGATAACCCTAGACATATTTATAGTCAGGGACTTTCTAATTCGGCGTACCTAACCGTGCACCGGGTTAAGCTCTATCTTTTAATCTAAATACAATGCGATCTACTATATGACAGATACACGGGCAATTAAGCCCAAATTCCTGCAGCGCAAGACCGCTTCAAAGACGCTTCCACGTGTAATCTTCAGCCCTCTTAAACTGGCCCATCTCCTGGTTGGCCAAAATCCGGTGATAACACATGCCCCCTGGTTTTGGTAATGATAATTTCAAAACCACTCTGTTTTCATGGGGGGTCATATGGCGTGAGAAATGACATGCGTATTCTTTGTATATGACGTCTTGCCTTCTACCTTCTCTGCATGGTTGGCTCATTTTGGCACCCACATCCTTGGAAACTGTCAGAGCATTAAATCTCCACTATGTCTTCTTTTATTTAACCGCATCGAACATTTCACCTCTTCTTCCCCCTGCTCCAAACCAGCCATCGGCCCAAAAAACCCTCCCCTACTGTGCCATATGCCCTGTTCCTTAGTAGAAGTGAGCCAGTCGATCAGATGGCCATCTACGATGCTCTCGCGCCTGAGCACTGGGACGCGGGAGAATGGGACTTCTCCATCGAGTCGGAAGCCGACGAACCCCGCACCATCGGGGAGGAAGACCTCCAGTTCCTCGTTGACGGGGAGCTGGAAGCAGCGTGCGAAGACGACCTCCTCTCCTGGGAGATGGATCCTTCCTCCGACGAAGAGGAAGAAGAAGCGGAGGAGTCTGAAGAAGAAGACTCCTCCGACACCGGGTACCCACCGGCCAAGCGCCTCCGAGGCTGGGCTTGGTCAGATGACGATGACGACGATGAGGAGGATGAAGATGCTACTGGCGGCTTTATCAGTAGACGATGGCGACGACGAGGGCAGTGACGGCCTTTAGATCAGGAAGTAGTATAGGGCTAATAGCAGTGCAATAGCACTCAGATGACCCCTTTTGAGAGCAATTAGCTCTTCGTTGTAAAATTCCCCTTTGAATCAATGAAAAGGTTCTTCCAATCTATCTTCTAATCGCCCGATTTCATATCTTCCTCATCTTCTGCTCGTCAAAGGTAGTCGACGCCCCCAAGAGCCGATAGCATCGTATCGGCTTTTTATCATCAGACTCCCATAAAAGCAATCTGATAAGCAACTGGACAGGTTCAAGCAAACAATCCTCATTCAGACAATAACTTGACACCTGATTATGATGCGTGCACCTAAGTCGATGACCGCGCATCGGCTATTTCTAGTCTAAAGTCGTGTCTGTACTCCAAGTTGTTTCCCTAATTCACGATTTGATTTTCTGGCCGATTTCATGTCGGCCTCCCATATCTTCACTGCTGATCATCCCACAGCCACTTGGGTAGTACTTCTTGAGATGCTGGCCATTAACAGCCACTGGGAACCGGCCGTCCAACAGCTCGAGCATATATGCATTGCCCTTCAAAACTTGGTGGGAAGCTTTTATCTGGACATTTTCAGTTGGAATAGCTTTACCATATGTTTGTGTAGTTCCCCATGACATCTGACTTCACAGTCTGCTGGAACTCCTTTGGCTTCATTTCTTGTTATGTGCACGAGCCACCTTGGCTTTAACCTGTTTGGTCTTCTCAAGTGCCAAGGTCTAGGATTCCGTTGCATCCTCAATCGTAATATCGGGGTTGCATATTCTTGATGGTTAGATCATTAAAATGTAACCTTCGACCGACGTTTAGGTAACACGGCTTCTTGTCCGTAGACCAGATGGTATGGCGAGGTTTTTATGGCTCCATGGCACGACATGAAGCCCATTAACCGACAATATCTCGTTGCGTCACCAAGTTCTCCTTCGATCTTTCTCTTAATCAGCTTGATCAAGCTTTTGTTGGACGCTTCAGCCTGTCCATTTGGAGCGTAGTATGGCGACGATCGGATCGACTTGATTCCCATATCATCAATTTCCTGAACTCCTTGAGCAAGCGAACTTTCAACAGTTTACAATGATGAATACGGGAATCCCGAGATGCGTGGATGACGTGCTCCTTACGAATAGACCACATCTGATCGTTCACTTCCTTCTATGAGGCCTCTACCCATTTGGTGAAATAATCCGTAATGGCCAGAACCCATACATGACCTTTATCGAAGGAGGATGTATCTTCCGATCATATCCATATTACATCTTCGAGACCAGCCCACGACAATATGATAGGATTCATGTTGGAGCACCATCACGGATGTTCCCAAATCTCAAGACCACGCTTTGACATACCCTTTATAGTATTGGAAACAATCTTCAAGCATAGTGGCAATAAAATCCTGATCGCCTAATTAGCCACTTCATCTTATGAGCCAGTGAGTTCCACAAACACCTTCATGTACTTCATGTAAGGCGATTGGACTTCATTTGGCTGGTTATGAAGTAACCCTTGGATCTGTAGAACATATCATCCCAATGGGGCGTCTTCTGGCCTGTATCTTATCCGTTTAGAAGTGCCCCGAGCGGATCAACTAAGTAATTGAAGATATCGGCTCTCAATCATCGGGTTCCATGAGTTGCACTTTGAAAATGATGACTTCCTGGTACATCTTTGTATCCTGGCGCCCGTCTGTGCAGTCAGTTTGCCTCGGTATTTCGTCCTTGGTATCCAATACGGAAGTTGATATACCTGTTGGGCCATCAGCTCTCGGCATTGCATCCATAATGGGAAAAAGTGACCCACTTTCACACTTGTATTCCTCGAAATTACCAATTTGGAATCCCCAAAGATCTCAACTGCCTCTGCTCCAGCGTCCATAGTAACTCCATTCCCTTGCATATCGCTTCATATTCAGCAACATTGTTGATGCAATTGGTAACCCCGATGGAGAAGGAATGTGTTGCCCCAAGTGACAAGGTATGTCACGATGCCACAGCCATCTTCAAGACGATCCATCGAAGAACATGGTCAGGCCACGCTGGATAATGCCTTTCACGATACGTGTTTGTTGGCTCAACAATAAGTCAACATACAGTGCTTGTCCCTTAGTACTTGTGAGTTGATACGGATATCAAATTCGTCGACAAACAATCATTTTACAAATCACGGCCTTTTAATACGAGAGCCGACAACATGTGTTTGATGACATCTGATTTGCAGATGACGACGATTGCTTTCAGCAAGATGTGTTGAATCTTGGTGCAGGTAAAACAATGAGAGCACAACTTCTCAGTCTCGAGGTACCTTGTTCGCATCTAACATCATGCCTTTGGTAGAAAACCACTTTCAGAGACCATCATAAACCTGCACCACCAGCAATAGCGATAAGTATCAATACTTGATAGATAAATGTAGAAAGGGTTTGTCTTGCCGTGGTGGAACCTTTAAGTGGTTTGGCAAAATGTTCCTTGATATCGTCAGATACTTTCGTACTCTTGCCCCAAGCGAAACTCCTCATCGGGCTGGTGACCAGTCCCATGAATGGTTCGATTCGTCCTGACAGGTTAGAGATAAACCTTCTGACAAAATTGATTTTGCCAATGGCTCTTCAGAGCTCCTTCTTAAATGGTGGGTAGCTTCATTGTCATGCCGCCTCTTGACTTTCAGGCCGATCTCAATCACGACTCTGCTAGACAGAAACCCAAGCCCGACGGCGTCACAAAAAGGCACACTTTTGGATTCATTCTTAGTCGAACTTTTCTGGTTAATTCAGAACAGCAGTAAATCTCCCAAGTGTCAAGTCGCATGACCGAACTTCGCTACCGTCATCTGATCATCTGGAAACCAATTTGATAAATCATGAAAGGTCATAATTCATGGCCCACTTTAGTGCATTCAATGATGCGGTCAAGCGTGCGACCATAATAAACGACCATGAACACGCATAAAACGATCTTAATGCATATCTTGGCCATAAAGATTTGGTTGTAGCCGGCGTCCATCCATGAAGCTTAAAACTTTATGACCAGCATTGCGTTTAGTCAAAGTCTGCCACCCGACGTGGGTATTAGATCGCTGAAGGTGCGCTTGTTGAATTCCGAAAATCTATGGCGTGACGCCATAGGCCATCCTTCTTCTCCACAGATACGACATTGGAAATCATTCAAGCGTGCACATGGCGATAGACGGCGTCTAACATCTTCACGGATCTCTTTCTTGACTACCAGTTTCTGCCTTCATTTGTCTGGGCGGCAGCTGTTGGAGCGGCGAAAATCGCTTTGCTCTTGAGAGGCCAGATGCCGATATTCTCCATGTCTAACCAGGCATCTCCGTGCAATCCCATGAAACAATCTTGGTATTCGCTAACAGGCTATCAGCTGATAACATTCGCGGATCCAACTTTTACTGAAAGCGTCAGTCGTGGCTTATCCCAGGGCCAATGTCAATCTCTTCCAATTAGATGCGGCCGTCTTGAACCCATACCCCAACCAATGCTGCTAAATCCATGTCGGCGCTTGCGGCAGAAGCGTGTGTTGAGTTAGTTTCATGATCGCTGAGATGGTACTCTTTCCCATCAGTAATACTTGCAGTATTCACTACTTTTCATCGTTTGGGCCGTCAGTGTGGATGATCCTCTTCACCAACTGTGAGATCATTGCTCTCGGGCTTATCTCCACGTCATGGTGATCTAAAGCCTGCCATATTGTTATCAAGCAGAAACCTGGCTTGCGTCTTATGCAGCGGCTGAGATCGACCATGTTGACTTCAGGAAACGGATGCGTGTCAACTCTGACCGAATAGCAATCGGCCTTGCTCTATCGCCATCCTGAATCTGTCCGCGAAGGACTTTGCAGTCGTTGGTGCCATGGGTGAACGTGTGATACTTGGCGATTATGGCTTACGTTCATCTCTTGTGGCGTGAGGATTTTGTGACCTTGGGCCTTAATTGTTGTCCTTGGCGGCTGGAAATCAAAATACTTTCCGTTTGTTTCAAATCAAGTGAACCCCTTTGCGGGCCACAGTTGTTTCACCCGCACAGGACACGGGTTTTGCCCCGAGTCCACTCAGCTCGACGACCTCCTGATCTCCTTGAAATCTTCATCCTCGTCTGTCTCGTCAGACGTAACGCTTGTATTGTCACAGTACAATTCTAGATACGTGGCCCCCATTCTGTCCGTCATTTCCAGACATGCTTGATGAAAGCGCCACTCTGCTTGGAAGGTCAGATCTTGAGAAGGCAGCGCTGATAATCCTGCTTTACCGCCAGCTCGGCCTTCCTTCTCGAGTTAGGCGGAGCAGGAATAACATCGGTTCTGACAGTCCCACGAACCTCTGGATCGCCACTCGAATGCCGTCTCTCTCGTCTCTGCCGAACTTGGGTTAGATCAAGCAGGTAGCTTCTCGTGGCTACAGATGAGTATTGCTCATGGGCTGCTCTTCTAGCTGCTTCCCGTCGGACAGGTTTGGGCAGCAGGGTGTGTACCACAAGGCTGGACCGGTAAGAAATGTAGAAAGGCCTGTGACTCACTCTGAGCCCAGAATATCTTTCAGCCTTTGCCAAATATCGGCTCACATGCTCAATCGCTGGTTCCTTCTGATCCACTAAATTTTGTGAAGTCGGGGAGCCGATACTTAGGTGGCAGCGGGATCGGAGTCGTAGTCGTTAGGATACGGCTTGGAATAGCAGTCATCCTCTTCTTCGGCAATATGCCGAACTTGTCTCTCATGATGGCGGTGATCTCATCCACACGTAGGAGGCCTACTGGCTTCGATCGTTCATAACTTGTACGGTAGCATATTTAGTTAGACACGCTGTTTTCAAACCTCTGCCTCCGGGCGCTTCACCTCGGCGACTCCTCCACCCAGTGATAGTCCCTTCTGTTTGTAACCCTGGGTCATCCGATTGTTGCGATCCGGCACGTGTGTGCACCATGTCCATGTGGGACTTTCGCCAGGCGCTCATACGAGGGTGGTAGTGGCACAGGAGCACTACTCCTTGCCAAACGACACTCCTGCCGGTGAACCTTGTTCTTCGTGGGCTACCAGTGTGGCTGCCGATGGTGGCCTTGTGTGGCGGTACCTCCTTGGTGAGTTCCTAGAGCCAGGACCTGACGGAGAGTACTTGTGCTTCGTGACTTCTTGCACCACATTGGCGCGACACGCTCGGAAGTATTCACCAAGCTCTCGACATCTTAGATGAAGAGAGTGAGCAGCATGTGACTTCTGTCTTGAGCTACGATACGTTCTATCCCCGAAGGAAGATAAAATCGGAGTCCATCAGCCTTGTCCGGGTTTTGAACCCTTTGAACTTGATCCCATGCGAACGGGTTTTCTCAAAAGCGCGATCGGCTTCCAAGATTGCCTTGAGATCATCATATTTCTTCTTATGCTTTCAGGGAGGCAGATCCTCATACTTATTTGGTTCTCCTTGTCCCAGGTGAATGACATTTATGGTTGTTGCGGAAAGGTGTCGATGTCCCGACGTGCGAAATGTGTGCACCAAGACCCACGGCCAGCAGTGGATGGCACATGTTCCCTGAAAAGGCGGGAGAGCTTCAAGGCGGCATTGAGCCTGGTCCCCCGACGCGATAAATCCATAAATATAAGGCACACATTTTGGCGGCTGCAAGTGTACTTACTGACCTATACCTGGCCGGGAAGGTGTGGATTGCTTCGATTAGTTCCACATAGCGGACACGCCAGCTTGTAAATACGAGCCTATGGAAATATGGGGTTGCCATTTGTGGATCGGCTCAAAGGCCCGATCGCCCCATGAACATCTTGGATTTTCAATGACATGGGATCTGCTTGAATCTGTAAAGCTAACCAATCTCTGACAGTTGGGGTTTCAGGTATGAGTGGAACATCCTACGTGAGGATTGGAGCCTAGACACGAAAGATGTGGAGTAACCTGAAAAGGCTAAAACCAACATAACTTTAATTCCCGGAACATCCCTCTTAGGACTGACAAACCATACCGCACTGGATCGTTAACCCGTTTGTAAGGCCTAACCACGGATATCGGCTGTCTTGATGAACAATGAGTACCTATAGCAGATGGGATCTGCTAAGTCAGGAACAAGCAGAATGCTGCTTGCCACACCTAGATAGGTGTAAGGGCAGTAAATGTTGAGGAATGACATAACCCTAACGAATATATGCAAGAAAACATCTCATAGAAGCTAAAACACATGGTAAATAGTGCTATCGCCATCGTGCGCCAGTCCCAGAGCAACATGAGTAAGCGAATAAACGTAATGCGCCTAGATACTTAGATGCGTCTGAAGCAGCATATTCTTGCAGGAGAAACCTAGAAGAAGGGTCGCGATCTTTGTTCATTTGTTGTGAACGTGATTATCCTCCTTTTCCGATAACCCTAGGTACATATTTATAGTCCAAAGGACTTTCTAATTGGGGCGTGCACCTAACAGTACTGCAAAGTTAAACTCTATCCTTTTAATCTAATATAATCGATCTATAATAGAGATACACAGACAATTAAGCCCAAATTCTCGTATAAGACCGCTTCAAAAGGAAAGCAACTTCAAATGTAATAAGCCATCTTAAACAAGCCCATCATAGTTTGGCCAAAATCGTGCTTACAAATCCCAATGTTGTTTCTTGTAAGGATGATCATCAATACTTCATCCCGATTGGACGAGGAACCTGCGTCTGTGATCATCCACAGTGGCGGATAAACGGGGACATAGGGTTTACGCAATGAAATGGGCAATAGGGTATTCTGGCATTATATTCAAACAGCGACGTTCATCTACGTTCATGCTCCACAATTATCATCGACTATGTAGCTAAGGACATTGGTCATTCATATGTTCGTCAGTGTCCAATATATCAGGTTATCTGTATCCATCGCAGAAACTAGTCTTAACTTAGCCAAAAACTAGACACTAGTTAAATTAGCTACAAGTTATCTATAAATACATGAAGTGTGCAAGTTTTGTCAAGGTGAATGTCACTCTGAGCAGTCAAACATCACAATATATGTTTGTGGTGGTGCTCAGTTGACCACGGCTAGCAATTTATCCTAAAAATTGTTGTTGCTCCCCTAAGTGGATGCAGCTATCCGATAATTAGAAGAATTTGCATTTTTAGAAGTTGAAGGTTCATAATCCTTCTCTATTTACTAAAGTAAAGAGTACACATAGTATTCATTTTTCATTTAGCGTTCTAAAAAAGTCATATAACAGTTGTTTAAGTTAAAAATGATTTAAAGTCACAATTCAAATTGTATTATACTACAACATCTAAGAAATCAACATAGTTCATATATTACAAAAGATATTTAGATTTCTTTCGAACATGCCTAGTCATTACATGTTATGTATTAGAAAACCGCTGAAAGTAGAGCTTATCAGGGTTGCTTAGCAGCTAGCGAAAGCAAAAGAAAACCCTCGAGGGGACTACGAGCCTTCTTTGTTGGGCCCTTAAATTATAAATCTATATATATATGAGGTTGTAGATATTACTCGTAAACTTACTCAAACTTAAATAACATTGAATTAGGAAAAAGATAACCTGAGTTATTTTGAATGAGGGGACGTCACAATCACTAATCAAAGATAATTGTGGGAAACTGAAATCTATTCAAGAAAATGGGAGAAATAATGTACTCCGTATCAAAAACAAAATTAATAATACCATTTTGCAGATTGTTCACCGATATAAATAAAGAACTGTTTGATCTGCATGTAGGTACATCCAATCAAGGCTTTTTCCCCGATCTCTAGAAAATACCGATGGGCACATGTATTACCCGTTTGCAAAACGCCAGTCCAAATACCGGCTAAGTTTTTCCAAAAAAAAACTTAAAATTTATGTAAAATATATCAAAGGTCGTCCAATTTTACACAAATTTTGGTAAACACCGGCCGGTGCTTTCTTACACCGATAGGTACCCAAAAAATCCGGTTATCGGTAAGATTACAGCCAAGAACTAAAACTATGCATCAGATTGATCAGATTTTACACATAATAATTATTAATAGCATCACTATTAATAGGGAAGATTTATATTAAAATATAAGCTACGCATGTAATTACAAACGATTTTCCTCTATTTTTCTGTTTCTATGTTAACATTTGAGATACTTGTTAATTACATCCATATTCTGCAGTTGCATAGAGTTACTAATTCAGGAATGCATTCACATACGGAGTATACTATGTTTGCTGATGACTGACTAGTATTAATTCATTGCATTATCTCTCTGATGCAGATGGCAGGGGTCTCTCGTCCTCCTTTTGGAGCAAAAATCAATTACTGTAGTTATATATGAAACAATGGGTGTAAAAGGTTATCAAAAAGGGTGCCTTCATAGTGCTACATTATCTTTTGAGATACTGGTTAATTACATCCATATTCTGCAGTGGCGTAGAGTTACTAATTCAGGAATGCAATCACATACCGAGCATACTATGTTTGTTGGTGACTAATTCCTACTAATTCATTGCGAGAAACGGTTCATTCATATTCAGCAAAAGGCAGTGTGATCATTAAGTCATTTATGAAAGGTAAAATATAAAAAAGGTAGTTCATGAATAACTTCATTGATTAAGGCAGTGTATCATGCAATGCAACATAAGGACTGAAAAATACCATTTTGCGGTGTCCCAGAAGTACGTGGAGCCGTCAGTTTCGTCCACCGCAAAAACGTGGCCACCGAGTTCAATGGCATCACAGTACTTTGGATAATCAGATGCAGGTGTAAGGGCCTTCAGCAGTCTCCAGTCGCCACCCCCTTCAAGGTAGAAAATCCTTTTGTCGAACAAGGCGATGAGCTTGTAATCTGCGTACCTCCCACTTTTTGTGGGCACTTGGCAGATTACAATCTTCAACAAATTAACTACTCCTGGACCCCAGGAAACATCGTATGCAACAGCAGATTGATATGAAACACTAGTATAACAAATCTTCATAGCAGGTAGGGATGGAAGGGGATATGTCGCTCGGTGTAGACGTTCACGAGGCACCACCCATGATGATCGGCGGCGGCGATCCAGTCGCCGTTCGCGCCAAGCCATTTTCTGTCGTGCATGAACGGCAGGGCGACAGAACGGCGAGGATGGTCGAGGGGCACCAGGTCGTACACGGTATCATGCAGACGAGATGCTCTCGCCACGTCCCAGTGTTCATCGAACCAATAAGCAGGCGGAGGCATCAGCAGGCAGGGTTCATCCCAATGGTGCATCTTACCTTCATCCTTGCTGATCATGTCGTAGAGCTCCCTGGAACATGCGGCAAGTCGGACGGTGTAGGTAACGTCCAGATGCGCAGCGATGAGGTCGATGTTGTCGCCGGTGAGAGCCTCCAAGTGGCCGTCCCCGCCGCCCCGGCAAAGCCTAGAATAATCCATCACGTGAAGATGGATTTAGGTGGATGGCGGATGCAACTGCGCTTGGGGTTTTCGGAGGAGAGGGCGAGCGCTATGGAAGGAACGATGCGGTGCGCGGCCGGCCGGGGTAAGGAGAGAAAGGTATACGGAGTAGTACTAGTGATGCGGCGTGGTGGGGATCGAGATCCTGCGCGTGCGCGTGATTCTGGGAGGGTGAAGAAGAAGATTATGATAGACATGCAATGGGGCAAAAACTAGGTAGTATCTGAGAGGCTGTTTCAGCTGCATGAGGCGTGAGTTGTGTTGGTGAATATTACATGCCATCTACTATAAGTGCAATGACGTTTGGTGCAGTGATGTCTCGTCACATTAGGTTGACCAGAGAGGGTTTTTTTACAGTTTCCATTTCGATATATTTTTCGCCAATAATCGTAGTTCTCTACATGCCACATACACGTACCTTAACACGTGGGCAGCATGCAACTGCGCGAGCACCAAAATGGAATGAGAAATGTTTTAGAGCAGAACTTCATTTTCAATGCCTTTCCTAGCTTGGTTTGGAAACCGGACAGAGTTCCAGTGACTTGATGCTTCCAGACTATGTGCCACCATCTACCATCCATTTGAGAACCAACGTTCCAAACTATCTCTTATTTCGAAGCTAAAAAAGAAAAAACTATTCAGAAAATTTTGAAAAAATCCAGTAATATGTAGATGCCTTGTTTTAAAATCTATGAATATTTCATCCCATTCGGACGACTAGCTTGTGATTAAATAGCTTCTTACGTACTCGAGCACTAGTTTAAGCTAAATATATATTTGCTCACAAACCTATGATTCAAATCGAATGAAAATTCACCAAAATATAAATCGAAATATGCATGATTTACTGGAAGTTTTTCAAAATTTTCATGGTCCATGGGGTCCTCCAAAGTGCAAGCTTTTTTTTCTTGGTTGGTACTTCAAAACCGAGTTTGGATGCTGGCAAGACTTGCACAAAGAGGATGTCAAAATTTTGGCCTTTGTGAACTTTCCAATCAACATCAAGTGTCGCTCGAGAAAAAATATGAGTTGGCGCCCACCTTTCTTTCAACCGTTGGTTCTCAATCCGAGGGTGGTCCAACTAACAAAATTGGCTTGGTATTCATGGTCTTGAACCAACAATTTGGCATGGCTTTCAATCGGTATGAGAGGTGATGTATGGGAGGTGATTCATATGAGAGGGCAATAAAGAAATGTTTTGTCCTCCTCGCAAAGCTAGTCTATTTGGAAAGAAATGAATAATTGGTTTTTCGCAACATTGCATGATACTAATTCATGATACTATACATTGAAGGTGTTGTATCATAAACTTGTAAAATCCTAGGTTTGAGCAATATTTAAACAAGTTTAACATGTGAAAATGAAAAGGTAAGTCTGGATCCTTCTCTTGGTCAGTCTAAAATGAAGCTTTTGGAGTTCTTGAATTACCATGTTTGAAACCCAAAACACTTCTCTTCATACTTGACTTCATAAGATAGAGTTTAGGGTTAGGGGAAGATACATGATTTTTCTGGTTTGACTATGTCTAGACCATGTTTTATCAATTTGAATGCTTACTATATATGACATAAGAAGAGGCTATGTGCTTTGGTTTTTCATTCTTATTTTTTTGAATTTTATACCCATTTGAATCTTGGTCCAATCCTAGGTTTGAAAAGATTTAAACAAGGTTAAAACATGACAATGAAAAGGTAATTAATCATGGATCCTTCTTAATTAACCAGCCAGTCTACTTAAAATCCCTCTTCCTCCAGGTTTTTTTCACTCGCAGACATTACACATGTGCTGCATAGTATTAATAAAAAGGTAGAAAAATCAACCTATGAATCTATAATTAAATAGGTTAAACTAGGGTTTTGCCCAGTACTACAGATCAAGGTTCAAAAAAATCCAACTATGGGGTTCGAACAACCCCATTTCTAATCCAAGAATCTTTTCGACCTCATCCAATGGCCTCAAACTATAGGGTTAGCATCTAGTGCAGTATGTGTGAACATGTATGCACTATGTGTGCTATAACTTGTATGTCTTTCAAATTTGAACCAAATTTGAATAAGTTTGAAATATTTGAAATGGGGCTTTTGGCTTAAACGTTTGAAACTCAAAAACACTTCTCTTCATGCTTGACTTCATAAGACAAAGCTAGTTTAGGGCTTTAGGGGGGTAGATACATGATTTGTCTAGTTTGAATATGTCTAGACCTTGTTTATCAACTTCAATACATACTTACTATATGACATAAGAAGACTATGTGCTTTTGGTTTTTCATTTTTCTGTTTTTTTCTTTTGTGCCCATTTGTATCTTGGTGAATCCTAGGTTTTACAATGATTTAAACAAGTTCAAAATATGAAAAGGAAAAGGTAAGCATAGTCTTTCTTGGTCATAAGGCAGGCCTTTTAGGAGGTTTTGAAATTTCCATGTTTGGAAAAAAAAAAACCACTTCTCTTCATGTTGACCATAGGATATATAGAGTTTGAAGGGGTTAGGGGTATAGATAAATGATTTGTCTAGTTTGAATATCTCTAGACCTTGTTCAACAACTTAAATGCTTACTATATGACATAAGGAGACTATGTACTTTGGTTTTTCATTTTTTGATTTTTTTTTAATTTTATACGCATTTGAATCTTGGTGAAATCCTGGGTTTGACAAAATTTAACAATTTAAACATGAAACAAATGGTAGCATGGATCCTTCTTAGTCTCCATAAAATGAAGCTTTTGGGTTTTTTTTGAAATTTCCATGTTTGAAACCCAAAACACTTCTCTTATGCTTGACTTCATAAGATATATAGAGTTTAATTAAAGGGGTTAGGGGTATAGATACATGATTTTATCTGGTTTGAATATGTCCAAACCTTGTTTGAATGCTTATTATATGCCATAAGAAGACTATGTACTTTGGTTTTTCATTTTTTTGATTTTTTAATTTTAATTAATTTGAATCTTGGTCAAATCCTAGGTTTTGACCAAGATTTAAATAAGTTTAGAAAATAAAATGGTAAGCATGGATCCTTCATAGTCACTCTAGAAGCATTTGGGGTTTTTTGAAATTTCCATGTTTTAGGCAAACCACTTCTCTTCATAACTTGACTTCATAAGGAAATAAGTTTAGGGTTAGGGGTAGATATATGATTTTTCTGGTTTGAATATGTCTAGACCATGTTTATCAACACTATATGACATAAAAAGGCTATGTGCTTTGGTTTTCATTCTTTTGATTTTTACAATTTTTATGCCCATTTGAATCTTGGTGAATCTAGGTTTAACCAAGATTTAAACAAGTTAAAACATGAAAATGAGAAGGGAAGCCTGTATCCTTCTTAGTCACACTCTAAAATGAAGCTTTGGAGGTTTGAAATTTCCATGTTTGAAACCAAAACCACCTCTCTCTTCATGCTTGACTTCTGTAAGATAAGACAAAGTTTAATTAGGGGTTAGGGTGTAGATACATGATTTGTCTGGTTTAATATGTCTAGACCTTGTTTAACAACTTGAATGCTTACTTATGCCATAAGAAGACTATGTGGGGATTTGACCAAGATTTAACAAGTTTAAAACATGAAAATAAAATAAGCATATGGATCCTTCTTAGTCTCCTTAAAATGAAGCTTTTGGTTTTTTTTTGAAATTTCCATGTTGGGAGCAAAACCACTTCTCTTCATGCTTGACTTCATAAGACAGAGTTTAGGGTTAGGGTAGATATACATGATTTTTCTGGTTTGAATATGTCTAGACCTTGTTTATCAACTTGAATGCTTACTATATGACATAAGAATGCTATGTGCTTTGGTTTTCATTCTTTCGATTTTTTCGAATTTTTATGCCCATTTGAATCTTGGTCAAATCCTAGGTTTGACCAAGATTTAAACAAGTTTAAAACATGAAAATGAGAAGGGGAGCCTGTATCCTTCTTAGTCACTCTAAAATGAATCTTTTGGGAGGTTTTGAAATTTCCATGTTTGAAACCCAAAACCACGTCTCTTCATGCTTGACCACATAAGATATATAGAGTTTAGGGGTTAGGGGTATAGATAATGATTTGTCTGGTTTGAATATGTCTAGACCTTGTTCAACAACTTAAATGCTTACTATATGCCATAAGAAGACTATGTACTTTGGTTTTTCATTTTTTTGATTTTTTTAATTTTCTGCCCATTTGAATCTTGGTCAAATCCTAGGTTTGACCAAGATTTAAACAAGTTTAAAACATGAAAATAAATGGTAAGCATGGATCCTTCTTATCTCCGAAAATGAAGCTTTTTGGGTTTTTTTTGAAATTTCCATGTTTGAAACCCAAAACCCGCTCTTCATGCTTGACTTCATAAGATATATAGAGTTTAATTAGGGGTTGGGTATAGATACATGATTTGTCTGGTTTGAATATGTCTAGACCTTGTTTAACAACTTGAATGCTTACTATATGCCATAAGAAGACTATGTACTTTGGTTTTTCATTTTTTTGATTTTTTAATTTTCTGCCAATTTGAATCTTGGTCAAATCCTAGGTTTGACCAAGATTTAAACAAGTTTAAGACATGAAAATAAAATGGTAAGCATGGATCCTTCTTAGTCTCCCTAAAATGAAGCTTTTGGGTTTTTTTTTTTTGAAATTTCCATGTTTGAAACCCAAAACCACTTCTCTTCATGCTTGACTTTCAGACGAGTTTAGGGTTAGGGGTAGATATATACATGATTTTTCTGGTTTGAATATGTCTAGACCTTGTTTATCAACTTGAATGCTTACTATATGACATAAGAATGGCTATGTGCTTTGGTTTTTCATTCTTTTGATTTTTTTTCTGAATTTTTATGCCCATTTGAATCTTGGTCGAATCCTAGGTTTGACCAAGATTTAAACAAGTTTAAAACATGAAAATGAGAAAGTTTGATCCTTCTTAGTCACTCTAAAATGTATCTTTGGAAGGTTTTTGAAATTTCCATGTTTGAAACCCAAAACCACGTCTCTTCATGCTTGACTTCATAAGATATATAGAGTTTAGGGGTTAGGTATAGATACATGATTTGTCTGGTTTGAATATGTCTAGACCTTGTTCAACAACTTAAATGCTTACTATATGCCATAAGAAGACTATGTACTTTGGTTTTTCATTTTTTTGCTTTTTTAATTTTCTGCCCATTTGAATCTTGGTCAAATCCTAGGTTTGACCAAGATTTAAACAAGTTTAAAACATGAAAATAAAATGGTAAGCATGGATCCTTCTTAGTCTCTAAAATGAAGCTTTTGGGTTTTTTTGAAATTTCCATGTTTGAAACCCAAAACCACGTCTCTTCATGCTTGACTTCATAAGATATATAGAGTTTAATTAGGGGTTAGGGGTATAGATACATGATTTGTCTGGTTTGAATATGTCTAGACCTTGTTTAACAACTTGAATGCTTACTATATGCCATAAGAAGACTATGTACTTTGGTTTTTCATTTTTTTGATTTTTTTTAATTTTCTACTTTTTGAATCTTGGTCAAATCCTAGGTTTGACCAAGATTTAAACAAGTTTAAGACATGAAAATAAAATGGTAAGCATGGATCCTTCTTAGTCTCCCTAAAATGAAGCTTTTGGGTTTTTTTTGAAATTTCCATGTTTGAAACCCAAAACCACTTCTCTTCATGCTTGACTTCATAAGACCGAGTTTAGGGTTAGGGGTAGATATATACATGATTTTTCTGGTTTGAATATGTCTAGACCTTGTTTATCAACTTGAATGCTTACTATATGACATAAGAAGGCTATGTGCTTTGGTTTTTCATTCTTTTGATTTTTTCCAAATTTTTATGCCCATTTGAATCTTGGTCAATCTGGTTTGACCAAGATTTAAACAAGTTTAAAACATGAAAATGAGAAGGGAAGCCTGTATCCTTCTTAGTCACTCTAATTAAAATGAAGCTTTTTGGAGGTTTTTGAAATTTCCATGTTTGAAACCCAAAACCACCTCTCTTGCTTGACTTCATAAGATATATAGAGTTTAATTGGGTTAGGGTTGTAGATACATGATTTGTCGGTTTGAATATGTCTAGACCTTGTTTAACAACTTGAATGCTTACTATATGCCATAAGAAGACTATGTACTAGGATTTGACCAAGATTTAAACAAGTTTAAAACATGAAAATAAAATGGGAAGCATATGGATCCTTCTTAGTCTCCTTAAAATGAAGCTTTTGTTTTTTTTTTGAAATTTCCATGTTAATTTGAAACCCAAAACCACTTCTCTTCATGCTTGACTTCATAAGACAGTTTAGGGTTAGGGGTAGATATATACATGATTTTTCTGGTTTGAATATGTCTAGACCTTGTTTATCAACTTGAATGCTTACTATATGACATAAGAATGCTATGTGCTTTGGTTTTTCATTCTTTCGATTTTCTGAATTTTTATGCCCATTTGAATCTTGGTCAAATCCTAGGTTTGACCAAGATTTAAACAAGTTTAAAACATGAAAATGAGAAGGGGAGCCTGTTGACATAGGCACCCCAAATGGGCCTGCCATAGATAGTACCCGGGATTTATTGAAGGCCCACTATCCGAAGAATAAGAAGATTCGGGAGCCCAAGATGTATTAAGGAAAGCTAGAGTTGTAATAGGAAGTATATTTTGTAATCTGGCGGGACGAGTTAGAAACCGTCCCGAACTCTGTAACTTGTACAATACGAAACCCTCGGCTCCACCTCCTATATAAGGGGGAGTCGAGGGACAAAGAAAGGATCGAATCTACTGTCAACATAACCCTAGTTTTCATAATCGTCGAGTACTTTTCGCCTAAACCTTCGAGATCTACTTGCCCTCTACTTCTAGCAAAACCCTAGTCTACAATCTGTAGGCATTGACAAGTTAATCCTTTGTCAATTGGCGCCGTCTGTGGGAACTAGAGGCTGCAAGGATCTGATCTCGATGGCACGCTCAAGATCTTCGACTTCGTCCACAGCAAGCAACGCGATGGATCGAGGTAACAAGGAAAAAACTGATCTATTCAATTTTATTCCTCACCCGCCCTCCCGTATGGATGCATGTGCCTATCTGGAGGAGCCCATCATCATGACGTTCGGAGAATTCCGATTTGGCGTCAACAAGGAAGGATCCTACCGTCTCGAAGTTCCGATCTCGTCGGAATTTTCAGCGGTCGATTCTAACTTTTCGTCGAGTGACGAGGAGTTTTCGTCGACACGATTCGTCGACAGCAAGGCCAGCGGAAAGCTCGCCAAGATCTTCAGCAATACATCCTTCGAGTCGTCCGGACTCCTTTATAAGCAGCGACTCCGACGTCGCAGCTTCAACTTCATCGACAAATCTGCTGCCATCGGAAAGGTCTTCACCACTCTATATGATGGTGTCACCAATCCGATAAAAATCAATGCGAAAATATCATCGATCTATGTGATAGAAGGAGCAGGTACATCAGAACCGCAAACGTCAGAGGCTTTCGACGAATTGGGAAATCCATACGTCGATCCCGCTGATCTCAGACATGGTCTAGGCACCAAATATATCGGGAACCCACCTCGCAACAAAGTCCAACTCCCGCAAGAAGCGTGGGATAGAGCTGCGAAAGCCATGGATGGTTCAGAACCTATGACCACCACCGCTACTGCACAAGAGCTACAAGCATACCAATATAGACTTGCTCGAGTAAGCAGAGAGTTGGAAAAACAGACAGCATCCCTGAATAGGAGAAAAGAAGCAGCTTCTGCGTCAAGCAGACGCCGAGCGGATTTAAGTCGACAATCTAGAACTTCGGGAGATAGTCACAGAGAAGCTCGGAGGAGAGCAATGTCTCGGCTGCAAAACATACCCGAAGCGGAGAGAGGAAACATAATCCAAAATCTCGACATGTCCTTTATGTCGATCGATGAAAGAGGAAATATCATCCCAAAAACGCCAGAGGCAGGTTACATGGCAACACAAGCTTATATCTTGGCATCCAGACCACCTGCTGGAGACCCGAGAGAACCATTGTTCAATATGGCGATGGCTGGAGTAGGAGTTATGGGAACAGCGTTTGCAACAACGCCTCCCGAAGAAAATCCTAGGCAAAATAGTCCACGACCCGCTGCAGCAGTTCAAGACCCACCAAGAGCAAGTGGAGCAAGAGACAGCAGTCCAAGTAAGGGTGGACAGAGCGCGACAAGAAAGGAGGGACCGTCAGCACTCGCCAGAGCTTGCCGACGAAGATATGTGTGGGCTCCCGTGCTTTACGAGAAGAGTGCGAAAAACTCGAGTCCCAAAAGGGTTCAAGTTACCCGAGAATTTCAAGAAGTTCGACGGCCTGCAAGATCCCGAGGATTGGCTCGTGGATTATCTCGAGATGGTGAAAGCTGGTAGGAGGAACCAGAGCAACAGCCATGCAAAGTATCCAAGTTCACCTGAGTGGTGCCGCAAGATCTTGGATAAAGAAACTCCCCTTGAACTCCATCGACAGCTGGGAAACCTTTGAGGACATCTTCGTGAAGAACTTCCGATCCACCTGCAAGAAACCTGCGTCGTTGGAAGAATTACGAGCGTGTCGACAAAAACATGACGAGTCGATGAGAAAATATATACAGCGGTGGAACATTATTAAGAACTCGGCAGAAGACATATCTGACGAGAGGGCAATAGATGCATTCGTGGCAGGAATCCGACGAGCAGACTTCGTCGAGGACTTGGGGAGAACTAATCCCAAGACAATCTCAGCGTTGATGGAAATCGCTAATAAGTGGGCAGATGGAGAAGACGCAATATACAACAAGCGACACAGGTCGCCAGAGGAAGATCGTGGTCGAAATTATCAAAATAGAAGGCGATTTTCTCGCCAGTTCTACAACAACGATGCTCCCGGCCATATATCGGCTGGTTTTCGGGGAAACCCTGGAGGAAATAGTCGAGATGATTATCAAAGGAGCAACGAGCAACAAGGCGACAATAGAGGTGATTTTCGCGGCAACAGACAAAATAGTGGACCAAGGATTCAAAGACCTTATGTGTCTCCCGAGGAGGTGATGAACGGTCCGTGTCAAATGCACTTCTACCTCGACAACAATGGAAAGAGGCAGTCAGGACATCTACAGAAAGACTGCCGCAATTTTCAGGCAATGCTGCGAGCCGCAGGAATCGCAAACGCTCAAGCAAATAACAGAAATCCTCGGGAGCCAAGGAGCGAGATTCACCTCCCACCTCCTCCCGCAATTACCGAGGAAAATCGACATCAGCTCAGAATAGCGGCAGCACCACAACCACCCCCATACGTTGATCCCAATTCCAATGGCGCAGTTTTGATGATTCAGAAAGCTAGGCCGTCCAACAGGGCGCAGAAGGTCATATCTCGACAAGTGTTTATGGCAGAGAAGATGCCTCCACCAACAGTCGAGTATCTAAATTGGTCAGGGCAAGACATAGGCTTCACAATCGCGGATCACCCGCAGCAAGTTCCTCGACCAGGACAATCAGCACTTATTCTACCCGCAGTAATCGCTGGGTTCGACGTGTCGCGAGTTTTCATAGATGGCGGCAGCAGTCTAAACCTCATGTATGCAGACACATTGAGGAAGATGAACATATCCCTGGCAAACTTGAAACCAACTGACACACGCTTTCACGGGATCACACCAGAGAAGCCAAGTTACCCATTGGGCAAGATCAACCTCGACGTTCAGTTTGGAACCCGAGAAAACTACAGAATAGAGAACCTGGAGTTCGAAGTTGTGGATTTCCCGTCGCAGTATCATGCTTTGTTGGGACGACCAGCGTACGCTAGGTTCATGGCAGTACCGCACTACACGTATCTATTGTGGAGGTTGCCTGGGCCCAAGGGACCTATCACAATCAAAGGAAGTTTCGCATTATCTGATAAATGCGACAAGGATTTTCATCGACTGTCAGAAACTTTCGGGATGCAAGCAGAATATGCGGCACCTAGGTTCACTGATTATGATGTGCTGCCAGAGGTAGGAAGACCTTCTAAGGAGCCAACTTTCAATATAAATAAAGATTCAAAAGAGGTACAGATCCACCCGACAGATCCAAAGAAAACGACGTCCATTGCTGCAAACATGGATGTCGCATAGGAAAGCGCGCTCGTCGAGTTCCTCCGTGAGCACTGGAAAATCTTCGCATGGTGTCCAGCCGACATGCCAGGAGTACCCAGGGAACTTGCCGAGCACCACCTCAATTTGGATCCTCTCGCACGACCAGTAAAGCAACCTTTGCGGCGTTTTTCGGAACCTAGCCGCAAAGCCATGTTATCAGAAATAGATCGACTCAAAGATGCCGGGTTCATCAGAGAAATATCTACAGAAGCCACATGGGTAGCTAACCCAGTGATGGTGCCGAAGAAACACACAATAGTCCTTCGCATGTGCGTCGACTTTACGTGTCTCAATAAACATTGTCCCAAGGATCACTTTCCCCTCCCAAGGATCGATCAAATCATCGACTCCACGGCAGGATGCGAACGTCTTTCCTTCCTGGACGCATATTCTGGTTATAACCAGATCAGATTAAAAGAAGAAGATGAAGCCAAGACAGCGTTCATCACACCTTATGGCGTGTTTTGCTACAAAACAATGCCCTTTGGTCTGAAAAACGCGGGAGCAACATATCAACGGATGATGCAGAAGTGCCTAGCAACACAGATCGGGAAAAATGTACAAGTCTACATCGACGATGTCGTAATAACATCAAAGAAAGGGTCAACGTTGATCGAAGATTTGAAGGAAACCTTCGACAACCTCGACAAGTTCTGCCTCAAGCTGAACCCGACAAAGTGCTCTTTTGGAGTTCCCGCAGGAGAACTTCTCGGGTTCTTAGTATCAGCAAGGGGGATTGAAGCTAATCCCAAAAAATACAGGCCATCGTTACTATGAGAAAGCCAACAAAGTTGAAAGAAATACAACAGCTAACGGGCGAGTCGCAGCTTTAAGCATTCGTCACAAAGTTAGGAGAAAAGGCCGTTTTATGCGTTGATCAAGAAAGGGGAAAAATTTCAATGGAACGAGGAAGCGGACGCAGCTTTCGAGAATCTCAGCGAGCAATTTCGACACCGCCGATATTGGTGGCGCCAAAGAGAAAGAACCTCTCCTCTTGTACATTGCAGCTACACCTCAGGTGGTCGCACGGCCTTAGTGGTCGAAAGGGAAGAAGAAGGCAAGCTTTATGGAGTTCAAAGGCCAGTATATTTCATCAAGTCGTCTCAAAACAGCGGTACCCGCAATATCAAAAGCTAGCATATGGAGTATTCACGACAGCAAGAAAATTGCGGCACTATTTTTCGGCTCACCCGATAATAGTGGTCAATGAAGCTCCCTTATCAAATATATTGAACAATCCAGAAGCTACGGGTCGTGTCTCCCTTTGGGGAATAGAACTTTCCCCTCGGGACATCACGTATGAAAAAAGAAAAGCAATAAAGTCACAGGTCTTACCAGATTTCATTGCAGAGTGGATGGAGCTACAAAACACGGGACCCCCAGATTTATCGAGGACTTGGACCATGAACTTCGACGGGTCCAAGAGATTGGAAGGTGCTGGAGCAGGCGTGATATTAGTTTCACCTGAAGGCGACAAGTTGAAGTATGTTCTGCGGATGACGTTCCCAAACGCATCTAACAATGAAGCAGAATATGAAGCTCTCATACACGGGATGAAGATGGCGAAAGCTTGCGGTGCAACCCGACTGAAAATTTTCGGCGACTCACAGTTGGTAGCACAGCAAGTAATGAACCAATGCGACGCAGTCAACGAAAGTATGATAGCATACAAGGAGGTGTACAATGAGCTGGAGAAGCTATTCGATGGTTGTGAGGTAAACCACATCAGCAGGATGAGCAACGATGAAGCCGACGTTCTCGCAAACATCGGGTCACAATGCCTCGCAATCCCTCCAGGTGTGTTCTGGGAAGAGATTAGCGAGAGATCAACAAAACCAGCAAAAATAAAGGAGAAAAAAGAGAAACCTTCGAGTATCGCCAAAAACATAGCAGAAGAAGAAGAAGAGCAAGATCTAGTCATGATGGTACAAGTTCCATGGATGCAAGCCTATATATCATACATCCTAAGGAAAGTCATACCCGACGATCCAGTAGAAGCAAGGCGAATAATTAGGCGATCAAAAGCTTTCACTGTGGTAAAAGGGGAACTGTACAAACGCAGTATTTCGGGTGTGCTACAACGGTGTGTTACACCCGAAGAAGGAAGGATCATCCTAAAGGACGTGCATGAAGGGATATGCGGACACCATGCGAGCAGCAGAGCCATCGCGGCAAAGGTTTTCAGAGCAGGATTCTATTGGCTCACAGCAATCGAAGATGCAAAGGAAATAGTGCGCACTTGCGACGCGTGTCAAAGATTTGCGGCAAGACCTCACTCTCCTGCCGCAGAACTTATGCCAATCCCACTATCTTGGCCCTTTGCTCAATGGGGTCTCGACATGGTGGGAAAACTACACAAAGCTTCGCCAGGAGGTTATGAGTATATGTTGTTGTGACAAGTTTACAAAATGGATCGAAGCAAAGCCGATAAATTCACCGGACGGCGCGTCAGCGATTAAGTTCGTGAAAAGCATCGTCTTCAGATTTGGAGTTCCTCACAGTATTGTGACAGACAACGGCAGCAATTTCACGTCCAAGGAGTTCAAAGCATACTGCGCAGAAGTGGGCATTAAATTGAGTTTTGCGTCTGTTGCACATCCTCAGACCAATGGACAAGTCGAGAAGGCCAATGGCATCATCTGCAATGGCATCAAGAAACGCCTGCTAGGCCCATTGGAAAAAGCCCGGCATACTTGGCCGGAGGAGTTACAAAGTGTGTTGTGGAGTATCCGAACAACACCAAATACGGCGACACAGGAAACACCGTTCTTTCTGGTTCATGGCGCCGAAGCAGTCCTGCCGATAGAAATAGAGCACGATTCTCCAAGAGTCACAGAATATGACGAAGAAACATCGAGAAAAGCTTTGGAGGATGATGTCGATGCACTCGATGAAGCTCGAGACGAAGTCCTGTCAAGAGTCGCCAAATATCAGCAGGACCTGAAAAATTATCACAGTCGACGATTGCGGCCAAGGTCTTTTCAAGTTGGTGACTTAGTTCTGCGGCTCAACCAAAAAAGTCACGAAAAACTCGAATCACCATGGCTTGGACCCTACATCGTCACAGAAGTAATCGAAGGAGGAGCATACAGAATCAAAGACAAGAAGACAGGGATTGACGAGCCAAATCCCTGGAATGTGGCACAGCTCAGGCGTTTCTACGCCTAGGTGTCGAAAATATAGTCCTTTGTAAAGCTTCAATGTACTGAAACGCCCACGAGTTTTCAGACGCACTCTTTTCCTTTTTCGGGGCACCGAGTGGGGCCGAAAGGTTTTTAATGAGGCGGGCTCGTGGTGCTGCAATATAATAAAGATAGTGGAATTATATATCTTCTTCTCGACAAGATCAGGGGTTTTCCCCTACATGATACAATATATATATAAACACAGTATCGACAAAAAGCAAAAGAAGCATCCGGCCTTGGTAAAAATACCTCGCCAAAATAAAAAGAGATATCGACAAAATAGTGATCAAACAAAAGCTCGGGGGCTTACACCCGTACAAAATAGTACACAATGTATATTATCTTGCCTTGGGACAACCTCGCATTATAATACACAAGATATTGCAATCAAAACGCCCGGGGGCTTGGCGATAAAAATAAAATACAATGACTTTACAATATAGCTGGTCTATACAGGATATAAATCTCGGCAAAAGTTTCGCCTTCAAGAATTTCCCAATATATTATCTATGGTTAAGTGCTCGTTATTTACAGCACGAGTACTATGCTCAGCATAGCTGCCCTTCACGAAGAATTCGGAATCCATCCGGAGAAGTTCATCCATCATATCTTCGGCAACAGGAGTAACAATGTCATCATATTTGCCGAAGTTTCTTTTCCTCTTCGACATCTTCTCCAGGCACTTCGGGACAACTTGCCCCACGTCTAACTTCGGGTAGCAAATTTTTATCATGATCATCGCAAATCTTGCGCCAGCAGCTAGTTGGGCTCGTACAAAGCCGTGGATGCGAGGAGCATCTCGAAATTTGTCCATCAACGCAGGAAGGGTCTCTGGCATCTTATTGCGAGGAAACATGGTACCATACACCAGAGACAAAGTCCTTGTACAGAAGTCAAGATATTCGCGAACCTGAAGTGCACGATCTTGAAATCTCACGATTTGGCGGGTCCGCTCAGGTGTACCCCAAAAAGTCGATCCGTGTTCATGTGCAAGCCGAAGGAGAACATTGGAACGAGCCTCGACACGTTCATCTTCAGTTATAGGATCCAAAAAAGCACCTATGGTTTCATAAAACAATTCAGTGGGCAATGAGGAGGCAAGCAGCAAAGGAAACGAAGAAGCAAGATAGATAATGAAACTTACCCGCCATATCCAAGCTAGCATCTGTTAGCAGCTGGAGCATAGAATTCTCTCGAGATGCAGCTGCGTCAGCTTCAGCAACAGCAGTATCCCTCTCAGATATGGCATCCTGAGCTTGTTGCAGTGCAACTTTCTCCTTTTCAGAAGATTCTCGAGACTGCTCCATAAGCATAAGCGACTGCTTCTTCACAGACTGAAGTTGCACTCGAAGTTCTTTCAATTCTTCTATCAGATCCATACTCGAAGAATCATCAAGGTTAACAGGGACAGAAGACTTCTTCGAAAGGGACGAAGGAAAAACTTCGGGAGGATCAGGAATTGGCGAATAATTGTCAAAAATCAACTGAAAAATAGAAAAACGTCGACATCAATCATTGAGACAAAAGTTCGACTTCCATTCATTCTTGTAGTATATACATATCTATTACAAAAGGAGGACCTCTACAAGACCTAATCATCGCCAGGAGCGTTACAGCGACAGTACCAGAAGGAGAAGATAAACTAAAACAAAGCAAAAGAATATGAAACTAGACCTCCGGCCTTGATGAGCTGGGAGTCGAGGGTGGCTTGATCCCGAGATATGCCAAGATCTTCTTCGTGTTGGGTTTGGCTGCCTTAATCAGCGACCTCCACCTCGATTGCTCTATTTGATTGGTGTCGCCCACCTTCATCCAATCAATAGTTTGTCGGCTGTCAGCAACCAGGGCAACAGTACTTTCGACAGCAACCTTCATGTTTTCTTGGCGCATTTTCAGTCCAAGGTCCTCTGCTGAATTAAAGCTCTTGGCGAGGTCTACGAAAGTTGCGGGTTCCTCTTTCTTCGGGAAAAAATAAGGAAAAAGCCGCGACAACCCTGCTTTGGCCTGATCAATGCCTTCGCGTGCCTCTGATCCATGAACCTCGAGAAATGACAGGGCGTCGAGAAGAGGATCATTGACGGGTTCTTCAAGTTGAAACTCTTGAGCTGTTCTAGCTGCCAAAAAAGAAAACTTATTGAGCAACAAACAAACACAGAAAAGGAAATACAAAAAATGATAAGTGATACTTACCGACAAAGCGGCGACTCTGTGTCTTCAAGCGTTTAAGGATCGCCTCTTCGCGAGCAGATTGAGCGGTTATATGTTCACTCAGCGAAGTTTCGGCATCATGAAGTCTCTTCCGGAGATCTTCGACACCAGCAGCATCAGACTTGGCCTTATCAGCCTCTGCACGAGCACCAACAGCATCTGACTCAGCCTTTTTGCGAGCCTGTTCACTTTGCTCTAACTGTTGAGCAAGTGTGTTGGCACGCTCATTGGCTTCCGCCAGTTTTTCTGGCAAGGAAGAAAAATATAGTTAAAAACTTCGACAGCAAAGGAGCAAAAGGGCAGAAACAAAGAGTAAAGCATTACCTTCAGTTTTATTAGCATATTCACGGTACCCAACAAATTGGGCACCGATGCGGAGAAGATCCTTGATCATAGGCTGTTAAAAAAAGAGGACAAAGAGAAAATGGGGGTATGAGAAAAGTATAATGATACACAGAGGTAAGCAGAAAAAATATAAACAATGACAAAAAAGTGGAGAGCTTACATCTTCCAGGAGAAGGTTCGAGGAGCTACTCAATTGAAGAGTAGGTTCCGCGATAATCTCCGTCCTTGCCCTTTTCGGTGAAGGGGCTCGGGGGCTTGTCGGAGGAGTCGCGGTGTCGACATTTTGTCGAGGAGGCGACGTTTCTTCCCCTTCGACTGGCGTTTCCGAGGCAACCAATGTATGTGACGTACTCGTTCGAGTAGCCACATCAACACTTGGTAACACTTCCTCATCATCACTACGAGTACAAGTCGACAGTATAAAGGCAAGATAGACAAAAATTTTAAAGGCAAAACAAAACAAGAAGGTGGTACTTACGAACTGATAAGAGTTTCGAGGTATGGATCATAAGCTGACCCCGGCCGAGAAGGAACAGTTTTTTCGGGTTTGGAGGTGCCGGAAGCTTCGGCGTCATCCCTTTTCCTTTTGTTCTTCGGGGAAACAGCAGGAGGAAGGGATTGCGTCGACTCGCTAGCTTCAGATTCAATTTCCTTTTCATGGGAAGCCGCAGATTTGTGAGAACCTGCGACCTCACTTTCATGAAGAGAGGAACCTTGATTGTCTTCGGCAACGACAGCTTGTTCTTCGACTTCTCCATCCTCAGGAAGGGGAGGAAGAGAAGACATAGTAGGATGGTTCTGCAAAAATAGCGACAAAGGAAAAAATAGCGAGATATCAATACAGTGATGCAGGAAACATTTGCAACCAAGATAAAAATCGAGAAGACAAAAATACCTCGGGGAGAGGATTGGTGGAGCTGTATGGTACCACGCGGCAGGAGGAAGGAACAGGATCTTTCTTGTTCAAACGTGAAATTCTTCGAATCAGCTTCTCCAAGTCCTTTGCAGAAAGATCACTGGAGAGCCTATTGGCGTCGTTTACACCAGTATATGTCCAAAGGGGATTTTTGCGAGCCTGAAGAGGCTGCACCCTAATTCTAAGAAAATAGGCAGTGATTTGAACACCAGATAGCTCTTCGCCTCGAGTATTTTGCAGCTGACGAATACGAGACATAAGCGCTTCTGTCGCCTTTTTCTCTTCTTCGGAAGCTTCAGCATCCCAGGAGCGGCGGCGTTGAATTTTGGCATTTCCGTCGAATGGGACTATGTTGTGCTCCACAGAGTTGGCACTTTCTTCGTGAATGTAGAGCCACTTTTTGCGCCACCCTTGGACAGAATCAGGAAATTTGACGTCGAAGTATTCAACATCAGTTCGGACACAAATAACAACGCCGCCTATGTTATAAGTGGCGTTGCGAGAGGCATTGCGGCGAAGAAGGAAAATGCGTTTCCAAAGAGCCCAATTGGGAGGGATTCCAAGGAAACATTCGCACAGCGTGATGAAGATGGAAATATGGAGGATAGAATTGGGGGTCAACTGGTGTAGTTGGATCCCATAAACAAAGAGAAGGCCGCGGAGGAAATCGTGAATAGGGGCAGAAAGGCCGCGGATGAGGTGATCAACGAAACTAACCCGATACTCCATTGGAGGGTTGGGGTAGCTTTCTTCGCTGGGAAAGCGGATGGCGTCATCTTTCTTCATCAGGCCAAGCTTCTTCATCAGGTTGAGGTCTTGGTTGGAGATTTTCGATCTCTCCCAGTCAAGATCTCCGGCGGCCATTGCAGATTCTGGAGTGCTGTGGCGCGTAAGTCGCGTGCGTGGTGGCATCAACAGCAATGGACAAGGCAATGCTTGAGCGTGCGGAAGACCAAACAGAATTGGGCGCAAGGGAAGTTTTTGCAGAGGGGAACAGATGTGCGGCGCAAGCGAAGGACTGGACCGAGGTTGAAGAAAGGTTTATATAGGGTTCGGGCGAAGCAGTGCACCGTTGGATGAAGAAATCGTGTGGTGAAAAAGGATCTCGTAGATACAAGGGTAAAAAGGTATTTTTACTGGAGGAATGGAACAGGCGTTACCGTACGTGCGCCAGGAAAAGCGGAGGACGTGTGTCCCCCACTTGCACGACGTGTCAACGTGGTGGGAACAGTGGACCCACAAGGCAGAAACAAAATCCCAATTATTGACAGAGATGAAGAGAATTTGACAAGGGAAAATATGTCGACAAGAAAAATAAAAAGAGAATGGCGACAGGGTTAAATATTCGAATACTCTTGGAGCCTTTGATCAAATACAAGTTTTTGCCCAAATGCTCGGGGGCTACTTTGGAAAAATAGAAAATTTCGAGTATGACAATATAGAAATGGCGAGAGCCTATGACCAAATTCAAGAATTTGTTCATAGCCTCGGGGGCTACTCCCATCGGGAGCGCTGGTCGCGCACCCGATAAATATAAAAATATCGAGAAGGATCATAAATATAGCGGCAAAGGATGCTAATCTGTGGAGCCTACACCCAAGCACAAGTTCTTGGCTGTAGCCTCGGGGGCTACTCCCATCGGGAACGCTGTTCGCGTGCCCGATGAATTTGATCAGAAATAAAGAAAAAAAAAGTGAGTATATTTCGAGTTACACAAATAACTCTACATATACTCCCATCGGGAAGACAAAATAAAGTCATAAATATGACTCAATAAAATGTGCTATTCCAAAGGCGAAAAGCACTCGACAATATATTCTCAGAACGCCAAAGTTGCGATCAATTTCTGAATGCCGCAAATTTGCGAAGGTAAGACCCCAGATCCGTTCTCTGGGCGTGGCATCGCCAAAGACTGCGTCACTTTTATCCGTATCAACAGATACGAAGAAAAATCCTAACGGACGCGTTAGGTACCCGATAAATTTGACTGGGACTCGACAGAATGGTAAGACCTTAAGCGGCACCTGTCGAAGTTTACACCAGTATCCCGAGATCATGTCCAGGGACGTGATCTTGAAGTAGGTTTTTGCGGATTGCCACTAGAGCAGTTAACTAGTACCTGATCCGTCAGATGAACTAGCCCCAACTACCATTATCCCTGTACAATATAGAATTTTATGTGGAGTGTGAATAAAAGCTCTCGAACAAAAATAAACGGGAGAGATTTTCCCTGACTCTACGATTCAAGCAAAATCTCGGGGGCTACTGACATAGGCACCCCAAATGGGCCTGCCATAGATAGTACCCGGGATTTATTGAAGGCCCACTATCCGAAGAATAAGAAGATTCGGGAGCCCAAGATGTATTAAGGAAAGCTAGAGTTGTAATAGGAAGTATATTTTGTAATCTGGCGGGACGAGTTAGAAACCGTCCCGAACTCTGTAACTTGTACAATACGAAACCCTCGGCTCCACCTCCTATATAAGGGGGAGTCGAGGGACAAAGAAAGGATCGAATCTACTGTCAACATAACCCTAGTTTTCATAATCGCCGAGTACTTTTCGCCTAAACCTTCGAGATCTACTTGCCCTCTACTTCTAGCAAAACCCTAGTCTACAATCTGTAGGCATTGACAAGTTAATCCTTTGTCACCTGTATCCTTCTTAGTCACTCTAAAATGATTCTTTTGGGAGGTTTTTGAAATTTCCATGTTTGAAACCCAAAACCACATCTCTTCGTGCTTGACTTCATAAGACAGAGTTTAGGGGTTAGGGGTACATAGATACATGATTTGCATAGTTTGAATATGTCTAGAGACCTTGTTTCTCAACTTTAATGCTTACTATATGACATAAGAAGACTATGTGCTTTGGTTTTTCATTTTTCTGTTTTATTTTAATTTTATGCCCATTTGAATCTTGGTCAAATCCTAGGTTTAACCACTATTTAAACAAGTTTAGAACATGAAAATGGAAGGGTAAGCCTGGATCCTTCTTAGTCACTCTAAAATGAAGCTTTTGGGAGGTTTTTGAAATTTCCATGTTTGAAACCCAAAACCACTTCTCTTCATGCTTGACTTCATAAGACAGAGTTTAGGGTTAGGGGGTAGATACATGATTTGTCTGGTTTGAATATGTCTTTACCTTCTTTATCAACTTTAATGCTTACTATATGACATAAGAAGACTATGTGCTTTGGTTTTTCATTTTTCTGATTTTTTTTAATTTTCCGCCCATTTGAATCTTGGTCAAATCCTAGGTTTGACCAAGATTTAGACAAGTTTAACACGTGAAAACGAATAAGTAAGCCTGGATCCTTCTTAGTCACTCCAAAATGTACCAATTGATAGATGTGTTAACTTTGCTTCATGGAAAAAATAATGTCATGTAAATGAGTTAACTTGGATTTCCTACCCTTGAATCCATAGGAAACTTTGTTCTAATGCACTATAATAATCAACCGAGTTTTTACACCAACAGGTCTGTCACTTACGTGTGGTGCCCACGCTTGAGGTCCCACACTTCAGTGAGCACAAGTCACGTGCAATAGGTACGCAAACTCTCAGCCATCTTCTTTGTCAAGAGAAGACGCATCAGGATGCGTATTGGAAGTCTGTGGGTCCTTCTGGATCCTTCGGTTGTCCCTCTCACAAAAAAAAACAAATCTCTCTCATTCTCGGCCTCGCTCGACTCGCTCGCTCGCACCTCTTGCTCACTGACAAACCCTGCACAAAAGTCAACATCATCACCCGAAAAAGGGGAGACACCATAATGCTCTCCCTTCTTCTCTCCTTCCGAGTGATCCCTCTTCCTCCGAGTTTCACTCGACGGGCAAACACCCATGTGCTGCATAGTAATAATAAAAAGGTAGTACTCGTAGAAAAATCGATATACGAATCTATAATTAAATAGGTTAAACTAGGGTTTTGCCCAGTTCTACAGATCAAGGGTTCAAAAAATCCAACTACGGGGTTCGAACAACACGATTCTAATCCAAGAATTTTTTCGACCTAGGTCACCCAAATGGCCTCAAACTATAGGGTTAGCATCTAGTGCAGTATGTGTGAAAATGTATGCACTATGTGTGCTATAACTTGTATGTCTTTCAAATTTGAACCAAATTTGAATAAGTTTGAAATATTTGAAAAGGGCTTTTGGCTTAAACGTTTGAAACCAAAAACCACTTCTCTTCATGCATGCTTGACTTCATAAGACAGAGTTTAGCTAGGGTTAGGGGTAGATGCATGATTTTCCTGCTTTGAATATGTCTAGACCTTGTTTATCAACTTAATTGAATGCTTACTATATGACATAAGAATACTATGTGCCTTGTTTTTTTTATTTTTTGATTTTTTTAAAATTTTATGCCCATTTGAATCTTGGTCAAATCCTAGGTTTGAACATGGTTTAAACAAGTTTAAATCATGAATATGAAAAATTAAGCATCTATATATCCTTCTTAGTCACTCCAAAATGTAGCTCTTGGGAGGGTTTTTGAAATTTCCATGTTTGAAACCAAAAACCACTTCTCTTCATGCATGCTTGACTTCATAAGACAGAGTTTAGGGTTAGGGGTAGATATATACATGATTTTCTGGTTTGAATATGTCTAGACCTTGTTTATCAACTTGAATGCTTACTATATATATATGACATAAGAATGTTATGTCCTTTGGTTTTTCATTCTTTTGATTTTTTATGAATTTCTATGCCCATTTGAATCTTTTGGTCAAATCCTAGAGGTTTGACCAAGATTTAAACAAGTTTAAAACATGAAAATGAAAAGGGAAGCTTGTATAACCTTCTTAGTCACTCTAAAATGAAGTTTTTGGGAGGTTTTTGAAATTTCCATGTTTGAAACCCAAAACCACTTCTCTTCATGCTTGACTTCATAAGACAATTTAATTAGGGGTTAGGGGGTAGATACATGATTTGTCTAGTTTGAATATGTCCAAACCTTGCTTGTTTATCAACTTGAATGCTTACTATATGACATAAGAATGCTTACCATATGTTTGAATTTTAAAAGCATATAGTCTTCTTATGTCATATAGTAAGCATTCAAAAGTTTTTCTTTGAGAGAGTAGCATGCATTCAAAAGTTGATAAATAAGATTTGGACATATTCAAACCAGACAAATCATGTATCTACACCCCTAACCCTAAACTCTGTCTTATGAAGTCAAGCATGAAGAGAAGTGCTTTTGGTTTCAAACATGGAAATTTCACAAACCTCCAAAAGCTTCATTTTACAGTGACTAAGAAGGATCCAGCTTACCTTTTCATTTTCATTTTTAAACTTATTTAAATCTTGATCAAACCTAGGATTTGACCAAGATTCAAATGGGCATAAAAAATCAGGAAAAATCAAAAAATGAAAAAACAAAGCACATATATAGCCTTCTTATGTCATATATATAGTAAGCATTCAATTAAGTTGATAATTAAACAAGGTCTATACATATTCAAACCAGAAAAAAGCATGTATCTACCCATGCATAACCCTATACTTTTGTCTTATGAAGACGTCAAGGATGAAGAGAAGTGGATTTGGGTTTCAAACATGGAAATTTCAAAACCTCCCAAAACATGTATATATCTACCCCTAACCCTAATCTTTGTCTTATGAAGCCAAGCATATGAAGAGAAGTGATTTTGGGTTTCAAACATGGAAATTTCAAAAACCTCCCAAAAGCTTCATTTAGAGAGACTAAGAATGATCCATGCTTACCTTTTCATTGCCATGTTTTAATCTTGTACGTTTTAACCTTGGTCAAACCTAGTATTTGACCAAGATTCAAATGGGCGTAAAAGTTTAGAAAAAGTCAAAAAATGAAAACCAAAGCACACATATGTATAGCCTTCTCATGTCTCATATAGTAAGCATTCAAGTTGATAAACAAGGTCTAGACATATTCAAACAAGAAAAATCATGTATCTACACACCTAACCATAAACTCTGTCTTAAGTGGTTTTGGGTTTCAAACATGGAAATTTCACAAACCTCCAAAAAGCTTCATTTTACAGTGACTAATTAAGGAGGATCCATGCTTACCTTTTGGCTTAAACATTTGAAACCAAAAACCACTTCTCTTCATGCATGGTTGACTTCATAAGACAGAGTTTAGCTAGGGCGTTAGGGGGTAGATACATGATTTTCCTGGTTTGAATATGTCTAGACCTGGTTTATCAACTTAATTGATTGTTTACTATATGACATAAGAAGACTATGTGCCTTGGTTTTTAATTTTTCTGTTTTTTTGAATTTTATGCCCATATATTTGAATCTTGGTCACATCCTAGGTTTGACCAAGATTTAAACAAGTTTAAAACATGAAAATGAAAAGGGAAGCATGTATATATCCTTCTTAGTCACTCTAAAATGAAGCTTTTGGGATGTTCTTGAAATTTCCATGCATGTTTGAAACCCAAAACGACTTCTCTTCATGCTAGACTTCATAAGATCGACAGGGTGTAGATACATGATTTGTCTGGTTTGGATATACCTAGACCTCGTTTAACTTGAGTGCATACGATATGGCATAAGAAGACTATGTGCTTTTGTTTTTCATTTTTCTGATTTTTTTGAATTTTGTGCCCACCCATTTGTATCTTGGTCAAATCCTAGGCTTGATAATGATTTAAACAAGTTTAAAATATGAAAATGCAAAGGTAAGCATGCATGGATCCTTCTTAGTCACTCTAAAATGAAGCTTTTGGGAGGGTTTTTTGAAATTTCCATGTTTGAAACCCAAAACCACTTCTCTTCAAATGCTTGACTTCATAAGACGGAGTTTAGGGGTTAGGGCCGGGGTATAGATACATGATTTGTCTAGTTACTATATGACATAAGAAAACTATTTGCTATGGTTTTTCTTTTGACTGATTTTTTTCAATTTTGATGCCCATTTGAATCTTGTCAAATCCCAAGTTTGACCAAGATAATTTAAACAAGCTTAAAACATGAATATGAAAAGGGAAGCATGTATCCTTCTTTGTCACCCTAAAATGAAGTTTTTGGGAGGTTTTTCAAATTTCCATGTTTGAAACCCAAAACCACTTCTCTTCGTATGCTTGACTTCATAAGACAGAGAGTTCAGGGGTTAGGGGTATAGATACATGATTTGTCTAGTTTGAATATGTCTAGACCTTGTTTATCAACTTTAATGCTTACTATATGACATAAGAAAACTATTTTCTTTGGTTTTTCTTTTTTTCAGATTTTTTTTCAATTTTGATGCCCATTTGAATCTTGTCAAATCCTAGGTTTGACCAAGATAATTTAAACAAGCTTAAAACATGAATATGAAAAGGGAAGCATGTATCCTTCTTAGTCACTCTAAAATGTAGTTTTTGGGAGGTTTTTGAAATTTCCATGTTTGAAACCCAAAACCACTTCTCTTCATGCTTGACTTCATAAGACATAGTTTAGGGGTTAGGGGGTAGATACATGATTTGTATGGTTTGATATTTCTAGACCTTTTTTATCAACTTTAATGCTTACTATATGACATAAGAAGACTATGTGATTTGGTTTTTCATTTTTCTTTTTTTTATTTTTCTGCCCATTTGAATCTTGGTCAAATCCTAGGTTTGACCAAGATTTAGACAAGTTTAACACGTGAAAACGAATAAGTAAGCCTAGATCCTTCTTAGTCACTCCAAAATGTACCAATTGATAGATGTGTTAACTTTGCTTCATGGAAAAAATAATGTCATGTAAATGAGTTAACTTGGATTTCCTACCCTTGAATCCATAGGAAACTTTGTTCTAATGCACTATAATAATCAACCGAGATTTTACACCAACAGGTCTGTCACTTACGTGTGGTGCCCACGCGTGTGGTCCCACAATTCAGTGAGCACATGTCACGTGCAATAGGTACGCAAACTCCCAGCCATCTTCTTTGTCAAGAGAAGACGCATCAGGATGCGTTTTGGAAGTCTGTGGGTCCTTCTGGATTTGTCCCTCTCACAAAAAAACAAATCTCTCTCATTCTCGGCCTCGCTTGACTTGCTCGCTCGCTCGCTCGCACCTCCTGCTCACTGACAAACCCTGCACAAAAGTCAACATCATCACCCGAAAAAGGGGAGACACCATAATGCTCTCCCTTCTTCTCTCCTTCCGAGTGATCCCTCTTCCTCCGAGTTTCACTCGACGGGCAAACACACATGTGCTGCATAGTAATAATAAAAGGTACGTAGAAAAATCAACCTACCAATCTATAATTAAATAGGTTAAACTTGGGTTTTGCCCAGTACTACAGATCAAGGTTCAAAAAATCCAACTATGGGGTTCGAACAACCCCATTTCTAATCCAAGAATTTTTCGACCTCATCCAATGGCCTCAAACTATAGGGTTAGCATCTAGTGCAGTATGTGTGAACATGTATGCACTATGTGTGCTATAACTTGTATGTCTTTCAAATTTGAACCAAATTTGAATAAGTTTGAAATATTTGAAATGGGGCTTTTGGCTTAAGTGTTTGAAACCCAAAACGATTTCTCTTCATGCTAGACTTCATAATACAGAGTTTAGCTAGGGCTGGGTTAGGGGGTAGATACATGATTTGTCTAGTTTGAATATGTCTAGACCTTGTTTATCAACTTCAATACATGCTTACTATATGACATAAGAAGACTATGTGCTTTTGTTTTTCATTTTTCTGATTTTTTTATTTTGTGCCCATTTGTATCTTGGTCAAATCCTAGGTTTGACAATGATTTAAACTTTCTTTTCTAAATGGGACCCGCATGTCATCCTCTATGTACTATAAAATTTTCTTTTCTTGGATTTTTTGGCACCTCATATTTGGTCACTTGCCTTTTTCTTTCGATCCCCTGCCGCCTCTCAAACGGTGATACCGCTGATGCTAAATGGGACCCGCATGTCATCCTCTATGTATTATAAAACTTTCTTTTCTTGGATTTTTTGGCACCTCATATTTGGTCACTTGCCTTTTTCTTTCGATCCCCTGCCGCCTCTCAAACGGTGATACCGCTGATGCTAAATGGGACCCGCATGTCATCCTCTATGTACTATAAAACTTTCTTTTCTTGGATTATTTTTGGCACCTCATATTCGGTCACTTGCCTTTTTCTTTCGATCCCCTGCCGCCTCTCAAACGGCTGCTGCTAAACGGGACCCGCATGTCATCCTCTATGTAAATCATGTTTCTTTTCTTGAATTATTTTTGGCTCCCGATATTTGGTCACTTGCCTTTTTCTTTCGATCTCATGCCACGTTTGAAACGTTGAGGAACCTGCTGGCTCATGGGACCCGCATGTCATCCTCTATGTGCTATAAAAGTTTATTTTCTTGGATTTTTTTTCACCCTCTGATTTTTGGCTATTTCCTTTTTTTTGATCCCCTGCCGCCTTGGAAACGTTGAGTAAGCTGCTAACTCATGGGACCCGCATGACATCCTCTATGTCCAATCAAGTTTCTTTTCTTGAATTATTTTTGGCTCCTGATATTTGGTGACTTGCCTTTTCTTTTGATCTCATGCCACGTTTGAAATTTTGAGGAACCTGCTGGCTCATGGGACCCGCATGTCATCCTCTATGTACTATAAAAGTTCATTTTCTTGGTTTTTTTCACCCTCTGACTTTTGGCTATTTCCTTTTTCTTATGAATCCCCCGCCGCCTTTGAAACGTTGTGGACTCCGCTGGCTCATAGGTCCCACATGTCAGCCTGTATGAACGATAAAGCTTTCCTTTCTTGGAGGTTTTTTTACCCCTAATTTCTGGCTACTTTCTTTTTCTTTTGATCTCAAGCCGCATTTGAAACGTTGGGACCGCTGCTGCAAAATGGGACCCGCATGTCATCCTCTATGTACAATAAACGTTTCTTTTCTTGGATTATTTTTCACCCTCAGATTTTTGGTCACTTGCCTTTTTCTTTCGATCTCATGCCGCTTTTGAAAACGTTGAGGAACCTGCTGGCTCATGGGACCCGCATGTCATCCTCTATGTACTATAAAAGTTTCTTTTCTTGGATTTTTTCACCCTCTGATTTTTGGCTATTTCCTTTTTCTTTTGATCCCCTGCCGCCTTGGAAACATTGAGTAACCTGCTGACTCATGGGACCCGCATGTCATCCTCTATGTACAATCAACTTTCTTTTTCTTTTGATCTCAAGCTGCATTTGATACGTTGAGACCGCTGCTGCTAAATGGGACCCGCATTTCATCCTCTATGTACTATAAAGTTTCTTTTCTTGGATTATCTTTGGCTCCTTATATTTTGTCACTTGCCTTTTTCTTTCGATCCCCTGCCGCCTTTGAAACATTGAGTAAGCTGCTGGCTCATGGGTCCCGCATGTCATCCTCTACGAACAATAAAAGTTTCCTTTTACAGTGACTAAGAAGGATCCAGGCTTACCTTTTCATTTTCATTTTTTAAACTTATTTAAATCTTGATCAAACCTAGGATTTGACCAAGATTCAAATGGGCATAAAAAATCAGGAAAAATCAAAAAATGAAAAAACAAATCACATATATAGCCTTATTATGTCATATATATAGTAAGCATTCAATTAAGTTGATAATTAAACAAGGTCTATACATATTCAAACCAGAAAAAAGCATGTATCTACCCATGCATAACCCTATACTTTTGTCTTATGAAGACGTCAAGGATGAAGAGAAGTGGATTTGGGTTTCAAACATGGAAATTTCGAAAACCTCCCAAAACATGTATATATCTACCCCTAACCCTAATCTTTGTCTTATGAAGCCAAGCATATGAAGAGAAGTGATTTTGGGTTTCAAACATGGAAATTTCAAAAACCTCCCAAAAGCTTCATTTTAGAGAGACTAAGAATGATCCATGCTTACCTTTTCATTGCCATGTTTTAATCTTGTACGTTTTAACCTTGGTCAAACCTAGTATTTGACCAAGATTCAAATGGGCGTAAAAGTTCAAAAAATGAAAAACCAAAGCACACATATGTATAGCCTTCTCATGTCTCATATAGTAAGCATTCAAGTTGATAAACAAGGTCTAGACATATTCAAACAAGAAAAATCATGTATCTACACACCTAACCATAAACTCTGTCTTAAGTGGTTTTGGGTTTCAAACATGGAAATTTCACAAACCTCCCAAAAGCTTCATTTTACAGTGACTAATTAAGGAGGATCCATGCTTACCTTTTGGCTTAAACGTTTGAAACCAAAAACCACTTCTCTTCATGCATGGTTGACTTCATAAGACAGAGTTTAGCTAGGGCGTTAGGGGGTAGATACATGATTTTCCTGGTTTGAATATGTCTAGACCTGGTTTATCAACTTAATTGATTGTTTACTATATGACATAAGAAGACTATGTGCCTTGGTTTTTAATTTTTCTGTTTTTTTTTGAATTTTATGCCCATATATTTGAATCTTGGTCACATCCTAGGTTTGACCAAGATTTAAACAAGTGTAAAACATGAAAATGAAAAGGAAGCATGTATATATCCTTCTTAGTCACTCTAAAATGAAGCTTTTGGGATGTTCTTGAAATTTCCATGCATGTTTGAAACCCAAAACGACTTCTCTTCATGCTAGACTTCATAAGATCGACAGGGTGTAGATACATGATTTGTCTGGTTTGGATATACCTAGACCTCGTTTAACTTGAGTGCATACGATATGGCATAAGAAGACTATGTGCTTTTGTTTTTCATTTTTCTGATTTTTTTGAATTTTGTGCCCACCCATTTGTATCTTGGTCAAATCCTAGGCTTGATAATGATTTAAACAAGTTTAAAATATGAAAATGCAAAGGTAAGCATGCATGGATCCTTCTTAGTCACTCTAAAATGAAGCTTTTGGGAGGGTTTTTTGAAATTTCCATGTTTGAAACCCAAAACCACTTCTCTTCAAATGCTTGACTTCATAAGACGGAGTTTAGGGGTTAGGGCCGGGGTATAGATACATGATTTGTCTAGTTACTATATGACATAAGAAAACTATTTGCTTTGGTTTTTCTTTTGACTGATTTTTTTCAATTTTGATGCCCATTTGAATCTTGTCAAATCCCAAGTTTGACCAAGATAATTTAAACAAGCTTAAAACATGAATATGAAAAGGGAAGCATGTATCCTTCTTTGTACCCTAAAATGAAGTTTTTGGGAGGTTTTTCAAATTTCCATGTTTGAAACCCAAAACCACTTCTCTTCGTATGCTTGACTTCATAAGACAGAGTTCAGGGGTTAGGGGGTATAGATACATGATTTGTCTAGTTTGAATATGTCTAGACCTTGTTTATCAACTTTAATGCTTACTATATGACATAAGAAAACTATTTGCTTTGGTTTTTCTTTTTTTTCAGATTTTTTTTGAATTTTGATGCCCATTTGAATCTTGTCAAATCCTAGGTTTGACCAAGATAATTTAAACAAGCTTAAAACATGAATATGAAAAGGGAAGCATGTATCCTTCTTAGTCACTCTAAAATGTAGTTTTTGGGAGGTTTTTGAAATTTCCATGTTTGAAACCCAAAACCACTCTCTTCATGCTTGACTTCATAAGACATAGTTTAGGGTTAGGGGTAGATACATGATTTGTATGGTTTGATATTTCTAGACCTTTTTTATCAACTTTAATTCTTACTATATGACATTAGAAGACTATGTGATTTGGTTTTTCATTTTTCTGTTTTTTTATTTTCTGCCCATTTGAATCTTGGTCAAATCCTAGGTTTGACCAAGATTTAGACAGTTTAACACGTGAAAACGAATAAGTAAGCATGGATCCTTCTTAGTCACTCCAAAATGTACCAATTGATAGATGTGTTAACTTTGCTTCATGGAAAAAATAATGTCATGTAAATGAGTTAACTTGGATTTCCTACCCTTGAATCCATAGGAAACTTTGTTCTAATGCACTATAATAATCAACCGAGATTTTACACCAACAGGTCTGTCACTTACGTGTGGTGCCCACGCGTGTGGTCCCACACTTCAGTGAGCACAAGTCACGTGCAATAGGTACGCAAACTCCCAGCTATCTTCTTTGTCAAGAGAAGACGCATCAGGATGCGTATTGGAAGTCTGTGGGTCCTTCTGGATCCTTCGGTTGTCCCTCTCACAAAAACAAATCTCTCTCATTCTCGGCCTCGCTCGACTTGCTCGCTCGCTCGCTCGCACCTCCTGCTCACTGACAAACCCTGCACAAAAGTCAACATCATCACCCGAAAAGGGGAGACACCATAATGCTCTCCCTTCTTCTCTCCTTCCGAGTGATCCCTCTTCCTCCGAGTTTCACTCGACGGGCAAACACACATGTGCTGCATAGTAATAATAAAAGGTACGTAGAAAAATCAACCTACGAATCTATAATTAAATAGGTTAAACTTGGGTTTTCCCAGTACTAAAGATCAAGGTTCAAAAAATCCAACTATGGGGTTCGAACAACCCCATTTCTAATCCAATTTTTTTTCGACCTCATCCAATGGCCTCAAACTATAGGGTTAGCATCTAGTGCAGTATGTGTGAACATGTATGCACTATGTGTGCTATAACTTGTATGTCTTTCAAATTTGAACCAAATTTGAATAAGTTTGAAATATTTGAAATGGGGCTTTTGGCTTAAGCGTTTGAAACCCAAAACGACTTCGCTTCATGCTAGACTTCATAATACAGAGTTTATCTAGGGCTGGGTTAGGGGGTAGATACATGATTTGTCTAGTTTGAATATGTCTAGACCTTGTTTATCAACTTCAATACATGCTTACTATATGACATAAGAAGACTATGTGCTTTTGTTTTTCATTTTTCTGATTTTTTTATTTTGTGCCCATTTGTATCTTGGTCAAATCCTAGGTTTGACAATGATTTAAACTTTCTTTTCTAAATGGGACCCGCATGTCATCCTCTACGTACTATAAAACTTTCTTTTCTTGGATTTTTTTGGCACCTCATATTTGGTCACTTGCCTTTTTCTTTCGATCCCCTGCCGCCTCAAACGGTGATACCGCTGATGCTAAATGGGACCCGCATGTCATCCTCTATGTACTATAAAACTTTCTTTTCTTGGATTTTTTGGCACCTCATATTTGGTCACTTGCCTTTTTTTCGATCCCCTGCCGCCTCTCAAACGGTGATACCGCTGCTAAATGGGACCCGCATGTCATCCTCTATGTACTATAAAACTTTATTTTCTTGGATTATTTTTGGCACCTCATATTCGGTCACTTGCCTTTTTCTTTCGATCCCCTGCCGCCTCTCAAACGGTGATACGCTGCTGCTAAACGGGACCCGCATGTCATCCTCTATGTAAATCATGTTTCTTTTCTTGAATTATTTTTGGCTCCCGATATTTGGTCACTTGCCTTTTTCTTTCGATCTCATGCCACGTTTGAAACGTTGAGGAACCTGCTGGCTCATGGGACCCGCATGTCATCCTCTATGTGCTATAAAAGTTTATTTTCTTGGATTTTTTTTCACCCTCTGATTTTTGGCTATTTCCTTTTTCTTTTGATCCCCTGCCACCTTGGAAACGTTGAGTAAGCTGCTAACTCATGGGACCCGCATGTCATCCTCTATGTACAATCAAGTTTCTTTTCTTGAATTATTTTTGGCTCCTGATATTTGGTGACTTGCCTTTTTCTTTTGATCTCATGCCACGTTTGAAATTTTGAGGAACCTGCTGGCTCATGGGACCCGCATGTCATCCTCTATGTACTATAAAAGTTCATTTTCTTGGTTTTTTCACCCTCTGACTTTTGGCTATTTCCTTTTTCTTATGAATCCCCGCCGCCTTTGAAACGTTGTGGACTGCTGGCTCATAGGTCCCACATGTCAGCCTGTATGAACGATAAAGCTTTCCTTTCTTGGAGTTTTTTATTACCCCCTAATTTCTGGCTACTTTCTTTTTCTTTTGATCTCAAGCCGCATTTGAAACGTTGGGACCGCTGCTGCAAAATGGGACCCGCATGTCATCCTCTATGTACAATAAAAGTTTCTTTTCTTGGATTATTTTTCACCCTCAGATTTTTGGTCACTTGCCTTTTTCTTTCGATCTCATGCCGCTTTTGAAAACGTTGAGGAACCTGCTGGCTCATGGGACCCGCATGTCATCCTCTATGTACTATAAAAGTTTCTTTTCTTGGATTTTTTTCACCCTCTGATTTTTGGCTATTTCCTTTTTCTTTTGATCCCCTGCCGCCTTGGAAACGTTGAGTAACCTGCTGACTCATGGGACCCGCATGTCATCCTCTATGTACAATCAACTTTCTTTTTCTTTTGATCTCAAGCCGCATTTAATACGTTGAGACCGCTGCTGCTAAATGGGACCCGCATGTCATCCTCTATGTACTATAAAGTTTCTTTTCTTGGATTATCTTTGGCTCCTTATATTTTGTCACTTGCCTTTTTCTTTCGATCCCCTGCCGCCTTGAGTAAGCTGCTGGCTCATGGGTCTCGCATGTCATCCTCTAACAATAAAAGTTTCCTTTCTTAGAGTTATTTTTGACCCCTAATTTCTGGCTACTTCCTTTTTCTTTTGATCCCCTGCCGCCTTTGAAACATTGAGGATTCTGCTGGCTCACGGGTCCCACATGTCAGCCTCTCTGAACAATAAACCTTTCCTTTCTTGGAGTTATTTGACCTCTAATTTCTGTCTATTTGCCTTTTTTTTAAATCCTGTGCCGCCTTGGAAACGTTGAGGATGGTGCTGCCTCATGGGTCCCGCATGTCATCCTCTCAGAACGATAAATGTTTATTTTTTTATTTTTTTACCAACTAATTTTTGGTTTATTTTTTCTTTCGATCCTCTGCCGTCTTTAAAACGTTGACGACGCGCGGCTCATGGGTCCCCGATGTCAGCCTCCCCGTACAAAAACATGTGATATCTTGATTATTTTGCAGACAAAAAAGTGTATTTCGCTCTGAGCTATTTCAAACGGAAAAATAAATCTTTATTTTTAAATAAACAAACTTATATGTTGAATCTCCTTGTTTTTTGTTTTTGCGAAGCATAGGACTTTTCCTGTTTTGGAGTGGGCTGAAATTGTACGAGTCCAAAGGCGACCAGCAGGATAGTTCGAAGGCCCACAGCCACATGCAGCCCAATTAAAATATTTCTTTTCTTGGATTTTTTGACCCCCGATTTCTGGCTACTTTTTTTTTGGTCCTGTGCCGCCTTGGAAACGTTGAGACCGCTGCTGCTAAATGGGACCCGCATGTCATCCTCTATGTGCAATAAAAATTTCTTTTCTTGGATTATTATTTTTGGCTCCTGATATTTGGTCACTTGCCTTTTTCTTTCGATCTCATGCCACCTTTGAAACGTTGGGGAACCTGCTGGCTCATGGGACCCGCATGTTATCCTCTATGTACTATAAAAGTTCATTTTCTTGGTTTTTTTTCACCCTCTGATTTTTGGCTATTTCCTTTTTCTTTTGATCCCCCGCCTTGGAAACGTTGAGTAAGCTGCTGACTCATGGGACCCGCTTGTCATCCTCTATGCAAAATTAACTTTTCTTGGAGTTTTTTTACCCCCTAATTTCTGGCTTCTTTCTTTTTCTTTTGATCTCAAGCCGCATTTGAAACGTTGGGACCGCTGCTGCAAAATGGGACCCGCATGTCATCCTCTATGTACAAGAAAGTTTATTTTTGGCAATTTCCTCTTTTCTTTTGATCCCTGTCGCCTTGGAAACGTTGAGTAAGACTCATGGGACCGCATGTCATCCTCTATGTACAATCAACTTTTTTTGGAGTTTATTTTTGACCCCTAATTTCTGGCTACTTTCTTTTTCTTTTGATCCACCTGCCGCCTTTGAAACGTTGAGGATGCTGCTGCCTCATGATCCCGCATGTCAGCCTCTCGAACAATAAATATTTCTTTTCATGGATTTTTTTACCAACTGATTTTTGGTTTACTTTTTCTTTCGATCCCCTGCCGCCTTTAAAATGTTGACGACCCTGCTGGCTCATGGATCCCTGATGTCAGCCTCTCGGTACAAGAAAACATGTGATATCTTGATTATTTTGCAGACAATAACCAGTGTATTTCGCTCTGAGCTAGCAAACGGATAAATTAGATCTTTATTTTTACATAAACAAACTCATATGTTGAATCTCCTTGTTTTTTTTGTTTTTGTTTTTGCGGAACATAGGACTTTCCTGTTTTGGAGTGGGCTGAAATCGTACGAGGCAAAATGGGACCCGCATGTCATCCTCTATGCACAATAAAAGTTTCTTTCGTGGATTATTTTTGGCTCCTGATATTTGTCACTTGCCTTTTTCTTTCGATCTCATGCCAACTTTGAAACGTTGAGAACGCTGCTGCAAAATGCGACCCGCATGTTATCCTCTATGTACAATAAACCGTTTTTCTTGGATTATTTTTGGGACCTAATATTCTCACTTGCCTTTTTCTTTCGTTATCATGCCGCCTCTGAAACGTTGACGAAACTGCTGGCTCATGGGTCCCGCAAGTCATCCTCTAGGTAGAATAAAAGTTTCCTTTCTTGGAATTATTTTTACCCCTGATTTCTGGCTACTTCTTTTTCTTTTGATCCCGTGCCGCCTAGGAAACGTTGAGACCGCTGCTGCAAAATGGGACCCGCATGTCATCCTCTATGTACAATAAAGTTTCTTTTCTTGAATTATTTTTGGCTCCTGATATTTGGTCACTTCCTTTTTCTTTCGATCCCGGGCCCCCTTGGAAACGAAAGACCACTGCTGAAAAATGGGACCCGCATGTCATAATCTATTTACAATAAAGTTTCTTTTCTTGTATTATTTTTGGCTACTGATGTTTTGGCACTTGCCTTTTTCTTTCGATCTCATGCCGCCTTCGAAACGTTGAGACCGCTGCTGCAAAATGGGACCCATATGTCATCCTCTATGTACAATAAAAGTTTCTTTTTCTTGGATTATTTTTTGCTCCTGATATTTGGTCACTTTCCTTTTTCTTTTGATCTCATGCCGCCTCTGAAACGTTGAGTTGGTAGCTGGCTCATGGGACCCGCATGTCATCCTGTATGTACAATAAAATTATTTTCTTGGATTTTTTTACACCCTGATTTTTGGTCACTTGCCTTTTTCTTTCGATCATGTGCCGCCTTTGAAATTTAGGACGCTGCTGGCTCATGGGTCCCACATGTCAGCCTCTATGAACAATAAACCTTTCCTTTGTTGGATTTATTTTTTACCCCTAATTGCTGGATATTTGCCTTTTTCTTTTGATCCCCTGCGGCCTTTGAAACGATGAGGACGATGCTGGCAGGTCGGTCCCTGATGTCTACGGGTGCTTCTATTCTTGTAGACAGTGTTGGGCCTCCAAGTGCAGAGGTTTGTAGAACAGCAAGTTTCCCTTAAGTGGATTACCCAAGGTTTATCGAACTCAGGAGGAAGAGGTCAAAGATATCCCTCTCAAGCAACCCTGTAATCACAAAGCAAGAAGTCTCTTGTGTCCCCAACACACCAAATACACTTGTCAGGTGTATAGGTGCACTAGTTCAGCGAAGAGATAGTGAAATACAAGTAATATGGATGTATATGAGTGGTAATAGCAATCTGAATAAAATATGGCAGCGAGTAAACATGCAACAAAACAGTAAACAAACGGAGATTCGATGCTTGGAAGCAAGGCCTAGGGATCCTGCTTTCACTAGTGGACACTCTCAACAATGATCACATAATAGGACTACTCTACACTCTTTTGTTGGATGATGAACGCATTGCGTAGGATTACACGAACCCTCAATGCCGGAGTTAACAAGCTCCACAATGCAATGTTCATATTTAAATAACCTTAGAGTGCAAGATAGATCAACATAATTACACCAAGAACTAACATAGCATGCACACTATCACCATCACGCATATGTAGGAGGAATAATACACATCAATACCATCATAGCAATAATTAACTTCATAATCTACAAGAGATCATAATCATAGCCTACGCCAAGTACTCACACGGTGCACACACTATCACCTTTACACACATGGAGGAGGAATAGAGTACTTTAATAACATCACTAGAGTAGCGCATAGACGATATTCAACTAGATCACATAAAGAGAGAGATGAACCACATAGCTACAGCGGAGCCCTCAGCCCCGGGGTGAATTACTCCCTCCTCATCATGGAGGCAGCGATGGCGGTGAAGATGGCGGTGGAGACGGCGGTGGAGACGACTCGGGGGCAATTCCCCGTCCGGCAGGTGCCGGAACAGAGAGTTCGTCCCCCGAATCTTGATTTCGCGATGGCGGCGGCTCGGAAGGTTTTCTCCGTATCGTGGGTCTCTGTCGGGTTTTTAGGTCAGGGAGGCTTAAATAGGCGAAGAGAGGGAGTCGGAGGGGCCACGGGGTGCCCAGACCACAGGGCGCCCCGGCCCGCGCCGGGTGTGGTGGGGCCCCCCGGCTCCTCTCGACCCTCTCCGTGCTTCGAAGCTTCCGGGAAAATAGGAACCTGGGCGGTGATTTCGTCCGATTCGAGAATATTTCGTTACTAGGATTTCAAACCAAAACAGCAGAGCAACTGGCCTTTCGGCATCTCGTCAATAGGTTAGTTCCGGAAAACGCATAATAATGACATATAATGTGTATAAAACATGTAGATATCATCAATAAAGTGGCATGGAACATAAGAAATTATAGATACGTTTGAGACGTATCAAGCATCCCCAAGCTTAGTTCTGCTCGTCCCGAGCAGGTAAAACGATAACAATGATAATTTCTTAAGTGACATGCCATCATAACCTTGATCATACTATTGTAAAGCACATGAGATAAATGCAGAGATTCGAAGCAATGATGAAGATAATGAGTAAACAAATGAATCACATAACAAAGACTTTTCATGAATAATACTTTCAAGACAAGCATCAATAAGTCTTGCATAAGAGTTAACTCATAGGCAATAAATTCTTAGTAGAAAGCTTTGAAACAACACAAAGGAAGATATAAGTTTCAGCGGTTGCTTTCAACTTTAACATGTATATCTCATGGATAATTGTCAACACAAAGTAATATAACAAGTGCAATAGGTAAACATGTAAGAATCAATGCACAGTTCACACAAGTGTTTGCTTCTAAGATAGAAAGAATAGGTAAACTGACTCAACAATAAAGTAAAAGAATGGTCCTTCAAAGAGGAAAGCATCGATTGCTATATTTGTGCTAGAGCTTTGATTTTGAAAACATATAGAGAGCATAAAAGTAAAGTTTTGAGGGGTGTTTGTTGTTGTCAACGAATGGTAGCGGGTACTCTAACCCCCTTGCCAAACAAACCTTCAAAGAGCGGCTCCCATTTTATTTTATTTTTGGGTGGCACTCTGTCAACACCCGGATTTTTAAGTCCAGATGCCTATTATGCCATTCATCGCAATCCCAGGAATATTGTTTTTGCGAGACATAATAGCTTGATATCACAACACATCATTTATTACAACACGAAATCGTCTTACAACAAAGGATCACATGATCCAGTCTTAATACAACATAGTGGATCTAGAGATCCTATTACAAAACACATAGCGGAAGCGAAGTAACGGTCGCGGTCCATCTGTTCCACAGGCAACTGTTGACGTCAGGAGCGGTCCTAGTTGTCGTAGACGTTCTGCTGTCCATCTTCCTCGTACAACTGTTCACCTTCATAGTCTGGCCATTTGAATAGCCAGGGACAAAGCCATGAGTACTTTTAAAGTACTCGCAAACTAATACTAGTGTAAGCACTATCAATTGTGGTAAGGGGATACTAAGCTCTAGGTTGATTTGCATAAAGCCAAGTTTATTTCATAAATATTTAGTAAAGATGCTTGAATCAAATAGACTATCTCAAGTGGGAACATTAGTGTCATTCCCACAACTCAGTTGTGATTCAATCCCAAATCACCATTCAACTTGCCACAGCAAGTCACCAGTCATATGTCACATTTTTGAAAATGGTCTGATGACGGAACAGTATGGCCTTTCCAATCGTCCGTAACCGTGGACACGGCTATTCGAATAGTTCTACACTCTGCAGAGGTCGTACACTTGTGCCACAATATTTGCAATAATCCGTCAGGGTTAACTGGCCCTGATTTATCATACTCCGTATGCGGACTACCAACCATAACCTTTCACTTATATACTCTAGTACAGGCACCTCTCCCCATGAGCTTGGCCTCCCGGTGAAAACCAACCTGTTAACCCGGGAACTGCACAGGGCTTGGGCCGGACAATTCACCTCAATCACGTCATTCCGCAATATCTCATATTGCTTCGGAGGCAGCCCTTGGCATAACCCCTATGACGCTTGTTTAGAGGGAACCCATACTAAAGCACATAAATTTCTAGTTAAGCCCGTACCCATTTTGGGTATTGTGGGGGTACTTTCAAAATTGGAATGGTATCGCATCCGAACCCAACCATCAGTTTTATATCAAAAATCACCATCATCTCTTGGTCATATTCACCTTCAAAGTCATTCAATGGAATGAACCATCATTCCAAGGTTTCAACTTCATTTCAAAGTCACATGTTCCCATCTAGAGTAGTCCAATTTTAATTGATTAGCAATAGCAACTATATGAGGGGTGCTATCTAGCTTTGAGTGGTGCCAATCTAAATCAAGTATTGTTCTACTCTAGACCAAGTGAATCATAAACCAAAAAGTAACTTTGATAAATAAAATCAAGTAAAGCTTATAAAGTAAAAACTTTGGGATAGGTTCATAAAGTAAAATGTAATGATGCCTTGCTCTAGTAGAGCTTTGCACCCTGATGGTTAGCAAGTTTATTAGCTTGCATTAGTCTAGCTTGCAAGAATGTTAGCTTGCCTTGATTGGTGAAGTGATCAAAGTATTCTTCTTCTTCTTCTTGGTAGAATACCTCCTCCTCTTGATAGTCTCCGGTACTAGCGTCTATAAACGAATACGAGGATACAATCACCAAACAATACTTAAGCACTCTTAATTAGCCTTAGTGGCTCACACAATGATCTAGCATCACTACTTAACATTTATTACAAGATTATGCTAGAGTTTCCTTATTTAATAATAGGAAAATAATTTCCTCTCATTGAATCTTCTTAAGATTTAATTTCTCTTATGAATAATATATGACCTAGGTTGACTGAAGTCAACCTCTTCATACTTATCACTTGAGAAAATGATTTAAATGAGGTTCCATACCTCATGCAACTTAATACTAACCTGGTAATGAATTAATGTCACCAAATAATTTAAGGTGAGGTTACTTGGATTATGATTACTACCTCATATTGTATTACTTGAGAACAAGATTTAAATGAGAGGAGTATCTCTCATATAATTTAACACATAGTGATGGTTTATTTAAAGGACTATTATTGAGGTGTTTTAATATTCTCAAATAATCAGGGATGATCCCATGTTGATCAAGGTCAACACTTCACACTTAGTAGTTGAGAAAGTGAGTTAAATGAGATTCATCATCTCATGTGATTTAATTAATTTAATTATTATTTAGCTTTAAGATTTATAAGGGAGCAAGTATGAGCTTAGGAAATTAAAGGTCAACACATTACTTCCTATTATTTGAGAAGATAATTTAAAATGAGGTGAGCACCTCATACTGTTTTAGTAACACCTTTTACTGTTTTAATATTATTAATTAATTGAAAGTGAATTTTACTTGAACATGGGATCTACTTCATATTAATTTGGTTGAGGTAAGATTTAAATGAGACCAAAGTATCTCATATGATTTAATTAATAGGTTTGAATTTTTTTTAAATACTACTTATGAGAAGGATTAAGTATTTTCAAAAGTAAACCTATGGGTCATTAATTATGTGGTATTAATTCTTATTGAATTATTTGGACAAATGGTTTATGTGAGAAACTATACCTCATATAAGTTAAACTATCATCTAATGATTAACCTCTCTAATTAACCAAGCATGAGACTTATTTGATCTAGGTCAGTACCTCTATTTGAAATACTTAAGATCACAATTTAAATGAGAGAGGAGCCCTCATACTATTTAAATAATTCTATGTGTATGTATTAAAATGATCTAGAAATAGTTCCATAGCCATTATTTTAATTCTAGTTTATGATCATGCAAAACAACTATGATATATTTTTGCATAAATAATTAGATTATGTCAAATGTGATTTATTAGAGTTGGAATCAACTTAAAATCATTTCTAGATAATTTCTAATATTTATTTGAAGTCAGAAAAGTCCCTGCCCTGTTATTTTTATCATTTAAATTTAATTTCGAATTTGGACATGAGGCCAGTGCCATTATTTAGACAATTTTATGAGCTTTCTAAATATATAAAATTTGCTAAATTTGGTTTAGTAGAATTTAAACTATTTAAATTTGAAGTTGGCACCAGTATTGAATTCAGCTAAATTAATTAAACGACGTTTGAATTTGTGGGCCGCGCGGGAAAAGAACTTGGGCCGAAAGGATTTGAATGGAGGGAAACGGCCCAGTAACGGCGCGGCTGGGTTTAAATTCGCGGGCAGCAGGCGAGGCGACGTGGCACAATCTGGTGCGTTCACGAAATCGGGCGGCTTACCTCCTCCGGCGAGTCGACGGAACCCTAGGCTGCAGGAGGGTCCGGCGACGGCGATGCAGGGGCTCTCCTAGGCTGGCGACGGGGGCAATCGACGCAGCGTGGGACGGGGAGTCGAGTGGTGGCCGTGATTGGTCGGGGGAGGCACGGAGTCGTCGTCTTCGTCGAGCTATGGCAGCGGGGCTCCGGCCAAATTCCGGCGAGCTGCTGTCTAATTGAGGAGGGGAGGTGGTCGAGGAGAACAAGGGGAAGGAGGTGAAGCTAATGGTGTGAATAAATCGTCCAGAAGGGGTCTCCTTTTATAGGGGCTCGAGGTGCTGCGGGGGTGCCGTGGGGTTCGTCGACGGCCATGGCGCTCCAGGGCGCGAAGGGGCAAGCTAGAGGGCGCACGGCGTAGGCGTCGTCTAGGCGGAGCTAATGAGCTTGACGGCACGGCAAAAGGAGGTCTGAGGCGAGCTGGCGATGATGGCGTCCGTGCAGTACCGGCGCGGCAGGACGTCGATCATGGCGACGGTCAGGGGGCGTACGCGAGCTAGAGAGAGTGTCTAGGAGGTAGCTGGGGTAGTGGTGATCATGCGTGCTCAAGTGGAGGGGAAAAGAAGGACGGGCGAGTCCAGGCGAGGGCGTGCACCGGCGCGTCCAGGGCGTTGTCTGGGCGCGCTCACCGCGTGTCTGGCACGCCGTGGCGAGGTGCTGGGCGCGCCTGGTTTGGTCGATTGTGTGTGTCTCTTTGCGTAGGGAGGGTACATGCGTGCTTAGGGTAGTACATAGACGCTCGATGACATGGTGAGAGAGAGAGGGGAGAGCCAGGGAGAGCAATGCCAAAGGTGGCCGGCATGGGTACTCGGCATGCATAGTCTAGGGTTTTTCTTCTCCCTCCTCTCACTTCACTTGATCAGAGCTAGCACTAGGGTGAAGCAGGGGTCGTAGGGGAGTGCAATGATCAAAGCTAAAAGAGGTTTAGTGAAGAAACCAGTGGGTAATAGGGTGACACACAATTCTGGATTATTGCATGCAAGGTGTTCGATGATATGGCCGCATGAACTTTTATTTGGATTTTTGCAATTCTTTTTGGTGGAGCTTATTTATATATTAATTGTGATTGAATGGTGGTGGTGGTGGTCAATTTGGTCAAGATTTGTAACAATTCAAAAAGTGGGTCATCTTCACATAGATTCAAAGTCTCCACTTGTCAATCTTATTCTGGTCAACCTAGTCAATATTATCCATGATGGTCAACATGAAAAGTACTCACCTTGACATGGTCTTGGATGACATGGTCATAGTTGACCAAGTTTAGTTTGAGAGTTGAGAAATACAGAGGGGTAAAGTGGGGAACATTTTATAAAATGGCAAAGTGACCATTATCACATGTATGTTGAATTTGAGTTTTGCTTTGATTTAATTCTTGATCCAATGATGCAATTGTGTTAGTTTATCATATTGAAGTATTTTAGAAGCAATGGGGCAAGCAAATTTGGCCTTGGTGAAGGATTTGCATTTTGGCATATGTGTATGTGAGTGAATTTTGGGAATTTTCTCCCTATTTGATTTCTATCCATTTGATTTGACTTTGGTTGACTCTTATGTGGTTCTTATGAGTTTAGTAACATTTTAAGAGCATTGAAACTAAATCAAATGGTCTTTTTCAAAGATTTGCAAAATTGGCCTTAATACATAAGAGGTGAAGTGTTGAAATTTCATAACTTGTACTAGGGTTGTTCTTGCTTCACTTGATCATGGGTTAGGGTCCATTTAGTGTTATAATAGGTTTAGGGATGGTGTCACACCATTTAGTCAAGGTTTAGAGACCTTGGTCAATGTTTGGTGAAATGCCTATGTGTCACATATGCTTTTATGCATATGTGGTATTTTATTTTTAATTTGACTTGGTTTGGCCCAATTGGTTTTGTTGAATGTTGAAATGATATTTGGAGATGATCCAACCATTCACAACAAGTCTTAGGGTTAGTTCCCTTAAATTCACATATTTGCTATTTAGCTCTCATATGCCTCTATGGCATTTTTAATTTCTTTATATTATTTTTAGTTTCAACTTGGCAATGATTTAAGAAGTGCTATATAAGGTTTACAAAGCTTTTCTAATCTTTTAAATAGAGTGAAAGGGTCTAGGGTAAATATTTATAATTGTAGCCATAGGCACATATGCCTTTTTCTCATTTAATTTCCTTTTATTTTATTTTCACTAGAATGATGAGAAGAGGGGTGAGTCTTTAGGGTTTAAGATTATTTCCAATAATCATAACAAGTAATCATAGCAATAGCACAAGAATTAAGCAAGGTTATTATGTACTAATCTTAATTTAATAAAAGTTTTTGTTGGTTCCAAAATTTGGAACTAGGGAAATTCATTTGTTTTGTGTTGTATTTTTCTGGGATGTTACAAACCCTTCCCCCTTAAACAAATCTCGTCCCGAGATTTTAAGAGGAGTTAGGTTCCTAAGAGAGATTGAGCATTTTGATTAACAGGAAGGCATACTTGTCAGGGTCTGGGGTGCTTCCTGGGCTTCAGTGGCAGTCATGTGGTAGAAACGTCCGTTGTTGTTGTTTCGGTTTCTTCTACTTGCGAAGCGGCGTTGTTGCTGGGCAGGTGCAGCGGTGTTGGAGGCAATCTTGGCAAGCTTCTTGGGGCATTCTTTGGAGAAGTGGCCTACAACTCCACATTCATAACAGTTTACCGTTGACTTGTCCTTCGGGGCGACGGGGATGGTATTACTTCCAGCCTCTGTTGGTGTTGGTGTTGTTCCCACTGTTGTTGTGGCTGTTGGGGTTGCGGTTGTTATTGTTGTTGCCTCCGGGCTTCGGGGGTCCTCCGTGGTTGTTGCTGTAGTTGGGGCGATAAGTCTGAGCAGGTGGCCTGTTGTTTCTGGGGGTGAATCCTCCAGAGGAGTTATTGCGGTGCTTCTGGGTATGGTGGGGTCCATTCTGGTTCATCATTCTGCGCTTGCGGTTCTCATTGGCCTGATGCAGCTTTCCTTCCATCTGTATGGCTGAGTCTACGAGGGCTTCGAGGTCAGCGAACGGGATATTTACTAACAACATTGCAGTCCGTTCAAAAAGCTTTCCTTTCTCTTCTCATTGGTGTCGGTCTCGTCCGGGGCGTACCTTGACAGAGTGAGAAACCTGTCGCGGTATTCCACCACAGACATTCTTCCTTGCTTGAGTTCGCGGAACTCGTCTCTCATTTTCTTGATTAATCCTTGGGGCACATGGTACTTGCTGAACTTCAGTTTGAAGTCTTCCCATGCCATCATCTGTCCCGCATTCATTGCACGGGCACTAGTCCACCAGGCTCTTGCAGGTCCTGACAGGTAGTGGGTGGCAAATAGTACTTTTTCTGCGGCTTCAACTCCCGCAACTTCAAGGTTGTTTTCTATTGTCTGGATCCAGTCATCGGCATCGAGGGGTTCTTCGGTTTTGTTGAACATTGGAGGGTTGGTGTTCTGGAAATTCTTCAGCTTTGACCCAAGGTGGTCGTGGTTTCCATGGCCTTGATTGTTCTGAGCTATTTGTTGCAGTACGGCAAGATTTGCTTGGCGTTCAGCTCTTTCGGCTTCCCGGTCTGCCATCATTGTCTGCAGTAGTTGCATCATGGCATCCTGATTTGCGTTGCGGTTTGGGGGTGCCATCTGATTATGTAGATATATCATGAGGTAAGAGGGAATTTTCTATGGCTTATTTTGAGTTAAGTTTAAACTTAAACTTAAGATATTTTCAGGATGAACATAACACATATTTTATTTATTCACAACAAACATCACACATTACAAGCTAAAGCACTAAGGGTTTTAAGAACCCTTTTTCCACAAACTACGATACATGGTGCGGGATACAACTCACACCTACGTAAGTGAAGCTAGTGAAACTATTCCTCAGGGTCTTCATCCACATCGATGGGAATGATCCCATCCTCTGCAGCCTCCAGAAACTCGTAGTCCTCCTCATCGGTGAACTCGTCATCCTCAAAGTCGTTGTCGTCACTCAGGAAGTCATCGCCTCCTTGGATGTCTTCTCCATCTTCTTCCATCTCCTGGATCTGGTCCTGCTGTGTCCGGACAGTCACCTCTAAGGTGCGAATCTTCTCGCGAAGACGGGTGATAGTAGCGACATTCTTGGCGCGCTGCAGGCGGAGTGACCTGCGGTCCTTGGCGAGTAGCCTGATGGCGTCAGCATGATGAGCCAAAGCCATCTGGGCACGGTGGGAGTGAACACGTGTCAGCTCCAGATCCTTCCGGGTCTCGTGAAGCATAAAGTCCAAATGCTGCACATGGATCTTGAGCACCGGGTGCGAAGAGAGTGCCATGGGTTCCCCCATGGTGTCGTGCCTCGCGAAGTGGGCGAAGCGGCTTCCCCGGAGTGCGGCGATGTTCTGTCCGCACACCCGAGCAAGTCCCTCCTGAAGGGCGTGAGCAAGACCGTCCACCCAGCTGTATGCCTTGAAGGAGAAAAGGATCCTCTCCGAGATGGGAGGTTCCGAGCTTCCCTTCAAGTCAGCGGTGATCATCCACTGCTGTTCTCCAGTGGGGGTGTTGTGGATCCGGACTCCGTGGAACTTGGGAGGTGGGCGTTCGAGCCTCTCGGACACTAGGTACAAGTCGCGCTCAAACACCAGACTTCCTCCGTTTTCCAGATCGTAGGTTTCCGTCTGGACGTAAGGCTCCATCTGAAAGTGAAATGGATGAGTAAGTTAGAGATGTGAACAAGTGTGGCAAACTTTTAAATGGATTTATAAGGAGATGCATGGATTATTTTTAAGAAGATCTGGTAGAGAAGAAAATGAATAAGTTTTCATAAATACTCACTTTATTTGTTTTTGAAACTAACATTTTTCTGAACGTCCATTCTAACTAGGGTCTCCTAAGGTCAAACAATGGCTCTGATACCAACTTGTCAACACCCGGATTTTTAAGTCCAGATGCCTATTATGCCATTCATCGCAATCCCAGGAATATTGTTTTTGCGAGACATAATAGCTTGATATCACAACACATCATTTATTACAACACGAAATCGTCTTACAACAAAGGATCACATGATCCAGTCTTAATACAACATAGTGGATCTAGAGATCCTATTACAAAACACATAGCGGAAGCGAAGTAACGGTCGCGGTCCATCTGTTCCACAGGCAACTGTTGACGTCAGGAGCGGTCCTAGTTGTCGTAGACGTTCTGCTGTCCATCTTCCTCGTACAACTGTTCACCTTCATAGTCTGGCCATTTGAATAGCCAGGGACAAAGCCATGAGTACTTTTAAAGTACTCGCAAACTAATACTAGTGTAAGCACTATCAATTGTGGTAAGGGGATACTAAGCTCTAGGTTGATTTGCATAAAGCCAAGTTTATTTCATAAATATTTAGTAAAGATGCTTGAATCAAATAGACTATCTCAAGTGGGAACATTAGTGTCATTCCCACAACTCAGTTGTGATTCAATCCCAAATCACCATTCAACTTGCCACAGCAAGTCACCAGTCATATGTCACATTTTTGAAAATGGTCTGATGACGGAACAGTATGGCCTTTCCAATCGTCCGTAACCGTGGACACGGCTATTCGAATAGTTCTACACTCTGCAGAGGTCGTACACTTGTGCCACAATATTTGCAATAATCCGTCAGGGTTAACTGGCCCTGATTTATCATACTCCGTATGCGGACTACCAACCATAACCTTTCACTTATATACTCTAGTACAGGCACCTCTCCCCATGAGCTTGGCCTCCCGGTGAAAACCAACCTGTTAACCCGGGAACTGCACAGGGCTTGGGCCGGACAATTCACCTCAATCACGTCATTCCGCAATATCTCATATTGCTTCGGAGGCAGCCCTTGGCATAACCCCTATGACGCTTGTTTAGAGGGAACCCATACTAAAGCACATAAATTTCTAGTTAAGCCCGTACCCATTTTGGGTATTGTGGGGGTACTTTCAAAATTGGAATGGTATCGCATCCGAACCCAACCATCAGTTTTATATCAAAAATCACCATCTTCTCTTGGTCATATTCACCTTCAAAGTCATTCAATGGAATGAACCATCATTCCAAGGTTTCAACTTCATTTCAAAGTCACATGTTCCCATCTAGAGTAGTCCAATTTTAATTGATTAGCAATAGCAACTATATGAGGGGTGCTATCTAGCTTTGAGTGGTGCCAATCTAAATCAAGTATTGTTCTACTCTAGACCAAGTGAATCATAAACCAAAAAGTAACTTTGATAAATAAAATCAAGTAAAGCTTATAAAGTAAAAACTTTGGGATAGGTTCATAAAGTAAAATGTAATGATGCCTTGCTCTAGTAGAGCTTTGCACCCTGATGGTTAGCAAGTTTATTAGCTTGCATTAGTCTAGCTTGCAAGAATGTTAGCTTGCCTTGATTGGTGAAGTGATCAAAGTATTCTTCTTCTTCTTCTTGGTAGAATACCTCCTCCTCTTGATAGTCTCCGGTACTAGCGTCTATAAACGAATACGAGGATACAATCACCAAACAATACTTAAGCACTCTTAATTAGCCTTAGTGGCTCACACAATGATCTAGCATCACTACTTAACATTTATTACAAGATTATGCTAGAGTTTCCTTATTTAATAATAGGAAAATAATTTCCTCTCATTGAATCTTCTTAAGATTTAATTTCTCTTATGAATAATATATGACCTAGGTTGACTGAAGTCAACCTCTTCATACTTATCACTTGAGAAAATGATTTAAATGAGGTTCCATACCTCATGCAACTTAATACTAACCTGGTAATGAATTAATGTCACCAAATAATTTAAGGTGAGGTTACTTGGATTATGATTACTACCTCATATTGTATTACTTGAGAACAAGATTTAAATGAGAGGAGTATCTCTCATATAATTTAACACATAGTGATGGTTTATTTAAAGGACTATTATTGAGGTGTTTTAATATTCTCAAATAATCAGGGATGATCCCATGTTGATCAAGGTCAACACTTCACACTTAGTAGTTGAGAAAGTGAGTTAAATGAGATTCATCATCTCATGTGATTTAATTAATTTAATTCTTATTTAGCTTTAAGATTTATAAGGGAGCAAGTATGAGCTTAGGAAATTAAAGGTCAACACATTACTTCCTATTATTTGAGAAGATAATTTAAAATGAGGTGAGCACCTCATACTGTTTTAGTAACACCTTTTACTGTTTTAATATTATTAATTAATTGAAAGTGAATTTTACTTGAACATGGGATCTACTTCATATTAATTTGGTTGAGGTAAGATTTAAATGAGACCAAAGTATCTCATATGATTTAATTAATAGGTTTGAATTTTTTTTAAATACTACTTATGAGAAGGATTAAGTATTTTCAAAAGTAAACCTATGGGTCATTAATTATGTGGTATTAATTCTTATTGAATTATTTGGACAAATGGTTTATGTGAGAAACTATACCTCATATAAGTTAAACTATCATCTAATGATTAACCTCTCTAATTAACCAAGCATGAGACTTATTTGATCTAGGTCAGTACCTCTATTTGAAATACTTAAGATCACAATTTAAATGAGAGAGGAGCCCTCATACTATTTAAATAATTCTATGTGTATGTATTAAAATGATCTAGAAATAGTTCCATAGCCATTATTTTAATTCTAGTTTATGATCATGCAAAACAACTATGATATATTTTTGCATAAATAATTAGATTATGTCAAATGTGATTTATTAGAGTTGGAATCAACTTAAAATCATTTCTAGATAATTTCTAATATTTATTTGAAGTCAGAAAAGTCCCTGCCCTGTTATTTTTATCATTTAAATTTAATTTCGAATTTGGACATGAGGCCAGTGCCATTATTTAGACAATTTTATGAGCTTTCTAAATATATAAAATTTGCTAAATTTGGTTTAGTAGAATTTAAACTATTTAAATTTGAAGTTGGCACCAGTATTGAATTCAGCTAAATTAATTAAACGACGTTTGAATTTGTGGGCCGCGCGGGAAAAGAACTTGGGCCGAAAGGATTTGAATGGAGGGAAACGGCCCAGTAACGGCGCGGCTGGGTTTAAATTCGCGGGCAGCAGGCGAGGCGACGTGGCACAATCTGGTGCGTTCACGAAATCGGGCGGCTTACCTCCTCCGGCGAGTCGACGGAACCCTAGGCTGCAGGAGGGTCCGGCGACGGCGATGCAGGGGCTCTCCTAGGCTGGCGACGGGGGCAATCGACGCAGCGTGGGACGGGGAGTCGAGTGGTGGCCGTGATTGGTCGGGGGAGGCACGGAGTCGTCGTCTTCGTCGAGCTATGGCAGCGGCAGGCTCCGGCCAAATTCCGGCGAGCTGCTGTCTAATTGAGGAGGGGAGGTGGTCGAGGAGAACAAGGGGAAGGAGGTGAAGCTAATGGTGTGAATAAATCGTCCAGAAGGGGTCTCCTTTTATAGGGGCTCGAGGTGCTGCGGGGGTGCCGTGGGGTTCGTCGACGGCCATGGCGCTCCAGGGCGCGAAGGGGCAAGCTAGAGGGCGCACGGCGTAGGCGTCGTCTAGGCGGAGCTAATGAGCTTGACGGCACGGCAAAAGGAGGTCTGAGGCGAGCTGGCGATGATGGCGTCCGTGCAGTACCGGCGCGGCAGGACGTCGATCATGGCGACGGTCAGGGGGCGTACGCGAGCTAGAGAGAGTGTCTAGGAGGTAGCTGGGGTAGTGGTGATCATGCGTGCTCAAGTGGAGGGGAAAAGAAGGACGGGCGAGTCCAGGCGAGGGCGTGCACCGGCGCGTCCAGGGCGTTGTCTGGGCGCGCTCACCGCGTGTCTGGCACGCCGTGGCGAGGTGCTGGGCGCGCCTGGTTTGGTCGATTGTGTGTGTCTCTTTGCGTAGGGAGGGTACATGCGTGCTTAGGGTAGTACATAGACGCTCGATGACATGGTGAGAGAGAGAGGGGAGAGCCAGGGAGAGCAATGCCAAAGGTGGCCGGCATGGGTACTCGGCATGCATAGTCTAGGGTTTTTCTTCTCCCTCCTCTCACTTCACTTGATCAGAGCTAGCACTAGGGTGAAGCAGGGGTCGTAGGGGAGTGCAATGATCAAAGCTAAAAGAGGTTTAGTGAAGAAACCAGTGGGTAATAGGGTGACACACAATTCTGGATTATTGCATGCAAGGTGTTCGATGATATGGCCGCATGAACTTTTATTTGGATTTTTGCAATTCTTTTTGGTGGAGCTTATTTATATATTAATTGTGATTGAATGGTGGTGGTGGTGGTCAATTTGGTCAAGATTTGTAACAATTCAAAAAGTGGGTCATCTTCACATAGATTCAAAGTCTCCACTTGTCAATCTTATTCTGGTCAACCTAGTCAATATTATCCATGATGGTCAACATGAAAAGTACTCACCTTGACATGGTCTTGGATGACATGGTCATAGTTGACCAAGTTTAGTTTGAGAGTTGAGAAATACAGAGGGGTGAAGTGGGGAACATTTTATAAAATGGCAAAGTGACCATTATCACATGTATGTTGAATTTGAGTTTTGCTTTGATTTAATTCTTGATCCAATGATGCAATTGTGTTAGTTTATCATATTGAAGTATTTTAGAAGCAATGGGGCAAGCAAATTTGGCCTTGGTGAAGGATTTGCATTTTGGCATATGTGTATGTGAGTGAATTTTGGGAATTTTCTCCCTATTTGATTTCTATCCATTTGATTTGACTTTGGTTGACTCTTATGTGGTTCTTATGAGTTTAGTAACATTTTAAGAGCATTGAAACTAAATCAAATGGTCTTTTTCAAAGATTTGCAAAATTGGCCTTAATACATAAGAGGTGAAGTGTTGAAATTTCATAACTTGTACTAGGGTTGTTCTTGCTTCACTTGATCATGGGTTAGGGTCCATTTAGTGTTATAATAGGTTTAGGGATGGTGTCACACCATTTAGTCAAGGTTTAGAGACCTTGGTCAATGTTTGGTGAAATGCCTATGTGTCACATATGCTTTTATGCATATGTGGTATTTTATTTTTAATTTGACTTGGTTTGGCCCAATTGGTTTTGTTGAATGTTGAAATGATATTTGGAGATGATCCAACCATTCACAACAAGTCTTAGGGTTAGTTCCCTTAAATTCACATATTTGCTATTTAGCTCTCATATGCCTCTATGGCATTTTTAATTTCTTTATATTATTTTTAGTTTCAACTTGGCAATGATTTAAGAAGTGCTATATAAGGTTTACAAAGCTTTTCTAATCTTTTAAATAGAGTGAAAGGGTCTAGGGTAAATATTTATAATTGTAGCCATAGGCACATATGCCTTTTTCTCATTTAATTTCCTTTTATTTTATTTTCACTAGAATGATGAGAAGAGGGGTGAGTCTTTAGGGTTTAAGATTATTTCCAATAATCATAACAAGTAATCATAGCAATAGCACAAGAATTAAGCAAGGTTATTATGTACTAATCTTAATTTAATAAAAGTTTTTGTTGGTTCCAAAATTTGGAACTAGGGAAATTCATTTGTTTTGTGTTGTATTTTTCTGGGATGTTACACACTCCTTCCAACCTTTAAACAAATGGCGCGTGCCTGCCAACAATCTCATACCATGAAGGAGTGCCTTTTTATTTTAGTTTTATTATGATGACACTCCTCCCCACCTTTGCTTTCTCAAGCCATGGCTAACCGAATCCTTCGGGTGCCGTCCAACAATCACATACCATGGAGGGTGTCTATTTTTGTTAATTAATTTGGGACTGGGAATCCCATTGCCAGCTCTTTTTGCAAAATTATTGGATAAGCGGATGAAGCCACTAGTCCATTGGTGAAAGTTGCCCAACAAGATTGAAAGATAAACACCACATACTTCCTCATGAGCTATAAAACATTGACACAAATCAGAGGTGATAAATTTTGAATGGTTTAAAGGTAGCACTCAAGCAATTTACTTTGGAATGGCGGAGAAATACCATGTAGTAGGTAGGTATGGTGGACACAAATGGCATGAATATTGGCTCAAGTATTTGGATGCATGAGAAGTATTCCCTCTCGATACAAGGTTTAGGCTAGCAAGGTTATTTGAAGCAAACTCAAGTATGAAATGGTGCAGCAAGACTCACATATAAACATATTGTAAACATTATAAGACTTTACATCGTCTCCTTGTTGTTCAAACACCTCAACCAGAAAATATCTAGACTTAGAGAGACCAATCATGCAAACCAAATTTTAACAAGCTCTATGTAATTATTCATTAATGGGTACAAGGTACATGATGCAAGAGCTTAACCAAGATCTATATGAGCACAACAATTGCCAAGTTTCACATTATTCAAGACATTATACCAATTACTACATGTAGCATTTCCCGTTTCCAACCATAAATTAACGAAGCAGTTTCAACCTTCGCCATGAAAATTAAAAGCTAAGAACACATGTGTTCATACGAACCAGCGGAGCGTGTCTCTCTCCCAAACAATCATTTATTCAAACAAAAACAAAAACAAAAGCATACAGACGCTCCAAGTAAAGTACATAAGATGTGACCGAATAAAAATATAGTTTCACTAGAAGAAACCTGATAAGTTGTCGATGAAGAAGGGGATGCCTTGGGCATCCCCAAGCTTAGATGCTTGAGTCTTCTTAAAATATGCAGGGATGAACCACTGGGGCATCCCCAAGCTTAGACCTTTCACTCTTCTCGATCTCATTATATCACCCTCTTCTATTGACCCTTGAAAACTTCCTTCACACCAAACTTCAAGCAAACTCATTAGAGGGTTAGTGCACAATCAAAATTCACATGTTCAGAGGTGACACAATCATTATTTTCACTTCTGGACATTGCATAATGCTACTGGACATTAATGGATCAAAGAAATAAATCCAACATAGCAAAAGAGGCAATGCGAAATAAAAGGCAGAATCTGTCAAAAACAGAACAGTCCGTAAAGACGAATTTAAAGATGGCACCAGACTTGCTCAAATGGAAAAACTCAAAACTAATGAAAGTTGCGTACATATCTGAGGATCACGCTCGTAAATTGGCAGATTTTTTCGAATTTTCTACAGAGAACTATGCCCAGATTCGTGACAGACAGCAATGCTGTTTCTGCGCAGCGATCCCAAATATAACATCAACTTTGACATAGAAACTTTACTTGGCACAAAAACATGATAAGGAGAGGTTGCTACAGTAGTAAACAACTTCCAAGACACAAATATAAAACAAAGTACTGTAGCAAAATAACACATGGGTTATCTCCCAAGAAGTTCTTTCTTTATAGCCATTAAGATGGGCTCAGCAATTTTGGTGATGCACCCGCAAGAAATAGTATTTGAAGCAAAAGAGAGCTTCAAGAGGCAATTCAAAACACATTTGAGCCTAACATGCTTCCTATGCAAAAGAATCTTATACACAAATGAATTCATGAAGAGCAAAGTGGCAAGCATAAGAGGATAAAACACGAGTAACTTAAAGATTCTCAACATAAAGAGGGGAAACTTAATATTATTAAGATGCATATAACCATATTTCCCTCTCTCATAATAACTTTCAGTAGCATCATTGATGAAATCCACAATATACCCGTCACTTAAAACATTCTTGTCATGGTTCATATGCATAGAAGTATCATTAATTTTGGCATAAGAAGAGTTATTCCCATTAATAGTAATTGGAGCAAGATTATTATCAAGAATTTGAACATGGTAAACAAGTTGCATACTAAGGGAATGGTTTTTAGCAAGCCCATCATAACTATGACAAGTTTCATAAGGATAATTGTAACATGTGTCATATACATCTCTATAGCAATTATCTAAACCAGAATATGTAATATCATCATTTTCACTAAAAGTAGAAGTCTCAAATATAGGATCTTCAAGCACAACATCCCCAAGCTTAGGGCTTTCAATATCATCGTTTAAGGGGACATGAATAATGCTATCATCATTACTTTCATAATCAGTACCAAAGAGATTTCCAATATCAAAGGTAGTGTGCTCATCCAAATCATGATCACTAATATGGGTAAAGGGTATAGGAAGATCATCGTACTCAGATTCATTATCATAATAATCATTAGGAGCAACATACTTACGGTTACCTAGCGTTATCTCATTCACGCGGGGATACGCCGTTACCTCTTTCTTTTTATTCTCCTTCTTCTTCTTCTTCTTCTTCGTTCCCTTCTTCTTCTTCTTCTCCTTCTCCTCGTTCCCCTCTTTAGGAGGAAGAGGCTTGAATGGTGGCTTGTCCGCATAACCTGATTTTCTTTTAGAAACAATAGAAGAAACTTGGGAGGATCCCTCCTTTTCATTAATTAGTTGAAAACACACAGCGGTCCTATCATATTTTGGCAAGGTGTCATCTTCTAAAATATTTTGTATGTAAATATTTGTATGGCTATTATCAATGCAATAAGAAAGACAACCATGCAGGACATCATCAATATCAAGATCGTTAATATTTAACAAAGAAATTTTTCTTGACAACTCTTCACACTTTAAAAATAAGGTAAGTTCATCATGCTGATTAGGAATAATTTCATCATCACAATACAAATTTGCAGCACTCATGGGGTTTGAATTATCATTGGAGGAACATTGAAAATTAAAATGACCAACTCTATGGCAAAGTTCACAAATAAAAGGATAGAGGGCACACACTTTTTCTCCAAGATCATCTAGAGCTCTAGACCACTTTCTAGTTTTTTCATTTCTGTGATGGATACAATATTCATCTTCTATTTGATTAATTCCACAAGGTCTATGTATTCCACAAAAATTAACATGCTTATAGGAAATAGCATTCTTAGGAGTTTGAGCATGCTTATTGCAATCATTAACAACAATGTCATTCTTCATGCAAGCCTCTTTAAAAGGTTCATGATACTTATCAAAATTCTTTTTAGGCAATTCTAAATGAGAAGCAAAGGCTTTATAAAGATTTGCAGCAACTTGAGAGTCAAGACCATAAGTAGCACTCATATTTCGAAATTTATCAGTATTCATAAAAGTTTCAATGCATTCATAATCATAGTTTATACCTGACTCTTTACCTTTGTCGTTCTCCCAATCTTCAGCGTTCTCCTTAATCCGATCAAGAAGGTCCCTTTTAAACTCTTCTTTATTGCTCGTGAATGATCCAGAACAAGTAGTATCCAGCAAGGTCTTATCTTGAAAAGAAAGTCTTGCATAGAAATTATCAATGATGATATTACCTGGAAGCTCATGATTGGGGCATTTGAGCATTAAAGTCTTCAATCTCTCCCATGCTTGGGCAATACTCTCTCCATCATGAGGCCAAAAATTATATATATGGTTTCGATCTTTGTGAATTTCACTTGGAGGATAGAACTTGGAATAAAATAGAGGCACAATATCCTTCCAATCAAGAGAGCTCCCGTCCTTCAATAGTTTATACCAATGCGCCGCTTCACCAGATAGCGACATAACAAATAATTTCTTTCTAACTTAATTCATGCAAAAACAGTAAATGATTACTAGGATGGACAGTTCCATCCCCTTCATAGCGGTTATCCATAACACGTTCAATAATTTTCATAGGTATTTTATACGGAATACTTTCAGCAGGTGGATTTAAAATATCAGAAGCATCATTAAAGTTATCGCATATGGGAGATAAAGCATTATCAGAACAAAATATTTCTTCCAAAGCGGAGGAGCTAAAAAGATTATTTTTATGTAAACCAGCTTCCCCAAGCTTAGACTTCTTCATAGCATTAGCAGTAATTGCATTCATACTAATAACATTGCTACTATCATGTAAATAAGGTTCCATAGGTTTTTTAATTTTTGCATCAAACCATCCATGTCTTAAATCAGGAAATAGAATAAGAAGCTCACTAATTTTTTTGTTGTTTTCCATTATGCCTAACTAGTGAAAAATAAAAACAAGAAACAAAAAGATGTAATTGCAGAGTCTAAAGGAAATAGACACACACAATGGCATCAGAAAAGTACTTACCTGGAACCGAAGTGTGAGTACCTTTTACCTTTCCTCCCACGGCGCTAAAAGTGCTTGATGTCTACGGGTGCTTCTATTCTTGTAGACAGTGTTGGGCCTCCAAGTGCAGAGGTTTGTAGAACAGCAGCAAGTTTCCCTTAAGTGGATTACCCAAGGTTTATCGAACTCAGGGAGGAAGAGGTCAAAGATATCCCTCTCAAGCAACCCTGCAATCACAAAGCAAGAAGTCTCTTGTGTCCCCAACACACCAAATACACTTGTCAGGTGTATAGGTGCACTAGTTCGGCGAAGAGATAGTGAAATACAAGTAATATGGATGTATATGAGTGGTAATAGCAATCTGAATAAAATATGGCAGCGAGTAAACATGCAACAAAACAGTAAACAAACGGAGATTCGATGCTTGGAAGCAAGGCCTAGGGGCTTTCACTAGTGGACACTCTCAACAATGATCACATAATAGGACTACTCTACACTCTTTTGTTGGATGATGAACGCATTGCGTAGGATTACACGAACCCTCAATGCCGGAGTTAACAAGCTCCACAATGCAATGTTCATATTTAAATAACCTTAGAGTGCAAGATAGATCAACATAATTACACCAAGAACTAACATAGCATGCACACTATCACCATCACGCATATGTAGGAGGAATAATACACATCAATACCATCATAGCAATAATTAACTTCATAATCTACAAGAGATCATAATCATAGCCTACGCCAAGTACTCACACGGTGCACACACTATCACCTTTACACACATGGAGGAGGAATAGAGTACTTTAATAACATCACTAGAGTAGCGCATAGACGATATTCAACTAGATCACATAAAGAGAGAGATGAACCACATAGCTACAGCGGAGCCCTCAGCCCCGGGGTGAATTACTCCCTCCTCATCATGGAGGCAGCGATGGCGGTGAAGATGGCGGTGGAGACGGCGGTGGAGACGACTCGGGGGCAATTCCCCGTCCGGCAGGTGCCGAACAGAGTTCTGTCCCCGAATCTTGATTTCGCGATGGCGGCGGCTCGAAGGTTTTCTCCGTATCGTGGGTCTCCGTCGGGGTTTTTAGGTCGGGAGGCTTAAATAGGCGAAGAGAGGGAGTCGGAGGGGCCACGGGGTGCCAGACCACGGGGGCGCGCCCCGGCCCGCGCCGGGGTGTGGTGTGGGGCCCCCTGGCCCCTCGACCCTCTCCGGTGCTCTGGAAGCTTCGGGAAAAATAGGAACCTGGGCGGTGATTTCGTCCGATTCGAGAATATTTCGTTACTAGGATTTCTGAAACCAAAAACAGCAGAAAAAGAACTGGCCTTTCGGCATCTCGTCAATAGGTTAGTTCCGGAAAACGCATAATAATGACATATAATGTGTATAAAACATGTAGATATCATCAATAAAGTGGCATGGAACATAAGAAATTATAGATACGTTTGAGACGTATCAGTCCCACATGTCATCTTCTATGAAGAATAAAAGTTTCCTTTGTTGGATTTACTTTTGACCCCTAATTTATGGCTATTTGCCTTTTTTTTCTTTCGATCATCTGCCGACTTTGTAATGATGAGGAGGCTGCTGGCAGATCTGTCCCACATGTCAGCCTCTCTGAACTATAAATGTTTCCTTTCTATGATTTATTTTTGACACCTATTTTCGGGATACTTGCTTTTTTTTGGGATCTCCTACCGCATTTGAAATGTTGAGGACGCTGCTGGCTCGTGGGTCCCACTTGGCATCCTCTTTGGACGATAAACCTTCATTTCTTGTTAATGACAGGTTTATCTGTATTATTTTTGCAGACTAATACAAGCTCTTTCGCTCCAAGATCTTGCAAGTTAATAGAATAAATCATGGAATTATTAGGATATGTTTTAAATTTCAAATCTACTTTATGAATTTTTAAAAATACCATGATCCATGTGGGTATGGAGCGATCAAGGATTTTCATATTGTCCATTAGCAGTTTCAAAATTTGCAACCCAATAATTCAAAATAAATACAAACAACTTTTATGTAGAATCTCCGTGTTTTTGTTTTTTTGCCAATCATAGGATCTGTGGTTCTTTAGAAAAGGGCCGACATTGCATGAGCAGAAAGGCCCATTTGTAGTTATTGGGCTTCGACAGCCGGAGCAAGTAGGCCAATAGCAAATACAGTACCATGTAGATGGCCGTTGGAACCCAAAAGTATTTGTTGCCTAGACTTAGATGCCAAACTCAGCCTTATTGACATGAACCTTGCTATGCACACGACAATTTCAGTCCGATCCGTGTACGAAACACAAGATCCAACCCTTCGTGTGAGGAAGCAGGTGGCAGCACACCTCCAGATGCTCAATCGTACATACGCATATCATATAGGAGTTGTCGTATGTACATCAGTTCCGTATTGACATGTTTTTTTCTTTGGTTCACATGTGGGGTCCACACAGTTACCTAGGTCGCACATCACTTCCTTGCTCGTAGTTCATGCATGTTCAGTTTGGGGATGGGGTGGAACCGAACACACCCCGTGCCAGTGGATGTACTTTACCCTTTAGCGGCGAAAAAATAGGAATGGTCCTCTCATGAGTATGATCAACAAGAGGTGGCTATATTATAAAGGACGTACACACATTGTAATTATAGTGCTGATGAAATAAAGTCAATCCTAAAACAGCCATGCATGGGTTATAATATGAAGGCAACACAAAATACAAAAGCAGGGCAGTGTTCAAATAAACTGATTCAAACTAGTACATACTAAAAACAGTGTACTACTTCTCAACACTTCAAGCATAATAAAAAAGTGTGTCAGTGTTTTTTTAAAGGTAGCACCGAACGGGCAATGTTCAAAGCAGGCTTAAACCACATAGCCGCTTGTCGGACATTATCCCAACCATCTCTGGGAAGGCTGATAACTCCCACAGTCTCACCTTCATCTGGCTGGAGGTTGCAGCGCAAAATTTTAGGGTATTGATTATGAAGAATCTTCCGGTATGCTGTGTAGACGCAGTTTTTCCTCATGAATGGAACCAATGTGCCATCAGGAGCTTTGGATTCACACTTCTTCAGGTTGGCAATGATCGGGTAATTGAGTCCGAGGAACAGAGAGTGGTCGCGAGGCTGTTAACCTGCCTCCAAAGAAAGTCCCCTGCACGTGCAGTAGATAAGGGATCCTGCTCAAAGACGTAGGTGGCAACAGGAGGATACTGCCGTAGCTGAAGCCCATTAGCAGCATAGGGAATGTCAGGAGGTACTTCAGCATTGGCAATCCCAATGTTGTTTACTGTAAGGATGATCATCAATCGCTTGCCATCAGCAGTTGGAGCGAGGAACCACGCGTACTGCTGATCATCCACCACCGGTGGCGGGATTACGAACGGGGACATCGGGTTTTCTGCAATATTAGAAATGGAGACGAATAGGGTGTTACTGGCAACCATATTCAAACAGCAGCACTGTTCATCGTTCATGCTCACAGTATAAATACGACTATGTAAGCTAAGGACATTGGTCATTCATGTGTTCAAATCGAGTGTCCAATATATCAGTTATACTGCATCCATCCCACGAAACTAGTCTTAACTTCGCCAAAACTAGACACTAGTTAGTGTATACACAGTTATATACTACCTCTGTCCCACCGAAAGTGTCTGAGATTTGTCCAAATTCAGATGTATCTAGACAGTGAAAGCATCACATCCTTATTAACATGGTGGTCTCGAGTTCGAGCCCTGGCTTTCGCAATTTATCCTAAAATTGTTGTTGCCCCCTAAGTGGATGCAGCTATCCATTCAGTAGAAGAATTTGCATTTTAGAGTTGAAGGTTCATAATCTCTTCTCTAGTATTACTAGTAAAGAGTACACATGGTATTTGTTTACCTCATTTTCGCGTTCTAAAAAAGGTACGCTATATGGTTGTGCTAAGTTAAACTGATTTAAGTCTGTTCAAGTTTATCGAAAATTATACTACCAACATCTAAAGAATCAATATAGGTTCATATATTACAAAAGATATTTAGATTTTCTTTTCTCGAACACATGCCTAGTCGTGCATATTTATGTATTAGAGAAAACCGCTGAGAAGGCGGGAGCATACAGGGTTGTAGCAAGGCTACGAAAAACTGAGAAAGCAAAAAGAAAGAACTATACAGGGGACTACAGGCAGCTAACTTTGTTAGGCCTGCAGGTGCTAAATCTTATATATATATGAGGTTGTAGATATTACTCGTAAACTTACTCAAACTTAAATAACATTGAATTAGGAAAAAGATAACCGGAGTTATTTTGAATGAGGGGACGTCACAATCACTAATCAAAGATAATTGTGGGAAACTGAAATCTATTCAAGAAAATGGGAGAAATAATGTACTCCGTATCAAAAACAAAATTAATAATACCATTTTGCAGATTGTTCACCGATATAAATAAAGAACTGTTTGATCTGCATGTAGGTACATCCAATCAAGGCTTTTTCCCCGATCTCTAGAAAATACCGATGGGCACATGTATTACCCGTTTGCAAAACGCCAGTCCAAATACCGGCTAAGTTTTTCCAAAAAAAAACTTAAAATTTATGTAAAATATATCAAAGGTCGTCCAATTTTACACAAATTTTGGTAAACACCGGCCGGTGCTTTCTTACACCGATAGGTACCCAAAAAATCCAGTTATCGGTAAGATTACAGCCAAGAACTAAAACTATGCATCGGATTGATCAGATTTTACACATAATAATTATTAATAGCATCACTATTAATAGGGAAGATTTATATTAAAATATAAGCTACGCATGTAATTACAAACGATTTTCCTCTATTTTTCTGTTTCTATGTTAACATTTGAGATACTTGTTAATTACATCCATATTCTGCAGTGGCATAGAGTTACTAATTCAGGAATGCATTCACATACGGAGTATACTATGTTTGCTGATGACTGATTAGTACTAATTCATTGCAAGCAACGGTTCATTCATATTCAGACAAAGGATGTGATTGTTAAGTCATATACTTATGAAAGTCCTTATGCATTATCTCTCTGATGCAGATGGCGGGGGTCTCTCGTCCTCCTTTTGGAGCAAAAATCAATTACTGTAGTTATATATGAAACAATGGGTGTAAAAGGTTATCAAAAAGGGTGCCTTCATAGTGCTACATTATCTTTTGAGATACTGGTTAATTACATCCATATTCTGCAGTGGCGTAGAGTTACTAATTCAGGAATGCAATCACATACTGAGCATACTATGTTTGTTGGTGACTAATTCCTACTAATTCATTGCAAGCAACGGTTCATTCATATTCAGCAAAAGGGGGTGTGATCATTAAGTCATTTATGAAAGGTAAAATATAAACAAGGTAGTTCATGAATAACTTCATTGATTAAGGCAGTGTATCATGCAATGCAACATAAGGACTGAAAAAATACCATTTGCGGTGTCCCAGAAGTACGTGGAGCCGTCAGTTTCGTCCACCGCAAAAACTTGGCCACCGAGTTCAATGGCATCATAGTACTTTGGATAATCAGATGCAGGTGTAAGGGCCTTCAGCAGTCTCCAGTCGCCACCCCCTTCAAGGTAGAAAATCCTTTTGTCGAACAAGGCGATGAGCTTGTAATCTGCGTACCTCCCACTTTTTGTGGGCACTTGGCAGATTACAATCTTCAACAAATTAACTACTCCTGGACCCCAGGAAACATCGTATGCAACAGCAGATTGATATGAAACACTAGTATAACAAATCTTCATAGCAGGTAGGGATGGAAGGGGGATATGTCGCTCGGTGTAGACGTTCACGAGGCACCACCCATGATGATCGGCGGCGGCGATCCAGTCGCCGTTCGCGCCAAGCCATTTTCTGTCGTGCATGAACGGCAGGGCGACAGAACAGCGAGGATGGTCGAGGGGCACCAGGTCGTACACGGTATCATGCAGACGAGATGCTCTCGCCACGTCCCAGTGTTCATCGAACCAATAAGCAGGCGGAGGCATCAGCAGGCAGGGTTCATCCCAATGGTGCATCTTACCTTCATCCTTGCTGATCATGTCGTAGAGCTCCCTGGAACATGCGGCAAGTCGGACGGTGTAGGTAACGTCCAGATGCGCAGCGATGAGGTCGATGTTGTCGCCGGTGAGAGCCTCCAAGTGGCCGTCCCCGCCGCCCCGGCAAAGCCTAGAATAATCCATCACGTGAAGATGGATTTAGGTGGATGGCGGATGCAACTGCGCTTGGGGTTTTCGGAGGAGAGGGCGAGCGCTATGGAAGGAACGATGCGGCGCGCGGCCGGCCGGGGTAAGGAGAGAAAGGTATAGTACTAGTGATGCGGCGTGGTGGGGATCGAGATCCTGCGCGTGCGCGTGATTCTGGGAGGGTGAAGAAGAAGATGATAGACATGCAAGGGGCAAAAACTAGGTAGTACTCTAGGCTGCTGCTGCGACTGGGCGCCGATTTGACTGTTGGTAGACTAGCACGCCACCCATCTACTATAAATTTGCGACGACGTTTGGTGCAGTGATGTCTCGTCACATCAGGTTGACCAGAGAGGTTTTTTTTTACAGTTTCCATTTCGATATATTTTTCGCCAATAATCGTAGTTCTCTACATGCCACATACATGTACCTTAACACGTGGGCAGCATGCAACCGCGCGAGCACCAAAATGGAATGAGAAATGTTTTAGAGCAGAACTTCATTTTCAATGCCTTTCCTAGCTTGGTTTGGAAACCGGACAGAGTTTCAGTGACTTGATGCTTCCAAGATACATTGTGACTGTGTCTCACCATCTACCATCCATTTGAGATCCAACGTTCCAAACTATCTCTTATTTCGAAGCTAAAAAAGAAAAACTATTCAGAAAATTTTGAAAAAATCCAGTAATATGTAGATGCCTGATACGTCTCCAACGTATCGATAATTTCTTATGTTCCATGCTACTTTATTGATGATATCTACATGTTTTATGCACACTTTATGTCATATTTATGCATTTTCTGGAACTAACCTATTAACAAGATGCCGAAGAGCCAGTTGTTTTTTTCTGTTTTTGGTTTCAGAAATCCTAGTAAGGAAATATTCTCGGAATTGGACGAAATCTTCGCCGGGTCCTATTTTTGCACGGAGCTTCCAAGACCGAAGAGGGAAGGAAGTGGGGCCACGAGGCGCCGACACCATAGGGCGGCGCGGCCAGGCCCTGGCCGCGCCGACCTAGGGTGTGGGGCCCGTGTGGCCCCCGCGTTGCCCTTCCGCCTACTTAAAGCCTCCGTCGCGAAACCCCCAGAGCCACGATACGGAAAACCTTCCGAGACGCCGCCGCCGCAAATCCCATCTCGGGGATTCAGAGATCGCCGGCACCCTGCCGGAGAGGGGATTCATCTCCGGAGGACTCTTCATCGCCATGATCGCCTCCGGAGTGATGAGTGAGTAGTTCACCCCTGGACCATGGGTCCATAGCAGTAGCTAGATGGTCGTCTTCTCCTTGTTGTGCTTCATTGTTGGATCTTGTGAGCTGCCTAACATGATCAAGATCATCTATCTGTAATACTATATGTTGTGTTTGTCGGGATCCGATGGATAGAGAATACTATGTTATGGTGATTATCAATCTATTGTTTATGTGTTGTTTATGATCTTGCATGCTCTCCGTTATTAGTAGAGGCTCTGGCCAAGTTTGTACTCTTAACTCCAAGAGGGAGTATTTATGCTCGATAGTGGGTTCATGCCTTCATTGACACCTGGGACAGTGACAGAAAGTTCTAAGGTTGTGATGTGCTGTTGCCACTAGGGATAAAACATTGATTCTATGTCTAAGGATGTAGTTGTCGATTACATTACGCACCATACTTAATGCAATTGTCTGTTGCTTTGCAACTTAATACTGAATGGGGTTCGGATGATAACCTGAATGTGGACTTTTTAGGCATAGATGCAGTTGGATGGCGGTCTATGTACTTTGTCGTAATGCCCGGATTAAATCTCACTATATTTATCATATCATGTATATGCATTGTTATGCCCTTCTCTATTTGTCAATTGCCCGACTGTAATTTGTTCACCCAACATGCTTTTATCTTATGGGAGAGACACCTCTAGTGAACTGTGGACCCCGGTCCTATTCTTTACATAGCATACAATCTACTGCAATTGTTCTTTACTGTTTTCTTGCAAACAATCATCTTCCACTCGATACGCTTAATCCTTTGTTACAGCAAGCTGGTGAGATTGACAACCTCACTGTTGCAAAGTACTTTGGTTTGTGCAGATTCCACGTTGGCGCCGGAATCCCTGTTGTTGCGCCGCATCACATTTCGCCACCATCAACCTTCAACGTGCTTCTTGGCTCCTCCTGGTTCGATTAAACCTTGGTTTCTTTCTGAGGGAAAACTTGCCACTGTGCGCATCATACCTTCCTCTTGGGGTTCCCAACGGACGTGTACATCTACGCGCATCAATGCCTTGTTTTAAAATCTATGAATATTTCATCCCATTCGGACGACTAGCTTGTGATTAAATAGCTTCTTACGTACTCGAGCACTAGTTTAAGCTAAATATATATTTGCTCACAAACCTATGATTCAAATCGAATGAAAATTCACCAAAATATAAATCGAAATATGCATGATTTACTGGAAGTTTTTCAAATTTTTCATGGTACATGGGGTCCTCCAAAGTGCAAGCTTTTTTTTCTTGGTTGGTACTTCAAAACCGAGTTTGGATGGTGGCAAGACTTGCACAAAGAGGATGTCAAAATTTTGGCCTTTGTGAACTTTCCAATCAACATCAAGTGTCGGACTCTCGAGAAAAAAATAAGAGTTGGCGCCCACCTTTCTTTCAACCGTTGGTTCTCAATCCGAGGGTGGTCCAACTAGCTAACAAAATTGGCTTGGTATTCATGGTCTTGAACCAACGATTTGGCATGGCTTTCAATCGGTATGAGAGGTGATGTATGGAGGTGATTCATACGAGAGGGCAATAAAGAAATGTTTTGTCCTCCTCGCAAAGCTAGTCTATTTGGAAAGAAATGAATAATTGGTTTTTCGCAACATTGCATGATACTAATTCATGATACTATACATTGAAGGTGTTGTATCATAAACTTGTAAAATCCTAGGTTTGAGCAATATTTAAACAAGTTTAACATGTGAAAATGAAAAGGTAAGTCTGGATCCTTCTCTTAGTCACTCTAAAATGAAGCTTTTGGGAGGTTCTTGAATTTACCATGTTTGAAACCCAAAACCACTTCTCTTCATGCTTGACTTCATAAAACAGAGTTTAGGGTTAGGGGAAGATACATGATTTTTCTGGTTTGACTATGTCTAGACCATGTTTTATCAATTTGAATGCTTACTATATATGACATAAGAAGAGGCTATGTGCTTTGGTTTTTCATTCTTTCGATTTTTTCTGAATTTTTATGCCCATTTGAATCTTGGTCAAATCCTAGGTTTGACCAAGATTTAAACAAGTTTAAAACATGACAATGAAAAGGTAATTAATCATGGATCATAATGCTCTCCCTTCGTCTCTCCTTCCGAGTGATCCCTCTTCCTCCGAGTTTCACTCGACGGGCAAACACACATGTGCTGCATAGTAATAATAAAAGGTACGTAGAAAAATCAACCTACGAATCTATAATTAAATAGGTTAAACTTGGGTTTTGCCCAGTACTACAGATCAAGGTTCAAAAATATCCAACTATGGGGTTCGAACAACCCCATTTCTAATCCAAGAAATTTTTCGACCTCATCCAATGGCCTCAAACTATAGGGTTAGCATCTAGTGCAGTATGTGTGAACATGTATGCACTATGTGTGCTATAACTTGTATGTCTTTCAAATTTGAACCAAATTTGAATAAGTTTGAAATATTTGAAATGGGGCTTTTGGCTTAAACGTTTGAAACCCAAAACGACTTCTCTTCATGCTAGACTTCATAAGACAGAGTTTAGGGCTGGGTTAGGGGTAGATACATGATTTGTCTAGTTTGAATATGTCTAGACCTTGTTTATCAACTTCAATACATGCTTACTATATGACATAAGAAGACTATGTGCTTATGTTTTTCATTTTTCTGATTTTTTTATTTTGTGCCCATTTGTATCTTGGTCAAATCCAAGGTTTGACAATGATTTAAACAAGTTCAAAATATGAAAAGGAAAAGGTAAGCATGGATCCTTCTTAGTCACTCTAAAACGAGCCTTTTGGGAGGTTTTTGAAATTTCCATGTTTGAAACTCAAAACCACGTCTCTTCATGCTTGACTTCATAAGATATATATATAGAGTTTAGGGGTTAGGTATATAGATACATGATTTGTCTGGTTTGAATATGTCTAGACCTTGTTCAACAACTTAAATGCTTACTATATGCCATAAGAAGACTATGTGCTTTGGTTTTTCATTCTTTCGATTTTTTCTGAATTTTCATGCCCATTTGAATCTTGGTCAAATCCTAGGTTTGACCAAGATTTAAACAAGTTTAAAACATGAAAATGAGAAGGGAAGCCTGTATCCTTCTTAGTCACTCAAATTAAAATGAAGCTTTTTGGAGGTTTTTGAAATTTCCATGTTTGAAACCCAAAACCACGTCTCTTCATGCTTGACTTCATAAGATATATAGAGTTTAGGGGTTAGGGGTATAGATACATATTTGTCTTGTTTGAATATGTCTAGACCTTGTTTAACAACTTGAATGCTTACTATATGCCATAAGAAGACTATGTACTTTGGTTTTTCATTTTTTGTTTTTTTAATTTTCTGCCCATTTGAATCTTGGTCAAATCCTAGGTTTGACCAAGATTTAAACAAGTTTAAAACATGAAAATAAAATGGTAAGCATGGATCCTTCTTAGTCTCTCGAAAATGAAGCTTTTTGGATTTTTTTGAAATTTCCATGTTTGAAACCCAAAACCACTTCTCTTCATGCTTGACTTCATAAGACATAGTTTAATTAGGGTTAGGGGTAGATATATACATGATTTTTCTGGTTTGAATATGTCTAGACCTTGTTTATCAACTTGAATGCTTACTATATATGACATAAGAATGCTATGTGCTTTGGTTTTTCATTCTTTTATTTTTTCTGAATTTTTATGCCCATTTGAATCTTGGTCAAATCCTAGGTTTGACCAAGATTTAAACAAGTTTAAAACATGAAAATGAGAAGGGAAGCATGTATCCTTCTTAGTCACTCTAATTAAAATGAAGCTTTTGGGAGGTTTTTGAAATTTCCATGTTTGAAACCCAAAACCACGTCTCTTCATGCTTGACTTCATAATATATATAGAGTTTAATTAGGGGTTAGGGGTATAGATACATGATTTGTTTGGTTTGAATATGTCTAGACCTTGTTCAACAACTTAAATGCTTACTATATGCCATAAGAAGACTATGTACTTTGGTTTTTCATTTTTTTATTTTTTAAATTTTAATTTGAATCTTGGTCAAATCCTAGGTTTGACCAAGATTTAAACAAGTTTAAGACATGAAAATAAAATGGAAAGCATGGATCCTTCTTAGTATCCCCAAAATGAAGCTTTTGGTTTTTTTTGAAATTTCCATGTTTGAAACCCAAAACCACTTCTCTTCATGCTTGACTTCATCATAAGACAGAGTTTAGGGTTAGGGGTAGATATATACATGATTTTTCTAGTTTGAATATGTCTAGACCTTGTTTATCAACTTGAATGCTTACTATATATGACATAAGAATGCTATGTGCTTTGGTTTTTCATTCTTTTGATTTTTTCTGAATTTTTATGCCCATTTGAATCTTGGTCGAATCCTAGGTTTGACCAAGATTTAAACAAGTTTAAAACATGAAAATGAGAAGGGAAGCATGTATCCTTCTTAGTCACTCTAATTAAAATGAAGATTTTGGGAGGTTTTTGAAATTTCCATGTTTGAAACCAAAAACCACGTCTCTTCATGCTTGACTTCATAAGATATATATATAGAGTTTAATTAGGGGTTAGGGGTATAGATATATAGAGTTTAATCAGGTTTGAATATGTCCAAACCTTGTTTATCAACTTGAATGCTTACTATATGACATAAGAAGACTATATGCTTTTGTTTTTCCTTTTTCTGAGTTTTTTTTTAATTTTATGCCTATTTGAATATCTTGGTCAGATCCTAGGATTGAAAAAGATTTAAACAAGTTTAGAATATGAAAATAAAAAGGTAAGCATGGATCCTTCTTAGTCACTCTAAAATGAAGCTTTGGGAGGTTTTGAAATTTCCATGTTTGAAACCCAAAACGACTTCTCTTCATGCTAGACTTCATAAGATTGACAAGCAGGGGTAGATACATGATTTGTCTGGTTTGGATATATCGCGACCTTGTTTATCAACTTGAATGCTTACGATATGACATAAGAAGACTATGTGCTTTTGTTTTTCATTTTGCTGATTTTTTTAATTTTGTGTCCATTTGTATCTTGGTCAAATCCTAGGTTTGACAATGATTTAAACAAGTTTAAAATATGAAAATGCAAAGGTAAGCATGGATCCTTCTTAGTCACTCTAAAATGAAGCTTTTGGGAGGTTCTTGAAATTTCCATGTTTGAAACCCAAAACCACTTCTCTTCATGCTTGACTTCATAAGACAGAGTTTAGGGTTAGGGGTAGATATATATATATATATATATATATATATATACATGATTATCTTGTTTGAATATGTCTACACCTTGTTCATCAACTTGAATGCTTACTATATGACATAAGAATGCTATGCGCCGTAAGTAGAGAGACGGAGGGAGTAGCGCACAATTCCAATATAATTTTACCTGCCATATTTTCTTAATTTTTGTGCAGTCTACAATATATACTAAGATTTTCACATTGAGATTTTGCACGTAGCAGGATATTTTTCATTGGTTTCGAAACTTAAAACTATGATTACGATTTGACAAGGGCTCCCATCAGTATGGGGTGAGCTAGCCCTCCCATCAGTATATCAGAGGAATTTGACAAGGGCTACAGGACGACTAGATACATCACCAAAAAAGGTGATGCATGTCTCCTTCACCAAAACAGCTGAAACAAGTACATGAACGCAAGTACAGTACTACATTAACACAAGTACGAGTAATATAATAAAGTAAGAGTACTACTCCCTCTAATCTAATGTAACCCAAAATAAAACTTAAACTTCATCCTAAATTTAAACTAGTGCCCCGTCCTCGTTCTTCGCTCATTTTCTGATCCAAGACGGCGCAGAGTGCCAGAGTGCATGGCACGGAACTCTTCATCGGTGGCATGCCATGGGCATGTCACCGGATGCATGATTTTTTTCGCAATGTTTAAATTTGAATTTAGGCCGCATGTCACCGTGTGACATGCAAAAGGTGCATGTCACCTGGTGGTGGTAGGCAACTACCCACATTTACGGCGGCGTAGGCGACTGGACGCCGCGTGGCCAGCCGCTGCCCTCGTGGCCGCCTCGGTTTCCACGCGGGAGACCATTAAACGCCGACGACCAACCTTCCCGCGTCACGGCCGATGCGAACCATCGCGTCCTCTCGCTGACAAGGCGGCCCCTGGGTACTTTTCAATTTTTGCGAAACTTAAAACTATGATTGATTTAAAAAAATAAAGTGCTACATGTAGCTCGGAGTTGCAACTGAGATTTATTTAAAGACATCAACTGTTTGAGAACGAGGTTAAGTTCTCATCAGTCCACAAATCGCACCCTAAATTTATATCACCATTTCGGATGGACGGACACGATTGCTCCAAGAGAGTCGAGGAGACGCCTGTAGGCCCGCCATATGCGGACAGTTAAAGTCAAAGAAACCCGTTCGGCTAGCGACTATGACTATAAGGGCAAAACGCTAAACTCTCTCGTTCCATTCACTTTCTTCCTCTCTCCACCTCAAACAAACATTTGTTCGTCGCTCTCTCCTCCAGCAATGTCTTCAAAATTCAGGTCGTCGGCGGTCAAGTACGCGGAGAAAAAACGCCGGCTCGAAATTTCGAGAGACGGTTCCAGAAACCAAGTCGCCGTCGCCGCCGCCGAAACGCGTCCGTGCTGTGCTCACCGGGTTAGTTTCCTTCGCCGTGTACTTTCATTTCTTTCGTCGCTCTCTCCACCAGCAATGTGTTCAAACTTCAGGTCGTCGGCGGTCAAGTACGCGGATAAAAAATGCCGCTTCGAAATTTCGAGAGACGGTTCCAGAAACCAAGTGGGCTCGCCGTCGCCGCCGCCGCCGCCGCGCTGTGCTCACCGGGTTAGTTTCCTTCGCCATGTACTTTCGTTTCTTCTTGCCCGGGCTCAAGCTCTTTAAGAGTCTCTATGGTTATACATCTTAAAGGGTTGGAAGTTCCAACGACGCCCGTACTGCACCAACTTCCACGACCAAGGAATCATCGTCGTCCGATGATTTCAACCCGGCCCTTCCCCGGCGAAATGAGGTAGCACCAAGCACTGTGTAGTTATCTTCTTCTTCTTCTTCTTCTTCTTCTTCTTCCTTTGCGCTTACTTGCTACCGATGATTTTGCCCTGAAGGAAGCGGCGCCGACTATCGACACCACGGTCGCCATCTTGATGGAAAAAAACAAGGAGCTCAGCTTAGAGTGTGATCGCCTACGAGACGATTTGGCTGCCAAGAAGAAGAATTCGAAAAATCTTGTGGAGCTCATTTGCAGCCTTCGCAATGAGCGCGACATGTTGAAGAACGAGCTGATTAAGCAGAAAGAGAGGAACATTGCATCAGCGGAGAAAGCCAGCAGCATACTCAAGACTGTGTGCCTCGAAAAAGACAAGTCTGATATAGAGTGCAAATTACTTCTTCAGGATAAAGAAGAGCTCCAAAAGTTGAACCTTGAATATGCTGACATCGCCACCCATGCCCTTCTCGAGAGGCAGAAGGCACAAGATAAGTTGATGCATCTGATGTTGGAGAGCTGCAGTGAAAGAGAAGAGACATTGAAAGAAATGAGCAGTTTGGTGGGATACATGAGTGGCGTCGGGCAAACTTCGCAGAATCCGCCCCGGCTGAGCTCAAATTCCAGCGGAACCAGCATTCAGCAATGCATGTCATGCGCACCTACAACTTCTACTCATTGATTAGAGGTCGCACGACATGGCATTTTCCCTCGAAATAGTAGTACTGTAGTAATAGTTGTACTACCTAGTATGTACCTTTTTGTAAAATAATTTCTTACTACATGTATTAGAAACTACCCCTCTCCTTTCTGGATGCACCCGGGACATTGTCATCCGGCCCTCTTCTGGACAAACCCCCTCGGGAAGGACAGTATATTTTGCACATTTCGCTACTAGTACTTCTAATTCCACCGCTTATTTTTCTAATCCGTTAAATCGTTAATTAGATGACCAACTGATGGAAGCTGCGATAGATTAGACCAACAAGTGGTGAATTGTGCAAAAGATAAGTCCGTGTTTTATGCAAAAGAGTGATATGGAGATCTAGTGGAATCTTGAATTTCCTCTTCAGTGGTAGGCATGCTTCACTTATTATAGCTGGAGTACATTGCGTCCCTGGTGCATTTCGTCAGTACCGATCAGCTATTTTTGCTTATCCCGGAAGAGAAGGTAGTAGCCTTTTCAGTGCTACGGAGTTGTCTGTTCACTGCTTGCTTTGTCTGCTCAAACGTCTCTCTTCTTGTCAGTCTCGCAGGTGAGACTCCCCTCCCCCCTCCTCCGCGCATCTGTCAAATATTCTGCCTCCTATTTAAAACGACATTGCCCCCGCTCGTGGGCCCCGCGCCTCCAGTGGGAATTGATGCTTCTTCATCGGAGTGTACTACGTACCTCCGTCCCAGTTCATATGACTTACGCGTATCCCTAGGTTTTTAATTTGGCAAGTATAATAGTAGCAATTGTATAACATAAAAATTATATCATTAGAAAGTATAACGCATGAGCTTTCCAATAATATATATTTTGTAATATATACGTTGTATTATCATTGTCAAATTTACGACCTAAAGAGACGCGCAAGCCCTATGAACCGAGACGGAGGGAGTAGGACGAATGACAGAAGAAAATGTAGCAATACTGATATTCTATGGTCCAACATGCGAAGATGCCATTTACGGGATTGAACTTCGGTGACTTTGCCAGGCTGACTTTGCCATGACTTTGGGTGACTGACATGTGGAACACACTTGTAAGTGACTCAAAGTCACTGAATTTGGGGACTCCTGAATGCTTCGTATATTTCTGACGGTTTCTGAATTATGTACAACTTTTGTAATATTGGTTAAACTAGTTTTGACCAGGGTTTGTGTAGGGTGGTTGAATTTTTTTGGTTGGTCTAAATGATGTAATCTTATTCCCTTTGGAAGTTCAGCATTAAACTCTACTAGTACAACCGTGGTGGTCTTGTGATGTCGTACTCTTTTGATGCATTTGTGATGTTGTAGTACTTTTTTTTGAACTGGTATAGTACTATCTAAGAAAAGTACTCCCTCCGATTCACAATTATTTTACACCAAGAAATATGGATCAGAGCGAGGGAGTAAATTAAACATGGCATCTCGTGCATGAAGCTTGACATATCGACCAGGTTGGCTAGAATAGCAATACAATGCTGCTCTTTAGGCAAATGCATGCCATGTACGATACTAGTAGTATACATCGAGTAAAGAAGTCTATAGACATTAAAAAAAGACTACATTAGGGATGAGAGTCAATTGGGGCATCTACAATACAGAAAATCTTGCTCGTAGCTGATTTTGGCTAAGAGGGTTTTACTCAGATTACACGTGCCACTTTCCTTGTCTGCAAAACAAGTTCTAATAAAGGAAGAGGAAAGAAGAGGACATTGTGGGCGAGATTGAACACCTTTTTTATGTGTTAAGCTGAGGCCTCGTTTAGCTGAGGATTTCGACTTAGGCCTAACAGCTCAACACACCCACAAATAAATCTCTCCTTGCGCGCACCACCGTCAGCAAAAATAACAAAATTAGCACGCAAGATTAAGAACAAAGTGAATTTAAGTAACTTGGTTAGCTTTTCAAGCAATATATTCAGAGAAAGAGCACACATGTTCGGCTCGAAATAATCGTAAGAGAAGAACAATAAATCTAAGGCACCCCACTTCATCGACAGAAGGGGCGCGACAACACATGGATTCATACCTTGAGTCGACGCTGGCTCGTAGAAGGGCGGCCGCGCCTCGAGGATGTCGGCGACGTCTCCACCTCGGTCTCACATGTGACTGCTTCTCGGCGGGTGGTGCGCAGCGCCATGTAGAAGATCTATCAAGAGAGGAGAGCCCGATGATGCTACCGACGCCTCAACCTTGATAGCACCGACCTGTTGCTCCGCACCGAGATGCGCCACGTGGAAGATTTAGTGGATGCGACAATTTTAGAGATATGTCATGATCGTTGTAGCAAATTTCATCGTGATCATGATTTGATCCTGCACTCGGCCCTTGAACATAAGTACTAGTACAATCTCACAATTTTTTTATCATTATACTTTGCAAGATTTAGTGGAAGCGCCAAATTCAGAGATAGATCATGATCATGCTAACACAATTTTCAATGTAATGATGATTTGATGTTGTACTCGACCTTGAACATAAGTACTAGTACGGTCTCACAATTTTGTATCATTATACTTTGCAAGTTTTAGCGGATGCGCCCATTTTCAGAGGTAGATCATGATCATGGTAACAAATTTTCAACGTGATGATGATTTGATGTTGCACTCGACCTTGAACAGAAGTACTACTACTGTCTCACAATTTCTTTATCATTATACTTTGCAAGATTTAGCGGATGCGCCAAATTTAGAGATAGATCATGATCATGGTAACAAATTTTCAACGTGATGATGATTTGATGTTGCACTCGGGCTTGAACAGAAGTACTAGTACGGTCTCTCAATTTTTATCATTATACTTTGCAAGATTTGGCGGATGAGCCAATTTTAGAGATAGATCATGATCATGGTAACAAATTTCAACGTGATGATGATTTGATGTTGCACTCGAACTTGAACAGAAGTACTAGTATGGTCTCACAATTTTTATTATCATTATACTTTGAAAGATATAGCGGATGCGCCAATTTTAGAGATAGATCATGATCATGGTAACAAATTTTCAACGTGATGATGATTTGATGTTACACTCCGCCTAGAAGAGAAGTACTAGTACGGTCTCACAATTTTTTTATCATTATACTTTGCAAGATCTAGCGGATACGCTAATTGCAGAGATAGATCATGATCATGGTAGTGACCGATATTCAAGGTGATGATGATTTGATTTTGCGCTCGGCCTTGAACAGAGGTACTAGTACGGTCTCAAATTTTTTTATCATTATACTTGGACCTTAGCCAAATTCAAAATCTCATAGCGGCAAAACTTCCCGCCCACAAAATACAAAAAAATCACACGCTTTCAAATTCCCATTCTACCCCTGTGGAGATGACAGCAAAGTCGGTTGGTGGGGGGTCTGCCCGTCATTTTTTGGATCACCACCTCCCTAGCCCCGGAAACCCTCCCAAAAAAATTCATTTCCCTCAGTCTCTCATCTGAGACCACCCACCGGAACTTCTCAAGTCCCTCTCTCTACCACCTCCACGACCACCACACCGGAACATCCCCGTCGGACTTCCCTGGCCTACCCGAGGCCTCGCGATCCTCGTCATCCGGCTGCCTGCCGGAGCCGCTTCATCGACGCCGTCATCAACCGGACCGGATCATCCCCGCTGAACCTCGAAACCATATGCTCATCCATCAGTCTACCGCAGTCGCTTCAGCTGCGGTATCGTCCACCGCATCGGATCTTGCTCACCGACACCGATGTGCATGAACCGAATCTGCTTCACCGGCGCCGTGCATGATCTAAACTCTTCTACTGTCGCTTTTCTATTGCTTGCCTGCAAGTTCTTGTTTAATCTTGGGGGAACCTGTTTGTGCTAACGACGCGCCGTTACGTCTTTGCAGATGAGATGAGTAACCATGAAGTTTAATGGCCGTCTCTCCAACCCCAAGGAGCACATGTAGTGTACTTCATCACCGGATCTATCAACCCCAGGAAGATCTGCTGTGATTCCCACAGAGTGCTTCTCCTAATGTAAGTCCCTTGTTTTAGCGCCATGTTCTGGGTTCAGATGCTTGTTTGTCTGAAGCTCTTTTAGTTCATTCCTAGTTATGACCGTAACACCTTGCTATTTTCTAGTTCATTGCTAACGTTAAGCGATTGAACATTTTGGTTTGCATTCCCTGCTCTGTAGATGTAGCCATCATAACTTCTATCTTGCTCAGTCGTTGTTCATGCCAATCTTGTTCTCCCTGAACATGTTGGTTTGCATTCCCTGTACTACGGTGATGCCATTGTTATTTCTATCTACTTCGTCGTAAGCTAACAAATTAACTGCCTGCTATTAGTTCCTGCATGCTATCGCTCTGCCATCCTGCAGTACAAATTTATTTGAACTCGTCACAGCAGCTACTTCCATCATAATTTTGTCTTCCATCTGATTCTTCAAAAGCTGCAATATTAACTTGTTTCTCTTAATTGGCATGGCGCTCACATATAGAATTGTGAACATATTGGTGTGCATTCCCTTTTCTACAAGTTCAGATCCCACTATATTCCGTTTCTGGTCCATCCTAAGCCGTAGCATTAACTATCCTCTATGTGTTGCTCATTACAACTTTATATCCCGAAACAAATTGATTTGTTTCCCTTATCTACAAGTTTATCAGTGATGCCATTATAACTCCTATCTATTTTATTCCTAGCTATTATAGTAACATCCTGCTATTATTTAGTTCATGGCCAATTTTAAGTAATTGCACATGTTGGTTCGCATTCCCTGCTCTATAGCTTTTGGCATCGTAACTTCTATATTTGGTTTACATTCCCTGCTCTGTAGATCTAGCCATCATAACTTTATCTTGCTCAGTTGTTGTTACAAAAATTATGTCCTGCTACTATGTTGTTTGTGCCAATTTTTTACTCCATGAACATGTTGGCTTGCATTCCCTGTACTACAGGTGATGCCATTGTTTTGTATCTAGTTCATTGTAAGCTAACAAAGTAAGGACTTAGTTTGGCATGCTATCACTCTGCTATCTAGCCTGTAGTACAAATAAACTTGTCATATTACTAGATAATAATTTTGTGTGCCATCTTGTTCTTCAAAAGCTGCATTATTGACTTCTTTCTCTGACTTGGCATGACGCTCACATATGGAATGCTGAACATATTGGTTTGCATTCCCTCTTATACAAGTTCACAGGTGATCCCACTATATTTTGTATCTTGCTCAGTCGTTGTTACAAAATTTATAGCCTGCTACTATGTTGTTCATGCCAATTTTGTACTCCCTGAACATGTTGGTTTGCATGGGACTCGACAGTAGTAAGTCTGCTGTTTCATTCTAACGTGCTCTGTTATATTGGCTGTTGGTATGCGACATGCACTCTTTGTTTGCTTATTGTGCGCATTACAATGATCTTGTTATAACGACGAAATGATGATGTCTTTGTTTCAGATATAGATGGTGCATGGACAACTTAAAAGATTGCCGAATCGCTTCATTGTATTGCTAGGTTTAATTACCATTACATTTCTCTGAGTTCTGTAATATTTTTTCAAAGCTTTGCATGTAATATTTAGTTAGTTTTTATAGTTTTTTCGCGCATTTTTTCTATGGTGCTTGTGGTAAGTGAGGCTATTAAATCATTCTGTAAATCTGCTTAAATATTCTCAGTATCTAAATCACAAATTCCCATCCCTTAAACGGCCCAATTAAGCGAAATCACATATCTGCCGGCCCGCAAAATCCTATAGCGCCTATTATGCCGGCATATAAACAACAACTAAACGAGTGGGCCAGCCCACTTGATTTATGGTGGACCCCACACTCTAACTGGGCCGGCCCACTTGCTTTAAGGTGGACCCCAAACTGGACCGGCCCTGTAACAGAAAATCGGGCCCCACAAAGCTTATCGGCCGGCCCACTAACTTGTTGGGCCAGCCCAACTCCTTTATGGTGGACCCCACTTGCTTTCGGCCCGTTAACAGGATAGTGGGCCCCACATTTATTATTGGGCCGGCCCGCCAACCTGTTGGGCCAGCCCACTTGCGTATGGTGGACCCCACTTACTAACTAGGCCGGCCCATTAACAGGAATGTGGGACCCACCTTTGTTTGGCCCGGCCCACTATCTTGTTGGGCCACCCACTTGCTATATGGTGGACCTCATGACTAAATGGGCCGCCCTTTAACAGAAAGGGACCCACGTGTTTTGGCCCGCCCACTATCTCTTGGGCCAGCCCACTTGCTATATGGTGGACCCCACATACTAAATGGGCCGACCCTTTAACAGCAATGTGGGTCCCACATGCTAATTGGGCCGCCCACTAACTTCTTGGGCCAGCCCAGTTGCTTTAAGGTGGACCCCACCTGTTAAATGGGCCGGCCCGATAAAGGAAAGTGGGCCCCACATGCCTTATGGGCCGGCCCTTTTGCCTGTTGACCGGTCAAACGAGTGCATTCGGCCCGGCCCACATGCTTAGTGGGCCGGCCCGTTTAACTTTTGACCAGTCAACCTTAGAGGTTAGGCCCGGCCCACGTAACTAATGGACCAGCCCAGCTATATAGTTGGCCGGTCAAACTAAGTCAGCTGGCCCGGCCCGCAAACTTAATGGGTCGGCCCGCTTAAGACGTGGCAGGCCTCGTGTGGGCCTACCATCTACCACGGGGTTTCAGGGTTAACGCCGTTAATCGCCGCTAACGGTCGCCACGTGTCGCTTGCATGACGTCGCAGTCAACGGGCTCCGAAAACACATGCGCAATGGTCCGATTTTCCGTGGCGGAAGGGCGCCCAAACGCGACGGACCGAAAAAACGTCGTAGGACTTTGCCTGACGCAGTTTGGACAACAGAACCCATATCGTCGGGTTAGGCCCATAGGCGACAAAAAATACCCCTTAGTGGACGATTTTGGGACGTTGTCTATCAGAACTTTTCTTGTAGTGTTGTAGACACATTAACACCCATCATCGTGTGTGACAGAAGAGAAATTCAACACCTGGAACTCGAAGGTAGGCACATGAAGCTTTACAAGGGATAATGGGGCGCCAACAATTTTAGATTAAATTAAACCACACATTCAACAATTCAAACTCGAGACCTTGGCTATGATACCATTTAAGTTTGAACTCATTGAAAAGGCTAGGCAATTAATTTATAAAACATCCATAGGAACAACTACCAAGTTGATCCCAACCGCAAATAAATGCATCCACCAACAAAAATAGGAACAATGCCTCAGTTTAAGGAAACATTTCACAAGACCAATGTACTCACTATCTTAGTGTTCATCTCCAATTATCTATGGAATTTTCTTAGTCTTTTCCATTTAAACAAAGTGGTTGTGATTATAAAATAGCTAGGTTTCACTTCTAGATCAAACTCAGAGCTTATCTGATGTGTTGGATATCAAATGGACGGTAGATTGGTAGGCAAAGTCACCCAAGCTTATTCTATGGATTTGATGGTACCTGTTTTTCTATGTAGTCAAGGCAGGAATGACCTAGATGCAGCTATAATTATGTATGGTTCCTAATGCTAACTGTTTCGTCCTTGCAGAAACGCCTAATTATTAATTAGCCTATGGTGAAGCACTATGTTCATTTGAGTTGAAGATCATGCTATCCAATTTCGTTGGGAATATGGTATGTACTTACTAATTTGCAGAAAAAACATATTCACTTTGTCTCACTGTGTGAAGGGATGCAAACGAGTTGAGTTCGAGTGACTCAGCTCAGCTCGTCTTAAAATTCGGGCAAGCACTGATTGAGTCGAGCGAAAGGTTGAGCCTCATGTTGGCTCATACTCAGCATACTGATGTCGAGCTAGTTTTAATCTAAAATGGACAAGAAAGTTTTCCATATTTGATCAAAATCTCAACCGAGCGGCCAAACCTCCTACCAAACCCTACTGAATGGGAGTTTTTTTATTGATAAATGGTGCTTTGTACTGAAAAGGTTCTACAGTAGCATTAGGCCTGGCCATTTGATATGTTGCAAACGTATCTATAATTTTTGATGCTCCATGCTTGTTTTACACCAATTTCTATATGTTTTGTTTACACGTCGTTGCACTTTTATGCATTTTCTGTAACTAACATATTGACAAGATGCCATAATGTCAGTTCCCTGTTTTCTGTTGTTTTATATTTCAGAGAATTTGTATAGGAAATATTCTCTGATTTGTTCGAAACAAAAGCCGAAGTTCCTATTTTACTGTAACAAAGACGGAGTCCAGAGGAAAGACAAAGATGTGCCAGGAGGCGACCACGCCATGCCTAGGTGCGGGCCACCCCCTGGCCGCGCCTACGGGTGGTGTGGGCCCCTCGGGCGCCCACCGACCTCTCCATTCTTCCTATTTATTCATCTGATCGGGAATAACCTAAATACATGAGCCTCCATCCACGAAAAGTTCCGTCGCGATCGCCATCGCCGACCCTAGCTCGGGAGGGTTCTGAAGCTCTTGCCGGTACCCTGCCAGAGAGGGAGATCATCACCAGAGGCCTCTACATTGCCATGTCCGCCTCCGAAGTGATGTGTGAGTAGTTCATCTCTAGACTACGGGTCCATAGTAGTAGCTAGATGGTTGTCTTCTCCAATTTGTGCTTCATATTTTAGATCTTGTGAGCTGCCTATCATGATCAAGATCATCTTGATGTAATGCTATATGTTGTGTTTGCTGAGATCCGATGAATATTAAATACTATGGTTGAGATTGATTATATACTTGTCGTATGTTATTTGTGATCTTGCATGCTCTCCGTTGCTAGTAGATGCTCTCGCCAAGTATGTGCTTGTGACTCCAAGAGGGAGTATTTATGCTCGATAGTGGGTTCATGCCTCTAGTAATCTGGGAGAGTGACAATAACTTCTAAGGTTTTAGATGTGATGTTGCTACTAGGGAGAAAACAACAATGCTTTGTCTAAGGATAATTCTATTGTTTACTTTACACACTTTGCTTAATGCAATAATCTGTTGCTTGCAACTTAATACTGAAAGGGGTGCGGATGCTAACCGGAAGGTGGATTATTAGTCATAGATGCAGTTGGATTACGGTCTATGTATCATGTTGTAATGCCCAAATGAATCTCATAGTAATCATCTTGTCATGTATGGTCTTTATTCTATCAATTGCCCAGCTGTAATTTGTTCACCCAACATGTTATTTATCTTTATCGAGAGACACCTCTAGTGAACTGTGGACCCCGGTCCTTTCTTTTACACTGATAAATTCATCTATTGCAAACACATGTTCTATTTATTTCACTGCAAACAAACATCTCTTTCCATACTAAACGGTTAATCCTTTGTTTTCAGCAAAACCGATGAGATTGACAACCTCACTGTAAGTTAGGGCAAAGTATTTTGGTTGTTTTGTATGCAGGTTCCACGTTGTTGCTGACACCAGTAGTGCGCCCTGCCAAAAGTCAGCTAGCCACACCTTCAGAAGTGATTTCTTTCTCCTACTGGTCGATTAAACCTTGGTTTATTACTGAGGGAAAACTCTTGCTACTGTGCTCATCATACCTTCCTCTTGGGGCTTCCTAACAGCGCGCTCAGCACAACATCACCACTGCATAACTAGGATGCACATATCTGCTCAAATCCAAACGTATCAATCATAAAAGGCATAATACAAGTAAATTTGCTCTGAAACTGTAAAGGTATACCCAAAATTTTAGGTACAAGTTTTTGAACTGTAGAACATGCGAACCGAATTTGGTTGTGATTATGACTTGATGTGACTCTAGGACATGGATTCCTGAACAGAGGCAGTGCATCCAGACTCAAAATCAAATCTCAGTTGAGTAGCAAACGTCCAGCCAATTAAATCAAAAATATTTCAGAAGCTTTTTTGAATTGGATTTTGGAGAACATAGGAGTAACTGATTTTGTTTGTAATGATGATGACTTGATGTGACCGCTGGCCTTAACTGCCGGAGCAGAGCAACTAGGGTCTACCGTCTTTATATTATTATATTATATTACTTGGACCATAGCCATATTTGAAATGAAGTCTCAGTTGGGTGGCAAAATCTCCCGCCAATCCTGAAATATTTCAGACGCGTTTTTGAATGGGATTAAGAAGATAGATCATGATCATGCTAGTAACTGATATTCAACGTGATGATGATTTGATGTTGCACTCGGCCTTGAAGAGAGGTACTAGTACGGTCTCACATTTTTTATCATTACTTGGACCATAGCCAAATTCAAAATCTCATTCCAGCGGCAAAACTTCATGCCCACAAAATACAAATATTTCACACGCTTCCAAATTACCATTCTACCCTTGTGGAGATGATAGCAAAGTCGGTTGATGGGGGGTTTGCTCGTCATTTTTTCGTTGACCACCTCCCTAGCCCTGGATTCGTCCACGGCAACGGCGCCAGAAAATAGCTTGATGTCTACTCACGCTTCTTTTCCTGTAGACAGTGTTGGGCCTCCAAGAGCAGAGGTTTGTAGAACAGCAGCAAGTTTTCCCTTAAGTGGATCACCCAAGGTTTATCGAACTCAGGGAGGAAGAGGTCAAAGATATCCCTCTCAAGCAACCCTGCAATCACGATACAAGAAGTCTCTTGTGTCCCCAACACACCTAATACACTTGTCAGATGTATAGGTGCACCAGATTTTGGCTAAATCAGGAGATGGGCCGTGATGAAGATGGGCTTGAAGGATATACACGTAATGTGTTTTCTGAATCGGCCTCGTACGAGGATTTGGGCTAGTTTGTCCGTGTATCTGTACATTATAGTAGATTGCATCTTAGTTTAGAATTAAGAGATAGAGTTTAGCTCGTACACGGTTAGGTGTATTTCCAAAGATAGAAAGTCCACGGACTATAAATATGTACCTAGGGTTATTGAGAAAGGAGGACGATCACGTTCACAACAAACACAATCCAGGCGCATCGCCACCCCTTGTTTCGAGGGTTTCTTCCGGGTAAGTCATGCTGCCTAGATCGCATCTTGCGATCTAGGCAGTATCTGTTTATTCGTTGTTCGGTGTTGCTCGTACTGAAGCCTTTTTGATGGCGAGTAACACTGTTTATCGTAGATGTTTTGGGGCTTGCTTTTCTGATATATTTACGTAGCTGTGCTGCCCCTAGATATCTAGCTGTCCTTACACCTATTTTAGGTGTAAGGGCAGCACCCTGCTTCATCTTTGTTTAGTAGATTCGATCTGTTATGGTTGTTCCTTGTTCTTCAAGGTTTAGTTTGATATCTGCATAGTTAGGCCTTACAAACGGGTTGAACGATCCAGTAGTGCGTAAGGTACGGTTTGCCGATCCAAGAAGGGATGTTCCGGGAATCGACTCCGTGTTGGTTTTTAGGCCTCGTTTTGGGTTAGTTTGCTGTTATCTTTCGTATCTGCAGGCTCAACTACGTGTAGGATATTCCGGTTATGCGGTGAAAACCCTAAACTGTCGTAGATTGATTTAGCTTAGCATTGATAAAGCAGAACCCCCATGTTATTGCAGATCCATTATGAACCATGGGTTAATCGGCTCTTTGAGCCGATTCACGGGTAACCTGAGAGCCGATCGAGGCTCATTTATTGTTTACGTGTCTACCATACAGAAACTAATTGAAGCAACACCTTCCGACCGGTATAGGTCGGTGGCACGCCCTTGCAACCGTCGGGACGTGTGCCGAGCATTGCGGGCCGTTGCCGAGGGACCAGGGCCCACCAACGGTCTTGGGAGCCTCCCGGCTCTACGTGTTGCCGCTGCTCGCCAGTGGGTTTTGGCAGGCAACACATTCTGGCACGCCGGTGGGACACTCTACAACAACTGCGTCAACATCTGCAACTGAGATGGCGGACGCACCAGTCACGTACAACGAACTACCTGATGATCATAAGAAGAAGTATGATGAGTTCAAGGCTCAGTTCGAAGCCGATCTCATCGGCTCTTTCGAAAGGACCCGTTCACATGGCATTAAGTGGAAGGGTTTCTCACCTGAAGGCGTTCTCGATGGAGTAGACCTGTCTCTCCCTTCAGAGGAACGCACCAGAGCTCTGCGCCAGGAAGTCAATTACATGGTGGCTCATTCTCTGCACCGTCATTCTGAGAGCCTGGTGAACTCTTTGGAGCGCATTGCGTTCGCGTAGTGCAAGAGATCATGAAGCATCAGTACTCTCCGTCAGACCTACCCTAGGCACTTACCGGGGGAGATACCGCTCCACACCAGACCGCAGCTGCCATTCACATTTGCAGCTCCAGAGCAACAGGGTTCACCGGCATAGGTCGTTTACAAGATTGGAGGCGATCCTGGAGATTGCCAATTCCTATACGAGCCGCCCAAAGAAATCCCACATGGATACGTGTGCACATACGTGCCTGACTGCAACAACTTCACGCGCACGAACCAGGCAGCGCGAGGATTCCCTGGGGAGGAATTTCGGGAGCAGATGCCGATAAACAAGCGTGGCTAGCTAAATATGCCACCGGAACGAGTCATGAAAGTTCGGCACCTGCAGCTCAGACCGTGGAACAAATCAGTACAATCTTGAGAGACCAGTTTGGCATCTTGCCAAAGAGGAGAACGATCGGCTATTCCAAGCCGTATCCCAATGAATATGATTTGATTCCACTGCCACCCAAATATCGGCTCCCTGAGTTCTCAAAGTTCAGTGGATCAGAAGGGTCCAGCTCAATCGAGCATGTGAGCCGATATTTGGCACAGCTGGGCATGATTTCAGCATCAGACCAGCTACGCGTGAGGTTTTTGCGCAGTCTCTCACTGGACCAGCTTTTGGGTGGTACACCTCGTTGCCACCAGATTCAGTCCGGACATGGAAGCAGCTGGAAGAGCAGTTCCACGTGCAATATCACTCAGAAGCTACCGAGGCTGGCATTGCCGATCTGGCACAGGTACGGAAGAAGCGGGGAGAAACGGTGGCATAATACATTCAGCGTTTCAGGACCGTCAAGAACCGATGTTATTCGGCTCATTTGAATGAGAAAGAAGTAGTCGAGCTGGCAGCGTTGGGCCTCGCCGCGCCACTCAAGGATCTGGCTTCCCAAGCGGATTACAATTCATTGGCGCACATGGTCCAGAAATTAACTTTGTATGAGCAGCGCCATCCAGAATTGTACCAAGACAAGTTCATCAAGCGCCCAGTCAGCCTGGTCGAGACAGATGACATTGAGGATTCTGAAGACCAGGAGGTGGCCGTAGCTGAATGGGCTCGGGGGGCAGTCCCTGTGTCCTGCAAAATGGGTGAAGCCACAAGGGCCTGCCAAAGGGTTTGACTTCGATATAAGCAAAGCTGAGCAGATTTTCGATTTATTGCTTAAGGAAAAACAGCTCAAGGTACCCGAAGGCCATAAATTTCCTACGGCTCAAGAGATGAACGGGAGACCGTACTGCAAGTGGCATCACACATTCACCCATGTCACCAATGACTGCAAGGAGCTGCGTCGGCAGATTCAATCGGCGATAGAACAAGGCCGTTTGATCTTTAGTCAGTTTGCCATGAAAGTGGACACGCAACCGTTTCCTAGCGTCAACATGGTGGAACTCGATCACCCCATGCAGCGTCAGCCAGGTTTCTCATTCGGTATCAACATGGCAGGGCCTGCACGCCACCAGGGCAACGATGAAGAAGAAATCGGTCAACCCCGTGGCAAGGAAAAGGAGGAGGCCGGCCCACGCGACCGGCCCCGACGTGATGATAAACGGTACATCACCGAGCAACAAGTGAGAAGTGTGCGGTATCAGCAACCACTTTCCGCGCACCTCCTTAACAAGTATGAGCATCAGTACGACCGATGTCGGCGATATGATACAGATGACACAAGATATCGTCGGTCTGATGCAGACAACAGAAAACCTCGTTGGTATGATAGAGACGACGAAGGTTACGAGCGCCGCGCTGGTGGGAGGTCAAGGGAACAGGAAGACATGGATAGACACTGGGATTGCCCTTTCTTCAAGCATTGTTGGGACTCAGGAATGAGCCGATTGCCTACAATCGACAACTGCCCGGAGTGCAGGCAGCAGAAGAAGGGCACGAGTGAAGTTTCAGTGTTCAGGCATCTAGGACCTCTCCCATCTCAGAACATAAAAGCTGAGTCATCTCAAGGGGAAGATTTCGAGGAATCAGAAGATGAAGAAGAAGATAGATACCACCAGCCAAGGTGGTGCCCTGATGGACTCAGTCACTCCCAAAAGCGTAGGGTGCACGGCTGCGATTTGTAAGAAGCCGAGCACGGCACACACGTTGAGGAAAGCTTGGCCAGATCTGGCCGTGAAAGTTCAGCAAACTTTGGAGGCGATTACACGTCCACAGAAGAAGGAATGGCGCCCCAAACAAGCAAAAGCCGATGCGAAGGCATCGACTGGCACAAACATGGTGTTCATACTTCCGTCGGAGTTTTGTGCTCCAAGGATCGAAGAAGTGCCAGTAGCTCAGTTTGACTGCGGCCCACGGCCAGTCATCTTTGAAAAGCCACAAGAGAGGAGCTACAAACATCTGAGGGCCCTGTACCGAAGAGGATATATCAACGGGCAGCCTGTCGGCAAGATGCTGGTTGACACGGGAGCGGCAGTCAACATAATGCCATACTCCATGCTACGGCGTTTGGGACGCTCACGAAGATCGATCAAGACCAACGTCACACGAGCGACTTCAACGGCCAAGCATCGAAGAGCAAGGTGTTCGAACGTGGACTTAACCATCTACCAAAACCATCCTACGTCGTTCTTCATCGTCGACAGCAAAAGCACCTACGCTGTCCTGCTAGGGAGGGATTGGATTCACACCAACTGCTGCATTCCATCCACAATGCACCAATGCCTGATACAGTGGGATGGAGATGAAGTGGAGGTCGTTCATGCAGATGACTCGATCGAGATCTCAACAGCTGACATGAGTATTTGGGACATAAACGACCAAGAGCCGATCTCTGGAGTTAGTTTGGACGGCTGTGAGCGCATCGAGGTGACAAAAAATGGGGTGAGGCTGGTCTTATCCACCGGCCTGACCGAGTAGCAAGACCAGAGTCGACAGACGTACGTGGCAAGGCCGATCCCTGCGATCGGCCCCAAAAAATAAAAAGCAAGGATCTCACCTCAAGCATGTCACGTAGTCGTGGAGTACAGATAAGTTGTAAACCTTCATTGTGCAATGCAATTGCAAAGGAGGCCGATTCCAGCAATCGGCCAAAATTATCCCCACCATACGTTTGGACTTTGTTCAGCATCGATCTAGCATTTTGTGTTTTGGAAGGCTCATAGATGGCTGGAAAGCCGATATCTTCAATTACTTGAAAGATTCGGCTCGGGGGGCACTTAAACGGATAAGGTACGAGGCTACGAAGTATGTGCCCAGTGGCTGTCAATGGCCAGCGTCTCAGAAATATTTCCCAAGTATGTGGGAGGATGGACATTGAAATATGGAGGCCGATTCATGAAATCGATCGGCCAGTAAAAAAACAAAATAATAAAAAAATTTAAGTACAGCCGATGCTCAGACATCGACTTTAGAATAAAAAGCCGATGCGCAGCCATCGACTCAAGAGGTACAAACTGTTACAAGCAGAGGTACAAGCTCAGTGAGCAGTTATCAGGTTACATGGAGAAGCTCTACTGAAGGAATGCCTCAAGGGCATGGAGGGCGGTAACACGAACACGATCCACCTCGGCGATCTCGGCCTCATCATCTTCGTCCTGGCCTGTCACCAGCTGCTTGTTCAGGGCGCGAATTTCGGCCAGATCAGTCTTCAGTTCAGCTTTGAGGCCTTCTGCTTCCTCGTGGGAGTGGGCAATAAGAGCTTCCTTATCTTGGATGAGCTGTTTGGTTACCCGGACCCTCTCTTCGAGGTCCTCCAACTCCTTTCGCAAGGTCTCAAGTTCAGCAGTGCTGACAGAGGTGTCAGTTTTGGCGTCCAAAGCTGCCTTTTTCTCATTAAGCCGCTGACATTTGTCTGCAATATCGGCTTTCAACGGAAGCTGGGCGCGGCGTAAGCTGATTCTCTGACGAGCCAATTTCACCCTTGACTTGTAGGCAGACAGAGTCACAACTGGCCAGAGTTTCACCTGCAACGTCACCGGGAGATGAGGCTGGATGTCTTCAAGGATGCTCTTCACTTCCTCGGGATCTTCAACCAATGTTTCAATTGAGGAGGAGAGCAAGGCCTTGAGATGCTGGAGTTGACCATGTGTAGCGTTGGGTCCCGACTCTTCACTTGCTTTAGATGCAGCTGGTTCGATGGATTCAGGGTCGAACGTTAGCAAGCTTGAGAGGTCATAACCCTGACAAACAACAAGAACAACGTCAGTATACAGCGAAAGAGAAAGGAAGAGCTAGGGAAAGGAAGGGTACCTCTCCTAAGACCATAGGAGCAGCCGATGAAGAGGTGATCGGCTCTTGTGTTTCTGCTGGGGGCTTGGCCAAGGTGGTAGCCTTGTCAGCTACACTTTTAGAGGTTGCTAGGTCCAGGGTGGTGGATGGCATCAGTACCTCCTCGACTTCCCCACTAGAGGTGTCATCAGTCTGTAAAGCAAGTGGTTAGCCGATGGGAACAGCAATAGGTTAGCACGAAATATGAGCTAAGGAGAATATGGAGGGTAATTACATTCGAAATCTCCTGGTTTGATGAAGAGGTTTGCGGTGCCTTGCGAGCTCTCTTGATGCATCGGCTCTTTGTGCGTAGACCGCCCTGTCCTGCTTTATGTGAAGCCTGGGAAGCAGCAGGTTCGGGAGCTGACCTTTTCTTGGAAGCCGACGGTGGCAAGTCTGGCTGGCTCTGCGTGGTGGTTTTCCCAGAGTTACCTGAGCTCGAGTCCCTTCGACTGGACTGTGTATCCTCACTAGAGTTTTCTTCAGTGGAGGCCTGTAAAGGAAATACGAGCATGTTGCAGAAGCCGAGAAGGATAGATGAAATCAGCCAAGGCATGGATCAACTTACGTGCAAATTTTCTTGGGCTGGAGTAGGGTTTTGGCGCTTCAAGGTCTTCCTGGCAGCTACTTTCCTCACTGCTGTTCTCGCCGTGGCTGAGGCTCGGGGGGCAGCCGGCCCAGAAGATACTCTGCTCTTAGAAGCCGATTTTGGTGAAATCGGCTGGCTCTGCATCACAACCTTTTTCAAGGGTGGTGAGTTTTTGCAGAAGAGGACCACTGGAGCTGGTGGGAGGAATCTGAAAGGGGAGCCGTCATCATGTACAGGTTCTGGACCGTCTTGTTGCTACAAGAAGATAGAGCAGGTTTATAAAAGGAGAGAAATTGGTGTAAACCACTTCAAGATAATTTGTGAGTAGTGGTACCTGTTCTGCACGGATATCATATTCAGCATCAAGGTTTTTCAACAAGGGTCCCAAAGCTCTCCTGAAGGCATGACTCTTCCACATTGACCACCAGGTCTCAAAACCCTCGGTTGATGAGGTAAAAGAGAGGTTGTGGGAGACAGAGATAAAGCTAAAGCATCGGCTATTCCTGTGGTTTCCCAGTTGGCTTGGTGAGTTTTGGCTATTCTATTATACCATGTGACATGGGTATACCCTTCGGGTACCCATTATTGGTATACCTGGATCGGCTCGGCCCAATATGGAGAAGGCCCAACAAGGCAACCCGAAGAAGTAGTCGACTAGGACTCTTGTAAAACCCTAGGCTGGTTGCATATATAAAGCTAGCCAGGGCACCCGATAGAGGGGAGACAATAGATAGACAACATAGCTCCGCCTGCGGCGGCACCCTGTAAACACATCTATGATCATATATTGGATTGCTAGCAGCACGTAGGGATCCTCCACCGAGGGGACCCGAAGCTGGGTACGTCGTGTGCCTAATCTCGCTCCCGGAATCTCCATCGTCGCTCTCTCCCGAAACCCAAGTCTACAATACGTAGGCATTGGCGAGGTGATCCCTTGTCAATTGGCGCCGTCCGTGGGGATCGCGACGACTGGATTTTGTTATCCGGGCGAGATCCGTCGAGTTCGTCATCAACATCATCTACAGCGTATCCGCCCAAAAAAAGCAACGCCTATCGCGGCCAGAGAAAATAGCAGCGTCTACCGTGGTTAGCGACAAGGTAACAAGCACCAGGGAGAAGATTGGAGCACGCGTTGTTGTTTCCGTCGAGTTCAAGCCTTTTCCGCGTGTCCTCCTGGACTTGGTGGCCCTCACGCTGACAGACTGAAGCTACAAGTCATGTACGCAAATCATGAGAAGAATTTGATACGAGGACGCCGTGCTATTACAAGCAAGATAAGTATCTCTACCTAAGGCATAAATTTAATATGACATGACTACTCGTTCTAGTTCTATCTTCCCTATTTCATTTGCATTTATCAGTGGCTAATCGGTTTACGAATGCCATGAACGAGTTAACTAGCTATTTGCCCAGAAACATGGTCCCTCCAAAATATGTGTAGGTGCAGATTAATTTCCCGACACTCGCGAATTCGCTATCATGGACCCGACAGATTGTTTGTGCCGCAAATCATCGCTCCGATTTCACCCGACACAAGAATCATGGTGCTATTTTTTAATTAATTATTATTTACAATATTTACTTGGCCAAATATGTTTTCGGCTCGTGTTGTTATTTGCGCGCAGATTTTTTTTTGCTTCAATACAAATGTGGATCGGAATAAGCTCCGGCTACTTCTCCATCATGAACACGCCATGCTGGGGCCTCACACTTCGCGGATCCGCCACATCGACTGTGTCCGCCATATCAACCACGTCCTCTGCATCGACTGCGTCCGCCTCATCGGGTGTGCCCGCACCATCGAGTGCATATGCCTTATCGACCACCCAAGCGCATCGACTACGACCGCAGCGTCAACAACGCCCACGGCGCAACCTGTTCCACGTCGACTCCGTATCAGCCGATAAAGCTAAGTTTTCATCTTCCAAAAGTTAATTATTATTTACTTTCGCCACACTCGGATACTCGGGGGCCGTGGCTTTACAATATTACAGCAAATACACCCGACACTCGGGGCGGCACCATTACATCTTTACCGCAAATACACCAATGGGTTTATTTTCTTCGGCTCTGGATATATCTTCATCGGCTCAATGGATTTATTTTCTTCGGGACAGTGGATTTATCTTCTTTGGATTACTGGATTTATTCTCTTCGGGTTATCATTGGTTTCCTCTTATACAATACTACCCGATGTGCTTCCGGGTCAATGGATTCATCTTCTATGGTTATTGCTGGATTTATTTTCTTTGGGTCAATGGATTCATCCTCCAAGATATCAACGGATTCATCTATATGGATATTATTAAGTTGACTCTTATACAATACTACCCGATGAGCTTCCGGGTCAATGGATTCATTATTTTCTTCGGGTCAATGGATTCATCCTCTATGATATCGACGGATTCATCTTCAATATATGCTTCATATTTAAATGGCGTATTCTTTAATATGGATTCATCTAAAATATTTCATCTTGGATTCATCTACAATGACTTTATCTCTCATGGCGTAATCTTCAATGACTCAATATTCAAATGGTTCAGCCTCAATGGGTTTGTCAATTTCATCGGATTCTTTAGTGGAAGTCAAAAACAGGATACATATCTATGAAGCCAACACTCGGGGGCTCAACAACAACTTCGCCCCGGGTCACAACTGTGACATGGTATCTAAGCAACAATTATGACGTCACCCCAGCAGCGCTCGGGGGCTCGGTTATTTCTTCATCAACAAATTGGGCGGCATCTATTCTCGCTATTTGGTGGTTTTTACTTCGGCTTGAAAATTTCTCCGCACTCGAAGATTTCATCGTGCGTCGACTGCGTCGTACCCAATAAGCTAAGTGTTCATTTATTTTACACAAAGTTGATTATCATTTACTTTTGCCGCACACGACACTCGGGGGCTGTGCGGCATAAATTCACTTTACATATCATCGAATCCGAGCATCTGACACCGCATGCGAAAAAGAGAGTCAAGGAAAAGATAGAAAAAGTTTGTTTATTTGTGCAGGAGAAAGCAAATTTCAAAGTATATAAGAGAGAACCCGACAAAATTGTCTACAGGGAGAACTCGACGAAATTGTCTTCAACAAAGAACAGGACCCGATGAAATTTTCCTGAAGGAGGAACCCGAATAAATATCCTCAGGGAGGACCCGAAGAATTGTCCTCAGGGATGACCCGAAGAATTTTCCTCAGGGAGGACCCGAAGAATTGTCCTCAGGGAGGACCCGAAGAATTTTCCTCAAGGAAGACCCGAAGAATTTTCCTCAAGGAGGACCCGAAGAAATTTTCTTCAAGGAGGAACTCGACGAAAAAATCATCAAGGAGGAACCAAAGAAAAAAAAGAGGATGGACAAATCTTCGAGTCTATTGACTCGTCATATTGTTCCGAGCAAGAGCATCGGTGATGTACCCGACAATATAGAAGAACGCAATACATACGGCTGTCTCATCACACCCGAGAAAAATATAGAAGAGCCCGTAAAATGGGTCATTGCATCAGCCGAACAAGGCACTCGACAATATATTCTCAGAGCGCTAAAAGTCACGAATAATCTCTGAATGCCGCAAAACTCTGCGAAGGTAAGACCCCGGATCCGTTCCGAGCGGCGTGGCACCGTCTCTGACGTCGGTTTGCTACTTTTTTCCGTATCAACAGATACGAAGAAAAATCCTAACGGACGCGTTAGGTACCGATAAAATATGACTGGGACTCGACGAATGGTAAGACCTTAAGCGGCACTGTCGAAGTTTACACCAGTATCCCGGGATCATGTCCAGGGACGTGATCTTGAAGTAGGTTTTGCGGATTGCCACTAGAGCAGTTAACTGGTACCTGATCCGTCAGATGAACCAGCCCCATTTACCATTATCCCTGTACAATATAGATATGGATAGCAACGGCATGGAGTCGATAAAAAGAGGGGCTGCACCCAGAAATATAGTAAATTTCTTTATCGATTAGTACAACTTGAGTCTATGCCCAGGTGCAAGCACCTGCCCATAGGCTCGGGGGCTACTCTTATCGAGAGTATTGTTCACCCTCCCGATAAGATACAAGAAAGAGGAAAAATTGTGGTGTCGATTAAAAGCAAGTTGAGCCTACACCCAAGTGCAAACACTTGGCTGTAGCCTCGGGGGCTACTCCCATCGGGAGCGCTGGTCGCACACCCGATAGAAAGATAACTTCGACAGCATCTACGGCAATTCAGGTTTGTAGACTCAACTCGATTCTACGACTCGAGTGGAGCCTACTCCCATCGGGAGCACATGGATTTCATCAAGTCTTCCAGAAATATAGTTAAGTTCTTCATCGAGTAGTACAACTTGAGTCTATGCCTAAGTGCAAGCACTTACCCATAGACTCGGGGGCTACTCCCATCGGGAGCGCTGCCGCGCACCCGATAGATAAATAATTTCAAGAATCGTTGACATCATCTACGCTACACATGATCTACGACATGGACCTCGCCTTGTATTTCTTCGACTTCAGAGATGGTTATGCTTGGAGTTTCTACGCAAGTCTTCGACTTCCCTATAAACTCGGGGGCTACTGACATGGGTATACCCTTCGGGTACCCATTATTGGTATACCTGGATCGGCTCGGCCCAATATGGAGAAGGCCCAACAAGGCAACCCGAAGAAGTAGTCGACTAGGACTCTTGTAAAACCCTAGGCTGGTTGCATATATAAAGCTAGCCAGGGCACCCGATAGAGGGGAGACAATAGATAGACAACATAGCTCCTGCCGGCGGCACCCAAACACATATGATCATATATGGATAGCAGCAGGTCCTCCAGGGGACCCAAGGGGACGTCGTGTGCCTAATCTCGCTCCCGGAATCTCCATCGTCGCTCTCTCCCGAAACCCAAGTCTACAATATGTAGGCATTGGCGAGGTGATCCCTTGTCACCATGAAACCCAATCTTCAGGAGGATTAGGCCAGGCTCGTAAGCAGTCAGCCCAAGAAGATAGATCTAAGTTCTGGTTCACGAAGGGAATTCTATTGGCCTCGCATGAAATCAAATGAGCAGGACTCTCGGTAGAACGAGGGCCAAGGCAGAGAGAATTTGGAAGGGAAGGATGCGACAACAGAATGTCTGATACCTAAAAGTTAATGACGGAATGAGACATTAATTCAGGTGTTTTCCGTTAATTCCAATACTATGCTCGGATAGCGAGGAGCGGTTGGGGATTACCTTCAAGCCAGAGACCGTAGTGTTGGCGTTGGATGATTGATTGGGATCTGAGATTTGCGTGGCCGTAAGTTGGATATGTTCGAGCGGCGATTTGGGGATCTAAGTTTACTCTTGCAGGCAAGGGTTGCAGGTTACCGTTTGAATAGGCAACTGGGTTGGCCTTGCTCGCGTTTTGTGGTAAAGGCCGATGTGCTGCCATCGGCTCTTTGCGTGTTGACTCGTTTTGACAATCGGCAAGCTTTTGTGGTAAAGGCCGATGTGCTGCCATCGGCTCTTTGCGCGTTGACTCGCTTTGGCAATCGGCAAAATTGATATGAAAGCAAATTTGGCATAGGAACATTTTCTTCATTAATAAAGAGGGTTTTTACAGAGAAGAGCCGATTGCTCAAGAAAAGAAGAACAAAAGACCCGATTACTACTACTACTAGTCCTATGCTAGTAATCCTAGTCTAAGGGCCGTCGCTGCCCTCGTCGTCGCCGTCGTGGCTGCCATCGGCGCTGCTGCCGGCGAGCTCCTCGTCGCTGCTGCCGTAGCCCTCGGCAGGGGCCGTTTCCTCCTCGTCGTCGTCTTCGTCGTCGTCGTCGGCGTCCGACCCGAAGCAGATGCGCTTCGCCGGCGGCTCGTCGGAGGAGGTGTCACTCTCCTCTTCCTCCTCCTCGTTGGAGGAGGTAAAGTCGTCCCAGGAGAAGGAGTCATCCTCGCTCTCCGCCTCCAGCTCCCCATCGACGAGGAACTGGAAGTCGTCTTCTCCGTCTGTCAAGGACTTGTCGTCCTCGGACCAGACGGAGGAAGCGTGATCCTCCTCATCCCACTTCGTTGGGGCGAGGATGTCGTACGCCGCCAACGAGTCCCACTCTGGCGTCGGCTCTCGAAGGGGAGAGGATAGGCAAGAAAGTCCCGAGGAGGCCGTGGAGGAGGAGGAGGAGTCCATGGTGTGAAGGAGGGTTTTCCGATGGCTAGTACGGAGCAGGGGGATGAAGAAGCGAACTGCTCGATGCGGTTAAATAAAGGGGATGTAGTGGAGATTTAATGTTGCGGTGGTTTCCGAGGACGTGGTGCCAAAACTGTCAAATCATGCAGAGAAGTTGAGAAGGCAAGGTATCATGATGAAGTATACTGCGACGGTTCTGCTCTGCCACGATGTGACCCTACGAAGAAAAAACAGAGTGGTTTTGAAATTATCATTACCAAAACCAGGGGGCATGTGTTATCACCAGATTTTGGCCAAATCAGGAGATGGGCCGTGATGAAGATGGGCTTGAAGGATATACACGTAATGTGTTTCTGAATCGGCCTCGTACGAGGATTTGGGCTAGTTTGCCCGTGTATCTGTACATTATAGTAGATTGCATCTTAGTTTAGAATTAAGAGATAGAGTTTAGCTCGTACACGGTTAGGTGTATTTCCAAAAGATAGAAAGTCCACGGACTATAAATATGTACCTAGGGTTATTGAGAAAGGAGGACGATCACGTTCACAACAAACACAATCCAGGCGCATCGCCACCCCTTGTTTCGAGGGTTTCTTCCGGGTAAGCGTCATGCTGCCTAGATCGCATCTTGCGATCTAGGCAGTATCTGTTTATTCGTTGTTCGGTGTTGCTCGTACTGAAGCCTTTTTGATGGCGAGTAACACTGTTTATCATAGATGTTTTGGGGCTTGCATCGATGCTTTTCTGATATATTTACGTAGCTGTGCTGCCCCTAGATATCTAGCTGTCCTTACACCTATTTTAGGTGTAAGGGCAGCACCCTGCTTCATCTTTGTTTAGTAGATTCGATCTGTTATGGTTGTTCCTTGTTCTTCAAGGTTTAGTTTGATATCTGCATAGTTAGGCCTTACAAACGGGTTGAACGATCCAGTAGTGCGTAAGGTACGGTTTGCCGATCCAAGAAGGGATGTTCCGGGAATCGATCCGTGTTGGTTTTTAGGCCTCGTTTTGGGTTAGTTTGCTGTTATCTTTCGTATCTGCCAGGCTCAACTACGTGTAGGATGTTCCGGTTATGCGGTGAAAACCCTAAACTGTCGTAGATTTATTTAGCTTAGCATTGATAAAGCAGAACCCCCATGTTATTGCAGATCCATTATGAACCATGGGTTAATCGTCTCTTTGAGCCGATTCACAGGGTAACCTGAGAGCCGATCGAGGCTCATTTAATGTTTACGTGTCTACCATACAGGAAACTAATTGAAGCAATCCAACACCTTCCTAACCAGGTATAGGTCAGGTGGCACGCCCTTGCAACCGCCAGGACGTGTGCCAGAGCATTGCGGGCCGTTGCCCGAGGGACCAGGGCCCACCAGCAGTCCTGGGAGCCTCCCGGCTCTACGTGTTGCCCGTCGCTGCTCGCCGGTGGGTTTTGGCAGGCAACAATAGGTGCACTAGTTCGGCGAAGAGATAGTGAAATACAAGTAGTATGGATGTATATGAGTGGTAATAGCAATCTGAAATAAAGATGGCAGCGAGTAAACATGCAGCAGAACAGTAAATAAACGGAGATTCGATGTTTGGAAACAAGGCCTAGGGATCATACTTTCACTAGTGGACACTCTCAACATTGATCGCATAATAAATAATAACTTCTCTCATTTGTGCTACATACACTCTTTAGTTGGATGAGAAACACCATTCATTGTGTAGGGCTACAAGAGCTCCCTCAAGCCGGAGTTAACAAGCGCCACAACATTCAGCATTCATATTTAAGTAACCTTAGAGCATAATAGATCTTTGCAAAATAGCCCGAGTACTAACATAGCATACACACTGTCACCATTACACTATGAAGGGGGATAGATCACATCAATACTATCATAGCGATAATTAACTCCATAACCTACAAGAGATTATGATCATAACCTACGACAAGAACCACACGATGCACACACTGTCACCATTACACCATGCAGGAGGAATAGACTATTTTAGTAACATCACATGAGTAGCACATAGACTAGTAGCGATACAAAGCTCATCATATGGATCTCAATCATGCAAAGCAATTCACGAGATCATTGTATTGGAGTACAGAGAGAGAGATTAACCACATAGCTACCGGTACAGCCCTTAGCCTCGAGGGAGAACTACTCCTCCTCATCATGGGAGCAGCAGCGTTGATGGAGATGGCGGTGGTTTCGATGGAGAAGCCTTCCGGGGCACTTCCCCGTCCCGGCGGTGTGCCGGAACAGAGACTCCTGTCCCCCAGATCTTGGCTTCGCGATGGCGGCGGCTCTGGAAGGTTTCTCGTACCGTGGCTTATCCGTATCGAAGATTTAGGTCACGGAGCTTTATATAGGCGGAAGGGCAGCCTCGGAGGGGCCTGGTGCAGCCACACCCAGGGGGCGCGCCCACCCCCCGGCCGCGCCGCCTGTGGGGTGGGGCCCCGCGCTCTCTCGCTCTCGAAGCTTCCGGGAAAAATAAGATCTTGGGCGTTGATTTCGTCAATTCGAGAATATTTCCTTACTAGGATTTCTGAAACCAAAAATAGCAGAAAGGAACTGGCACTTCGGCATCTCGTCAATAGGTTAGTTCCGGAAAATGCATCAAAACGATATAAAGTGTGAACAAAACATGTAGGTATTGTCATAAAACTAGCATGGAACATCAGAAATTATGGATACGTTTGAGACGTATCACCGCTTCATCGACGCCGTCATCTACCCGACCGGATCATCCCCGCCGAACCTCGAAATCATATACTCATCCAGCAGTTTACGGCAGTCGCTTCAGCTGCGGTATCGTCCACACCACCGGAGCCGCTTCGCCGGATCCATCGTCCACCGCATCAGATCTAGCTCGTCGATTTCCTCCTCCACCACACATGACCGGCTTCACCGACACCGCCGTGCATGAACCGGATCTGCTTCACTGGCGCCGAGTCTGATGCTCTCCTATCCAAACTCTTATACTGTCACTTTTTTATTGCCGCCTGCAAATTCTTGTTTAATCTTGGGGAAACCTGTTTGTGCTAACGAGGGGCCGTTACGTTTGGCAGATGAGATGAGTATCCACGAAGTGTAATGGCCATCTGCCGGAGCTGCTTCATCGATGCCGTCATCAACCGGTCAGGATCATCCATGCCGAATCTCGAAACCATATACTCATCCAACAGTCTACCGCAGTCGCTTCAGCTGCGATATCGTCCACCCCAGCAGAGACGCTTCACCAGATCCGTTGTCCACCGCATCAGATCTAGCTCGCCGACTCCCTCGTCCACCACACCTGACCGGCTTCACCGACACCGCCGTGCATGAACCAGATCTGCTTCACCGGCATCGTGCCTGATGCTCACCTATCTAAACTCTTCTACTCTCGCTTTTCTATTGCTGCAAGTTCTTGTTTAATAATGGGGGAACCTGTTTGTGCTAAAGACGCGTCGTTACGTTTTGCAGATGAGATGAGTAACCATGATGAAGTGCAATGGCCGTCTCTCCAACCCCAAGTAGCAGATGTAGTGTACTTTATCACTGGATCTACCAACCCCAGGAAGAGCTGCAGTTACTCCCACAAAGTGCTCCTCCTAATGTAAGTCCCTTGTTTTAGCGCCATGTTCTGGGTTCAGATGCTTGTTTGTCTAAATCTCTTTAAATTCATTCCTAGCTATGACACCCTGCTATGTTTAGTGCATTGCTAACTTTAAGTAATTGAATATTTTGGTTTGCATTCCCTGCTATGTAGATGTAGCCATCCTAACTTCTATCTTGCTTAATCGTTGTTACAAAATTATAGCCTGCTACTATTTTGGTCATGCCAATTTTGTAGTCCCTGAACATGTTGGTTGGCATTCCCTGTACTACAGGTGATGTCATTGTTATTTCTATCTACTTCGTCGTAAGCTAACAAAGTAACTGACTACTATTAGTTCATGCATGCTATCGCTCTGCTATCCCGCAGTACAAATTTATTTAAACTCTTCACACTAGCTACTTCGATAATAATTGTGTGTGCCATCGGGTTCTTTAAAAGCTACAACATTAACTCGTTTCTCTTACTTTGCATGGCACTCACACATGGAATGATGAACATATTGGTTTGCATTCCCTCTTCATCTCTTCTACAAGTTCACAGGTGATCCCACTATATTTTGTATCTGGTCCATCATTAGCTCCAACATTAACTATCCTCTGCTTGTTGCTCATTACAAATTAATATCCCGAAACATATTGATTTGAATTCCCTTCACTACTAGTTCAGGAAAGATGCTGTTATAATTCATATCTGGTTCATTCCTATCTATTACAGTAATATCCTGCAATTATTTAGTTCACGGCCAATTTTGAGTAATTGCACATGTTGGTTCACATTCCCTCCTCTATAGCTTTTTCCATCTTAACTTCTATTTGGCTCATTGTTTGTTACAAAAGTAACAGCTTTCTATTACATAGTTCATGCCAAATTGAAGTCACTGAACATGTTACTCTGCATTCCCTGTACAAGTAATACCATTATTATTTGTACCTGGTTCGTCGTGAGCTACTAAATTAACTGCCTGCTATCAGTTCATTCACTACCCTCTATGTGTTGCCTGTTACGAATTTTAAGTCCCTGAACACATTTATTAGCATTACTTGCACAACAAAGTTCAGATTATAATTCCTACATGGTTCATTACTAGCTATGATAGTAAACTGCTATTATTTAGTTCATGGCGAATTTAAGTAATTGAGCATGTTGGTTTGCATTACCTGCTCTATAGTTGTTGATATTATAACTACTATCTGGTTCATTCTTTGTTACAAAAGTAAGTGCCTTCTATTATGTAGTAGTTCATGTCAATTTGGAAGTAACTGAACATGTTGGTCTGCTTTTGCTGCACTGCAAATGATACAACTATTGTATCTATCTGGTTTGTCATAAGCCAGGCCAGTAACTGCTGCTCTGGTTCAAGTACGTGTACCTTTCGTATTGCTATAGGCCTGCGTGTATGTATATATGCATGAACACACATTCTTGAGAGATTCCTGCCACATATATAGTGTAATTATGTAGCCCATCGCTCACTATTTTCGGTGCTTAATGCATGAATACCACTGGGATGGAGGGAGTACATACATATTGTTTATCATGCTGGAACTCGTATGTGTATGACTGATCGTGTCTTGATGCAGAGTAACAAAAAACTCCCTTTATAAATAAGGGCAACATCGGACATCTTCAACGAGTGTATCAACATGGTGAGCTGCATGGGACTTGACAGTAGTAAGTCTGTTGTTTTATTCTGACGTGCTCGGTTATATAAGCCACAAAATAATTCGATTGCTTGTTTATCTTGCACTATCTCAGCTTCTTAATGATTAGAACATCACATTTTTATGTTGGTATAGATTGTAAACATAAAAAGGAAGCTCACAGCTTATTATTTGCCATCTGTCCACCTTGAAATGTTCTAGTTGTTGGTATGTGGCATGCACTCTTTGTTTGCTTATTGGTAGTCAGTATTAGCCCCATACTAGTAGACTATCTGTGTGCATTACAATGGTCTTTTTATAACGAGGAAATGGTGAGTTTCAAATTCTTTGGCAAACAACATTGTAGTGTGTTTGCCTTGCCATTGTTGTTGTCTAAACTTGTAATGTCTTTGTTTCAGATATAGGTGGTGCACGGACAACATAAAAAATTGCCGAATTCCTTCATTGTATTGCTAGGTTTAATTACCATTCAATTTCTCTAGCTTCTGTAATATTTTTTTAAAGTCTTGCCTCTGATGTAATATTTTTTCAAAGCCTTGCAGCTGATTTAATATTTAGTTAGTTTCTATGGTTCTTTCGCGCATTCTTTCTATGGTGCTTGTGGTAAGTGAGGCTATCCGACTAAAATTATGTGCTGCATAAATATTCTCAGAATATAACCGGCCGTTGTTGGCGCAAACTAAATCACAAATTCCCATCCCGGGAATGACCCAATTAAGCAAAATCACATATGGGCTGGCCCAAAAAATCCTAAAGCGCCTTACAGGCCGGCATGTTAACATAGAAAATCGCACATGGGCTGGCTCAATAAATAACAAAGGGCCTCATTCTCCTCGGCCCAACAAGGCTATTGGGCCTTACTAGGCCCACAGATATATATTATGTAGTGGGCTAATGGGCCAACCCACCAACTAGACAGGCCGACCCGGTCAACATGTTGACCGGACAAAAGATTACACAGGGTTGGCCCATTAACAAAATGGGACGTTAAAATGATCAGTTGACTGGTCAAACAAATGAATTTAGCCTGGTCCACCACCTAAACGGGCTGGCCCAGTTATCTCACTGACCGGTCAAACAAAGACATTAGGCCCAGCCCATGTGCTTAATGGGCTGGCCCAGTTATCGTGTTGACCGGTCAAACAAAGACATTATGCCCGGCCCACATGTTTATTTGGCTGGCCCGTTTGTCCTGTTGGCTAGTCAAATGAAGACATTTGGCCCGACCCACATGACTATTGGGCAGGCCCATTTATCGTGTTGGTCGGTCAAAGGAAGACATTCGGCCCGGCCCACTTGTTCAGTGGACCAGCCCAGTTATCCTGTTGACTGGTCAAACAAAGAACTCGTCCCGGCCCACTTCCTTAGTGGGCCGGCCCATTTATGTTTTGACCAGTCAACCTGAGAAGTTAGGCCCGGCCCACGTACGTAATTGACCAACCTAGTTATACAATTGACCGGTCAAACTAAGTCAGCTGGCCCGGCACGCCAACTAAATGGGCTGGCCTGCTTAAGGCGTGGCAGGCCTTGTGTGGGCCTACCATAGACCACGGGTTTTCAGCCGGTTAAGAGCGTTAACGGATAGTTAACGGTGTCTGCCACGTGTCAGTTTCCATGACGTCAGCAGTCAACGACCTCCCAAAAACTCTTTTGCAACGGTCCGATTTGCCGTGGCAAAAGGGCGCTGATGGGGCCTAAGTCCACGTGGGTTGCCCGATCTCACGAATTGACCAAGAACAAGAGGGGTGAGGGATGAACACGAAGAACACGACGAATAACACGGCGAACGCACGCAACACAACCTGATACAATTCCGGTTTACTCCTGATAGCCCGAACCACTATCCCGATAGAACCTCTCAAGGGAGAGACACGAGGTAGAATCCCCGAGAGAAAGATCGGTATACAATCTATGGAGTCACACGTGTGAGAGACCGCGGTAGAATCACATGTGCGAAAGATAAATCATATAAGGAGTGTCTTGATACAACTCATAGATTTGTGTCTAAGAGAGGAGGGGGTTTCCCTAATCCCAAAGGGATGGTGGAGGCATAAGCCAAGTACTCACTCAAGTTATGTCTTTCTAATGAAGGGGGAGGTGGGAGCCTATATATAGGGAGCCACTAAAGGAGGGGTAGTTTAGGCATACAAATAGCATAGTGGGATGGTTTAGATTATGAGCTTCGTAGTGGGGGCGGCGGTGTCGGCGTAGGCATGGCGACAGTGCTGTCTTCCTCCGGCGTCGAGCAAGGTGGCAGTGCCGGCCATTCCGTGGCGGTAGTGCCGGTTTCCTAGACGCACCTCCTTCTTCCATCTCCTCTTCCATGCTTCTGTGACGTCGGACTTGAGCGTAGTTCTTGATGATGATCATGATGCGGATAAGACCGAAGGTCTGGCTGCATCATCTCCCCCCACTTGAAAAAGAGTCGTCCTCGACGATGAGTCTTCATGAATGTGTAGAGGAGGTAGATTACACCAACGCTTGAATGTCCCTTTACTTGTCAAGAGCCCTATGAATAGCACAAGAAAAGCAAAGGAGCAATCAAAGCGTAGCCAAAGTTCAATGTATTTAGGAAGAGGGCACAAGTAGAAGGAGGTCACCTTATCAAAGTGTCGGTGTGCTCTCATTGAGAGATCTTGTGTAGTGGAAGTGTGCGGGCAAAACCACTCATTGGAGCTCACTTGTATCATGCTCTCAAGAGCTCTTTTTGTCAACTCGTGCTCAATCGAGGTTGACATTGGAATTTGGGTACCTACACACATGTTAGACAACAAGAACAACGTGTGTGCATGGTATATGAACACATCATCCATCATGATGCGCCATTTCTTTTGCACATCACCATTAGCGGTAAGCAAGATATTATAGTACACATGGTGAATATGCGGGGAAAACTTAGGAACATGCTCAACATGGATATATGCAAAGTCTCCAAAAGGTAAGAGAGCTATGGTGGCAATCTCATTCACAAGCATATTAACATCATTGCAAACCAAGCATTGGAAAGAGCAAGTATTCAACATTTTGGTTGCACTAATGGGAGAATATTGCAAGCATGTAGCACAAAACATGTTCAAAATTTCATCATTGTTGTTGACCAACCTAGGGAAAGAGCAATTGTTCATCAAGGTTGTCACAACACAAGCATTATCATTTTCATTCCAAGCAATACATGGGAAAGAGAAATTGTTCGACATATTGCAAGCAATAAGAGGGAAAGTGAAACTCTCATAGCACGGCATGATCAAAGTATCACAAGCAACGGCTTCCACATGATCAACAATGTTGGCACATGTATCACAAGGGAGAGTGAAAGAAGCATATGACATAGCAATTGTATCATCAAGATCATGCATGCACTCATAAGTCATCATGTCCACTAGTGGGATCATGGCATCATCAACACCCATATACATACCTTTGTAGTCCCGCTCATATGAGGTAGGTGTTGTGGAAGTGGTAGGCTCCATGTGGCCTCCATGTTCATCTTCAAGCAAGCATGGTGTGATATCATCGTCTTCATGCACCATGTACATCTTCTCCATGATCGGCGTCTCGTCATCCATGGAACCTAATGAGACATAAGAGAACACACTAGAGGTAGAGGGTAAGTTGTTAGAATTTGAAATGGCCTCACATGACCTATCAACTACCACTCTCATCTCACTCGGTGTATCACTCATGCTCTCGAAGTGGAGGCACTCAAGATCACATATAGTGGAATCGCTCATCTCACATGTAGTGGAGTCGCTCATCCCACATATAGTGGAGTCCCTCATCTCCATGGCAATGGCGTCGTCGATGTCCGAGCAACCTAGCAAAGAGGAAGACAACACAAGAGAAGTAGAGGTTAAGTTGTTAGAAATTAAAGTGTCCTCACTCAACTCATGGGGTGTGTCACTCTTGCTCTCAAGGTGTTTGAAGTATGCGTTGCACTCGGCTTTATCTTTGGGTGTCATTTTGGCTTCTCGAGCATCCAGCTCGGCGAAGTATGCTCTCATCTCGGCTTGTTCTTGTGGGGTCATCATGTATATCTCACTAGGATAGGTGTATATATATGGTGGAAGGAAAACTACACAAGTATCTCACCTTTCAAGAAAGTATCGGAAAAATGGTTCAAGTCAAGAGCAAAGTCGAAATGTATCGGGGTTACTCACACACACACTCAAAACACACGCAAAAGGCTAAGAACTCTATATGTGGTAGGAGTGGAGTGGATAGCAAACGAAAAGGATCAACGGAAAAGTCTATTGTCAAATGTGGGTAAGATCCAAAGTCAAATGTCAAAAGTGGTGATCTATGTCAAGGAAACACAGAAACACACACAACGGAGAACAATGGGGTTAGCGCGACCAAGGAAGTGAGCTAAGTAACAAGATGGTCCTATCGAAGACTATAAGCTCGGTGTCGCGCCAACACAAGAGAGACCGTAGCTTGGTTGCATATGAGAGAAGCAACATGATTCGCACAAGATGTCACTCTTCTCTTATCTCTCTTAGTGCTTATAAGCTTTGCACTCCTTTGTATCGCTGGACATACACTCTTTTCTATTTCTTTTTCTCTTTTTTTCACTTTTTTTTCTGTGCTTAGAAGCTTTATTTTCTCTATGTATATGTCACACTTTTTCTTCTTTTGTGTATCTTTCTCACCGAGCTTGCTTCGGAGCTTCGCTCAACACAACACACACACACCCTCTCACGGTCGTGACACTTGTGCAATGCTTCGCAACGCTCGAAAAGCCACTCTCAATGGGATAGGTACACAAAGAAAGAAATGGGGCTACAAGGGGTGAGGGGAGGCCAGTTATACCTATTGATGTTAGGCGTTTGATGACCCACAAGTATAGGGGGTGTATCGTAGTATCTTCGATAAGTAAGAATGTCGATCCCAACGAGGAGCAGAAGGTGTTGGCAGCAGTTTCGATGAAGGATTCACTGTAAATGCTCTCAAACAAGTATTCAAGGGGTTTTGATATTGCAGATAAATAAAGTACAAGTAAATAAAATGCGAGAGAAATAATTGCAGCGAGTGGCCCAATCCTTTTTAGCACAAAGGACAAGCCGGTTTGTTTACTTATAATGACCAAACGTTCTGAGGACACACGGGGATTTTAGTCTAGTACTTTCGCTTCAAGTGGCTAAATAATCTTCATTGTTTTGATAAGTGTTGTGTGGGTGAACCTATGCTAATGCACCGCCCTTCCTAGGACTAATACATACTTGTGATTATACCCCTTGCAAGCATCCGCAACTACAAGAAAGTAATTAAGATAAATCTAACCACAGCCTTAAACTCTGAGATCCTGCGATCCCTCTTGCATCGATATACTAACGGGGGCTTAGGTTTCTGTCACTCCAACCCCGCAATTAGCAACCGAATACAAAGCATAGGCCCATAAATGATGGTGAAGTGTAGTTGTCGACGTTCACACGACAGAATGACACCACAACTTAAATATCATAACATTGAATATTACTCAACCATAATTCACTACTAGCATTTAGACTTCACCCATGTCCTCAAGAACTAAACGAACTACTCACGAGACATCATATGGAATACAATCAGAGGTGATATGATGATGAATAACAATCTGAACATAAACCTTGGTTCAATGGTTTCACTCAATAGCATCTACAACAAGTATAGAATAACACCGGGAGAGTTTCCCCTATCAAACAATCAAGATTTAACCCGAATTGCTACAGCGATGACGAGGTGCAGCGGTGGTGATGGCGGTGTAGATGGTGGAGATGATGATGATGATGATGGAGATGATGTCCCGCTCGATGACGATGGCGATGGCGTCGATTTCCCCCTCCGGGAGGGAATTTCCCCGGATTCCTGCCCGCCGGAGAGCTCTTTTCTCTCTGGTGTTCTCCGCCCCGCAGAGGCGGCTGTAACCCTTCGTGAGGTCCTCTCTGTGGCTTAGGTTTTCGGGACGAAGGAGTACGCGAAGAAAAGGAGGCGAAAAGGGTCGTGGGCCCCCGAGAGCAGGGTGGCGCGGCCAGGCCATGGGCCGCGCCGCCCTATGGTCCGCCCACGTGGCCCCTCTCTTCTTCCCCTTCGGCTCCCTCCGTCATCCGGAAAAATAGGAATTTACGTGAAATTCCCTTCCACAGTGATCTTCCGAAATATTGCGTTCGACGGTGCTTTTTCCAGAATCCTGGCTCCGGTGCTTGATCCTCCAATAATGATGAAACATGCAAAATAGATGAAATAACATAAGTATTGTGTCCCAATATGAAATATATCAATGAATAACAGCAAATTATGATACAAAATAGTGATGCAAATTGGACGTATCAACTCCCCCCAAGCTTAGACCTCGCTTGTCCCCAAGCGAAACTGAGCTCGATAAACAAGACCACATGTTTATGGAGTGAAGAGTCGATAAATAAAATACGGACAAGAAGCATCATATTTATTCACACAAGACATTCTAGTAAACAACTTCCTCATATAACTCATCTCGAAATAAGTAAAGAGAAATCACAAGTAAAGGTGCATAAGAAATCATAATTGGTGATGGCAAACTTTGTTCTTGGTCAGAGAACTACTAACGGATTGTACTTCTAAGCAAAGCTTTCATATTAGATTTTATAGCTGAGCCTTCATATTTAAGCATGACAATCTCTTCATAATCATTGATAACTTCAAAGTCATATTCATTCAGATAAAATTGGTACTAAACAAGAAAGTATAAAAGACATGATCAACTGAATCATAGCATAAATGATTGGTTCACAACAACTCAATTGCTTGCTTGAGATAGAGAGAAATAGGTTTACTGACTCAACATAAAAGTAAAAGACAGGCCCTTCGCAGAGGGAAGCAGGGATTAAATCATGTGCTAGAGCTTTTCAAGTTTTGAAATCATATAAAGAGCATAAAAGTAATATTTTGAGAGGTGTTTGTTGTTGTCAACGAATGGTAGCGGGCACTCTAACCCCCTTGCCAAACGAACCTTCAAAGAGCGGCTCCCATGAGGGACGGCATCTCTACCAGCAAGGTAGATCATCCCCCTTCTCTTTTGTTTACACATGTATTTTAGTTTTATTATGGGTGACACTCCCCCCAACCTTGGCTTTCTCAATCCATGGCTAACCGAATCCTCGGGTGCCTTCCAACATTCACATACCATGGAGGAGTGTCTATTGCAAAATTAAGTTGCTTACTGATAAATCAGAGCAAAACATGTGAAGAGAATTATTAATGAAAGTTATTAATTGGGGCTGGGAACCCCGTTGCCAGCTCTTATTGCAAAATTATTGGATAAGCGGATGTGCCGCTAGTCCATTGGTGAAAGTCCGCCCAACAAGATTGAAAGATAAAACACCACATACTTCCTCATGAGCTATAAAACATTGACACAAATAAAGAGTAGTATAGTTTGAATAATTTAAAGGTAGCACATGAAGTATTTACTTGGAATGGCAGAAAATACCATGTAGTAGGTAGGTATGGTGGACACAAATGGCATAGGTTTGGTCTAAGGTTATGGATGTATGAGAAGCATTCCCTCTCGATACAGGTCTTTGGCTAGCAAGGTTTGATAGCAAGCATAAAGGTTGAGGGAAACAAACAAATATACATATGATAGAAACAATCATGCATCTTTCTCATAAGCACAAGCAATTTTAACTCTAGAATACTAAGCATAAAGATAATGGAGTAATGTATCTAAGTGTATTTCTCTCTTCTATTTAAACATCAAGATGTTATTGCTATTTGACCAATGCTAAGTTTGCCAAAACCAAATAGATTTACTTGATGCTCCCAAAGTGACATCAATACTCATGTCAAGAGTAACCATATAATAGAGATTGCAAACTAAAATAAGATGTGCAAAAAGTAAATGATAAGACTTCTCATTAATATTCCATAACGATAACTCACACCAACGGATACATAGATAATTAACTAAGAGAGATACTTCCACATTGCATACTATTCCATATAATAACTTCCCTACTCATGATATGACACTACTTGATAGTAAAAGATAAAGGTGGTGGTGATGTGATACCGCGGCACTCCCCCAAGCTTGGAACAAACCAAGGGGATGCCAATACCGATGATGAATTACTCCTTCGGTGATGATGGTGAATCTTTGTCGTCATCAGACTTCCATGGAAGAGGCCCTCCATCAACAAAAGACATCTTGGTTTCCGGAAACCTGAAACTAGCAGCATGACTTATGCGCTTAAACCTGTTTTCATACTCACAGTTCTGATTATGGACATCATAGAGTTGAGCTTGGAGTTTGTTGGTGGTGTCGTGAAGTGAGAAGATATCGTCGCAGTCTCCTTCTTGTGTCCATCAATGAGTTCAGACACAATCTTGTGAAAGATATCCACTTCACGCTCAGCCATTTTCTTGTAGTTGAAAACCTCTTGTTCCAGCTTCTCCATCCTGTCTTCCAAGCTCCCTTCTCCCTTAGGACCCTGGACATCTTTGATCTGCAACTCTCCATCCACGAGCTGCAACTCTTTGGGGTGCATCTTCAGCTCGTTCATGTACGGGTTGACGACGTCCTCAAAGAAGCTGTCCTTCTGAGTTCCCGACGAAGACATGATGGATCTAGATCCTGGCAGATCCTGGCAGAAAACAGCTCGAAACAAAACACGACGAGAAAACGATATTACGGACCTCCAGGGTCCGGGGAATTATATAGCAAATATTTTTACGACAAAAGGAAGGTTCCGGTCGAAACGAGTCGGAAAGGGGCAACGAGGCGGCTGCACCATAGGTCGGCGCGGCAGGTGGGGCCCGCGCCGGCCTATGGTGGCACGCCCTCGTGCGTCTTTTCCACTCCGTTTCGATTCCGTAATTTTTCATATTTTCTAAAAACAGCAGAAATAATGTTCGGAAAGGTAAACGCGGACTTTTTATTACCTGTACTGTTACCTATTCAAAGTCCAGTTCTGGCGGACTGTCAATTTGTCCTTTGATGAAAGCCTCCGGTGTTTCCACTTGAATAATATCAACATCAACATTATAAGAATCGCCCGAGATATAATGCTTGAGTCTTTGTCCATTCACCACTTGTGTGGCATTGCCTTGGAGAGAGCTAATTTTAATTGCTCCTGAACGATACACCTCCTCAACAACATATGGTCCTTCCCACTTCGAGAGTAATTTCCCTGCAAAGAATCTGAGACGAGACCGATACAATAGAACTTGATCTCCAACATTAAATTCTCTTTTGATGATCCTTCTATCATGCCATTTCTTAACTTTTTCTTTAAAGAGTTTAGCATTTTCATAAGCTTCACTTCTCCATTCATCTAGAGAACTTAATTGCAACAACCTCTTATTACCGGCTAATTTAGGATCTTTATTTAGTTCTCTAACAGCCCAATAAGCTTTGTGCTCTAATTCTAAAGGTAAATGACAAGCTTTTCCATAAACCATTTTATAAGGTGACATTCCCATAGGATTTTTATAAGCAGTTCTATAAGCCCATAGTGCTTCTTTCAATTTGCTAGGCCAATTCTTTCTAGATTTATTAACAGTCTTACCTAAGATAGCTTTAATCTCTCTATTTGATAATTCTACTTGGCCACTAGTTTGAGGGTGATAAGCAGAAGCAATTCTATGATTAATACCATACTTAGCAAGAGTTTTTCTAAAACCCCCATGAATAAAATGAGAACCTCCATCAGTCATAATATATCTAGGTACTCCAAATCTAGGAAATATAACATCTACAAGCATTTTTATAGAGGTCTCACCATCAGCACTTTTTGTAGGTATAGCTTCTACCCATTTAGTAACATAATCAACAGCGACAAGTATATGAGTATTACCGTCTGAAGAAGGGAAAGGTCCCATGAAGTCGAATCCCCAATAATCGAATGGTTCAATAACAAGAGTATAATTCATAGGCATTTCATTGCGTCTAGAGATATTACCAACTCTTTGACATTCATCACAAGATAAAATAAATTTCCTTGCATCTTTGAAGAGTGTTGGCCAATAAAAACCTGATTGTAGAACCTTCTGCGCGGTCCTATCTCCAGCGTGGTGTCCTCCATAAACACTTCCATGACATTTATTCAATATCTCCTGTTGTTCATATTCAGGAACACATCTTCGCATAATACCATCCACTCCTTCTTTATATAAGTGTGGGTCATCCCAAAAATAATGCCTCAAGTCATAAAAGAATTTCCTCCTTTGCTGAGCTGAAAAGGTTGGAGGCAAATACTTCGAAACAATAAAGTTAGCATAATCTGCATACCAAGGGCTCTCTCGCGAGCTCACCTTTATTACAGCCAATTGTTCATTTGGAAAACTATCATTAACAGGAACAGGATCATAAGCAATATTTTCCAATCTAGACAAATTATCAGCAACAGGATTATCAGCACCTTTCCTATCTATAATATGTAAATCAAATTCTTGCAAAAGAAGTACCCATCTAATAAGCCTTGGCTTAGCATCTTTCTTTGTCATAAGGTATCTAATTGCAGCATGATCAGTATGAATTGTAACTTTCGAATCAACAATATAGGGTCTAAACTTATCACAAGCAAAGACTACAGCTAACAATTCCTTTTCAGTTGTAGCATAATTTCTTTGAGCAGCATCAAGAGTCTTACTAGCATAATGAATAACATTTAATTTTTTATCTACCCGCTGTCCAAGAACAGCGCCTACAGCAAAATCACTAGCATCACACATAATTTCAAAAGGCAAATTCCAATCAGGAGGTTCGACTACAGGAGCAGTTGTTAAGGCTTTCTTTAGAGTTTCAAAAGCTTCCTTACAATCATCATCAAAAACAAAAGGTACATCTTTTTGAAGAAGATTAGTAAGAGGCTTTGAAATTTTAGAGAAATCTTTAATAAATCTCCTATAAAACCCAGCATGACCAAGAACACTACGAATACCTTTAACATCCCTCGGATAGGGCATCTTCTCAATCGCTTCAACTTTAGCTCTATCAACTTCAATACCTCTCTCGGAAATTTTATGTCCCAATACAATTCCTTCATTAACCATAAAGTGACATTTCTCCCAATTAAGAACAAGGTTAGTTTCTTCACATCTCTGCAAAACTTTATCGAGGTTTCGCAAGCAATTATCAAAAGAATTTCCATAGACAGAAAAATCATCCATGAATACCTCTACAATACTTTCGCAAAAACCATGAAAAATAGCAGACATGCATCTTTGAAAAGTAGCAGGAGCATTACATAAACCAAAAGGCATACGCCTATAACCATAAGGACAAGTAAAAGTGGTTTTCTCTTGATCTTTAGCTTTAACAGCAATTTGTGAAAACCCAGAATAACCATCAAGAAAGCAAAAATGAGTATTTTTAGATAACCTTTCTAGCATTTGATCGATAAAGGGTAAAGGGTAATGATCTTTCTTAGTAACTTTATTAACTTTTCGAAAATCAATGCACATTCTATAACCTACAACTATTCTTTGAGGAATAAGCTCATCATTATCATTAGGCACAACAGTCATTCCTCCTTTCTTAGGAACACAATGAACAGGACTAACCCATCTACTATCAGCAATAGGATATATAATACCAGCTTCAAGGAGTTTTAATACCTCATTCCTTACCACTTCCTTCATCTTCGGAATTAGACGACGTTGATGTTCAACAACAGGCTCGCATCTTCTTCCATATTAATAGCATGTTGGCAAATAGAAGGAGAAATCCCTTTCAAATCATCAAGAGTATAGCCAATAGCTCCTCGGTGTTTCTTCAATATTTCCAATAACCTTTCTTCCTCAATCTCTGAAAGCTTAGAACTAATAATAACAGGATATATTTTCTTATCATCAATATGAGCATATTTAAGATTATCGTAAAGGCTTTAAATCAAAAACAGGATCTTCCTTTGGTGGCGGTGTTGTACCCAAATCTTCCACCGGTAAATCATGCTTGAGAATAGGTTGGCGAACGAAAAATTTCCTCAAGCTCATCTCTTTCTTTCCTAAAAGCTTCACTTTCACTATTCTCCAAATGTTGCTGCAAAGGATTATTAGGAACAAGAACAATAGATGCACACTGCTCCATTTTAAAATCATTACTAGGCAAGTCAGCTTTATAAGGAGTTTTGGTAAATTTAGAAAAGTTAAATTCATAAGGTTCACCAGCAAATCTAGTCAAAATTTTCTCTTTCTTACAATCTATAATAGCTCCACAAGTATTTAGAAAAGGTCTACCAAAAATGATAGGACAATGATCACTAGCAGCAGAACCAAGTACCAAAAAGTCAGCAGGATATTTAATCTTACCACATAGAACTTCCACATCTCGAACAATACCAATTGGAGAAATAGTTTCTCTATTAGCCAGATGAATAACCACATCAATATCTTCAAGTTCACAAGAACCAATTTCGTGCATAATCTCCGTGTAAAGTTCATAAGGAATAGCACTAACACTTGCACCAATATCACATAAACCATAATAGCAATGATCACCAATTCTAACAGATAGCATAGGAACACTAACTTGTTTGGATTTATTAGGATGTGAAACAATATTAGAAGAATCTTCACAGAAAATAATATGACCATCCTCCACATTTTCAGTCACAAGATCTTTAACTATAGCAACAGCAGGTTCAATTTTAATTTGTTCTTCAGGTTCTTTAGGTTTCTTTTCACTTTTATTAACCGCACTAGATATGACAGAGTACTCCTTCATTTTAGCAGGGAAAGGAGTTTTTTCAATGTAAGCTTCAGGAATAACATTTTCAACCACTACACATTTGTTTACAGATGAATCAATTTTATCCTTATACGGTTCATGATACTTATCAAAATTCTTCTTAGGCAGTTCATAATGAGAGGCAAAAGCTCTATAAAGATTTGCAACAACTTGGGAATCAAGACCATATGTAGCACTCATATTACGAAATTTATCAGTATCCATAAAAGCTTCAATGCATTTATAATCATAAATTATACCTGATTCTCTATCTTTGTCGTTCTCCCATCCTTCAGTATTTTCTTGGATCCGATCAAGAAGGTCCCTTTTAAACTCTTCATTCTTGCGTGTAAATGATCCAGAACAAGAAGTATCCAGCAAGGTCTTGTCTTGAAAAGAAAGTCTTGCATAGAAATTATCAATAATAACATTACCAGAAGCTCATGAATGGGGCATTTGAGCATTAAAGACTTCAATCTCCCCAAGCTTGGGCGATACTCTCTCCATCATGAGGCCAGAAATTATATATGCGGTTCCGATCTTTGTGAATTTCACTTGGAGGATAGAATTTAGAATAAAATAAAGGCACAATGTCCTCCCAATCAATAGAATCACCATTCTTCAACAATTTATACCAATGCGCCGCTTTACCAGACAGCGATATAGTGAATAGTTTCTTCCTAACTTCATTCATAGAAATACCTGCACATTTGAATAAACCGCATAATTCATGCAAAAACAGTAAATGATCACCAGGATGGACAGTTCCATCCCCTTCATAGCGGTTATCCATAACACGTTCAATAATTTTCATAGGTATTTTATATGGTACTACTTCCTCACCTGGCGCTACCGTTGCAGTAGTAGTAGATTTCCCAAATAGAAATTGAAGAGAAGATCTCTCCATAATGATTTATAGCAACAGGCAGAAATAAAATCAGCACAAACAGTAAATTTCCTTACCAATTCCACTTACCAATAGCGCTTAGCTCCCCGGCAACGGCGCCAGAAAATAGTCTTGATGACCCACAAGTATAGGGGTGTATCGTAGTATCTTCGATAAGTAAGAATGTCGATCCCAACGAGGAGCAGAAGGTGTTGGCAGCAGTTTCGATGAAGGATTCACTGTAAATGCTCTCAAACAAGTATTCAAGGGGTTTTGATATTGCAGATAAATAAAGTACAAGTAAATAAAATGCGAGAGAAATAATTGCAGCGAGTGGCCCAATCCTTTTTAGCACAAAGGACAAGCCGGTTTGTTTACTTATAATGACCAAACGTTCCCGAGGACACACGGGGATTTTAGTCTAGTACTTTCGCTTCAAGTGGCTAAATAATCTTCATTGTTTTGATAAGTGTTGTGTGGGTGAACCTATGCTAATGCACCGCCCTTCCTAGGACTAATACATACTTGTGATTATACCCCTTGCAAGCATCCGCAACTACAAGAAAGTAATTAAGATAAATCTAACCACAGCCTTAAACTCGAGATCCTGCGATCCCTCTTGCATCGATATACTAACGGGGGCTTAGGTTTCTGTCACTCCGGCAACCCCGCAATTAGCAACCGAATACAAGATGCACTCCCCTAGGCCCATAAATGGTGAAGTGTCGTGTAGTCGACGTTCACACGACACCACTAGAAGAATGACACCACAACTTAAATATCATAACATTGAATATTACTCAACCATAATTCACTACTAGCATTTAGACTTCACCCATGTCCTCAAGAACTAAACGAACTACTCACGAGACATCATATGGAATACAATCAGAGGTGATATGATGATGAATAACAATCTGAACATAAACCTTGGTTCAATGGTTTCACTCAATAGCATCTACAACAAGTATAGAATAACACCGGGAGAGTTTCCCCTATCAAACAATCAAGATTTAACCCGAATTGCTACAGCGATGACGAGGTGCAGCGGTGGTGATGGCGGTGTAGATGGTGGAGATGATGATGATGATGATGGAGATGATGTCCCGCTCGATGACGATGGCGATGGCGTCGATTTCCCCTCCGGGAGGGAATTTCCGGCGGATTCCTGCCCGGAGAGCTCTTTTTCTCTGGTGTTCTCCGCCCGCAGAGGCGGCTGTAACCCTTCGTGAGGTCCTCTCTGTTGCTTAGGTTTTCGGGACGAAGGAGTACGCGAAGAAAAGGAGGCGAAAGGGTCGTGGGCCCCCAGAGCATAGGGTGGCGCGGCCAGGCCATGGGCCGCCGCCCTATGGTCTGGGCCCACAGGCCCCTCTCTTCTTCCCCTTCCGGCTCCCTCCGTCATCCGGAAAAATAGGAATTTACGTGAAATTCCCTTCCACAGTTGATCTTCCGAAATATTGCGTTCGACGGTGCTTTTTCCAGCAGAATCCTGGCTCCGGTGCTTGATCCTCCAATAATGATGAAACATGCAAAATAGATGAAATAACATAAGTATTGTGTCCCAATATGAAATATATCAATGAATAACAGCAAATTATGATACAAAATAGTGATGCAAATTGGACGTATCAGCGGTGTCGGAACACACAACCTGCGATGATGGTGTCGATGATGGTGTCGAAGTTGCGCCGGAAACCGGGGTGCCAAAGGTGTCGACGCGGTGTTGATGTAGGCGCGGACGCGTATGGTACAACCAAAGGCACTCCAAATCGGAAACCGGGCAAATGAAGTCAATGCCCGAAATTTTGGGTCAAAATGAGCGGTCAAAGTTGTAAAAATTTCGGAGTCAAACGGACGCGGAAAAATTGTGAAAAATGGAGTCACTATGGTATGAGATAGCTATCAAAATTTGGACTTAAACGGCCTCTAAAAAGTTGTCAAGAGTTAGGGACAAAACTAGATGAAAACTGTGTCAAAAACTGGACAGATTTGTGGTCTCGGCGGTAGGTACCGGAGAAGGTACCGGTTAAAAACCCTATCTATACCAAGCCTGGAATCCCGAGCGGTACCAAGGCCGGTACCACTGCCGGTTGTACCGCTCATGTCAGACCGGTGGCACCGGTTGGTAGTGACCGGTGGTACCGGTGAACAGCTGTGGCGCAGAGGCAGAATGGAGCTGTGGCCGATCGCGTGGAGTGGCGCCGGAAAACAAGCGGCGTTTGTTGCTTGGCCGTGCTGGGAAGCGGGTGGTGGCCGGCCGGAGGCGAGGCGCAGCTGGCTGGCGGTGGGTGGTGTGGGCGAGCGGATCGAGGTGGGCGAGCGACGCGGCACCTGGTGGCTCGTGCATGGACCTGCTGCACTAGGTGCAAAATTCTGTGGAAAGGAACAACAACGAGGATGGAGCAGAGCTGGCGGTGGCTGATGGCGCGGCTACTGCTTGCGGGCGGCGCGTGGAGAGAGGTGGAGGCTGGCTGGGGCGTGCGTGGTGATTCAGCTAGGGGAGGCGCGGCCCGCGTTGACTGATGCGGCGAGGGGGTCGAGCTGCTGGTGCCGCGAGCTGGCGGCGGTGGAGTCGGCGGCCAGAGGCCTGGCGGCGCGTGGTTGCTGCTCCGCGAGCGGAGCCAGAGGACGAGCGGGGCCTTGGGTGAGATGGCGCTGCTGCGTGCGGCCAAGGGCAGGTGCGGCTCAGGCGCGGAGCTGCCGCTGGTGGTGGCGGTGTGTCAGGCCTACCAATGTGTGCCTGTCCAACGGCCTGACGAGTGCCACGTACCATCGTCCTTAGTCTAAGCTTTGTTATCTCTAATTAAACATTAAGCGTTGTAATGAACTTGCTTGGGCCTGTCTCGTGGCTATAAGAGACAGGTAGGGGTGGATGGGTGGTAACCAAGCAATAACAATTATTTACGTTTCCCTGTATCTTCCTTCTCTCGCAAGCTCACGGCGACGTCCGGGCCTCGCTAGCCCTTCTTCTTCCTACCCTTCTCCCATCTCTCGGTCACGGCCAATCCATGGCCTGACAAGTGGTATCAGACGCCGACGACCTCGGACCACCCCTTGGCGGCTTTTCCCTCCCTCCCAAACCCTTCTTCCCACAGATCCACACCACAACAACCACTCCAGAAACCCCACATACCACGCCGCCGCCACCACCATGCCGTCTGACAGATCAAGATCTATCTCCCGCGAGCGCGCTCGTGCTTCTCCGGTCGTCCACTCCGCCTCATCCACTGACGCGGAGCTCGCCATGATCCGAGCACAGCAGCGTGCCGACCGTGACGCGCGCTCGGTAGGCCGCCGCCTGCAGAAACATCAGGTGGAGACGGCAGCCTCGCTCGACGCGATGCACAATCAGATGCAGATGCTGACCATGATGATGTCGCAGATGCAAACGAGCATCAACAGGCTTACGCCCGAGCAAGGTACGCACTTTGCTCCGCCCCAACACGGCGGTAATGGCAGAGAGTTCATCACACCTCCACCTCGTACAAGTTCGATCCTTTCGCCCATTCCGGAGGTCGCCACACCCACACCCACCCCAAATTCTTCGCAAAACCGTTCCTTTACGCCAAATCTTGGTCAGTTCGCTCCTGATCAACTCCCACTTCCACCAGCCGACCAAGATGCTCGCCAGAAAGCTCCTATGGCCCAAGGTACGGAGTCGACGTCAAAGACAGAGAAGGCTTCGTCTTCCAGTCACCAAATCATCCAACACACGAACCCTGCCACCCAACCCCAGTACTACCACCAAGACACCACCTTTCCTCACCCACCAACTGAATTGGCCCAACAACACCAAGGACAACCATACAGACGCTCCTCGTGTGCTACCAACACCTATTCCCAACCACGACAAGCTGCACCGCCACCACCATCGATTCATCCCAGAGTGCACACATGGCAACCCGCTGGAGATGAAACTCACAACACTAACTATCAGGAGCCACAGTTACGGACTCCCCATGTGGAGTTACCTCTCTTCAGTGGTGAAAGCCCAAGAGCCTGGATACTAGAAGCTGAAGATATATTCGATTGATTGGTATAACAGGTACAATGCGAGTCAAATGGGCTATCGCACACATCCGTGGTCAGGCAAAAATATGGCTCAGTAGCTCGGGACTAGATTTGCAGGAAATATCTTGGGCAGAGCTATGCCAGGTGCTCATAGAGTGCTTTCCTGATACAGTTACTATCGACCCAATGGAACAGCTGCAAGTTCTCAAACAACACACCACAGTGGATAGTTATATCAATGAATACGAATCCTAGATGCAGGTCATGAAAAGAGACAGAACCTACTTGCCACAGGATTTCTTTGTCGATCGTTTCATCAGTGGTCTCAAGGAACACATCAGACATGCAGTACTCTGCCACAAACCAGGGGATTTACTGTATGCTTATTGGTTTGCTCGCCAACAAGAAAAAGCTTCTAATTCCAATGCCTTAGTGGTCCGGCGTGCCATGCCAGTAGTCCCAGCTCCTCCCCAACAACTGACAAGAAATGCTCCTCCCACAGACAACAAAAACCGCAACTATAATGGACGACCAAGAATACCTCGAAAATGCTGGTACTGCCCTGACAACTACACTCCTGGTCATAGATGCACAGGTATGCAACGAGCTCTGAATGCAGTCATGATGCTTGGACATTCTGATGAGGAGGATGACCCTCAACAGCCATTAATTGAAGAAATCCTGGATCAAGTGGCTCCCCCTATCTTAGCACATCAAGCACCACCACTGCCAGTTGCTCCTCAGCCACCTACAACAGTGGTACAACAAGATATGGACAATATAATGCATATCTCAACAGCTGCTTATAATGGTGACACCACTGAAGCATCTATATCCCTCCTCATACATCTATCTGGAGTACCTCTGGTGGCCTTAGTTGACACAGGAAGCACAAATACCTTCCTTGATCAGCAGTTTGTCATGGACCATAATGTTACCATGACAGCTGCACCCACCAGGAGAGTCAAAGTGGCAGGGGGTGGGGAACTGCTTTCTGAACATGTGGCTTACAATTACCCATTTGTGATTCAAGGGAAAACATTCATAGCAGATTTTCGCATCTTGCAGCTAAGAGGATCAGATGCTATCCTAGGGGTGAATTGGTTCAAGCTTCACAATCCTATCACATTTGATTTTGTGCAGAGAACACTCACACTAACTCATGAAGAGCAAGCTTACACATTCAATGATCACACATTCCCTAATGATGACATGATCATCTCAGCAGCACAATGCTCCAAGTTGTTGCAAGATGAGGCCACTGGATATATTCTGCACAATATGGAGGAAGTAGAAACAACCCTCACAGCCCTGGAGAAATCAACCACTCCTGCAGAATTCCAAGATATCTTGCAAGCCTTTGTTGATGTATTTGGTGAACCAGATGGGTTACCTCCCCATAGAAGCACTGATCATTCCATTCCCTTACTACCTGGTGCCAAGCCACCCAACATACGCCCTTATCGAATGTCCCACAATCAGAAGAACACAATTGAACTGATTATCAAACAAATGCTCAAGAACAAAGAAATCCAGCCCAGCAATAGTCCATTCTCCTCTCCAGTAATCTTAGTCAGAAAAAAGGACAAGAGCTGGCGTCTGTGTGTTGATTTCAGGGGATTGAATGATCTGACTATCAAAAATAAATTTCCAATTCTAGTAATTGAAGACCTATTGGATGAACTGCATGGAGCTGTCATATTCTCCAAATTGGACCTTCGTTCTGGATATCACCAGATTCGCATGAGAGAGGAAGATATTCATAAAACAGCATTCTCCACACATTTGGGACACTATGAATACCGTGTGATGCCATTTGGTCTCAGTAATGCACCAGCTACCTTCCAAGAGTTGATGAATAATATATTTGCAAAGCATTTGCGCCACTTTGTCTTGGTCTTCTTTGATGATATCCTAGTATACAGCAAAGACAAGGAATCACACAAAAATCATCTAGCAACTGTCCTAGCTATTCTTAGAGAACATCAACTAAAGGCAAAACTGGAAAAATGCAGTTTTGGACAGCCACAGGTGGAATACTTGGGACACATCATTTCAGGACAAGGGGTAGCTACTGATCCATCAAAGATCAAGGACATTGTTGACTGGAAAACACCAAGCACACTCAAGCAACTGAGGGGATTTCTGGGCTTGACTGGATATTACAGACGATTTATACAGGGTTATGCTTCTATCTGCCAACCCCTATATATGGCACTGAAAAAAGATAATTTCCAGTGGGGTGAAGCTCAAGCTGCTGCCTTTGCACAATTAAAGCAAATCATGTGCACCCCTCCCCTCTTGCGTCTACCAAATTTTGTGCTCCCTTATACTCTGGAAACTGATGCTTGCAGCATGGGATTGGGGGCAGTGCTAATGCAAGAGGGAAAACCAATTGCCTTTTATAGTCAATGCTTGGGTCCCAAAAACAGTGCACTGTCCATCTATGAGAAAGAAGCTCTAGCAATCTTGCATGCACTAAAGAAATGGAGGCATTACTTCTTGGGAAATCAAGTGATCATCAGAACTGACCAACAAGCCCTTAAATATCTCAGCAGCCAAAGACTTCTGGAAGGCATACAGCACAAACTAATGTTGAAACTCTTGGAGTTTAATTACAGCATCGAGTATAAAAAGGGCAAGGAAAATACAGTGGCTGATGCCCTGTCAAGACAATACCTACCTGATACCACAGAGGACACCCTGTCTGTATGTTCACACCATATGGAGTGTTTACAACTTTCTTCAGCAATACCCACTTGGTTAACTGAAGTATCTGCTTCCTATGAAAATGATGTCCATTGTACCAAGCTATTACAGGAACTAGCCGTTGATGCTAATAGACACAACAATTATACTCTCCAGGAAGGGATCATCAGGTACAAGGGAAAGATCTATGTTGGCTCCTCTACCACATTGAGAGGTAAGATCTTCGATACATTCCACTCTTCCCTATTTGGGGGTCATTCTGGAGTTAAGGTGACTTACCACAAGATCAAGCAAGCCTTCTTTTGGCCCAAATTACTGCAGTTCACAACAGAACAAGTAGCATCTTGTCCCATCTGCCAAATTTCCAAAACAGAAAATCTTCCATATCCTGGCTTGCTCAACCCGCTACCAATTCCACAACAGAAGTGGACAGACATCAGTATGGACTTTGTTGAGGGCTTACCAAAATCAAAGGGAAAGAATGTCATATTAGTTGTGGTGGACAGACTGACAAAATATGCACATTTCATTCCCCTTTCCCACCCTTACACAGTTCAAACAATTGCTGACATCTTCATGGCAAATGTTCTCAAGCTGCATGGACCTCCAGCTAGTATTACCAGTGACAGGGATGTTATCTTCACTAGCAAATTATGGAAGGATATTTTCTCGGCATTCAACATACAATTCAATTACAGTACAGCCCATCATCCTGAAACTGATGGCCAAACAAAACGTGTGAACCAGTGTTTGGAGCAATATCTCAGATGTATGGTATTCCAGCAACCGAAGAAATGGAGTGCATGGTTGCCAGCAGCAGAGTGGTGGTATAATTGCTCCTTCCATACATCCATCCAGATGACTCCGTTTCAGGCACTGTATGAATACCCTCCTCCACTACTGCAACAGATTCCATTGCCTGTTGTTTCTACATAGGATACCTCTACACTGGACACTGAGAAGGAAACCATGCTCTCTCTGCTACAGAAGAATTTGGCAAAGGCACAACAGCGGATGAAAAAATACGCTGACGCAAATAGAACAGAGAGATCCTTCACAGCGGGTGAGTTTGTCTACCTGAAGATGCAACCTTTCAGAGAAAAAGCATTGGGTCGGGGAAATCCAATCAAGCTATCCTCCAAATGGTACGGCCCCTTTCGAGTGTTGAAAACCATAGGCAAGGGCTCCTATCAGCTACTCCTCCCTGAATCTGCCAAAATTCACGATGTTTTTCACGTCAGTCAACTCAAGAAACATATTGGTACCAAGGCAATCCCTCATGACAAACTTCCCTTGGTCACGCCATACGGCAAGGTCAAACTCGCCCCACTAGCTGTCCTGGAGAGAAGGATTGTCCCAGGACCTTCCCCTGATGGCGATTATGAGATACCAGTGCCTCAGTGGCTAGTGCATTGGGAACACATGACAACAACAGAAGCCACCTGGGAGGACGTCGCATTCATGCAGCGGGCGTTCCCGGAGTTCAAGCCTTGAAGTCTTGAGTTAAGGAGGGGGCTCTGTCAGGCCTACCAATGGGTGCCTGTCCAACGGCCTGACGAGTGCCACGTACCATCGTCCTTAGTCTAAGCTTTGTTATCTCTAATTAAACATTAAGCGTTCTAATGAACTTGCTTGGGCCTGTCTCGTGGCTATAAGAGATAGGTAGGGGTGGATGGGTGGTAACCAAGCAATAACAATTATTTACATTTCCCTGTATCTTCCTTCTCTCGCAAGCTCACGGCGACGTCCGGGCCTCGCTAGCCCTTCTTCTTCCTACCCTTCTCCCATCTCTCGGTCACGGCCAATCCATGTCCTGACATGGTGAGCGGGCCAGGGGCCAAGGCGCGGCTGGGGACACGCGGGCGTTGACCAAAACGGCCAGGAGAGAGCTGTTCGTGGAGGAAGAACAGAACGATGAACACGCACGGAAATAGGGTCCAAATCCCTCAAATTTCTCAAGATATAGGGCGAATTGGAGCACGAAAATTGGAGGAGCTGTAGATCAACCACTAAGAACACAGATCTGTGGATCAAAACTACAAAAAAACGCAACAAATCCGGAGATCAATTTTCGAGCTATCTTTTGGGGTAATTTTTTGGGAAATGTTTTTTGGGCGAAATTGGTGAAATGGGAGGGTCAAATCCGTGGCAACCTTTGCTCTGATACCATATGATGGGGCCTAAGGCCACGTGGGTTGCCCGATCTCACGAATTCACCAAGAACAAGAGGGGTGAGGGATGAACACGAAGAACACGGCAAACGCACACAACACAAGCCGATACAATTCCGGTTTACTCCCGATAGCCCGAACCACTATCCCGATAGAACCTCTTAAGGGAGAGACACGAGGTAGAATCCCCGAGAGAAAGATCGGGATACGATCTATGGAGTCACACGTGTGAGAGACCGCGGTAGAATCACATGTGCGAAAGATAAATCATATAAGGAGTGCCTATATATAGGGAGCCACTAAAGGAGGGGTAGTTTAGGCATACAAATAGCATAGTGGGATGGTTTAGATTATGAGCTTCGTAGCGGGGGCGGCAGTGTCGGTGTAGCAGGGCGACAGTGCTGTCTTCCTCCAGCGTCGAGCAAGGTGGCAGTGCCGGCCATTCCGTGGCGGTAGTGTCGGTCTTCCTAGACGCGCCTCCTTCTTCCGTCTTCTCTTCCATGCTTCTGTGACGTCGGACTTGAGCGTAGTTCTTGATGATGATCATGATGCGGGTAAGACCGAAGGTCGGGCTGCATCAGGCGCCCAAACGCGACGCACCGAAAAATATGTGGTAGGCTTAGGCTCATAGGCGACGAAAAAGGGTCATTACCTGACGAAAATTTGACGTTGTAGATCAGAACGTAGTGAATCCTCGAAGAAGCTCGTCTATGGATCTTTGCAGGTGCCAAAAAGGAGCTACGTATGTCGTTTGCCTCTCCATGCGAGCCCACCACATGAAACCTGATTATGAGCCTCATACTAACAAAAGTTAGCCCTGGATAGTCCCCTTTTTGTTTTATCTTCAATTTTTGTTATGTAGCGTTGCATCTCGTTCTACTTCACCTGCCATTTTTGTGATTTCCTGCTAATCTACAAAGACATACAGTTTTTTCGAGAAAAATCATTGCATGACCATTGACGTGATAATATAGTAAGGGATATTTGTTGCCAACATGATGATACCCTTATATACAAGCTTTTTGCTTGCATTTGAATGATTGAGTGTTGTTCATGTCTAGTTATGTTAGTATAGTTTGTGCTTTTATAACTTTTATTGCACATATTATGATGAACACGTGTTGTTAATTTATTTGATACGTGAAATCAAAATGTAGCAGGCATGAAGATTTTTGTTTTGAATCCCACACAAACACATCTTCACAAATTAGCTACCAGTATTATGATGAACACATGTTGTTATGTTGTTTGGTAAAGTTAAAATATAGCAGATTTGAAGATCTTTTTTCTCGAATCCCATGTTGAACATCTTTTTCACAATTTAGCTACCCGTATTATGCTGAACACACGTTGTTTTGTTTTTTCTGCTAGACAACTTCTTTAATACAGCGTATTCGGATATCTTTACTATTAAATTGGGATCCGTCTGTTCGTACGTGTACGTCTCCTCGTCGACCGACCCGAGCCCCGCTGATCGATCGGGAAAAAAGGGCGCACGTATGTGTCCTACCAGATCGGATCCGCTGAGGTAAAAGATTGGATGAAAACCGCACGTACATTATGTCCCTGCCCTGTTCCGCTCGTCTCGGTGTCTCTCCCGTCCTGGCGGGCCGATAAAGGAGCCGGTGGCGGGCACAGCCGAGGGCAGCGGCGAGCTCAATGAGGCTACGGCCGCCCTCCGCGTCCACACCAACATCCCGACTCCACACCTGGCCATCTCCGCTTACCGAGCAAGCCTCTCCCACACTGCATCCGAGCAGAACGCATCTGCCTGCAGGCTCGCGCGCAGCAGGTTCCTTGCTCGATCGGCATGAAATTGCATGGGCACGGTTTGGTATATAGTGAGGAGGGTGCCCCGTGAACGTGATGAACTGATGATCCATGATGTGCTTGTACTATCTATGCACGCGCTCTTGGCTACGTGTAAAATTATACAGCAACATGTATAGTGCTGCAGATATTGAAAAAACCAAATTATGTGGTGAGCAAACAAACAAATATCAAGAATAAACCAAATTACGTACTTCATGGTCTTAACTCTTAGTTTACGGTTCTCTCAACAACAAAAAAACTCTTAGTTTACGGTCGTTTTAAGAAGTATGGATATGATTCTATGCGAAATAAGGTGAAAGTTTTGGAATAGACAACCACTACATCATTACATGATTTTTATTCTTCTAATTCATAAGATGGCAAATAAGGGAGAAATGAATTAGTGGTCACAATATGCAACAGTTTTCATGATGTAGTATGATTTTTCTTGCTGGATTTTCAGCAGAGACATATAGATGGGCGGGTGTGGATGGTTCTTAGTTTACCCAATGGACAAGGAGCGTGTACAGAACACAAAAATAGTACTAATTCTTTGGAAAACATTAGCTAAAAATTTGGGGTACAAAGGTGTATTTTGAAAAACTGAATAATGTAAATACGAAAAACGTGGCTACAAAATAAATATAATATGATCCCTCAAAATATCAGAAGCCAGATTGTCAGTTAAATAAAACGCAATTCTGAATTGTGCATTTTAAAGACTCATTACACTATTTGATGCACTGATCGACACGATAGATGGAAGTGTACGTCTTTGCTACCTAGCAATGTGGGATCAGGAAAGTGCGTGGCTACGGTGAGACCCGTCAAGTAGCCCTGCAAAGTGGTCGTGCACCCGCATAATTTTTTTTCTTCAATTGCAAAGTGATATTTTTATCTTTTCCTAATTTAGAGAAAACGTAGCAACGCACGTATATATATAGGGTCGCACTATTCTAAAACTGGTGCTCAGAATATTATTCTCAGCACCGCGCGACCCCATATAGACGCGATGCAAGCGGGAGAAAATAGGGAAAGAAAACCCACCGAACAGGCCCCGCCACGAACAGTGCTCACCACGAGTCGTCCACCACCAACCTCATCTAATCATCTCGCCGTCATAATCACCGCCGCCGGAAGCTCCTGCCACCCTCGTCGCCTCCCCGAGAATCTCCGCTCGCCGATGCATAGTTTCTCACAGCGCCGCCGGCCCCGGGTGCTCCCATCGTCGCCGCCCAGATTCCCGTGTATCTGCGCCGCCACCCAGATTCCCGTGTACCTGCGCCGCCGCCCTTTCCTCTTGGACCTCCGCCGCTGGCAGCTCCTGCCTCCCTCGCCGTCTCTCTGGGAAGATCCGCTCGCAGATGCCCCGTTTCTCACAGCGCCGCCGGCCCCAGGTGCTCCCTTCGTTGCCTCCCTGTTTCCCCGTGGATCCCTGCCGCCGCCCTTTCCTCATGGATCTCCGCCGCGCTCCAAACCACGCGTCGGGTCAAGTTCCCCATCCACGCCGACCTTGGCTGCTCCTCAGCCTCCACGCCACCGGACCTGGCTCCCCATCCCCGACGCTACAGCTGGTCCCCGCTCTCGTGGACAGCGCTCCCCTGCCTCCATGCCGCAAAAGCTCGCGCCTGGCTTGGCGTTCAACGCCGCTGGAGCTACCAGTTCTTGGCACTACAGAGTTCAGGGTGGGGTGCAGGAGATGGCCCGACAATCCTCCAAGAGAACGCCCAGCTCTCTGAATTTTTTCTATGCGCTAGGCAGTACATGTAAGTTCAGTAGAAAAGTCCAACCACGCGATGAAAGTAAGTAAGTGTGCCATGTTTTTGATTAGCAGTACAGAGGAAGCGCACTTCTTGGTTAGCGGAATTAGGGATGAATTTCTGGCGTCATGTATTTATGCCTCGTATGATTAAGTTTATTTGTACGTATTGGTACGTCTTCAACCTTTCTGTTCGTGTGATTATTATTGATATGTTTGGCATCGGCAATACAAACATGAAGAGAAAAGAAGTACAGTCAAGTGCAGACGCAACAGGCAAGCGTTTTTGGGTTTGAGTCGTACATGTATTACCGTGAATGATGGAGAAGTACACGCTGATTACAATTAACACAGATTGTGTTGAAGATTTCGATGCATATGAATTGACCTTAATGCGGTTACCTTTCCTTGATGGACGTCCATGATGCTGGTAGTCTCAGCCTGTGTGATTTTGTCTCCAATTATTCTGTAACTCTTGATGTGTCCGATACGAATTTGAATTTACTAAGTTGATCAGCTATAAGAAAGGATTCCGGCAAATACATCTTATTTACCCATGGGTTTCAGGAGTTATCTATGTTTGAGACCAACGATCACTAAGCCTGATGCACATGCAATCACTTCTTTGGCAGCCAGTAACCTAGCCTGAAGCTGTTTTAAGTTGCTATGCTATGCATGTAAAATATTAGTTTAGGCTTTACGATGAAACATGTTAGGATTTCAGACAAAATCTGTTGTTCATACTATGCATGATGTAGTCTAGCAGGTTGACGTATTTTTGTATATTAGTACAGGTTTGGTTCTTGAAGTCAATGCTACTCCGCCTCTGTTCTGCCGTTAACCATTGACCGCAGCCGTGCGGCATGGTCGAACTTCGTCGGCTGAAGCAATGGCTTGCAAAATAAAAATAAAAATAAAGAGAAGACAACTTCCACTTCGACCAGGAAAGTACACAATTTCCAATTCAAAAGTATAAAAAATCATTGGAATTACAAGAAGTACAAAGAAAAAAACAAAAAAAATACCGTCACCCGCAAGGAAGTTCAAATACTTGACGCTAATAAGTACAAGCATTCGATACAAGCAGTAAACCCGCTTAATATAGGAAGTACAAGAAAACCGACAAAATCCAAATGTACAAAAAACAAAAATAATTCCGTCACCCCGCGAGGAAGTTCATATACTTGAAAACGAGAAGCACAACCATTCGGCACGAGCAGTACAACCACTTAATATAGAAAAGTACAAGAAACCCGACAAAGTACAAATGTAGAAAAAACAAAATAATCCCGTCATCTGCGAGGAAGTACGTGCAGTGATTCCGAGAAGTATCGGCGGAGACAATAGGAAGTACAAGCGGTAATTACATGAATTAAAAGTGTTCAAAACTCCCACATAAGTTCACATAGCAAAAAACAATAAAAATCTCGTCGCCCGTAAAGAAGTTCATATACTTGAGAACGAGAAGTACAACCATTCGACACGAGCAATACAACCACTTCATATAGGAAGTACAAGAAACCCGACAAAGTCCAAATGTAGAAAAAACAAAATAATCCCGTCATCTGCGAGGAAGTACGTGCAGTGATTCCGAGAAGTACCGGCGGAGACAATAGGAAACACAAGCGGTAATTACATGAATTAAAAGTGTTCAAAGAAAATACTCCCACATAAGTTCACATAGCAAAAAACAATAAAAATCTCGTCACCCGTAAAGAAGTTCATATACTTGACAACGAGAAGTACAACCATTCGACACGAGACCACTTAATATAGGAAGTACAAGAAACCCGACAAAGTCCAAATGTAGAAAAAGCAAAATAATCCCGTCATCTGCGAGGAAGTACGAGAAGTGATTCCGAGAAGTACAGGCGGAGACAACAGGAAGTACAAGCGGTAATTACATGAATTAAAAGTGTTCAAAGAAAATACTCCCACACAAGTTCACATAGAAAAAACAATAATAATCTCATCACCCGTAAAGAAGTTCATACACTTGACAATGAGAAGTACAACCATTCGACACAAGCAATATACCAACTTAATATAGGAAGTACAAGAAACCCGACAAAGTCCAAATGTAGAAAAAACAAAATAATCCCGGCAGTACGAGCAGTGATTCCGAGAAGTACAGGCGGAGACAACATGAAGTACAAGAAGTAATTACATGAAGAAATACCCCCACATAAGTTCACATAGCAACTTTGTGAAGTTCAAATATTAAAATTCGGGAGTGCAGAATCTCTTAAATAGAATATAGGGACAATCTAAAATTATCATTTCGAAGCACACATGCTAGTTTTTTTTGTAAAACACACTAGTATCAAAATATTCCCAGGAAGTACAACCACGAAGGCCAAGAAGTACAAGGACATGTCACGGGAAGTTCAGAAGAGCGTGGTTGTGCTGAGCATTTTGTGTGGTCGTGGATATCAAACGGACACCGTATGAGAAACTTATAGTCATTTTACTGAACACTTTCATGAAACAACGCCGAGAAGTACGACCGCATTTCCCTAGAAGTGCAAGTTCGTGTCGAGGGAAGTTCAATGCTCTGGTTTACGGGGCGGAAATCTATTGTCTAAATCTCATCGATTTGATCACCAACCACTTCAGTAATTGTCACCAAAAGCTTTATATGGTAGAGTATATGTCTAATTTTATTACCTACAACATTTTACAACAAATAAATGGATCTAATCCATCAAATTCAAACCGTTATCCCACAAAATATACCGGAAACATGATATCAAAACTTCTAAAATTACTTTCATATCGTTTGGAGTTTGCAAAAAATGGTAGATACAAAAAAGAGGCGCCATTTTGAGACCTTTCCAACCGTATATCATTTGCATTGTTTAAATATACCGCATCGGAATCGCGGGAAAATCATTCGGTGCCCAAAGGCGGACAGTAATTCGTGTTATTCTATTAAACTGTAAGGAATTAGAGAAAACAATTGAAATAAGAAAGTTGCGCCTAGTCCATAGCTTTCCAAATCCATATCATTTGCATCATTCCGATATACGGTTGAAACAAATCATCCAAATTACTGTCCACTCATTTTTTGTGTACGTCCGAATTTCGGTATTTTCAAAATTGTTCAAAAACTGTGAGGATTTTGAAAAAACATAAAACATGAATAAGTTGCGCAATTTCATTATGTTTCCAACGGTATATTTACAGCTGATAAGAGATTCAAAAACCGAACTCATTTTCTGGCCATATAGAAGCGTTTTCGTATTTTCAAAACTAAATTTAAACCGTCAAAATCTGTGAAAAGTGTAAGCATGAAAAAGTTGGGGTTTTTCATCATCTATCCAACGGTATATCATTTGTATAGTTCCGACAAATGGTTGGGAAACACGAATTAGAATCAGTAGCTTTGAAGAAAATGGGAAGTTCAGGTAAGTTCGACAGAAAGTTGAACCCTGTTATCCGGGAAGCACAACCTTGTGTCCAGGGAAGTACAAGTAGGTGCTCAGAATATTATTCTGCAACCGGTTGCAGAATAGTGCTGGTATATTATATATATATATACTACCAGCACTAACTTCCTGGATAAGAGGGTTGACCTTTCTGTCGGAACTTACATGAACTTCCCATTTTCTTCAGAGCTAGTGATTATACTACGACTTTCTCAACCATTAGGTGGAAATGTGCAAATGATATACCGTTGGATAGATAATGAAAAACCGCAACTTTTTCATGTTCACAACTTTCGCAGATTATGCACGGTTTAAATTTAATTTTGAAAATACGAAAATAGTTCTATGTGGCGGGAAAACGAACTTTTAGTTTGATTTTTGAATCGCTTATCTAAACTGTGCAAATGATATACCGTTGGATAGATAATGAAATTGCGCAACTTTTTCATGTTTTATGTTTTTTCGAAATCCTCACAGGTTTTGAATAATTTTGAAAATACGGAAATTCGGACGTACTTAAAAACGAGTGGACAGTAATTTGGATGCTTTGTTTCAACCGTTTGTGGTAATGATGCAAATGATATGGCGTTGGAAAGCTATGGACTAGGCGCAACTTTATTATTCAAATTGATTTCTCTAATTCCTTATAGTTTAAGAGAAAAACTTGAATTACTGTCCACCCATGTGACGGACACCGAATGATTATTCAAACGATTTCCATCTGATATATTTAAACAATGCAAATGATATACGGTTGGAAAGGGGTCAAAATGGTGCATCTTTTTTGTATCTACCATTTTATCAAAATCCGAACGGTTTAAAAGTAATTTTAGAAGTATTGAAATCATGTTTTTGGTATATTTTGTGGGATAACGATTTGAATTTGATGGATTAGATCCATTTATTTGTTGTAAAATGTTGTAGGTAATGAAATTAGACATATACTCCATCATATAAAGCTTTTGGTGATAATGATTGAAGTGGTTGGTGATCAAATCGATGAGATTTGGACAATAGATTTCCGCCCCGTATAAACAGAGCACTGAACTTCCGTTGACATGAACTTGTACTTATCGGAAAATGCGGTTGTACTTCTTGGTGCGGTTTCATGAAAGTGTTCAGTAAAACAGAGCTATAATTTTTACCACACAAAATGTGCAGCACATCTACGCGCATCTGAACTTTTCGCGACATGTCCTTGTACTTCTTGGCCTTCGTGGTTGTACTTCCGGAAATGTTTCGATACTAGTGTGTTTTACAATAATTAAACATGTGTTTCAGAATGATAGTTTTAGATTTTCCCTAGCCTTTATTTAAGATATTCTGCACTTCTTGGATCTTAATATTTGAACTTCCCAACATTGCTATGTGAACTTATGTGTGAGTCTTTTCTTTGTACAATTTGCAGTTCGTGTAATTACTGCTTGTACTTCCCGTAGTCTCCGCTTGTACTTCTCGGAATAACTCGTTGTACTTCCTCACGGATGACGGGATTATTTTGTTTTTCCTACATTTGATTTTGCCAGTTTCTTGTTCTTCCTATATAAAGTGGGTGTACTGCTGGTGTCGAATGGTTGTACTTCTCTCCGTCAACTATTTGAATTTCCTCTTGGGTGATGGGATTATTTCATTTTTTTATATTTGGATTTTGTCGGTTTTCTTGTACTTTCTATAATAGGTGCTTGTACTGCTCGTGTCGAACGGTTGTACTTCTCGTGATCAACTATTTGAACTTCCTGGGGGTGATGGGATTATTTAGTTTTTACTACATTTGGATTTTGTCGGTTTCATTGTACTTCCTATAATAAGTGCTTGTACTGCTCGCTTCGAATAGTTGTACTTCTCATCGTCAAGTATTTGAAATTTCTTGCGGATGACGGGATTATTTTGTTTTTTCTTTATTTGGATTTTTGTCGGTTTTCTTGTACTTCCTATCGTAAGTGTATGTATTGCTCGTGTCGAACGGTTGTACTTCTCATCGTCGATTATTTGAACTTCCTCATGGATGACGGGACTATTTTGTTTTGCACTTCCAAAACCGACGCTTTGTACTTCCCATAGTCACCGATTGTACTTCTCGTGAGGTAAAAAATGGATTTTTTATTACTTTTTATGTGGTACAAGGCGGATCATGTATTTATCAAAACTAATTAAGCGTATTTCCCAATGTTTGACTTGTCTACATCAGGAAAATTGTATTTTACTATTTTATATGTACTCTGAAATTCCAGGAGGAGAAGACTTTTACTTTCTAAACCTGACTTCGTGTACTTCCCGGTGCTCTGAAAATTAGATGCTCATGGACGCAAGTGTGTATTTCTCTGGAACCCGGTTTTCCTTTTATTTTGTAATTGAATGATTTTTTTCTTTGCGACAAAGTGAAGTGCTGGAAGAAGTTCAATGCATTTCTCATGAGTAATATATTATTTGCGACAAAAAATGGACTTCTAAAGCAACAAACTGAAGTTTCAAATAAAAATTTATGAACATCTGAATTGCAGCATGCCAGCTGTACTCATTTTTATATGCAACGAATACCATATTTTCTCTCCGTGACATACAGGAAGGAACCACCTATCCCTTTCTATCGTTTCTCTGCTGAATCATCATTAGGTGTCAATTTTATCATCTTCGTCTCCCTATTGGTTTTTGTGGAACTGAACTGTCAATGGGATTGTTCACCTCTGGAAATTTCCACGCCTTTCCTCTACGACTGCATCTACACTGAAGCAAAGTGAGACTGAGACAGGAGTTAGACCGAGCTTATTATTGAACTTGAGAAGTTGAGCTGACCTAGACAAAAGCTCGAACTGAAACACACAGTCAACTAGTACTTCCGTTGAACAGAAACACACAGCTGCGGAACTTGGGAGAAGCGCGTGCGAGAAGTCTAGATGGGGCACTGCCAGTGAAGCGCACGGTGGCTGCCTCGCCAGGAGCATAGAGCACGGGTGGCAAACTGCCGGCCGTGGGGAAGGAGGAGGGCAGAACGGGGGAGCTGCGAGAGGTGTACTTCGTGGAAGAGTGCGATGGGCTGCCGCGGGAGGCACGCCTAAATTTCCAGAGGACGAGGCAGTCGATGCAGGTAAGCTATCGGACCCAGGCCGAATCAAGGGCCTTCCCAGCGCCCAGCGTTTGGCCGACCACCATGGCCGCAGATTGAGAGAGAGGGATGCCAGAGGAGGCGCTGGAGAGGTCGATGGACGGGGTGGCGCGCGGGGAAAGGCGGCTCTGACTGGAGCAGGGCGGCGCGCTCGCGGCATACCAGGGGGACTAAACGCGGTCGAGCATGGCCGGCGTCGCGCAGTGGGGCTTGGCCGGAGGGTCACCGGAGACAGGAAAATCGGTTTGGGCTAGCTGCGAAGCGTTGGTGGCTACCAGACATTGGGGTGGCGCGCGTGTGCCCCACGGCGGCGCCGATCTCGCCGGGTCGGCAGAAGGAGAGTGGCTCGTGGTATGGAGCAGGGGATCCAATCCCTGCGGCGGCGCAGAGGATCTTATTCGGCGGCGAAGCCTGGCCGGCGACGGGGTCTGGCCGGCGGCGGGAGCCTGGCCGGCGATGGGAGCTGGCCGGCGGGAGCAGGATTGGAGATGAGGTCGTGGGGATTGGTGGTGTTCTGCGCGGTGAAACGATAAGGCGAGGCCGCTTTTCTTCCTCGATCCGGATCGGTCGGCCCTTATAGAGGACGGTGCTGCTCAGAATAATATTCTGAGCACCGGTTGCAAAATAGTGCAATCCTATATATATATATATATATGGGAAATAGCTCCATTTAGTACATGGTAGCCGTTATATATATATATATATATATATATATATATATATATATATATATATATATATATATATAGGTCTGCTATTCTCGAACCGGTTCGAGAATAACTATTCTCGAACCCTTTCTGAACTTCCTAACTTATGGCATGCGAACTTCCCGTGAGTCTTCATATTTTCGCGTCCCACGTCCCGCTCGCGTCCCGCTCCCGCGCGCGTGTGAACTTCCTACGAGACAGCGAACCGTTACGTGTCCCACCTCCCGCTCGCACCCACCTCCTCCGTGCTCGTTCCCCACCCCTGCTCGCTCCCGATCTCTTCCATGGCGATTTCCTCCCTGCTCGCTCCCGAGCTCTTCGCTGCTCGCTGCCGATCTCCTCCCTCGCTCGATTCCTATCGGAGAAATTCGTCGACGGCGGCTCCTCATCTCCGTGCTCTCCTCCGACGCTTCACCGACGAATTTGTTCTCCACGGCTGCACCGCAGATCGTCAATATTCTGCGGCACAGTTATTCCATGCTAGCTCTACGCTGCTCTTATCTTCTTTTTATCCTCAGCTGCAGATTGGTTTTCTGATGGCTGTCACACAGGTCCGGCGTCCTTCTTCGTTAAATCTTCTACGTTCATGGCTCCGCCCTTACTCCTCCGCGTGTTGTTCTCTACGGTAATGGTTTTTCGGTATGTATCCTCCATGGTTTGTTGATTGATAGGTTCTGCTTGATCCTAATACACGATTTCTTCACAGATCTATGTTACTGCTTAGTTCGTTTTTTGCGCATGCTCCTGTAGTTATTTTTTTCTCACTTGATGCAGTGATGACGCGGTGGCCTTCATGCTTACAATTGATGTATCAACATAATCCAGATTTTTTTTGGCATCTGTTTTGTTTTTTCATACGCACTAGTGAATGTTTTTGTTGTTATAACTAATGAACTTCTTTAATTTTATGATGTGAACTACCGATATGCATGAACTTTTCTCAATTTCCTGTTTCATTTTCATGATACAGATAAGTTGGGGCCTCTGTTTTTCATGTAAATCTACTTTTGAGCATATATGTATTTCTCTGTTAGTAAACTGTGAACTTCTCATTTATGTACAAAACAGATTCGGGAGGTAGCATGGAATAAAATGAATTAGTTAGGGAAGGTGGGGGGGGGGGGGGGGACCCCCCCCCATACTAGGAAATGAATAAAAGGAATTTAACAAATGTTTTAAAACAGAGTAAAATACCCTTTTTTAAAATTGAGTGAACTCCTTGCGTTTTCATAAGTGCACTTCGTATTGTGGTGGGGAACTCCCATCCTCCATATTTAGGAAATCAATAAATGGTTTTAAAACATAGTCAAATACTTTTTTTTAAGTTGAGTGAACTCCTGACTGTTTTTCATGTAAATCTACATTGAGCATGTATGTATTTCTCTGTTAGTAAGCTGTGAACTTCTCATTAATGTACAAAACCGAGTCGGGGGCTAGCATGGAATAAAATTAATTAGTTAGGGGGGGGGGGGGGGACCCCCCCCATACTAGGAAATGAATAAAAGGAATTTAACAAGTGAGAAAAACAGAGTAAAATACCTTTTTTAAAATGAGTGAACTCCTTGCGGTTTCAGAAGTGCACTTCGTATTGTTGTGGGGAACTCCCATCTGCCATTTTTAGGAAATCAATAATTGGTTTTAAAACATAGTGAAATACTTTTTTTCAAGTGAGTGAACTCCTGACTGTTTTATCAAGTGCACTTCGTAATGGTTGTGTGGTCGGTGCGGTTTTGACCCCCCCACCATATAATTTTTCCTTTTTTCACATAAAGTGAATCGCAGTCGCAGTTTCATGTGAACTTCCTGTCGTTTCTATCTGACTGACAGAGGTAACGTTTTAGTGTTTTTTTATTATTGTTGCCTCTTTTTTTTATTATAATTTTCTTGCAGTTATTTCCCAACCCCCTTTTTACTCCGCTTGTCTGTGCCTTCGTCTTCTCTCTCCCCACTTCCCACTCGCAGACGGACCATCCTAAACTGCTCCATCCTCTCCGCAATGGCGGCGGCGCTCTAGGTAACTGCTGCCCCCCGCATGGTTTTCCTCTCCCCCGTCCCTTGTTCTTATTCCTTTTTCTACTCGAAATCCACCATTTCCCCTTTGTTCTAAACCCTAGGTCCGCTGCAGTTTCCTCGTCCTCGCCGTCTTCGGTGTTTGCCGGCGATATTTCCCCGTTCGGCCGGCGGTTGGAACTCCGGCCGCTCCTCTGATTCGTCTCGCGGTGGTTCTACTTCGTCCCAGACGGGCTGCTCGTCTTCAAATTTTGGGTTGGGAGTCCGTCCCTCTTTTCTATTTTTCTGGTGATGGATAAGGATTCTCCGACCGGTGGTGGAGGTTTGTTTTCGGTTTTGTAAATTCATGCTTTTTTTGCGTTGTCAACAATGAAATAAACATATTATTTTGTAATGTTTGTTTGTTCTGTCCTATGATTTGACCACTTATTTTTGTGTGCTAGGGTTTGCTTTCTGTAGGCTTTGATCTGTGTTATAATTCCCTGTGGTCACCATTTATTGTTGTGTCTATTTATGTGTTTTCTATATAGGACATGTTATGAATTACTTGTCATTTAAATGAACTCACTATATTAATTATGTTCATTCTCTGTATTTATAATCTTTCTTTTCATGTATAGGCTGTTTTTTTAAGTGAATCATGAAATTAACATTTTGCTGTACATAGGAAGTATAAGTCTGTACATTTGTTCTTTTTTTATGTGTTTGATAGTGAACTTTTTTGTTTTTTGTGTTTTTTTAGGCAAGGTTTTTGATCATGTTGATGATTGTGGTGATGCTGTGTTTTCTGGGTTGGGGAATCTACCTTCTAATGTTACAGATGATGCTGATGATTCAGGTTAGCAACATACATATGTGAACCTCACAAACATTTTCCAGTGAACTTCCTTTTTCTGCAATGCATACAATCTTTTGTTGTTTACATGTCCTTTTTTGTGTTTATGCAGCTGACCAGACTATAAGAGAATCTCTGGAGTTGCTGAACCAGGATTTTGCTGCATATTCTTCTGACAGTGTACCGCGGTTCTTAGATATCCCTGTTTTTGATAGGACTCCTGCTGTGGAGAAGGGTAACATGGGCAGCCCTGTCTTTGATTATACTCCTCTTCGGCAAGTTCTTGAATCTGAAACAGTTGAAGCTACACCTGTGATGGAAGAAACCCAATCTCAATCTGTGGTTGGTACTCAAGTAGTTACTCAGGATTATATGGTTGAAGAACAGCTTGCGAAGGAAAAGGAGAGACAAGCTGCTAAATTAGCTCAGCACCAGGAGAAATTGACTACATATTACCGGAAATACCCTGCGAAAGCAAAGTCTGCTAAGGGTAATGCCGTTGTCCATGATGTTCCACGTGACGGCGAGGGTGCTGAAAGCACACGTGATGAATGTGCTGCTGAAACTATTCCTCCTAAAGTGAGGAAAGAAAGGGGTGTTTGCAGGAAGTATAAAGAGAATTCACCTTTGGCGAAAGCTGCTGCTGCTGCCCAGGCCAGAAATCCTGTGCAGCAGACATACTCCCCAGCTACCACTCAAGATGATGTTGCTGCTGACAAGGTTATTTTTTTTATGTTCTTTTTTGTTTATTCTGTTAAATACCTTTTTTGGCCACTTTTACATAGTTGTACCATTGTGAACTTCTCTTTTTGTTATTTTTTAAAATCTGCTGCTACTGTGCAGGGTACAAATCCTGTGCGGCGCAGCCCTCGTGTTGCTGCTACTGTTCAGTCCACGGTTGCTTCGAAACGAGTTTCATCTCCTGGGAAATCACGTCTTGGTCACCGTAAACGTAAGATTGATGTCGATGAGACATATGTCCCAGATTCCACTGAAGATGGTGTTGCTGCTGGCAAGGTTATTTTGTTTGTTCATTTTTACATAATTGTACCACTGTGAACTTCTTTGTTTATTGAATCTGAACTCTTCCCTTTCTATGCATCTCATTTTATGTAGTGCAATGCTAAGAAGAGTCGTACAGAAGTGGTTAGCGATGAATCAGACTTTGAAGCTCCTGCCAAGGTTAGTGTAGTGTGAACTTCTGTGTTCATGTTGGTGTGAACTTCCTTTTCTCATTGATTTTTTTTTGTGGTTTCTATACCAGGTCAAGAAAGTTGGTAGGAAGCCAGGCCCTTCTAAACCTGTTGTTTCGGAAGGTGATTCGAAGAAAGTTTTGAAAAGGCCGACAAAGAAAACTATGGCTAGGAAGAGGAAGGCAGTTGAAGATCTTGATGGTGAGAAGACGCGTTTTCAGCAAACTATTCGCTGTTCTCTCGGTGAAGTGCGTTCGGCTGCAGGAATGTTAAAAGAGCATCACAGATTGAAGGTTGAGCAAGCTGGTTTTGGCTGTGTTTTTCAGTGGGTCCTGGAGGGTAACATATCACGTGTTCTCATGTGTTATTTGATGAAGACTATTGACACTTCTACCATGAAGGTGGCTTGTGGATCTGGCAGAGTTCTAGAGGTTAATAGAGACAGTGTTCATCAGGTGTTTGGTTTTCCTATAGGAGGTGATACTCCTATACTGCCTGCAGAATCTGGACATGACGAGTCATTGGCTCTTTTGAAACAAGAGTTTGGGTTCGAAAGCAATGCTAGTATTGAGCCTAAAGATCTGCGTCAATTGTTGTCTGATCTTGTTGAAGACCCCGAGAAGGAAGATTTGGCTGTTAAGGTCTTCTTTGCCATTCTTTTTAGCAAGCTCATATGTCCTGGTTCAGCTACCCGTGTCGGTAGGGAAGCTGCAATGCTTGTGAACATGGATTATGATAAGATGGCAAAGATGGATTATTGCCAGCTTGTTGTTGATGAGTTGAAACGAGCTGCTACTAAATATCAAGACCCTGATATCCCTCAGGCTGGGTTAGAAGGGTGTGCTGTTATCCCCACTGTTATGTATCTTGACAGCATTTTGTTACCACCACATTCTGTCATGCATACTCGAACTCCTCGCGCAAACTTTCTGCATGAGAAGCCGCTCAAGGCTATTTACAAAATGGACATTGAAAGGAATGGTGGACCAGAGTTGATGAAGTACAAGTTTGGCAGAATTGTGGTTAGTTTTTTCAAACTGTAACCCTTTTTTTATGTGGCATCTGATCTTCATACTACATCGCAAGTGAACTTCCTAAGTCTTTATTTTTTATTTTTTATGTTGCATCTCAATATTTTTTTTTGTATCCCAAGTGAACTTACCTAGTTTTGTATATATATTTTTAATTGTTATCTGATCTTCATACTACATTATGCATCATCTGAACTTCAGTTTTTCTGCTAAGTGAACTCCTTTATTACAATGCAGTGGAAAGGCCGCAACCAAATTGCTTATTCATATCGGTATCGTGTGGAAGATCTAATTGTTGATCTCAATGAGGGCACCCATCGCAGCGAGCCTGATGTTGGCATTGCCAATGAACATCCTGCTGGAGGTCATTGCGAGATGCCATTTTCGCAACTTGCTGATGTCAACACGAAAGACAAGCACCAGTCCGCTTCAACTAGTGATGGGAAGCCTTCTGCTGGTGTTATTGATGAGATTGGATCACTGTTGCATAAAGTTGAGTATCTCTCTCGTACGATTCCGACTACAGCTGATCGTGTGAAACAATTTCAAGGTCGGCTTGCTGATGGTACTTTCCCCAGTTTTGAAGCATTGGATGAACAGGCAAAGCGTGAAACATCGCTCCTTGATAGCTTGAGGGGTGCTTTGTCTTTAATGCGCACAGGTTTTCTTGATTTTGGTATGAATCAGGACTCTTTGTGCAAGCAGTATGAGAGCCGTGTAAATGTATCAGGCAATAATAATGTTGAAAGTAATGTTCTGAAGAATATTTCTTCTTCTGTTGAAGATGTTGATGCAGGACTTGGTCAGTCAGCTGCTGAAGCTGAGGTATAATTAGTCATTCTTTTACTTATGTCCATCCCTTTTTATGTGAACTTCCTTTTTTATCTCTTGTTTTGTGCTATTACACATATGTGAACTTCTGTGTTTTTTCATGTGAACTTCCTTATCTTTTCTTTTTTGTTATCCTCTTATTTTTTTGCAGGAAGATGCTAGGATTGCTGAGGAAAATGCACCTCAGAATTCAGGAGATGGTGATCATGCACCTGTGAATGATGGGTTTGTTCGTCCGGCAACCCCTCAATGTCCTCCAGCTTTTGCTGGTGATCATGTTGAAGATGCAGTTTTTGATAAATCACCTCCTTTAGCTGAGGTATTTTTTTTTGTGTTTTGCAATTTATTTTTTTATTTTTTTATAGTTGCGCTTTTGTTTTGTTTTTTGTTTGTGTATATGAACTACTCCATCTTCTCCATCTGAACTTCTGTTTTTTTTTGTTGGTAGGTAAATGAAAAGTGTGTTGAGAAGGATGGTCTTCCAGATGACAGTGATGACAATTCATCTGTTGATCGTTATTATGTCAAGCATAATTTTGTCCATCCGGCAACCCCTGAAACTCCTCCTTTAGATGACAGTGATGGTAATTCTGGTGGTGCCGGTGACAAAGTTGCTGATCATTATTCTGAGTTAGACCCTGTTGGAAAGGGGAATTTATTTCCTGAGATAGTTGCACATTCTGATGGAGACAAAGATGCTGAACACCATGCTGAAGATTGTGCAGTTACTGGAAAAGGTTTCTCAATTCCTGAAGATCTTGTAACATGTCAGGATGGAAATGATGTGAAGGATGCTGCCCAACTACCTGGCATTGGTGCAGTTGTTTCCGAAACATGTGCTGAGGCTGCTGATGATGTTGGTGTATTACCAGCTGCTATGGATTGTAAGTCTGTTGTTGCGCATGGTCGTGAGGAAGTAGGTGTTGCTGCTGCACGTGGAGAACTGCCGGGTACTGAAGCCAATATAGAGCGCAGCACTGGTGCTGATGATGATGACAATAATGAGTTTCAGGCTGGAGATAACCATGGACGCGATGCCTCTGATTCGATTGAGCAGTCGAGCTCATTCTTTGAAGAATCAACAGATGACTTGAGCGCTTCTATTGAAGAATCCCCGCAAGACTTAGGCAAGGATATCTGAATGGGGAACATACAGTTCTCCTACCCCCACACACCCTCCCCTAATGCTAGCCCGCCTTTTTATTCTTTATGTTTACTCCTCATATATCTCTATCTAAAACCTTTTTCCCTTTTTTTTTGGTTTTTTTATGGGGGGAGGGGTGTGGTGGGGTGCTTTTGTATATGTATTTTGTTTTTTCGCTGTTGGGCATCATGTTCCATGTAAGACACTTTTCGAATGCTATGTAATGTGGCATGAGTTCATGTCGTAGTTTTCATTTTCTGCATGTATATGACTGACCGGGGTGGGGGGGAGCGATATCGTGTGTGTGTATTTTTTTGATGGTAGCCTTCATTTGATGAACTGTGGGTCTTCTGGACATTGCAGTTTATGCACCACGTTCTTGAATATGTGAACTTCTGGAATATCATCATCTGAACTTCTTTTTTGTTCTTACATTTTGTCTGTATTTCCTTATTTTCTGCAGACTCGAGTTTATGTTCGACGCCTCCACTGTCTCGTCAACCTATGATGATTAAAATCAAAGAAGTTTATGAAAGCGTTTGCAAGTTGAGGAAAGATCCCATAAGAAGGTTCTATCTGTTTTTTATGCTTTTTTCTTTTTTTTGTTTTGTTTTTTATTTTTATTAAATTTTTGTTTTGTCCTCTTTTTTTTGTGTTTTTTTCTGCAGTAAGCAGACCCTTTTCAGGAATGACCATTGTGATTGCACGATCGGACAAATTGCTGAAGCTTTTAAACCCAACGGTTTTCTTTGTTCTCTAACTGTTTCTGTTGGAACATACTTGCTTGGTCAGAAGTACAAGAATTCTGATAAAATGGTGGTGCCATACAATTGTTCTGTAAGTTATTTCTCCATTCTTTTTATCAATTTTTTAGTTTTTTTTGTTAATGCATGTGCTTTTTTTTCCCTCCTTTATGTTTTAACCTTCTTTTTGTTTCATTGTCATGTTTGCAGAGGCAGATTTTTGAAAGAAATCTGAATTCTCGGCTTGTTCGTAATATTTTCAGCGTCGATGCTCCGGAACGTTTGGACCACAAGAAAGTGGTACTGACTGTTGTCTTTTTTCTTCTTTTCTGTACATCTGAACTTCACTAATTATGGCATGTGGACTTCCTACCTTTTTTCCCTCCCCTGTTGTACATCTTACTAAAATAACTCAGTAGTAAAGTTAAATGTGATTTCTTATTTGAGGAAATAGTCTACCTTTCATAGTTCTAACCTGTCCATTTTTATTTTTATCATTTTAATGGCAGATTCTTTTTGGTACCTTTGATCCTCCTGATCCATGTGCACCACACGTTCCTGGTCACTTCTGTGTTGTTGCTTTGAACCTTGAGAAAGAGCGTTTTGAATTGCTTGATTCGTTACGCGATATAAATGATCCAGATGGTAAGAAGCTGTTACATACAATGGCATCTGGTATCAAGAAGTTATGGTCGTTAGCAGGGAATTCAAAGGGTGATCATTTTCATCCAAAATCCATCGACCACTTCAAGCTTCACTATGTTAATTCTCCAAGACAGGCAACTGCGTAAGCGTTTTTTCCCCTTTCTCTTGTTTTGCTCTTTATTGTGTATACATTGACTACAGGTTTTTTTTTAACTAATACAATTGTTTTCTTTTATTCTTATTCTTTTGTTTGTTTTTTTTGCAGCCATGATTGCGGGTTCTTCATGCTACAGATCCTTGATTCTTACGATGGCGAAAGCATGTGCTTGTTCAGTCAAAAAGACATTCTAAACATCAGGATGACCATGTTATATAGCTGGCTGACAGGTGGAGACTTCAATATCGATTTGAAAGATGTTTTAGGTGTTGATCCTGGTATGATTTTTACCTTTTCGCAAAATATGTCGTTGGCTATGCTCTATAACACATGCTTTTTTTGGACTGCAGTGTTTTGTAAATTTTGTTTTTTGATTCAGAAGTGAACTTCCTGGTTTTGTATACTTTTCATGCAGGTCCATCTCTTGGTATCGAGGAAGACAATTTCTCACTTTTCGAGACTCAGTCATTCACACCAGAAGTTCAGATTATTCCTGAAGAGAATTTTGATAGTCTTGTAAGCAAGACAAATAAGATTATCCAGAGGCTGCATTCCAACACCAGAAAATCTTCTAGCAAAAAGGTTCCTGACACTGCACTGAAGGGGAAGGCTGATGTAGTTTTGCTCGACGAAGATGATGATTCTGATGACTTTGTCACTCAGCTTGGTAAGAAGCTTACTGCGAAGCCCATTACAAAGGATGTTCGGCGATGCTCTCCGACCAGCAGTGATGATTTTGAAACTCAGAAGCCCAAGCAGTCTAGTGCTAAAAATCTGGTTCTTTCGAATAAAAGGCCTACTAAATTGTCCAATAAGTTCAGGGAAGAAGTTCCAAACTTTGTACCATATGTGTTTCCCCATTTATCCAAGGCCAAGCAAATGATGGAGTTAATTCTAAGCAAGGAGTACATCAAAGCTCATGGAAGGTATGTTTTTCATACTTATTTATTACTTAGTTTATTTATTTTTTGTGGCATATGAACTTCAAACACTGTTCTAAGTGAACTCCCCTAGTTCCTTATTTGTTTTCGTTTATGAGAGTTTCATTTTTTTTATATGCTAAGTGAACTTCCCTAGTTTTATATACATTTTTTTTTGCTTTTTGTATGTGTGTGCAGTGTCCCTCTGGTGAAGTTCAGCAATCCTTTTGATGATCCTGTTTTAATTGATGCCAAGTACATGTATAAACTGTTTGGCCGCTGTGAAATGTTGGAATCCGACATGATGGATCGCATCATCAATTACTGGAAGGATGATCCAGGGATGAAATATATTTTTGAATCTGGCTCCCGTGTTTTGATGTCACCTCATACTATCCCTGTAGGTTTTTTCAACAGATAAAAATTTATTTTTCACATATACCTTTTTATGCATACACTTATTTTGTATACCTTCTTTTTTTTGGGTTGTGTTTTTTCCTTTGTTTTTGTGCAGTACTTGCTTGATTTTGCTCCATTCAAGCTAAGGGACAGCAAGGGTAATCCATTACCGAGACCACCTTTTGATGTGAAGTCTGCTGCTAACATGTTCAAGCATTATGTTCGGCCTAATGAAAATTTGCTGAAAGCAAAGTTGGTATGCTTTTTAATCTGAACCTCTTCATTTTGGTGTAGTGAACTTCCTTTTAGTTTTTTTTGTTTTCACGTGCGTACTTCCTTTTTTGTTAATTTGGGTTGTTGCTGAACAGATCATCATTCCTCATTTCATGCATGAGCATCACTCTGTGTATGTTATGAACAAGTACACTGGTACGTTGGATATCCTTGACACTAGGAGGTATACTGGTCTGGCACATACTTCAAGGAGTCGGCACCACGAGGATCGTGTTGAGATTGTACGTGGTTTTCTTTTCATCATTTCTTCGTTTGCTTTTTCACTGCAATCATTTTTACTTTTTTATGTGAACCCATCTGTTAATATAATGTGAACTTCCCATCCTTTTTTCTTTTTTATGTGTACTACTGCAACCATTCAAACTTTTTTGTCTGTACTGATATGTTTTTACAATATGAACTTCCTAGCTATTTTTTATATTTATTTAAACTGCTGAAACCATCTTACTGTGTGTGTTAATTTGATATGTTTATTACACTTGTAACTTCCCAGCTTTTTATATGTTTTTTAAACTGCTGAAACTATATGTAGTGTGTGTGAACTGATATGTCAGTACTATGTGAACTTCCTAGCTTTTTCTTCCTTTTTTGTTTTTAAACTGCTGAAACCATTAACTTTTTTGTTTTTTTTTGTTTTCGCAGATTAATAGGATGGTGGCCTTGTTAAAACAGGTGTATGGTGTTGCAGAATTTAACAAATATAATGGTAATATACAGTGGGATGTTGTTGCTGACAGGTGTTCATATCCAAAGACTCCGGCACAAGGGGCTAATGAGTGTGGCTTCTATGCTCTAAGAATTTGCGCTACATACGGTGGTGATAAGATTGCTGATAATATAAAAAACCAGGATGTAAGTGTAGTGCTGTGGGTTTTTCGCTGTATAGCTCTTTTTGTCTTTTTTTTTACTGTTTTTTCTTATGTTTTTTTTTGCATTCCTGATTGTCTACCAGCGGCGTGTTGAGGATTGGAAAGCTGAGTACATGTATCAGCTCCTATTTCATCCCAAGAATGAAATTCTGGCGGAGGAGTGGCCTAGTATGTTGAAAGATCTCATGCTGCTTATTGGTCTAGGTTCGCAGATAACCCAGCAATCATTGGGATCTGCATGATGATGATCTGATTCAATTTTTTCGCAATTAGTAGTTGATAGGATATTCAACATTTTTTATTTTGTTGTTTTATTGAACTGAACTTCTCATTATGTGATTGAAATTCAGGATACAGATGTAATTAGTGATGATATGTTCTTCCTTTTTCAAAACAGCAAGCTGTACAAAATCTGTGCTGTATTTTTTGTTATTAGTGAACTTCTTTGTCATCAGAGTGTGAACTTCTATTTTTTTGCCAGTTATGTCTGTAAAAGTATTCCCATATCTATTCGTTTTTCTCAATGCAAACTGTACTTTTTTTTGTTCCTGTATTTTTCAGAAATGATTTTTCATGTAGGAACTTCTGTGAACATAAACTTGCTAATCTTTTTTCATTTATAAGTGAACTTCGTACTCACTCTATGTGAACTTCTTCATAAGCATTCTTATTACATCAACAATACTGAAACAAAACCATAATTGTTCTTGGGGGTGCTGATACAAAACATAAGGTTCAATAAAGTAAACTGGTACATAATTTTATTTTCATAGTAAGTTTTCCAGACTTAGTTGCTAAGACGTGTCACGAAGCAGCCGAGTTCTCTTGTTCCGTCGTAGAAGCAGAACATGCAGATATCTCCATCTTTTATTTCTGCACCCATTACTACATCTGGCCAATTTGTTGTCATCACTGCATTTCCAGTTGCAACTTTGTTCATCCTTACCCGTGTACCAACCCAGGCATTTGTGTTGGAGGTTATTGGAATTGTTGTTGGCTCCGTTAGATAATTTTTTAGGTGTTCTTCAGTGTATTCCTTATCGAAAGTCTGCATGAAAACACATGAAAGTGAATATCATAGCCATGTTCAGTGTATTCTTTAAGTGAACTTCACAGTTTCATTTATCTGGACTTCAGTAGACATTTAAATATCGGAAGACTGTAATAAAGTTTAGTAATACATGTTGGTTCAGCCAAAACTTTATATGTAATACAGGTAGTGTACGAAAATAAGTTTTGTAAGTTGGCGTTTTGGTATTACCATTTTGCCTCTCGTGATGTTGCTCGTTGTCTTCCCCATCTTGCATACATAATATGGGATTGTTGGCTTGTAGTCAAGTACTTGCTTTTTGAGATGATCCAGATTTTCCTTGGTCATTTCAACTTCATTTCCGAAGTGACAGTGCTTGTCAAAGATTTCAAATCCACGAATAGTTGGACCTGCATAAAAAATAAGCACATTTTTAGTTCCATAAAGTATTTTTGAAAGCATTTCTATCTTTTTTTACCTCTTTTACAGGTCTCTTCATCGCTTTCGCTGTCGCTGAGGATGACGTACGATGGACCAGCAGCCATTCCTGTCACAAGATTCCAGCATAAAACATTTTTTGTACTAACAGGACCTCTGCACTTTTTTGAACTGAACTTCCACTTTTAGTTTTCATGTTTTTATGTTATTCTGTTGTCTACATTTTAAACTCCAACTTCTTTTATTATATATTTTTTAAGTTTCCCAATAACAGTATACTAATGCCGGCTGGATACATGTTTGTAGATTTTAAAACCCTCCAACTTATTTATTTTTTGTATATTGTTTTTCCATTTCTTTGCACAAGTGAGCTTCTCGAGAGTTCTTATCTGAACTCCTCGTCTTGTTCATTAGTGTATATTCCCCCCCCCCTCCACCACCACCCTCTGCCTAACATGTTTTTTGATAGATCTATCGTATGCAAACCATTTTTTAAGTAATCTGTAAGGTATTTATTTTGTTAAGTTGTTAGATCTTGTTTTTTATACTAGTCTAGATTCAAAATCACGGCCATGAAGGATGAAAGAGAGGAAGATCCACGGCGATTCAATGAGTAGATGGGATGGGGATGGGTTAGACGCACCTTCTTTTGTTAGGCAATCCCTTCGCTTTTCTTATGCTGGATTACTTTTTTGTAGATCTTGCTAGACTTCTCTTCTTCTTTCTTTTCTCTGTTCTTTGTTCTCCCTTTGCTCTTTCCTTCGACTCCTCCCGTGGGATGTTTCTTCCAGCGGAACACCAGGCAGTGTTTGAGTTTGGTGGTTTGGGCGTGGTTTGGTGGGTGCGGGGTGGTTGGTTGGTGTGGAACAGCTTTTTATTTTTTCAGTGTTTTTACTCTGTGCGAACGTCTGCACTGTTATCACGTGAACTTCTTTTATAGTCTTTTTTATGCTTTTGTTTTGTGCTTACACGTGAACTCACAACTGGCCCCGGATAAGATCCTTTTTTGTTTGTTATCCCGCACGATTTTTTTGTTTTTTTGTGGTTATCTCTCGGCTGTTTCTGTTTTGATTGGATATGTATTGGTTTGTTCCCTGAATTTGTGGATCACGACGTCTGTTGTTACATTTTTCTGGAACTATAAATACATGTTCTTTTTCCTCTGCGGTGCACGTGAATCACCAATCCTTTCTTCTTTTCTTTTTCTTCTGTCCACCGATTGCATGGCAAAAGCTCCTTTTTCCCACGAGTACACCTTCCCCTGCCATGGCACAACCACTATGAAGGTTTTGTACACGAATGCAGCAGCTAGTGTTGAGGAGTGGATCACCAATGCTGAAGCTTCCCTCGATTATTCTGCTAGGAAGATCGTTGGTCTTGATGTTGAGTATGACAGACTCAGTGGTACCTATTTCAATCCGAAGAAAGCTGCTGTGATCCAGCTATGTGTTGGCACCGATGTTCTTGTGTACCACATATGCCATGCTGATGAGAGGAGTGAAAGTTTGTTTCAGTTTCTTCATGGCTATAGGTACATTTTTGCTGGGTTTTGCATCGCAGAAGACCTCAACGTTCTCTCACGTTCAAAGTTATATTGTCATAATCTGAAGGATATCCAGGCAATATGGAGAGATCCGGACAATAAGAAGAAACTTCAAGGCCTGAAGGATGTTGCTGGAGCTATTATAGATCCAATCTATCTTGAGATGAAGGATGGTTTTGGAAGGAGAGAGCACAGGATGTGGGTTGATCCGCCGCCTCTACCGCCAAAGCATTTGGAATATGCTGCACGGGATGCATATGCAACGTACGAGGTTTTTCGAAGGCTCGATGTGTTTGAGAGGGGCTTCTTCGCCTTATTCAAACACCCTGAGAAGAAGCGTGGCAGGGATTGGTGAAGATTTTAGTTTTGTAGGGACATTTTTCTTTTTTTTCCTATGATCAGATTGTAATCGTTTATTTTTCCCTACATTGTTTTTAGGTTTTATGTTTAAGAGAACTCCTTGTTTGGTTAGATCTGAACTTCGCACTCATTTTTTTTACATTATGTTTCCATTCCCATTTATTCATTTTATAATACAATGAAGATGTCCCTATTTTTACTTGTTTTTTGCAATCCTATCTGTTTCCGTTCATTTTTTTAATAATTCAGTACTTTCACACTCATATTGGAGTCTGAATTTTTACTAGTTTTTTGTTTTAATTTATTTTACAACGCAAATAGTATGTGAGAACTTCGCAGCTGTTGATATCTGAACTTCTTTTTTTGCATGTGTGTTTTTGTTTAATTTTAGTACTACCTTTTTTTCACCCTTCATAAATAGTGAACTTCGTTGATAATCGGCTGTGAACTTCCTACTGTTAAATATTTTTTTAATCAACATGCACGTGATCAACTGTCCAGCAGTTCAATTATGATATATTTACTCTCACAACATTTTGTGTAGAGGTTTAAAATAAATGATTTTTTTTATGACATTTCCTTTTGTTTTTCAAATTTGGATCGCTGGAAGTAGCACGAACAAATAGTGAACTTCAGCAGTATATTAATGTAATTTTTCGTCAGTAACTAACTACATATTTTTCTTTCAATAAACAAGTGAGGTCTCTATAGTTTTTTGAGCAATTCCTATTCTATTTTTCCTTTTTTGTTCTATCTCTTTCTTGTACTTCTCCTTAGAACTGCTGGTGTAGTCTGTGTTTTCTTCCTGTTCTTCTCCTTGCTTCTATCTTCCATGGTGTTGCTATCATTTTCTGTTGACTGTAGGTGTAATAGTTGTTCCTCAAGCTGCCTTCTTGCGCAAGTTCTGGAGTTGTGTCCCCTTATCTTATTGCATGAACTGCAAACTTTCACCCCTTGTGGTTTCACTATCGCATTATCACTTGTTTGTCGTTCTAGAATCTGTTGCTGTAGTATCTTTTCCTTGTTGGGGCATGTTGATGCGTAGTGTCCTAGCCTCAGGTTGCATGCGCTGCATTTCCTTTTTCCTCCCTTTTTATTTAAGTTTTCCAGTTTGTCATCCACATCCGGTGTATTTTGTGTTTCTTCTTGCTCAGTGATATCTTCATCCTCATCTTCTTGCTCATATTCTTCATCATCCGTCTCATCTTCGAAGCATTCACCTTCATCTGTGTCCAGTTTTTCCTCATCATCATTCTCTGGGATGTGCTGGCGAGCAAGCAAGTTTCTTATGCGCACCTTGATATTTCCTGAAGACGCTGTAGGCCCATACACCTTCTCATGTGTTTCCAAGAGCTTTTTAGCTAGCTGCCTTGCCTTGCAGGTTCTGGAATTGTGGCCATCAATTTTATTGCATGTTCCGCATATTCTTGTACCTTTCGGTCTCCCGTATTCATCCAGTTCTGGTTCCGGACGGGCAGGTACAGGTTGTTTGCATTTTCCATTCTTCCTTGCAGCATCTGTAGTCTTGCTCCCTTTTGTTATTGCAAGTAGTGGTGGCTGTATATCTGCATATGGATCATTGTTCTCAGCCGGAGGAATGTCGTTCTGCTCGCCAGTTTCTCGTGTTGTGTTTTCTTGATTCGAGGACTGCTCATTGTTCTCCATCTCTGCATCCTCATTATTCTCCAGCTCCGCTTCCTCATTGTCCAGGCGGGTATTGGCATCTCTGAAGGCAGATAATGCTATTTGGAATTTTGCTTCCGAAGAGCATCCTTTGTTTATAATTTTAACTGCTTCACTGTAAAGGATTGTTCGTCTGTATTCAATTGAAGTCCCATCATCTGTTGTTCTCCTGTAGTCTCTGCGGTTGAAATCAGGGTTTGTCACTGCATCTTTGGTGTATCTCTGGAGTATATACTTGTTTGGTATCTCATCCAGGCGTAGGTGCTCAAAGACAGCTATGACATGATGGCAGAACAACCCTGCGCGTGCATAAACATAACATTAGCTTGGTTAATTTTTTATTTTTGTGTCAACAATTACTTTTTTATGCATCTGTAGTGTAATACAACCAAAGCAATTGCTGGAAGAGGCTTTTTTCTTTTTTACCTGTATGTTCCCACAGTTTACATTCACATTCATAACGGCCTTCAACTTCATCCGCTAGCACTCGGAATTCATGTCTTGACCAAGCGAACTCTTTACTCTGATTGTAGTGATGCACAAGGTAATTGTTGGGATTGTCCTGGGAAGTCTTAATGCGGAAAGCTGTGCTGTGATATTGCCGCTCCCGGAAAACTGAGTACACTGCCCGTGTGTACTTATCCATCACCTGTGCCTCGAAACCATACCTGGTGACTGTTTTCCTTGTGCCCTGCAATTTTGAGATTTTTGTCCATGCAAAAGTCATTGCTGTGAACATCAAACATAATATAACTTTATATATATATATATGAACTCCTAACCAAACAGTAGTGAACTTCCATGCAATTGCATACTTTTTTTCGAAAACAGATTATACTTTTTTATGTACATAATGACCCCTAACCAAAACACTTGTGAACTTCCATACATCTCTTCATACTCTTTTTTCCCTTTTTTTGTTATCATCCTATGTTTTTCAAATTATGAAGCATATTTTTTTATTAATATAAATCGTGAAATCGAGCACTCACCGTTGATGCATTTGTCTCTGCATTCTCTGCTTCATGCCTTGCCTGTATGCAGTTGTTAACTTGTTTAACAAAAATGTGGAGGTTGTCTCGTTCAGTGACAAAACCCCTTTTCAGCACAAAGTTCATGCTCTCGCTTCTTTGTGTTGAAGTCATGCGTGCACAGAATACCTCTTTCCAGTAAGCTGATATCCACAATTTCCTTTCAGCCCATAAGTTAATCATGACATTTATATCATGCAGATTGTACTTTTCAATCAAAGCCTTCCACGCATCTTCAAACTCAGATGGCATTAGGGGATGGTTCAGAATTGCAGTCAGCAGATCCTTCAAATCAGGGAATAGTTTATAAAGCTTTTTCAGCGGGTCCTTATGCTTGTTCATTATGTGCCATCTACAGAACTTATGCAGAGTCCGTGGGAAAATTTTTGGTATTGCTTTTGTCATCGCTGGGCATTGATCTGAACAATTATTAGGAAAAAACACATCAGGTATAATGCAAGCAAACTTCACAAAACAAACAAAGGTGAACTTCAGCAAATTAAATTTTTTTTTTGCGTAGCAGGGGTGGAAACATCTGAACTTCTGGGTGTTTATGTTATGAACTACAACTGAAAAAAACCTACTTTTCTTTTTTAATATAACATGCACTTAATTGTCAGCATTGAAGGTACAAACATGAGGATAGATTCTGATTTTTTCCTAACCTGTAAGTATGCAGATTGGTTGTTTACCGCCCATGCATTCAAGGAATCTGCTGAATACCCATTTGAAGGACTCCTCTGACTCGTTTCCCATCAATGCAACACCAAAGATTGTTGACTGCAAGTGGTTGTTTACGCCGACAAATACTGCAAGGGGCAAGTGGTGCTTGTTTGACTTGTAAGTAGTATCGAAAGTTATGCAATCTCCGAAATCTGCATATGCCGCCCTCGAGCTGGCATTAGACCAGAAAACATTCTCCAGTCTGTTTTCGTCGTCAACCTTGTAGTCATAGAAGAAATTCTCATTCTCCTTCTTCATGTCTTCAAAGAATTTGAACATATTCTGCACCTCATTTATGGACTCCTTCCTCGTGTTTTCGGCTTTCCTGCAAAAAGAAATTTGTTGTTATTTATTTTTTTTTGCTTTTTTTTTCTTCCCCCTGTTTTTCATGTAAGTTTTCATTATATATGCAAAGGAGGGGGGGTTGGTGGGGGGGAGTACTTACATGTTTAGTATGTCTCTGTTGTGGCAGCCAATCTTATCACGTCCACCATGCAACCTTGTAAGCAGGCCCATTATGTTCACATGTTTTATATTGCTGAACTGAAGGTCTTTTACTAACCCCTTCAATGTTGGATCCACCCTTTTGTGAGAATGCATGAAAACTAGCATTGATGGGCTCAACAGCAGGGTATGGTTGTGCTGAAGTGTAATGTCCTTGACAATACAGGTACCATCACTCCTCTCTTTCAATCTCATAAAGGCCTTGCACCCAGTTCTTTTGGTCATCTTGTCACGCTGTCGGTCTTCCTCATTGACACTCTTTCGGTGTGCACCTTCTCGTACACATCTCAAGTAACGCCTGCTCTTGTTGTGCTGCCCTTTCCTTATCCCAAACCCTGTGTGCTTTGCATATGTATTGTAAAATACATATGCGTCTTTGAATGTACTAAATTCTTGACCAATGGATGGTATCAGGTCCTTATCAAGATCTGCAGCCTGCAAATTGCCATGGTTTTTTGTTTTTGCATTAATTTTTTGTTTTACACATGTTATTTGTATGTTAACTTCAGGAGAAAGGTCAAGTGAACTTCCTAAAATTTAATAAAAAAAGAGCACATGAACTTCCTAAAGTCATCTGAACTTTTTTTCAGAGAGAAATCTGTTGTACATTAACTTCCAGAACATATCAACTATATATTTCATATATAAACAGAGCATGTGAACTTCCTAAAATCAGTTGAACTTTTATCAGGAATACAGGGTACACGAACTTCCCAAAACATATCAATTGTTTTTTCTAAAAATAGACCATGTGAACTTCCATGCAGAAGGACTAAATAAATGTGTGTAAGAGTGAAATTCAGATCAGCAACAATATAAATTGAACTTACATGTGTGTATGTTCGCAGCTCTGCAGGGGTGGCTCTATCATCTGGTACTATGGGGCATGGCGGTGTGACTTTTGGTACATGGCAGAGCGGATCTCTAGGCGGCATATGACTTGATTCAGCGCCTTGACGATCTTGGTGAATGTTGTCACTTTGACCATCCCCATAACTGCGTTGCTGTTCAGAAGCCTCACTGTTAGAAGATGACCTTTGCCCACTGTCCCTGTTCATATCATTGCTTCCAGCTGTGGCTGTTTTAGATGTACTTGTAGATTGCCGTTTTCTTGGCTGACGGAACGTTGCATTAGTAGCAAATATCTCCTCAGTGCACTTTATTGGAGAACGGGGTTTTTTTGGTGGACCTGACCAACACATAATATCCTCATCATCATCTGTTGATGTTGTGGTATCCCGCTTCCTCTTGCTGTTATGCATGTCGTCTTGTTCTTGGGTCTTCTGATTGACATTCCTTTCAATGGCGGCAGCATTTGTTTTTCGCCTGGGAATGCGGAACACTGGCTGGATAAATGATACTGGCTCATCACAGCATATGGGAGTCATTGGAGGCTTTTTAGGGCCTGACCAGCTGATTATCTCGTCGTCACTGCCTGCTCCAGATTCTGTGCCCTGCAGTAGCAGAACCTGGCAAGTTTTTTAACATGTGAACTTCATGAACATTGGGACTATAAGCTTTATACAAAAAACTTTGTCTGATGTCTTCAAAAAACTAAAACAAGTAAAGTTAACCGCTAAACAATGTAATATGAACTTCCAGCATACATGCACCTGCATACTTATTTTTTTCATTTTACTGTTTTTTATTTTTTATAACTGCAGTGAACTGCAGGAAACTGTTTTTAAGAACTTCCCAGTAAAAGACATAAGTTTTCTTTTTTCCTACAATAGACTATGCATGTGAACTTCCAGTCTCAATTCACACGAGCCTGCTCTTATGTTCTACTCTAAACAAAATCCAGTGGAGGTGAACTTCCAATATTTTTTTCATTTAGAACCTGCCAGTGTCTCTTTTTTGTTTTTACATTGTTGGACGGAAAAGCATTTAAATAGTCATGTGAACTTCCAACACTAAATTCATATGAAAAAACAGTAAGTGAATTATGTGAACTTCCTGGGTTACCTCATGCTCTGCTGGCCTCTTTCTGGAGCTTGGCTGGTTTGAATTTGGAGGATTCTCTGCCGATCTGCGTCGAATTGGAGCCATTACTGCTTGTAAGGAGGCTGGATCTCGCCGTTCTCCGCCGCTGGGTCCTTTGCGTCAGCTACCGCCGCCGTTCGTGTCCGTCGCGGGCTCCCTCGCGTCGGCTACCGCCGCCGCTCGCTCGCCCGCGCCGACGAGGTAGGAGGCTTCGATCGTCTTCGTGTCCGTCGCGAGCTCCCTCGCGTCGGCTACCGCCGCCGCTCGCTCGCCCGCGCCGACGAGGTAGGAGGCTTCGATCGTCTTCGTGTCCGTCGCGAGCTCCCTCGCGTCGGCTACCGCCGCCGCTCGCTCGCCCGCGCCGACGAGGTAGGAGGCTTCGATCGTGGAGCTGGTTGATCTCCGCTCGAGGCGGGGCGCGAGTGTTTTTACGAGGGGACGTGGGGAGTTCGCTTCCTACACGAACCGGTATCGGTCGGGGGGAGGTGGGGAGTTCGGTTAGGACGGGGGAAGAAACCTAGTTGGATTAGGGGGGTTCTAGAATAGCTATTCTAGAACCACTCTTAAGGGGGTTCGAGAATAGTTGGGCTCTATATATATATATATATATATATATATATATATATATATATATATATATATATATATATATATATATATATATATATATATATATATACACTATTCTGCAACCGGTTGCAGAATAATATTCTGAGCACCAACTTGTACTTCCCTGGACACAAGGTTGTACTTCCCGGATAACAGGGTTCAACTTTCTGTCGAACTTACCTGAACTTCTCATTTTCTTCAGAACTACTGATTCTACTTCGTGTTTCCCAACCATTTGTCGGAACTATGCAAATGATATACCGTTGGATAGATAATGAAAAACCGCAACTTTTTCATGTTCACACTTTTCACAGATTTTGCACGGTTTAAATTTAATTTTGAAAATACGAAAACGCTTCTATATGGCCAGAAAACAAAGTTCGGTTTTTGAATCGCTTATCGAAACTATACAAATGATATACCGTTGGAAAGATAATGAAATTGCGCAACTTTTTCATGTTTTATGTTTTTTCAAAATCCTCACAGTTTTTGAACAATTTTGAAAATACCGAAATTCGGACGTACTCAAAAAACGAGCGAACAGTAATTTGGATGATTTGTTTCAACCGTATATCGGAATGATGCAAATGATATGACGTTGGAAAGCTATGGACTAGGCGTAACTTTCTTATTCCAATTGTTTTCTCTAATTCCTTACAGTTTAAGAGAATAAGTCGAATTACTGTCCGCCTGTTTTATGTGACGGCCACCGAATGATTTCTCCCACGATTTCCATGCGGTATATTAAAACAATGGAAATGATATATGGTTGGAAAGCTGTCAAAAAGGCGCATCTTTTTCATATGTATCATTTTTGCCAAATCTAAACGGTGTAAAACTAATTTTCGATGTTTTAAAATCATGTTTCCGGTATACTTTGCGAGATAATGTCTTGAATTTGATGGATTAGATCCGTTTATTTGTTGTGAAATGCAGTAGGTAATGAAATTAGACACATACTCTACCATATAAAGGTTTTGGTGACAACTGTTGAGGTGTTCGATGATCGAATCGATGAGATTTGCACAATAAATTTCCGCCCCGTAAAAACAGAGCATTTAACTTCCCTCGACATGAACTTGCACTTCTCGGGAAATGTGGTTGTACTTCTTGGCGCTATTTCACAATAGTGTTCAGTAAAATGACTATGTTCTTTAGGTCCACAACCACATAAAATGTTCAACACAACCACGTGCATCTGAACTTCCCGCGACATGTCCTTGTACTTCTTGGACTTCGTGGTTGTACTTCCCAGAAATGTTCCGATACTAGTGTGTTCTACAAAAACTTAACATGTGTGCTTCGGAATGATAATTTTAGATTGTCCCTACACTCTATTTAAGAGATTCTGGACTTCCCGGATCTTAATATATGAACTTCACAACGTTGCTATGTGAACTTATGTGGGAGTATTTTCTTTGAACAGGTTTAGTTCATGTAATTACCGCTTGTACTTCTGGTGGTCTCCGCGTGTACTTCTCAGAATCAGTGCTTGTACTTCCTCGCAGATGACGGGATTATTTTGTTTTTTTCTACATTTAGACTTTGTCGGGTTTCTTGTACTTCCTATATTAAGTGTGTGTACTACTCGTCCTCGAATGGTTGTACTTCTCGTTGTCAAGTATATGAACTTCCTCGCGGGTGACGGGATTATTTTTGTTTTTCGTACATTCGGATTTTGTCAGATTTCTTATACTTTCGATAATAGGTATTTGTACTGCTCGTGTCGAATTGTTGTACTTCTCATCATCAACTAACTTCCTTGGGGTGACGGGATTATTTGGTTTTTACTACATTTGGATTTTTCGGTTTCCTTGTACTTCCTATAATAAGTTCTTGTACTGCTCGTGTCGAATAGTTGTACTTCTCACCGTCAAATATTTTAAATTTCTCACGGATGACGGGATTTTTTTCTTCATTTGGATTTTTGTCGGTTTTCTTGTACTTCCTATAATAAGTGTCTATACTCCTCGTGTTGAATGGTTGTACTTCTAATTGTCAAGTATTTGAACTTCTTCTTGGGTAACGAGATTATTTCGTTTTTTTTACATTGGATTTTGTCGGTTTTTCTTGAATTTCCTATAATATATGCTTGTACTGCTCATGTCGAATGGTCGTACTTCTCGTCGTCAAGTATCTGAACTTCCTCTTGGGTGATGGGACTTTTTTGTTTTTCTACATTTGATTTTGTCGGTTTTACTTATACTTTCTTTATCAAGTTCTTGTACTGCTCGTGTCGAATGGTTGTACTTCTCATCTTCAAGTAATTTCTTGAGCGGGAGGTGTACTTCCTTGTAGCAATTTCATGTACTTCTCCATACCAAATTCTTCTACTTGTGCGTAGCAATTTCTTGTACTCATCTGTAGCAATTTCTTGTACTTATCGGTAGCAATTGCTTGTATTTCTGCATAACAACCTTCTTTATTCCAAGCAGTACACTACATGAAAAGTCTAAACTGCATTTTTTTGTAACATGAAGCTCTCTTGCTGCTGTAAGTAAAAAAAGAGGATAGAGAAACTGGTCATGTGCGAGCCGAGGAGGTGACAGTACTCGCCGAAGAGAATGGGCGTGGGGGTGACCGTACTCGCCGGACAAGAACATGAGGCGGTAGGTGGAGGGTACACGTGGGAGGAGAGGTGGAAGGCATGAGGAGCGGCATCGCAGGACGTCCACGAGATATAGCCGTAGGTTTCACGGGCGAAGGGGTGGCGTACGGTGCGGACTCCTCCGGCTAGGACGACGACAAGGGAGCCTGGAGGTCGTCGAGGGATCCGATTTCTTCGGCTGCGGGGGTGCGGCGAACTGGGCAGGCGGCGGAGGGATCCATGCGGACTACAGAGTCAGAGAGGGCCAGGCCGGCGCGACCGCGCCTTTGATGGTGGCGACGGGCCGAGGAAGTGGCCAGCAGCGGGGGCCTAAACTATGTGGATACTGAAGTGTTATTTTCTCATCATTAATATCTGCTTCATAGTCGATACTTCAATGCTACCTCTTTAATAATATACTCTCGTTTAGCTCTATGTGCTCAGCCCATACATTTTTTCTACATTCTTTTATTGGATCAGCCGATACAAACTAGTGAAGTCTAATCAACAAATCCACCACCTAGTAGAAGCTACAATCACCTCAGCTACTAGCATTGTGCGAGCGAGATATCAAATTAGTGATTGGATTTTCTTAGTGGAGGCCTCGCTTCCCTACTCGATGGTCCACAGTAAAAGGGCAAGAGAGGAGCGCCATGAACTGACCGCCCTAGGAGTAGAGAAGAAGCCAAGTGCTCCAGACGAGTAAATAGTTCAAGTTAGGAGAAGCAACATAGAAGTGAAAACCATCCACAATTGTTATTGTCGTATATATACTTCGAGAAACATGACGTGTGAACTTCATCTATTAAACTTCCTGAGATAAAATACTTAATTTGCCGAATTTGTGCCCTCTCCAAAATTGTAAACACACACTTACACTTCCTGCCGCCGTGTGATTGAACTTTTATTCTGAACTTGCCTGTACTGCCTAGCGCAAGAAACAGAAAAACTCATAGATAACACCGAGCTAGGCATGAGTTGCCGGCCGGCGCAACAACGCCCTACAATGTGCAGGGGCATTGGTCGGCGGCGGGAGTCCATGCCGGCGTGAGGCGGATGTCCAGGCAGCTGGAGCTACAGAACTCCATGTGCACCATGTTGAGGTGTAGAATGTATATCTTAAAAGAAAGTGGAACTTCCGAAGTACATATGAATGTGATGTGCACTGCACCTGCACTACGGTGATTTTTTTTCCTGCAATCGTCTGTCACACTTAGATGTACATATGCCTATATAACAAGAAAAATCCAAAAGAAACAACCGAAATCTTCATGAATATTAGCGGCCATCTAACAAAAATGCATTTAGTCATCCCCACGTTCTAGTTCTTAGAAAGGAGCAACAACGTGCACTTCTTCAGTTAGTAAGTTCAGACCGCAGCCAACAATGCCATCTTGCCGGGAGGAGCTACCAGCCATGGGGAAGGAGGTTTAATCGCTGCAGGGTGCCGGAGAGAGAGGCGGGCGGTCGGTAGCTCGCTGGATACACTTCCCATATCCGAAGTGTACATTTCTAGGACTATACGTTTGCACTTCTTATCTGAATTAACCTGTACTGCCGAACGCAACAAACAGAAAATATATACAGAGGTAGCACCTGACCAGCTGTGAGGAGTTAGGACAGAGAGAAAGCCCCAGTCTCGTGCCTCTCATCGGAGATAAAAGGAGAAAGAGTATGGGTGGTGCTCAGAAAAATACAGAGATAGCATCGAGCTGGGAAACAGCCGCATAGTCGCGCCAGGAACAATGCAGAGAAGCAACATCAGAATTGCGTGTGAGAGAGCACGCAGCCAACACATAGACAACTATGAGTTCCACAAGGTGCACTGCTTGTGGTTCTAGGCCAACAGTTGTCACTCGCCGTCATGCCGAGCCGCCTAGGGAGCTATTGTTCTGTTCGTGCTGGATACGGGCACGCATGGCCGGTCGGTGTATGATAACCTCGGGCCTTGCGCGCGGCTCGCGAGTTACGTGGAGGGCAATTCACCGGTGTTAGAATTGCAATGCGGGCGCCAACAATGCGCTTGTACTGCTAACGATGACAAAATTATACTTCGTGTGTGTTCTTTTAAATTTGCTAAATACAAACTGATGGAGATAAATTGGACATGTCGCAGACTAAAACGGTAGCAGAAACAAGCAATTTTCTTCTTGAAGTTTACTTCCCGATTCATCCTTGTTTGGGTGAAATGTAAGATTTCTCATCTATCTTCCTTGTACTTATGTGGGTAGCTAGTTGTACTCTGAGGCGCAATATTTACAGATTTTTCTGAATATAGTCAAGCTGACATTGTAATGCGCTCTGGCGCTCTGCACCACCGTTGTGTGTGCGTCTTTTTATTGAGCAATTGTACTTATTTTGCTGCGTTCCTGTACTGCAGACAGAAAATATCAGATACAGGCAAACACATAGGAAAAAAGACTAGCCAGAGCCCAGAGGACGTTCGTGGACGACCGGTGAATGTTGCGGCCGCGGACGCTGAAGACGCGCACGCACTCCACCTTGGGCAACGGCCCTTCATTGCCAACACAGAGAGAGGCCCATCGATTTGTGCAGCGTTCAGCGATTGCACTTCTTGCTAAATCAGTTCGTACTGCCAACAGGAAAAAGCCCCAGCCGCACCATCCCTGTCCAGTAGCGGAGGTCGATTGATGGGGAAAAGAAGAGAGCGACGATGCCCGGAGAAGCACCAGGGAAGACGACCTGCTGCTGGAGATTGGAAGACGACCTGCTGCTAGAGGGGGGTATCCCTGGCGGCCTACGTGGGGGTAGGGAGACGCCGGCGCGGCGCTGGGGCACCAGCGCTGGTAGGGAGCCTGGGACGCCGGCCGGCGTGGAGCTCATGGGGCGCGGCGGCGGAAGTTCGTCGGGGCGCGGCGGCGGGAGCTCGTGGGGTTCGGCGGCGGAAGCTCTAGGGAGGGCGACGGCGGAAGCTCGTCGTGGCGCGGCGGCTGGAGCGCATCGGGAGTCTCGACGGGGGAGAGGGCCGGTCAGGCAGCAGTTTGCTAGCCGGCGGTGGGATCCTAGCCGGAGCATGGAGGCGGGGTTGGCCGACGGGAGTTGCCCAGCGGGGAAGTATGGGGACGAAGGGTCAAGGGGTAGGTGGGTTGCTTGCTTCCTATTCTGGATTGAACCGTCTCCGTCGGTTTTTTCCCCACCGCACCTCTTATAAGGTTGGGTGGTGCTCAGAATATTATTTTGAGCACCGGTTTCAGAATTGTCTTTAGGTCTGCTATTCTCGAACCGGTTCGAGAATAACTATTCTCGAACCCTTTCTGAACTTCCGGGTGTTTTCCTAGTGAACTTCTCGACGGAATACCAGAATTGCATGTTCGTGCGGACAGTATTTTCATGATGTTTTTCAAACCGCTTATCGGATTGATGCGTATAATATACCGTTGGATTCAAACGGAAATTTCGCAACTTTTTCATGTTCATTGTTTTCCCAAATTCTGTATTGATTAAAACTAATTTGAAATATACAAAATGACGTTTTCGCGGATTTCTCTATTTATGTACAGTTTTGGGGTTCCAGTTTTCAAACCGTTTATCGGAATGATGCGTATGATACGCCGTTGGAAAGGTGCTGACTAGGCGCACCTTTTTCATGAAGAACACTTTTCTAAATTCTTTATAGTTTAAGAGCAGATTTGAAAATACGTGATTACGTTTTTCGAACTTCTCGGTTTTTCGAACTGTTTTTGGGTATTATTTCCGAACCACTTATCGGAATGTTTCAAATGATATTGCGTTGAAAAGATATTGATTAGGCGAATCTTTTTCATGTTGAATGTTTTTCCAAATTCTAAATAGTTTTAGTTTAATTTCAGAAATACATAAAAGTGAAGATAACGCCGACACAAGAACATTTTGAAATTGGCTCATCTGATTAGGTGTGGCATTGCGATATGTTGGAGTATTAGTAGAGTTATATTAGTGCTAATTGTACGTTGAGTTGGTCGATTTGTGCAATCGGTGGTTGTACGGATGATTTCTATGCGTATGATTTCCGTCCAGAAAAACAGAGTGCATTAGGTGCTCGAATATAGAAGTAAACTTCCTTATATATGTTAGTGAACTTCCGATCGTGGTATAAAAGTTTCAGGCATGTAATAAAATTATAGCGAACTTCTGTGGATGTGAACTTCTTCTCCCCTGAATCTGAACTTCCCGACGGACTTGAATATTGTACAGGGTGAACTTCCGAAACTTTAGTCTAGTTTGAAGTGAACTTCAGAAAATATAGCGAACTTCCGTCCCATCTGAACATCTCTGAAAACAGATCTGAACTTCCCCTTATCTGCATCTGAACTTCCAGACGGACCTCAACATTGTAAGGAGTGAACTTCCATTTCATATATGAACTTCTATACGGGGAGTGAAATTTCATACGAAGGTAAGTGAACTTCCTGATGGTGGCAAGTGAACTTCTGAAAATCTTTTACGAACTTCCACATGTTCGAATTGAACTTCCGAGTTGTGTTTGTCTTTTGTTCAAAGTGAACTTCCAAAAATAGTGTGAACTTCTATTGCGTTTGAAGTGAACTTCCGATTTTTCATGTTTAGTTATGCAGCACCCTTCTGAACTTCTGAATTCGGCGAAAGTGAACTTCTGAACCCTTTCTGAACTTCCCGCACTGCACAAGTGAACTTCTCGACGGAACACCAAAATTTCATGTTTCGACGAACAGTGTTTTGATACAAATTTTTGAACCGCTTATCGGAATGATGCATATGATACAGCGTTCAAAAGATATGGAAATTTTGCATCTTTTTCGTTTCTATTGTTTTTCCAAATTCTGTTCGGTTTAAAATTAATTTCAAATAGAGCAAACTACATTTTCGCGGATTTCTCTATTTTCGTACAGTTTTGTGGGTCTAGATTTCAAACCATTTGTCGGATTGATACAAATGATACGCCGTTGGAAAGCTGTTGACTAGGCGCAACTGTTTCGTATTGAACATTTTTTCAAATTACTTACAGTTTAAGAGCAGATTTGAAAATACTTGATTTTGTTTCCCAAACTTCTTGATATTTGGCACAGTTTTTTGGGTTTTAGTTTCGAACCGCCTCACGGAATATTGCAAATGATATGTCGTTGGAAAGATATTAATTTGGCGCAACTTTTTCATGTTGAGTATTTTTCCAAATTTCAAACGGTTTAAGATTAATTTTAGAAATTCGTAAAAGTGGAGAAGACACACACAAAAACATTTTGAAATTAACTCGCCTAGATTGATTATATGAGGCATGGCGGCATGATGGAGTACTAATGGAGGCATATTATTGCCAATTGTATGTTGCAGGGGTCGATTGGGGTAACCAAAACCTGTGAGGATGGTTTCCATATGTAAGTTTTCCGCCTAAAAACAAATAGAGTACCTGAACCACCTCAGATGTGGAAGTGAACTTCCTAACGATTACAAATAAAAATGAACTTCTTTTTTTGTATTACACATCAACAAGTATATGTTATTCATTTCCCCAAATTTTTACAAGTAATTAGAGCTAAAGGCAAAAGTGATTATTCAGACACAGTTGCACTTCACGGAGGAAAAATGCTACATAATCTCTCAACGGCATGCGATCATGGAGCTGCGGTGACAACATGAATGATGCAACCATTTTAGCCACGGTGACACAGTAGCACTTCAGCAAGTTGCTTTTTTAAATGCCGCCGTGCGCACATGACTGCTAGGGTATGTGCTGGTGGACTTCCTGTCCGCGCACAACAATCTTCCAGGGTTGGTGCTCTACGTCCAGTTCAAGCTGCAGAACGACTGCACAAGGTAGCATAAAATGAGATCAAATATCAGAAGTGTCACTTATGAACTATCACAATGTAAGTATGCTTGACTAAAACAGGCTAAAATAAACTTCAGAAATCATGTCTAATACTTTATTTCACATATTCTAATATATAATCTATTTCTATGCGCTGCACAAAAATCATTTTTTGGCTGCAACAGTACAAACGCAGTTGGTAAAGACGCCAAAAAAGTAGCCAAGCTGGAAGCAACGACCTACAAGTTCCGAGCTACTCCCGTGAGAGCATCTGCTTCATTCAAAGAAATTGCATCTCTAATTAGATAGCTACGGTAGCAGCTGCTCCACCTGCCGCTGGATTGAAGTCCAGAAGTTGATGTCCCCTGCTTGCTGCCTTTCTTGGCTCCAAACCGAGGAGCTCCAGTCAAGCCATGAAACCTTCTATCATGCCAGCGACAATGCTAGATTCTGCACATTAGTATTCACATTAGTATTTACAGAAGTAAATTTCATGAATAATCCATCCATCCAGTAGTATTTTAGGCAAGTAAAAAATATTCGTCACACTCATTGCTATCTTTACTTCATGGTTACTACACATTTTCTATCGTCTGAGTTCAGGTTGAGACAGATCAACTACATGCGTGTTGTGCTGACATAGTGCACTACGACGGAGAGGTAGGTCCTCCTCTGACCGCTGCTGTTTTTTCGCGGACTGATGATGCATCCATGGAGCCCAAGCAAATATCAGCGAATAAAAAAAGGCGACAAACTGAACTGCACCATGGCTAAGAAAAACTAGAAGTTGCTCAGTTTCAGTACAAACTACAAAAAGCAATGCCCAAATGAACTAATGCTACAGGGAAGTGATATCATCTCACGGATCGAGTCCCCCTAGCTCTGCAGTGTAGGTGCAAGATAATTCTACAACGCATATACAAATGTGTACAAAATAGAAATTATAGATCAAACAAAGACAATAAAGAGGCACGCGACTATAGTATACAATGAACTACTTTCTCCTGTGTGCACTTCCAAATAAATATTTTCTATTAGTTTCTCGGTTAAATAGGAAACGGCCAACATCAATGATCACTCAAGGAAGCATCAACAAGAAATTAGGAGCACTGAGGGGCTAGCAGTGTTAATAATAGTAAGAAGTTACAGCAGTGGCTACTCTAACCTTCCGCTGGACAGGGGTGTGTCTGGTGTCCACCTGTAGCAAGTGGCTGCTCTGCTCGACCTGGAAAAGTTCCAAGGAGTCAAGCATCGTCCTGCCTAGCCGGTGCCGGCATGCGCATGTAGAACATTGGCATCATCGTTGAAAACACCGTGCAACACATCCGCGAACTCCACATGCACGTATCTCTGAACTTCCGCTGCCGGAGTGTCAACCGCGAACTCCCACACGTTTATAGGTGATATATTCACCAAACAGATTGAACTCCCGAAAATATGAAAGTGAACCTGTCAACAGAAAGAAGTGAACTTCGATTAAATATTTCTCTAAGCAATAACAACAAATATATGTATTTCATGTACTATTTTGCCAAAAAGACACCAACGGAGAACAAGGAAAACAAATCGTAAGTTTTATGTGCGGAACACGGTGTACTTCTGATTTTGGGACAGAAAAAGTTGGCCGAGCCATCTAAACTTCACATAGGCTACGCTAAACAGACAAAGGAAACCTTATGGACAGAAGGAATATTTTTTGCCAAGACAAGAGTGCATGAAAAGAACTGAACTGCCCTGAATAATGAACCAAACCAAAGAACCGGAAGCTGGAGGAAGTCCAGATTGGAACATCAATTAGCAAAGTATATCTAATTATATTTAGCCAGTTTGGTGCACAAAACCTCTACTTTGAGGTGCAGAACATGAAGTGAAGTGAAACATGAATGGTGAGCTTCCAGGTTGTAACCAAGTGGACCTCCGGACATGCAATTTTATAATGGTTATTTTTAGTGGCAGATAAACTTTTTTTTTCATTTACTGAGCCGGTTTAGAACAAAGAGTGAACTTCCTTAGCTATTACAATGCCAACTTTTTGTAAAAAAGTCCACCAGAAATATGAAAACTTCCTATGTGAACTAATGAAACCTCTCCGGCCAAAATAAATATTACTCCTCCGTAGGTTCAAGTGAACTCCACAACAGATAAGACTGAACATCAGAGAGTGTTTAAATTCATCTCGCGTAGGCATAACAACAAACAAGTAGAGGCCATCCAATCACAACATCCTACAATATTATTCACGCTCGTGTATACACACATGCTATAGGTGATAATACATTAGAGAGAGAACGAACCGGTAAATGCAGAAATTGCATGGCTCTGGTCCTGTGCGGAAAGTAGCCGTGGAGCACACAGGGCCGCAGACGTGCTTCTGTTCGCAAGGACATACCCAGGCAGGCAAAGTGTGGCGGCGGAGGTCCTGAATGGTGAGGAGGGAGGTCAAGCATGCTGCCAAGGGAACAAGCAACAGTTCAGCTATGAAGTAGCATAAGTTCTTAACCGAAATACTGCAGTTTATCTCTTAAATATGGGCAGTTCTAAACTAAAACAACATCAGTTTGCACTCGATTATGTAGTGAGAAAAGCCTCGGGACAATACATCATTAAAAGTTCACTTGTGTTTCAGCAGGACACAGTGCAGGCTGTAATCAAATAGCTCAATGTTGTCAAAAATTACTCACTACTCAAACGAAATAAGCTCACCATTAAAAAACTATGGAAAAACAATAGTGAACTCTCCCCAAGAATTATGCGGACTCCCCCCCCTGAAGAAATAACTTATCGTTCCGAAAAAAAATGTGAACCTTTTTCCTTGGTGATTGGATTTCTGGCAACAACAAAAAGTGAACTTCATGCTACACCAAGTTACATACTGCGATCATACAATGCTACTTCAAATAAAAATGAAACGAATTTTTCTCAGGAAAGTACGAAACACCATTTTATGGCTGGTGGACTATAACATAAATTAACTTAGAAATGATCTTCTCTGTGTACATCTAGTGAACTTATTTTTCGCAAAGAAGTATACTAACATAATGGCCTACATCACTGTACCAAACTAAACTTCTATTTTTTCTATCAGGCACAGAGCAACAACAACATACGTGTATTTCAATTATCAGCAAGAAATAAGAATCAAAGTAGAGTAGAGCAATGCAGTTCGCTCATATCAGCATACACGTTTGCATCAGCAAGCGAGCCAGCAGTAGTGAGCTAGTCAAGGGCAGCATGCAAGCGAGATACCTTCTGACTGGTGAACTGCCAGAGCAGCGCGGGGTGAACTTTCAAGGTCGCGAATGTTGGATTCTTGGGGCCGCGCGCGTGAACTTACCAGCGAGGCGCTGCCAGACCCAGACTCGCGTGGATGCAGGGGAAGGATGGAGTCCAAGGCGCCACCGGTGTTGAAGGAGGTGGTGGGGCGCCGCCGGAGAGGAGGTGGTGGGGCGCCAACAGGGAGGAGGTCCTGGGGCGTCGCCGGGCAGGAGGAGGTGGGGCGCCGCCGGGGAGGAGGTGTTGGGCCGCCACCAGGGGAAGGTGGTGGGGCGCCGCCGGGGGAAGGTAGTGGGGCGCCGCCGGGGATGAGGTGTTGGGCCGCCGCCGGGGAGGAGGTGGAGGGCCCCCGCCGGGGGAAGGTGGTGGGGCGCCGCCGGGGGAAGGTAGTGGGGCGCCGCCGGGGAGGAGGTGGAGGGCCGCCGCCGGGGAGGAGGTGGAGAGCCTCCGCCGGGGGAAGGTGGTGGGGCGCCATCGGGAAGAAGGTGGTGCGGCGCCGCCGGGGAGGAGGGGTGGTGGGGCGCCGCTGGGGGCGCCGCCGGGGAGGTAGGAGGTGGGGATTTTTGGGGTGGGTCGGTGCGGTTCTTTGGGGTGGGGATTTTTGGGGTGGGTCGATGGGACGACGGAGTTCACAAACGTGCGGGATAGATGAGTTCACGGGCGGTTCGGTTCGGGACGTGGTTTGTCCGTTGGTTTTTAGGGGTTCGAGAATAGTTATTCTAGAACCACTCTTAAGGGGGGTTCGAGAATAGTTGGGCTCTCTCTCTCTCTCTCTCTATATATATATATATATATATATATATATATATATATATATATACTAGCACAATGCCCGCGCGTTGCTGCGGAACATAAAGAAAGTTGACTTCAAAATAAAAAATGTTGATTTAAAAAATAGTAAAAAACGCTTTGACAAAGTTATGGTAAATATGTCACATTTGATCAAAAAATTCAATTCTTCGTACTTGCTTGTTCTTATGGCAAAGTTCTTGCTTTGGAATGATGATAGACTAATATGTAAATGTAGTACGTTCAAATGTAACTTCGAATGAAATTACATATAATTATACCATCTGCCAAATACAACTACAGTACAAAATTATCTATTGTTTATACTTTATACCATATGCTCTACAACAGGCTCTATTGCATCTAGCAACATTGGCAGAATGAAGAAAATTTTGACAGTTCTATATAAATAAGAAAGTTTATAAGATGACAGAAAAAGAACAAGGAACGAAAATTAAATTCAACAAAGAACTAATAGATGGATTAGGACATTAGACGCTTAACTGGCATTGACTCAAAACGAGCAGAGACAGCAAAATACCACACCCTGGAACACCTCGGATAGATGATGGACAGATCCTCATGTGCATGGAGAAGCAGCGCTGATCTGGGCACTGAAGAAATAGCAGACGTGCTCCACCCTGCACCAGTGAATGCCAGGATACCCGACAGCAGTTCCGTTTCTGATACACGTAATCCATCCTCCCCCTTCCTTGACCACCAAAGCTCAGCTTCTCCCGTCAATCTCGTGGGCGTCCAGAATCAGCACACATGAGCAGAGAGTGCTGCGCCCAACCGCTGGCGCTTTGCACGCTCTGTCCTGCTCACCGCGCGCGATGCTAGCCGTCCACGATTTGTCAATCCCACCGTCGCTTCCACCACCCATCCCGATAGCACGTAGCCTCCGGGTGGCAACAATCTCATCGATGAAGACAATGCACGGTCGACTTGGCCTTCTCGAACAGCTCAAATCACTCTAGAGGTTGTGAGCCTGTGACACGCTCAATATGACGAAGAGCTCAACTGACTCCAATGCGGCATAGGAGAAGAACGGCACCCGGGCGGCAGGGCCTTCCGGCGACGGCGAGCTACCTCTTCCCAGTCCGGGAAGGCCGACGAGCAGCAGCAGGCATCCACTGGGGATCATCACCCCGAGCGCGGTGTAATTTTTCAGGTTCTTTATATGAAATCAAGGTCGAATTGAGGATCTTGCAGACTTGTGCTTGGTCGCACTCGGGTTCTGCGGCTTGTCCTCGTCCACCTCGTCAAGGATTTTGGCGATGTCGTGCTTCGTCGGGCTCGAGTTCCTGGCCAGGTTAGCCAGCAGTACGCCGCCATGAGAACATCTCGACCTGATCCTTTTATTTTTTGACATGCTCGACCTGATCCTAGATGGAGAAAGTACAGACAAAACATCGGTAGATCGATTCCCAACTCGTCGACACAAATCGTGGCGATCGATTTGGTCGATAGATTCCTCGCTCGAGCGTGTATATATAGGAGCCGTTACCTGATCTTGCAATCCCAACTGGACTCTTTAGGTTGTGTCCTACCGCTGGGTTGCCCAAGCGTGTCGCGCCGGTCACGCTCCAGAATCCTTAAAAGGGCCACCAAGGAGGGAGTCCAGATCTAAGAAAAACTCTTTAGCATGTTGGGCCTAGGAGAAATATTATTTGGCCCGTTTGTGACACCAGGCAGTCACCTATTGCAATATATATATATATATATATATATATATATATATATATATATATATATATATATACGCGGATTTTCTACCTAGGGGGATAGCTACGCATGAGGCCAGAGCCGTCCGATCTTGTCCATCTCACGTTATGGTTAACAGCAACTTCACGGCCCCAAAAGTCGGTAGCTTTGCTTCGCTGGTACACACGCAACGGATAGAAAAAGGGTCTTCTAGAAAAAAGTAATGATACCTTCGAAGGAGTTCTGTCCTACACTAAACACGCTAAGTAGTACTGCTATTAAACCGTAGATGCTCTGTTCGGCGTAAGGTGAACTAAACTAACAATTGTTAATTATCTCATAAATACCAATCTGACTTGTAAAATTCTGTTAAGCATCAGATATCAGATCCCATGTCCATTTCACGTAAAAAGAAAAATAACTTTCGATTTTATAAGAAAAGGTGTATATAAAGTCCCTTAGTGGAAATAGATACAAACTAAAAAAAACTCAAATATTCAATCATTCCACAGCGTCATTTGAATAAAATCACGGAAAATCAGAATCAATTGGACAAATATTTGAAAGCCATGGACAGGCAAGAACGTCTATGGGGCAAGAATAGGAACAGAGCAGAACCTTTTTTACTAATCAAGAAACAAAGGATGACGATCCTGCTCATTCTTTCATAGAATACACTGAAACATTTTACGCATATCTCTACCTATCTCCTGCAATGGGATCTTTAAGGCGGCCGGCACCCAGGATGAAGAAGCTCCTCTGCCGCCCCTTGCTCATTAAAGAAACACAGCTCACCACAGTTTGAAATTTATTAAGCAATACAACAAGAAACAAAAGATGAACTCACTTCCTCCAAACTTAATTTCTTGGACGAGGCAAAAGAACAGGAAATAAGCCAACTCAGACACATCTCAATGGTCTTGTCCTAGCAGCAACATGTGACTCTTAACAAACGGGATGAAGAACAATGAATCGTGCCCGGCAGCTCGGCCACAATCAGATGTCGAAAGCATCGCTGCGAGCAAGAGATGTCGGCGCTGCAGCAGCAACCAAGCCTCAACATCCACGCCCGGCTCCTCCGCCGCACCTGGATATAACTCCCGCACCGGCACCATCCTCCTCCGCCGCCCGGAGCCCAATACCTCCACGCCGCGCACCGGCACCATCTTCCTCTGCCGCCGGGAGCTGGCAACAGGCTTGTGATCGCCCGCTCTGTCCCAAGCGCGTGCGGCATCTGGCCGGCGCGCACGCGGAGCACTAGGCTGAAGACGTGTGGGGCGGGGCATGGGGAAATCGGGAGGGAGAGGCGGGGATGGGCGGGTGAGGGGCAGCGGCGGAGCATTAAACGTCGGGGGCGGAGCAGCAAATGATTTGCATCCACAGTCGACGATCAAAAAGACATCAGCAGGATCTCTTCACCAAAACGCACATAATCAGTAAAGAAAAAAATCACAGTGAAGCAGCGGCAAGAAAAGATTAGAGGAAAAAATCACAGTGCAGCAGCAAGCTCCCGTTCATGAAAAAACCTCGCCGCGCGTCTGCCCAGCCGGCGGCAGCGCCCGCGTTTCCGTGTGGAGCTCTATGTCCGGGTGGGCCAGGACGGGTCGCTGAAGATCTAGTGGGTGCACCAAATCAAGATTAGAAAAGGAACCTTTAAAAAAAAAGATTAGAAAAGGAAACCTGGAGTAACTCAAGATCAAAAAAAACCATGGACGAGCTGGCGCGGCAGCACTCTCCTCCCCAGCACCGCGCGGGATCTGCGGCGCCCTGAGGATTTAGCGTTTGAAGAGCAAATCCAGGTCGGAAAGAATCTGCATATTAATTCTCAAGTAGAGGAACTTGTTTTTCCTGGTAGAACGGCAACCGAAACTAACGAAGCAGAGAGAGGATTTATCCAAGAGAGAGAGGAAAGAGTCTGATTTCGGCGAAGAAAAGTCACGTGGAGAAATTAGGAGAAAAATATAGCAAATAAAAAGGATCGATGCGACCGGGTCCTTGCAGGTGACTGCTCCCCTGCCGAACTCGCAAAAAAAGAAATCTGCCGAAGGCACCGGCTCAGCTCCCTCCCGCTACCTTCCCGTGATCTCGCTGGCAGCAGCCCTCACCGCACGGATCTGGCGGCGCCCGCGAGACACCATGGACGCAGATCGAGAGATAGGAGGTCGGATCACCACGTGCGGTGGAGGTGGAAGGTCGTGGCGGCGCACGGGTCGAGTCGGCCGACCGGTGGAGCTGCTCGCCAAGACGGCCTGCGCTGGGTGACGGAGACGGACGGGAGCGCGAACTGGAACTGGGGCCGGAGGTTCGCATCGGCAAGCCACTTCGACGGGTGGACGGTGCCGGCGCCGGCGCAACCAACCAGAGGAGAACGGAGGCGCTGTTCTCCGCTTCTTGCAGCGACTTGGCTGGGCATGTCAGGGTAGCCAACCCGGAGCAGGACCTGAGGGCGATTCACAACACGAGGAGAGGATTCGGTGATGAGGGAGCACGGGGGTGGTGCGGACGCCGGAGCCGGAACCGGGATCTGGGGTGGCGAGCTGCATTGGTCTGGCGCGGGGCGGCCTTGCCGTCGTCGGGGAGGAACGGTGTGGCCGGCGGGATCTCGATCTTTTTTTTTTTTTTGAGGGCGGGATCTCGATCTGGACGGGGAGTTGTGGATGGGATTTGGGCACGACGGGGACGTTCGGGCTTTTTTCCATTTGATATGGGGACGTGGGGTCGGCGTGGAGAAAGAAAAAGTGCGGTTGGTCTGTCCGTTTGTGGCACTAACGGTGTTAAGTCATCCAACGGTGAAAAAAGCTCTATAGAATGATTTAAAGGTTAGATTAACGTGCGTAGCTACACACCATGGTAGCCCAGTATTTCCCATATATATATATATACTAGCACAATGCCCGCGCGTTGCTGCGGAACATAAAGAAAGTTGACTTCAAAATAAAAAATGTTGATTTAAAAAATAGTAAAAAACACTTTGACAAAGTTATGGTAAATATGTCACATTTGATCAAAAAATTCAATTCTTCGTACTTGCTTGTTCTTATGGCAAAGTTCTTGCTTTGGAATGATGATAGACTAATATGTAAATGTAGTACGTTCAAATGTAACTTCGAATGAAATTACATATAATTATACCATCTGCCAAATACAACTACAGTACAAAATTATCTATTGTTTATACTTTATACCATATGCTCTACAACAGGCTCTATTGCATCTAGCAACATTGGCAGAATGAAGAAAATTTTGACAGTTCTATATAAATAAGAAAGTTTATAAGATGACAGAAAAAGAACAAGGAACGAAAATTAAATTCAACAAAGAACTAATAGATGGATTAGGACATTAGACGCTTAACTGGCATTGACTCAAAACGAGCAGAGACAGCAAAATACCACTACACCCTGGAACACCTCGGATAGATGATGGACAGATCCTCATGTGCATGGAGAAGCAGCGCTGATCTGGGCACTGAAGAAATAGCAGACGTGCTCCACCCTGCACCAGTGAATGCCAGGATACCCGACAGCAGTTCCGTTTCTGATACACGTAATCCATCCTCCCCCTTCCTTGACCACCAAAGCTCAGCTTCTCCCGTCAATCTCGTGGGCGTCCAGAATCAGCACACATGAGCAGAGAGTGCTGCGCCCAACCGCTGGCGCTTTGCACGCTCTGTCCTGCTCACCGCGCGCGATGCTAGCCGTCCACGATTTGTCAATCCCACCGTCGCTTCCACCACCCATCCCGATAGCACGTAGCCTCCGGGTGGCAACAATCTCATCGATGAAGACAATGCACGGTCGACTTGGCCTTCTCGAACAGCTCAAATCACTCTAGAGGTTGTGAGCCTGTGACACGCTCAATATGACGAAGAGCTCAACTGACTCCAATGCGGCATAGGAGAAGAACGGCACCCGGGCGGCAGGGCCTTCCGGCGACGGCGAGCTACCTCTTCCCAGTCCGGGAAGGCCGACGAGCAGCAGCAGGCATCCACTGGGGATCATCACCCCGAGCGCGGTGTAATTTTTCAGGTTCTTTATATGAAATCAAGGTCGAATTGAGGATCTTGCAGACTTGTGCTTGGTCGCACTCGGGTTCTGCGGCTTGTCCTCGTCCACCTCGTCAAGGATTTTGGCGATGTCGTGCTTCGTCGGGCTCGAGTTCCTGGCCAGGTTAGCCAGCAGTACGCCGCCATGAGAACATCTCGACCTGATACTTTTATTTTTTGACATGCTCGACCTGATCCTAGATGGAGAAAGTACAGACAAAACATCGGTAGATCGATTCCCAACTCGTCGACACAAATCGTGGCGATCGATTTGGTCGATAGATTCCTCGCTCGAGCGTGTATATATAGGAGCCGTTACCTGATCTTGCAATCCCAACTGGACTCTTTAGGTTGTGTCCTACCGCTGGGTTGCCCAAGCGTGTCGCGCCGGTCACGCTCCAGAATCCTTAAAAGGGCCACCAAGGAGGGAGTCCAGATCTAAGAAAAACTCTTTAGCATGTTGGGCCTAGGAGAAATATTATTTGGCCCGTTTGTGACACCAGGCAGTCAAAAACCTATTGCAATTTAATAGTAAAGATATATATATATATATAAGGTTCGAAATGTTGCACTTGTTCACGACAGGTTTATATGTATTCTTTTGCAGACTAGTACAAGCTATTGCATTCTAAGATATTTGCAAGTTGATAGACCCACTATAATACAAGCTCTTTCGCTCTAACATCTGGCAACTCAAAAGGGAGCATTCATGAAGATCTTTTGTTCGAATCCCACGCTGAACATCTATTTCACTAATTAGGTAAGCTTTTGCTGACAAACATATTAGAGCAACTCCAGAAGTGGTTCTATATTTTGGCGATGTAGGCTAATGCAGCGCATGGTGCTGGCAATAGCTTCACCGTAAGCTGCAAACTACGGCCGCAAAATGCAGGGCTGAAACAACGAATTTTCAAAGGCGCTATAATGCAGCGCCAAAAATAGAATATAATCGAATATAGTGCAGTGAAATAGAAGATCAAACAAAGACTAGAAATAGACATAAAATAGGATAAAATTCGCTTGATACATAGTTCATATTTTTACAAAGTAGTGCGATAAAAATAAACTAAAACTCGACATTCGACGGGTCCGCTGTCGTGTCCGACACCGGATCCGACGAGAAGAGGTCAAGCCAACAGGGGTCGTCATCGCCAATGGTGGTCAGCCCGGCAAGCTGCGCTTCGATGAAGGCCCGCTTCGCTGCTTTCTCCGCCCTCCGTCGTGCGTCGTCCTCCTTCTCCGTGGCCCGCCTCGTCGCCTTCTCCGCCCTCCATCTACAGAAGTGCTCGTTCTCGGCGGCGACGTCCTCGGGGAAGCGGGCCGCCCACTCGTGCGTCGCGTGCTCGTCCCGCTCGGAGATGCGCATACGACGCGCCGTCTCGCGGCGGTGGAGATGCTCCTCCTGCCTGACGATGTATGGTGACAGTATGAGATCCTCGGTCTGTTGGCGCGTTCACGCGTCGTGGAAATTCATCGATGAGCGCGGGCGGCCGAGCCGCCACGCCACGGTGTCGTGCGCGCCCTCGTGCGCGGTCTCGTAGGTGTCGAGGCTGATGTGCTCATCGCCGGTACATATCTACGCGTAATACGTACCTTTGGGGTGCGCGCGGACGCCGTGGTACCCCATGCTCATGATGCGGCCGTACCGCGAGCTCAAACCGAGATGAGGCATGTCGGCGGCGGCGGAAGCGGAGTGGCGGAAGCGATATTAGGCACAAATGGTCAACCTTCAGTAACCCATGTTCCATCTTTTTTTTTGTTAGGATAACCCCATGTACCACCTTCCCAATAAAAAAAAAGTATTGTTCAACCTTCTCCTATTGGGCCCAATATTTCACTTTTGGGTTGCCAACGGCCATCTACACGGTAATTGGTATTGGCCTATACTTACTCCAGCGATAGAAGCCAAATAACTTCAAATGGGCCTTTCTACTGATGCACTTTCGGCCCTTTTCTAATGAAACACAGATCCTATGATTGGCAAAAAATACCGAGATTCTACATAAAAGTTGTTCTTATTTCTTTTAAATTCTTGGGTTGCAATTTTTGAAACTGCTCATGCCAATATGCAAATCCGTGATCACTCCATACCAACATGGAGCACGGTATTTTTAAAAATTCAGAAAGTGGATTTTAAATTTAAAACAAATCCTAATAATTCCATGATTTGTTCTATCAACTTGCAAGATCTTGGAGCGAAAGAGCTTTTATGAGTCTGCAAAAATAATACAGATAAACCTGTCGTGAAGAAGTGAATCGTTTTGAACCAAATATATGTGAAATGTTGTATTAAAGAAGATGTTCAGCAGAAACTTTCAGCACATTGTTGGGAAAGTAGTCCTAATATAACGGGTAAATTTTTTCGAAGATATCACAAGTTTCTTGTACAAGGAGGCTGATACGTCTCCGACGTATCGATAATTTCTTATGTTCCATGCTACATTATTGATGATATCTACATGTTTTATACACATTATATGTCGTATTTATGCATTTTCCGGCACTAACCTATTAACAAGATGCCGAAGAGCCAGTTGTTGTTTCTGCTGTTTTTGGTTTCAGAAATACTAGTAAGGAAATATTCTCGGAATTGGACGAAATCAACGCCCAGGGTCCTTTTTGCACGAAGCTTCCAGAAGACCGAGGGGGAAAGGAAGTGGGGCCACGAGGCGCCGCCACACTAGGCGGCGCGCCCGGCCGCCGGCCCTAGTGTGTGGGGCCTCGTGGCCCCCGCGTTGCCCTTCCGCCTACTTAAAGTCTTCGTCGCGAAACCCTCGTACCGAGAGCCACGATACGGAAAACCTTCCGAGACGCCGCCGCCGCCAATCCCATCTCGGGATTCAGGAGATCGCCTCCGGCACCCTGCCGGAGAGGGAATCATCTCCCGGAGGACTCTTCATCGCCATGATCGCCTCCGGAGTGATGAGTGAGTAGTTCACCCCTGGACTATGGGTCCATAGCAGTAGCTAGATGGTCGTCTTCTCCTAATTGTGCTTCATTGTTGGATCTTGTGAGCTGCCTAACATGATCAAGATCATCTATCTGTAATACTATATGTTGTGTTTGTCGGGATCCGATGGATAGAGAATACTATGTTATGGTGATTATCAATCTATTACCTATGTGTTGTTTATGATCTTGCATGCTCTCCATTATTAGTAGAGGCTCTAGCCAAGTTTTTGCTCTTAACTCCAAGAGGGAGTATTTATGCTCGATAGTGGGTTCATGCCTCCATTAAATCTGGGACAGTGACAGAAAGTTCTAAGGTTGTGGATGTGCTGTTGCCACTAGGGATAAAACATTGATGCTATGTCTAAGGATGTAGTTGTTGATTACATTACGCACCATACTTAATGCAATTGTCTGTTGCTTGCAACTTAATACTGGAAGGGGTTCGGATGATAACCTGAAGATGGACTTTTTAGGCATAGATGCATGCTGGATGGCGGTCTATGTACTTTGTCGTAATGCCCTGATTAAATCTCACTATATTTATCATATCATGTATGTGCATTGTTATGCCTCTCTATTTGTCAATTGCCCGACTGTAATTTGTTCACCCAACATGCTTTAATCTTATGGGAGAGACACCTCTAGTGAACTGTGGACCCCGGTCCTATTCTTTACATCGCATACAATCTACTACAATTGTTCTTTACTTTTTCTTCGCAAACAATCATCTTCCACACAATACGGTTAATCCTTTGTTACAGCAAGCCGGTGAGATTGACAACCTCACTGTTTCGTGGGCAAAGTACTTGGGTTGTGTTGTGCAGGTTCCACGTTGGCGCGGAATCCCTGGTGTTGCGCCGCATCACATTTCGCCACCATCAACCTTCAACGTGCTTCTTGGCTCCTCCTGGTTCGATTAAACCTTGGTTTCTTTCTGAGGGAAAACTTGCCACTGTGCGCATCATACCTTCCTCTTCGGGTTCCCAACGGACATGTACATCTACGCGCATCAAGCCTGTTTTCTGGCGCCGTTGCCGGGGAGATCAAGACACGCTGCAAGGGAGTCTCCACTTCCCAATCTCTTTACTTTGTTTTTGTCTTGCTTTATTTTATTTACTACTTTGTTTGCTGCACTTAAACAAACACAAAAAAATTAGTTGCTAGTTTTACTTTATTTACTGTCTTGCTCTCTATATCAAAAACACAAAAAAATTAGTTACTTGCATTTACTTTATCTAGTTTGCTTTATTTACTGTTGCTAAAATGAATACCCCTGAAAATACTAAGTTGTGTGACTTCACAAACACAAATAATAATGATTTCCTATGCACACCTATTGCTCCACCTGCTACTTGATATGTCTCAAACGTATCTATAATTTCTGATGTTCCATGCTTGTTTTATGACAATACCTACATGTTTTGTTCACACTTTATGATGTTTTGATGCGTTTTCCGGAACTAACCTATTGACGAGATGCCGAAGTGCCAGTTCCTGTTTTCTGCTGTTTTTGGTTTCAAAAATCCTAGTAAGAAAATATTCTCGGAATTGGACGAAATCAACGTCCAGCATCTTAGAATCCCGGGAGCTTCCCCCGAGCCGCCGAGAGAGGGGCCACGGGGGCCCACACATGGTGGCGGCGCGGCCCAGGAGGGGGGGCGCGCCGCCCTAGTGTCTGGTGGCCCCAGACCCCTTCCGAGGCTCCCCTTTCGCCTATATAAGGTCCCTGACTGTCGTTGCCTAATCGACGATACCTCGGAGGAGGGATCCTCACGAGGGGGAGAAGAAGTAGGGGCCATAGGGCGGAGTGCACACGGGATGGTGGTACGCGAGTTACCCAGCTTCGGAACACACACGATGACGGGGCCTACTGCTGCTTGTCTGGAATTATCTGGGCGCTTGCGCGTTGTTACAATGGTTGTGGTTGTGCCTCTAGGGCTCCCGGATCCGGCTTATAAAGGCGCACGGATCTAGGGTTTACATGGAGAGTCCTAGCCGGAATACAAGTTGCCTAACTACGGTACAATATCTTGCCGTGTACGTCAAGGATCCGCCTTCCTTATGGTCGTACCGGATCCGGATACTTTATGGGCCTCCACGGATCCGGCCTCCTTTGTAGGTCGGTTGGGATCCGGCTCCAGGTTCCTGGGCTGGACTTCATCCTTCTTGATCAACAGCAACTGGGCCCGATGATGGGCCCCACCATCGTCTGTGGGCCACCCTTGCCGGATCTAGGCCATGTCGTTGATATACCCATAAAGTATACCCACAACACCGACCTAAAAGACGAATAAGCCACGGTGCGAAACCTTCAGCCGCCATCGCGAAGCCAAGATGGGGGACAGGAGTCTCTGTTCCGGCACGCCGGGACGGGGAAGTGCCCGGAAGGCTTCTCCATCGACACCACGCCATCTCCACCGCCATCTTCATCACCGCTGCTGCTCCCATGAGGAGGGAGTAGTTCTCCATCGAGGCTCGGGGCTGTACCGGTAGCTATGTGGTTAATCTCTCTCTATGTACTTCAATACAATAATCTCATGAGCTGCCTTACATGATTGAGATTCATATGATGATGCTTGTAATCTAGATGTCATTATGCTAGTCAAGTGGGTTTTACTTATGTGATCTCCGGAGACTCCTTGTCCCACGTGTGTAAAGGTGACAGTGTGTGCACCGTGTGGGTCTCTTAGGCTATATTTCACAGAATACTTATTCACTGTTATGAATGGCATAGTGAAGTGCTTATTTATATCCCTTTATGATTGCAATGTGTTTTGTATCACTATTTATCTATGTGCTACTCATGTGATGTTATTAAACTAGTCTATTCCTCCTGCATGGTGTAATGGTGACAGTGTGTGCATCGTGTGGTTCTTGTCGTAGATTATGATCATAATCTCTTGTAGGTTATGGAGTTGATTATCGCTATGATAGTATTGATGTGATCTATGCCTCCTTCGTAGTGTGATGGTGACAGTGTGCATGCTATGTTAGTACTTGGTTTATTTTGCAAAGATCTATTATTCTCTAAGGTTACTTAAACATGAATATCGAATGTTGTGGAGCTTGTTAACTCCGGCATTGAGGGTTTGTGTAATCCTACACAATTAGTGCATTATCAAACAAGAGTATATGTAGCACAAAAGGAAGAGAATTTATTTATTATGTGATCAATGTTGAGAGTGTCCACTAGTGAAAGTATAATCCCTAGGCCTTGTTCCTAAATACTGTATCCTGCCTCCGGGTCGTTCTTCAGATCGTTGACCCATTTGCAGTTGCGATTGGTATGGGTGGATTTGCCCGTAGCCGGATCCAGATGGGCCAGGCACGGCATATCCCTGTATTCCTCGTACGTTTGGGGGCGCGGGATCCGGCTGCGGTGACCTCGTCGCGCGCTGCTGGCCCCTGCCTGCTCCGCCTCCACGTCCGCGGCCTCTTCCGCCTCCTGAACCTCCGCGTTGGAACGTCATGGCTACCATGTCGGATCCTCCGCCCTTCTGTTCTTCAGGGGGTTCTTCCGTTTGTTGCTGTTGCTGACGCCGTTATCACGGTTTTTCTTCTGTTGGTGCAGGGGTATGGCTGTAGCTGCGAGATCTCCTGCGTCGTCATCGGCGGCAGTATGATCGCTGGCGATGTTTCTCATCTCATCAAGAGTGAGCTTGTTCGCGTTCACCAGGCAAGTGGCGCGCAGCACCCCCACGTTGCAAACCACCGATGAAGGCGTGCATTGCTGTGCGGTTATCTACGTTCTCGCACTCGTTTCTGGTTGCCAACCATCGGGTGAGGAAACTCCTAGATGTCTCACCCTTCTTCTGGATGCAAGCTTGAAGATCGCTGGTGGTGGCCGGTCTCTTGTAGGTACCCCTGAAGTGGTTCTCGAAAGCCTTCTTCAGGTCCAACCAGCAAAAGATAGTGTTCTCCTCAAGGTCACTGAGCCAAACACGAGCTGGACCAATAAGGTACAACTGGAGCATGCGGCAGGCTATATTCGGGGTTCCTCCGGCGAAGGTTACTGCATTGTAGTAATCCTCAATCCAGGTATCCGGCCTCTCGCTGCCATCATAATGCTTCAGGTTTCCTGGTAGCTTAAGGTTCAAGATTCTTGGCTTTGGTTCCTCTCGGATCATCTGGCCAAAGCACCTTGGACCAATGTAGTCGGATCTGTACTCGTTGAGGCGATCCCGGGCATCTCGGGGGGCACCACCGGGAGATTTCGAGCGGGAACGGGATCTCGGCCTCTGCCTCCGCCTCCACCTCCGCCTCCACTGGGTGGTGGCGAGGGAGATCTGGGGGCCTGTAAGATGATCTTCCGCCTTCGGACTCACGGCGTGGCTCCCTCGGCTGGCTCCGGCTTCGGTGGCTCCTTTCCCCTTGGTGGTGGTCGCCTCCGTCGTTCCGGCTCCTGCGTGGCTCAGGTGCGCACTCTTCGTTCCGGCTCCTCCTTGGTTCCGGATCGCGTCCTTGGCTCTGCGAGGCTCAGGGTCGCGTTCTTGATTCCGACGAGGCTCGGGGTCGCGGTCTTGGTTCCGGCTTCTACGTGGTTCCGGCGTACGTTCCCTGCTCCTGTCTCTAGGAGGCGGCATGTTGTCGCGGATATTGATTCCACCTGGCCCATGGGGCCTGGTGTTTCCGGCGGGACTGCGACGTCGAGGAGGTAGCGGAGGACGCGAAGCTCGGGGTGGCGGTGATGGAACACGGTACTTATCTCTGCCAGTATACATCGGATCCTTTCCCTTTAACGGATTTTTCGGGGTTGAATCCGAAGACACCGGGATTGGATTCGGATTATCTCTGACTTTCCTCCTGCGCTCCGTGGATCCGGTGCGCGATTCGCCATCACGGTGTTCACCTGCTGTGGCGTCCTTCTGCGCGGTAGATATGCAGTGTTCCGGATTGGAAGCTAACCTGCGCGAAGTGTCTGCCTTGCTCTGTTGCTGCATTGCCGAGGCAACGAGCTTCCGGACGTAGTTGATGTCAATCTCCTCGTCCTTCTTCTTTAGGAGCTCCGCAGCCTTCTTCATGTTATCCTTTGGAGTTGCGAGCGGCTGCTGCTCTGTGGGTGTTGCGAAGGTAATCTTGCGGGGAAGGATGGCTTCTCGCCTGATTCTAGCTTCTTCCTCCTGCACAAATTTTACCTTGGCCTCCCAGTGCTTCTCGAGTTGCCTGACCTTTTCGAGAGATTCATCGACCTCGCGATCCTTCTTCTGAAAGTGGTCCACGAAGTTCGCCGCTATAGTTCTTTCTTCCAGCATTGCGGCTGCGGTCTTGGCAAACTTTTGAGCTGTCGCTAGCATCTCCTGTCTTTTGGCTTCTAAGGCCTCCGGATCTGCAGCTTCCTCGGGAGTTATTGGCTTGTTGAGGATATCAGACTTTGCGACTAAATCCATGCGAGCTTGCTCGACCATCTCTTCTGGTGACAGGACATCCTTTCGCGGTCGTGCGCGATTTAACGGAGACCTTACGTTGGATGGTCCTGGGTCGGAGTTGGAGGCTTCGTCTTCCATTTCCGGCTGATCCAGCGGTGCCACGGTTGCTAGAACCTGCATCGGCTGGGCGGATTCCACTTCAGCTTGCTCACCGCCTCCGAGTTCCTCGAGCTTGCGGTTGAATTCCTCTGTATTCATGGATGAAGCGCCGTCATCTTCTTCCCCGATCGCGAGCTCCTTCGTCAAGCGATTGTATTCTTCTGTGCCTATTGAGGAGGCATCATCGGAATTTGGGCTCAAGTTACCGAGGATTGATTCCTCAGGGTTTCCGGCTTCCTCTTGTCCCGGAGCGTCTGTCTCCGACTGCTTCTGGCAGATCCGGAGCTACGTTGTTTCCGGGTGCCTCAACCTGCAAAGGATCGGCCTCGTCCTGGTGGAGGGCGTCTCCTGCGGTATGGGCCAAGAAGTGCACGAAGTGACACCTTTGCTTCTCTAACACCTGGGAGACCTAGGCGGATCTGCATTGGTCTTCCACCGTTTTCTCCTGCTTAGGGGCGGATTGGGTGGGTTTTGATTTTTCCTGATCTAAGGCGGAACCTTCCTTAAGAAGCTCCTGCGACTCAGATCGGATCTTCGCGACGGCGTCCAGCTCAGCGGCGGACGCGTCAGCGTTACTTCCGTGCGTTTCCGTCGGAATCGACGGTCTCGCCGATGAAGATGTGGATGCCGCCGATTGGGACGATGGAGAGCTTGACGGGGTTTGACCTAGCCGGAATCCAGAATTCGTCCGGGCGGACGATCGGAAAATTCCCGGCGTAGAGTACGCGCCCCACAGCGATCGAGTCGTCGTAGCTTCCCATGGCGGAGCCCTCCCGGTTCCGGCCTCCGGACGCCTCAGGCCCCACGGTGGGCGCCAACTGTCGTTGCCTAATCGACGATACCTCGGAGGAGGGATCCTCACGAGGGGAGAAGAAGTAGGGGCCATAGGGCGGAGTGCACACGGGACGGTGGTACGCGAGTTACCCAGCTTCGGAACACCGCACGATGACAGGGCCTACTGCTGCTTGTCTGGAATTATCCGGGCGCTTGCGCGTTGTTACAATGGTTGTGGTTGTGCCTCTAGGGCTCCCAGGATCCGGCTTATAAAGGCGCACGGATCTAGGGTTTACATGGAGAGTCCTAGCCGGAATACAAGTTGCCTAACTACGGTACAATATCTTGCCGTGTACGTCAAGGATCCGCCTTCCTTATGGTCGTACCGGATCCGGATACTTTATGGGCCTCCACGGATCCGGCCTCCTTTGTAGGTCGGTTGGGATCCGGCTCCAGGTTCCTGGGCTGGACTTCATCCTTCTTGATCAACAGCAACTGGGCCGCCCGATGGGCCCCATGCCACCATCACCGTCTGTGGGCCACCCGGGCTTGCCGGATCTAGGCCATGTCGTTGATATACCCATAAAGTATACCCACAACAGTAGCCCCCGAAGTTCTCCGAGATTCATCATTCTTCCGTCTTCATACAACTCGGAACCGAAGAGAATCTTGAAGAGCTTCCAAACTTTCTTGCTTCCGATATCATTTACTCGGAAATCCACATGTCCTTCAGTAACGATAATGTAACGGAGTTTGCACCTTTCCCGCGCACAACTTCCTATTTTCCCGCGCTAAATTTTCGGAGATGCGAATCTTTAGCCGGAAATTTCGGGAGCGCACGGTTAAGTTACCTCCACGTCATTTTACCGCTTTTAACCTAAGACACGTGTCATGCATCCAACGGTGAGACTGTTCAGTTTCCGCCGTAGGATCCGAAATGCGAATCTCCACGCGAGGTCTATAAATACCCCCACGCGCGGTAACTCCTCATTCGTTTCACCCTATCACCACTTCATCTTCCTCCTCCCGCCGCGCCGCCCGTCAGATCTCAACTCCGACGAGCTCCGCCGCAGAGAACTTCACGCCAGGTCGCTCCAAGCCTCCCCTCGTTCCAAGATCACCGCGGTTGATCGGGAAATCTCCCCCGCCGCCGATTCGTGGTCACGCGGGTCGTTTCACAGCAAGTTCGGCGACCTTCATCCTCGCCGGAGCTTCGCCGGTTCGCCGCGCCATTGACGGTACGTGCACCGGACTTGTAGAAGAAGGAGTAGAATAGAGTAGATTCCGGTTACTCAAACACTTTGCATGGGTGCAGCCGGAAGCATGCCGATCGACTCACACTGTACTGGTAGTTCTCCGAATAGCCCGGATCCCAGTTCATTAGAGCCCATCTGTCCGGATCCCATAGCATATCTACCACCATATGTTTCCGACATCCGGCTAGCTCAACCTTTTTCCGCATCTTCCAGCACCAAGTTAGGCCGGATCCCAACCACTCAAGAAATTGAAGAAGAACTCCAAGGGCAAGCTAGAATGGCAGCCAAGGTGCAGGAGACGGAAAACAAGAAAGCCTCCAAGGCTCGGATCCGCGAAGGAGAGCGGGGTCAATGGTGGCCCTGCGAAACCACCGATACGGAGCTCAGAGAGCTTCAGAACGAGGGTATGATCTCCGCTCACTGGAGTTTCATACGCGACACCGTCGTCCCCAAGCCAGGAGCCGGAGAAGTGGTCATGACCAAAGCTTGGGTGGAACGCGGATTATCGCTTCCCTGCTCGGAATTCTTTCTCTCCGTCCTCAACACGTATGGGCTTCAGCCCCACAACATCTGCCCCAACTCCTACCTTCTGCTCTCCAACTTCGCGACACTTTGCGAAGGGCATCTTGGGATCCGACCAGATGTCAAGCTATGGCAGTTTTTCTTCCGAGTGAAGAAGGAGACGAAGGACAAAGCCATGCTGAACTGCGGGAGCATGACGTTCATGCTCCGACCTGGCCGCATGTACCCTCCTCATGACTCGCACGAATCCGCCCGGTACTGGAACGCCGGATGGTTTTACGAGAAGAATGCGTCAGTTCTGGAGATCCACGACGGTCTCCCCAAATTCAACAACGAGCCTCCGGAAGAGCTTGCAAGCTGGAGCTTCATCCCATCGCTTTCCCTAACTCCCATCCTGGAGAAGGCAGCGCGGAGAATCTCCTGGCTAGTCCACGATGGGCTAACCGGAACCCAGCTTACACTTAGCTGGTTCACTCGGCGGATCCAGCCGCTGCGGTATAACGCGCGGTTAATCTGCGCATACACCGGGGCGGACGACCAGCTCCGAGCTACCCGCCACGATCTTCCGGCTGATTCTCTCAAAAGGAGATTCAAGACGCTGGTGAAGGTAGGCCGGGGTCAACCGATCCCGGAATTGATCAAGGATATTTACACGAACAACCAGTGTCCTCCGGTAAGCTTTGATCCCTTCGTTACTTCAAACCTCACAAGTTTCTGAATATTGACTAACATATGATATATTTCCCTCCAGCTCGCTACATTGGCGGAGGAAAACTTGCGCACCATACTTCGCGTCCCCGTCAGTGGCGACACGGCGGAGGAGGTTCCGGAGGACGAAGAGGAGGAAGAGGAGCAAGCACCCCGAAAGGCAGCTCCTCGACCTTCGAAGCGTTCCCGCGCCAAAGCTCCCAGCTCTGAAGCCGGAGCCAGCGGCGAGGCCTCCGCCAAGAAGCCCAAGATCATCAAGCCCCCTCCGCTAGACTCAAGGAAAGCGGAGCGGGAACGTTTGAAAATGCTTTCTACAGCAGGCAAACGCTCACGCCCCATCATCCCCGGCGCCCCGTAAGTTTCCGCGTATGGTACATATTTACTTTGATGCATTTGGTACTTATGCGATCTTCTTTTATTTGTTCGCAGAACTCCGACTACCGCTGCCACTCGGACCACCAGCCAAGAGCCCATCACAAAATATATGAAGAAATCTCCGGCTGTTGGTCCTACAACTCCAGCTCCGCCAAGCGCTTCCCACACTGCTCCACCATCTCCTCCTCAAGCGGAACAATCTCCCCCTCCTGCTGCAAACACTCCACCGGAAATAATTCCGGTCAGCAGCGAGAAGGTGGGCGGAGAGGATCCTAAGGCCAAAGGCCCTGCCCAAGAAGAAATAGAGATTCAAGGCCAAGGAGAGGCTGAAGTTACTTCCTCCGAGAAGGTCGGAGCCGGTGCTGGCGACGTCGTCGTTTTTCCGAAAAACTTCGGAGATCCGGCTGACCTCACTTCCACCCCCAAGGCATATGCTACAAAGTTCTTCAACAAGCTAACTGAGGCGGAGAAGTGGGAACTTGAACAAGACCTGCTCAACGCCATGCTGAACAATGCCTGGGGGAAACCGGATGCCGCGACGTCGGAAATCCAGGAGTTTAAGAAGGGTGTTGGCGAATTCTTCGACAAGCTTGTCTGCAAACAAAAGGTACTCCCCAGTAGCCCCCAAGCATGTAGGCGGAAACTAGGTACTAGTTAGCGCTTAGATGCTTTAGAGTACAGCCACTTTTGGAAAGATTTTTAAAATGTCGCAGTAGCCCCCAAGCATGATGTCGGAAAGATTCCGGCAATAATGCTTCAAAGGACCCCACTTTTTGTAGGCGGAATTTTCACTCCTGCTCTGATTGTTTTTTACAGGAACAGCAGGCACTGCACTATGAGCTACACAAGAATATTGCCCTGCAGCGCCGCGTTACCTTGGGCCAAGCGGAAAATATCCGGACCCTCAAAGATAAAAATGCAGAACTGAACAAACAACTAGCGGACGCCCAAGGTTAGTTTCCGCCCTTTCTTGTTATTAATTCACATTCCGACTTTGGACTGTATTTAAATTGAATCCTTATAGGCGCATCTTCCTCCCTGGCTACGACCTCCTCCGAACTGGAGAACCTGCGCTCCTCGTACCAAGAGTTGGAGACAAAGCTGAAGGAGGCGGAGCAGCAGAAGGAGCAGGCCGAGAAGCAACTGGCGGAGAAAAATTCCGAGCTCATCAGGGAGAAAGGCGAATTCTTGCTTAAGCGCAATGCTGATAGCGAGACCATCAAGAGGCAGCAAAAAGAACTCAATGGACTCCGGAAATACATGGAGACCGCGGAGCACCATTGGGACTTGCTAGCCACAAACATCCTGGGTACATATACTCCGAGTTTCTTGTCTTGATGTACAATTTCTTGTGCTCAACTTGAATTTTTATTCTTGTATCTTTGTGCAGAGCCACTTGGATATTCTGAAAGGCGCCGGAATAAATTTCCCCGGGACGATGTTCTTTCTCTTGCTGGCGATGATTGCAAGGATCTTATTTCCGCCTCACGGAAGATATGCCACAACTTGTCACTGAAGAAGAGCCGCACCTGCGGTCTGCGCAAACTGGTCAAGCGGATGGACATTCTTCCGGAGCTGGTAACAGATCTACAAGCTTCATCAGCCCGAGGCGCAGCTGCCATGACTTTAACTATGTGCTTGGCACATAACCCGGAGATGGATCTGGACCGGGTAACTTCTGGTGTTCCTCCGACAGCAGATGTCGGAGCGCTGCTTGATGCAGTGAGTGGCTATGACACCCGCATCGCGCGGAGGATCCGTCACGACGAATTCTACGATAAGGCGATTCTCCCTGCGGACGAGCCCCTTGAAGACGAACTTCAAAAAGAGCGTGACGCGGAAGCCCGACCTGCGGAATCCGGAACCCAGTTTACCTGGACCAGCTCCAAGGATGCTCCCCAAGAGGAACCCAAGTCCAGCGCTGCAACCTCCGAAGAGGATGAAGAGAGTGATGAAGATGTGTCGTCTCCGGCTGAGGGCGCCAAAGGAAAAGATCCGGAAGGCAATGCTTCTCCGTCCAAGGCGGAGTGAGAACTTTTATGTCCTGCGGGATAAAACAATGCATCATTTTGGCCCCAGCGAGGGTTTGTAATATAACTTAAATTCTTAAGTAGTTAGGGACGAAACAAGCATGCATGCGTGGGCGGAAAATACTTATCCTGCTATCCGTTTTTATATTATTTGCATGTGTTGTTTCTTGAAAGCAAGTGCTGGTTTGATAATTTCCGGCTTGCCCACTTGACCTTCCACGAGCCGGAAAACCCGTGCCGGAAACGCTCGCCAGCGGCGACGAAGCCCAATGGCAATCCGTCAATAACCGCGGAAACAAGCCCCCAGCCCAAGTGCCGGAAGTCGCTACCAGGAATCCATGAGTTTGCAACAGAAAAAATTTCCGCCAGAAAACTTAAGCTTACGTCCTAAAGGACGATTTTGAAAATCACAACTTTCATACACGCCTAGGCGGAAAGATCCAGCTCTGCGGTTTTAGTCGAAAAAACATACACGATCCAGAAATGAAAAATTAAAGGAGGTAAAAGACTCTAAGAGTGAACCAAAAGCTTTATTTCATTGATCATGTATCATAGATATTACAAGGTATGTAATGCGTAAAGCGCTAAGTGTGGAAAGGACGTAGCTGTGCTATGTTCCAGGGACGATCTGTTTCATCATATATGTCACCCGGATCTTCTCGTTTTCGTTTCCGATGCCAGTTGGCAGGTCTATCCTTTAGTTCCCGGAAATCAACGAGATAGTAGGATCCGTTGTGAAGTACTTTGCTGATGACAAAGGGTCCTTCCCATGGAGATTGCAACTTATGATCTTTCACCTGGCGAAGGCGGAGGACTAAGTCTCCGACCATGAACGAGCGGTTCCGAACTCGACGGCTATGATAGCGTCGGAGCTTCTGCTGGTAAATGGTGGAGCGTTGGTCAGCTAGATTCCGAGCTTCTTCGATCAGGTCCACAGATAGCTGTCGAGCCTCGTCAGCAGTTTCTTCATTGTAGGCGGAAACTCGCGGTGAATCATGGATGATGTCAGTGGGGAGCACAGCTTCGGATCCGTACACCAGGAAGAAAGGAGTAAATCCTGTTGACCTATTAGGGGTAGTTCGTAAACTCCACAGAACAGAGTCTAGCTCATCAGCCCAAGCTGCGCGGCGCAGCGGTTCTTCAAGGCGAGGCTTAATTCCGGCTAGTATAAGGCCATTGGCTCGTTCAACCTGACCGTTAGATTGTGGATGGGCCACAGATGCAAGGTCAAGTCGGATCCCAACTTCGTCGCAGTAATCCTTGAGTTCTCCCTGCGCAAAGTTTGTGCCGTTATCTGTGATTATGCTGTGCGGGATGCCGAATCTCGTCACGAGGCTGCAAACAAATTTTAGTGCCGTAGCACCGTCGGCTTTTCTCACTAGCTTCGCCTCGATCCACTTACTGAACTTGTCAATAGCGACCAAGAGGTATTCATGACCGCCAGGAGATGATTTCTTTAACTTACCAACCATATCGAGCCCCCAGACCGCGAACGGCCAGGTGATAGGGATGGTTCTCAGCTCTTGGGCTGGAGCGTTTGGTTGAGTAGCGTAGTACTGACAACCTCGGCAAGTTTTTACCAGCTTCTCAGCATCTTCTTTAGCTGTTAACCAGTAAAATCCTAACCGAAAAGCTTTTGCAACGAGGGACCTGGGAGCGGCATGATGCCCGCAATCCCCTGCATGGATCTCTCTGAGGATTTCAATGCCATCTTGACTAGAGACGCATTTGAGAAATACCCCGTTTGCGCTTCGTTTGTAGAGCTGTCCATCAACAATTGTGTAGGATCTTGCTCGTCTGATGATCTGTCGCGCGTGGACCTCGTCCTCCGGCAACTTTTGATCAATGAGATAGTCCAGGAACGGCTGAGTCCAGGCCGGAATGATTGCCATCACTTCCTTAGCCGGAGAAACTGCCAGATCGGGATTTTCCGGGTTTGCACCCTTCACTGAGGGTACTCGTAGATGTTCAAGAAAGATTCCAGGCGGAATTGGTTTCCTGCCGATCCGAGTTTGGACAGCATGTCTGCTGCTGTGTTATCATCCCTCCTGACGTACTTGACTTCGTATCCGAGGAAGCACTTGGCGATCTCGTCCACTTCGTCTCTGTAAGCCGCCATGACGGAGTTTGGCGTTCCAGGTTCCGGCTACTTGTTGTGCCACCAGGTCGGAATCTCCGCAGCATATGATGTGCTTGATCCCAATTTCCTTAGCGATGCGCAGACCATGTAGTAGAGCCTCATATTCCGCCATATTGTTGGTTGCTTCGAAGTGAATCTGCAGAACATACTGCAGTTCTTCTCCGGTAGGTGACTTCAGGGTAACTCCAGCCCCCGAGCCTTGATGCTGCTTGGATCCGTCAAAGTGCATGACCCAAGCTTCAGGTTCCGGCACAGGTGTGCCCTCCGGTGCTTCAGTCCAATCCGCGATGAAATCCGCTAGAACTTGAGACTTGATGGCAGTTCGGGCTTCGTAGTTGATGTCAAAGGCAGATAATTCGATGCCCCATTTTGCTACGCGTCCTGTTGCGTCGGAGTTGTTGATGATCGTTGCCAGGGGAGCCTTGCTCACCACTGTCATTGGGTGCTCCTGGAAGTAGTGTCTCAACTTCCGGCTGCCTAGGAAAACTCCGTATGCTAGCTTCTGAAAGTGAGGGTATCTCTGCTTGGATTCCGTCAGGACTTCGCTAATGTAATAGACATGCCTTTGGACTCCGTGCTCAAATCCTTCTTCCTTTCGCACCACCACGATTACGAGGCTAATAACTTTGTTGGTAGCCGCCATGTAGAGGAGCATAGGCTCTGACTCAGCTGGAGCTGCCAGTACTGGTGGGGAGGAGAGTATGTTCTTCAACCCCTGAAGTGCTTCGTCGGCTGCCTCATCCCAGACAAATTTGTCTGTTTTCTTCAGCAGCTTGTATAGAGGTAGGGCTTTCTCGCCAAGACGGCTAACAAATCTACTGATTGCCGCAACGCAACCAGTTAATCGTTGCACATCTTTGAGACAAGTTGGCCTTTTGATGTTCAGGATAGCCTTGATTTTTTCCGGGTTAACTTCGATGCCCCTGTGAGAGACAATGAAGCCAAGGAGTTTTCCTGCTGGCACGCCAAAGACGCACTTCAGCGGATTTAACATCATCTTGTGCCGTCGGAGATTATCAAAGGTTTCCTTAAGGTCGCTCAGCAGGTCGGATCCCTTTCGGGTCATGACCGCGATGTCGTCGACGTAGGCGTGCACGTTCCGGCCAATTTGGTCCTTCAGGCACCGCTGCATCGTACGTTGGTATGTGGCACCTGCGTTTTTCAAGCCAAAAGGCATGGTAACATAGCAGTATGTGCCAAAGGGTGTGATGAAAGAGGTCGCCTTTTGGTCGGACTCCTTCATCAAGATCTGATGATACCCGGAATATGCGTCAAGAAAACACAGAAGTTCCGCCCCTGCCGTCGAGTCAATGACTTGGTCAATGCGCGGCAAAGGGAACGGATCTTTCGGACAATGCTTGTTCACGCCGGAGTAATCGATGCACATTCTTAGTATTTCAGAATTCTTTTTGGGTACAAGGACGGGGTTTGCGACCCAATCAGTATGGATAACTTCTACTACAAAACCTGCCTCTAGTAACTTTGCTAATTCCATTCCTATGGCGCGGCGCTTCTTATCTCCAAAGCGTCGCATAGCTTGCTTCACCGGTTTTGCACCCGGATTTATGTTGAGGTAGTGCTCGGCGAGTTCCCTTGGTACTCCGGACATGTCAGAAGGTTGCCATGCGAAGATATCCATGTTAGCTCTGAGGAACTCGACGAGCGCGCTTTCCTATTTGGGGTCCATGTTGGCTCCGACTGAAACCTGCTTGGAGTTGTCACCTTCGACGAGGTCATGCTTCTTGGTTTCTATCGCGGCCTTGAACGAGGTCTTCTGTTCGGAGATCTGCTTCTTGGTGGTCTGCATCTCAGTCGGATCCACCGCGGCTCTGTAGCCTTGCAGCTCCTCTCCAGATATGACGGATTCTGCAAAGGCGGCCTCGCCTTCCTCGCAGTCCCTAGCTTTCTTGTAGTCTCCGGACACGGTGATCCAACCGTTAGGACCCGGAATCTTGAGCTTGTTGTAGATGTAGCATGCCCTGGCGTGGAACTTGTGGTAGGTGGGCCTGCCGAAGATCACGTGGTAGGAGCTTTTGAAGGGCACCACTTCAAACGTGATCATCTCTTCGCGGTAGTTGTTTACATTGCCGAAGGCCACGGGAAGTTTGATGCTGCCCAGAGAGTTTGCCTTCTTACCCGGAACCACACCATGAAATTCAGTGGTGCTGTGTTTGAGCTGTTCCTTGGTGAGGTTCATCTTCTCCAGGGTCTCCAGGTACATGATGTTCAGGCTAGCTCCTCCGTCCATAAGACACTTGGAGAAGTCATACCCGTCTATGCGGGGACTCACAACCAGAGCGTAGCACTCTTTGGGGATGACGGCCGGATGATCCGACCTGTCAAAGGTACAGGCTTTCTCCGACCACTTGACATACTGCGGCACAGCCGGAACTGTGGCGTTCAAGATCCGGAGCGCTGATTTTTTCGCGCGGACAGTTGGGGTTCCGAGGAAGGTGTGGTAAGTTCCGACACTCTTCTTGCCAAAGGGGTTGGACTTGTTGGCTGCGGTACCCTCCTTGGGTTCCGGCGAAGCGTCATCCTCGTCCATGGCCTCGGAACTGTCCTCCTCTTTGTCCTTGTTCTTGCCCTTGCCTCCTTTGCCGCGCGGGCGGTGCTTCCGGGCTCGCTTGTATCCTGCCTCCGGGTCGTTCTTCAGATCGTTGACCCATTTGCAGTTGCGATTGGTATGGGTGGATTTGCCCGTAGCCGGATCCAGATGGGCCAGGCACGGCATATCCCTGTATTCCTCGTACGTTTGGGGGGCGCGGGATCCGGCTGCGGTGACCTCGTCAGCGCGCTGCTGGCCCCTGCCTGCTCCGCCTCCACGTCCGCGGCCTCTTCCGCCTCCTGAACCTCCGCATTGGAACGTCATGGCTACCATGTCGGATCCTCCGCCCTTCTGGTCTTCAGGGGGGTTCTTCCGCTTGTTGCTGTTGCTAACGCCGTTATCACGGTTTTTCTTCTGTTGGTGCAGGGGTATGGCTGTAGCTGCGAGATCTCCGCCTGCGTCGTCATCGGCGGCAGTATGATCGCTGGCGATGTTTATCATCTCATCAAGAGTGAGCTTGTTCGCGTTCACCAGGCAGGTAAGCTTGTGGCGCAGCAGCCCCCCACGCTGCAAACCACCGATGAAGGCGTGCATTGCTGTGCGGTTATCTACGTTCTCGCACTCGTTTCTGGTTGCCAACCATCGGGTGAGGAAACTCCTAGATGTCTCACCCTTCTTCTGGATGCAAGCTTGAAGATCGCTGGTGGTGGCCGGTCTCTTGTAGGTACCCCTGAAGTGGTTCTCGAAAGCCTTCTTCAGGTCCAACCAGCAAAAGATAGTGTTCTCCTCAAGGTCACTGAGCCAAACACGAGCTGGACCAATAAGGTACAACTGGAGCATGCGGCAGGCTATATTCGGGGTTCCTCCGGCGAAGGTTACTGCATTGTAGTAATCCTCAATCCAGGTATCCGGCCTCTCGCTGCCATCATAATGCTTCAGGTTTCCTGGTAGCTTAAGGTTCAAGATTCTTGGCTTTGGTTCCTCTCGGATCATCTGGCCAAAGCACCTTGGACCAATGTAGTCGGATCTGTACTCGTTGAGGCGATCCCGGGCATCTCGGGGGGCACCACCGGGAGATTTCGAGCGGGAACGGGATCTCCGGCCTCTGCCTCCGCCTCCACCTCCGCCTCCACTGGGTGGTGGCGAGGGAGATCTGCGAGGGGGCCTGTAAGATGATCTTCCGCCTTCGGACTCACGGCGTGGCTCCCTCGGCTGGCTCCGGCTTCGGTGGCTCCTTTCCCCTTGGTGGTGGTCGCCTCCGTCGTTCCGGCTCCTGCGTGGCTCAGGTGCGCACTCTTCGTTCCGGCTCCTCCTTGGTTCCGGATCGCGTCCTTGGCTTCTGCGAGGCTCAGGGTCGCGTTCTTGATTCCGACGAGGCTCGGGGTCGCGGTCTTGGTTCCGGCTTCTGCGTGGTTCCGGCGTACGTTCCCTGCTCCTGTCTCTAGGAGGCGGCATGTTGTCGCGGATATTGATTCCACCTGGCCCATGGGGCCTGGTGTTTCCGGCGGGACTGCGACGTCGAGGAGGTAGCGGAGGACGCGAAGCTCGGGGTGGCGGTGATGGAACACGGTACTTATCTCTGCCAGTATACATCGGATCCTTTCCCTTTAACGGATTTTTCGGAGTTGAATCCGAAGACACCGGGATTGGATTCGAATGATCTCTGACTTTCCTCCTGCGCTCCGTGGATCCGGTGCGCGATTCTCCATCACGGTGTTCACCTGCTGTGGCGTCCTTCTGCGCGGTAGATATGCAGTGTTCCGGATTGGAAGCTAACCTGCGCGAGGTGTCTGCCTTGCTCTGTTGCTGCATTGCGAGGCAACGAGCTTCCGGACGTAGTTGATGTCAATCTCCTCGTCCTTCTTCTTTAGGAGCTCCGCAGCCTTCTTCATGTTATCCTTTGGAGTTGCGAGCGGCTGCTGCTCTGTGGGTGTTGCGAAGGTAATCTTGCGGGGAAGGATGGCTTCTCGCCTGATTCTAGCTTCTTCCTCCTGCACAAATTTTACCTTGGCCTCCCAGTGCTTCTCGAGTTGCCTGACCTTTTCGAGAGATTCATCGACCTCGCGATCCTTCTTCTGAAAGTGGTCCACGAAGTTCGCCGCTATAGTTCTTTCTTCCAGCATTGCGGCTGCGGTCTTGGCAAACTTTTGAGCTGTCGCTAGCATCTCCTGTCTTTTGGCTTCTAAGGCCTCCGGATCTGCAGCTTCCTCGGGAGTTATTGGCTTGTTGAGGATATCAGACTTTGCGACTAAATCCATGCGAGCTTGCTCGACCATCTCTTCTGGTGACAGGACATCCTTTCGCGGTCGTGCGCGATCTAACGGAGACCTTACGTTGGATGGTCCTGGGTCGGAGTTGGAGGCTTCGTCTTCCGTTTCCGGCTGATCCAGCGGTGCCACGGTTGCTAGAACCTGCATCGGCTGGGCGGATTCCACTTCAGCTTGCTCACCGCCTCCGAGTTCCTCGAGCTTGCGGTTGAATTCCTCTGTATTCATGGATGAAGCGCCGTCATCTTCTTCCCCGATCGCGAGCTCCTTCGTCAAGCGATTGTATTCTTCTGTGCCTATTGAGGAGGCATCATCGGAATTTGGGCTCAAGTTACCGAGGATTGATTCCTCAGGGTTTCCGGCTTCCTCTTGTCCCGGAGCGTCGCTGTCTCCGACTGCTTCTGGCAGATCCGGAGCTACGTTGTTTCCGGGTGCCTCAACCTGCAAAGGATCGGCCTCGTCCTGGTGGAGGGCGTCTCCTGCGGTATGGGCCAAGAAGTGCACGAAGTGACACCTTTGCTTCTCTAACACCTGGGAGACCCAGGCGGATCTGCATTGGTCTTCCACCGTTTTCTCCTGCTCAGGGGCGGATTGGGTGGGTTTTGATTTTTCCTGATCTAAGGCGGAACCTTCCTTAAGAAGCTCCTGCGACTCAGATCGGATCTTCGCGACGGCGTCCAGCTCAGCGGCGGACGCGTCAGCGTTACTTACCAGTGCGTTTCCGTCGGAATCGACGGTCTCGCCGATGAAGATGTGGATGCCGCCGATTGGGACGATGGAGAGCTTGACGGGGTTTGACCTAGCCGGAATCCAGAATTCGTCCGGGCGGATGATGTCTACGAGTGCTTCTATTCTTGTAGACAGTGTTGGGCCTCCAAGAGCAGAGGTTTGTAGAACAGTAGCAAGTTTCCCTTAAGTGGATTACCCAAGGTTTATCGAACTCAGGGAGGAAGAGGTCAAAGATATCCCTCTCAAGCAACCCTGTAATCACAAAGCAAGAAGTCTCTTGTGTCCCCAACACACCAAATACACTTGTCAGGTGTATAGGTGTACTAGTTCGGCGAAGAGATAGTGAAATACAAGTAATATGGATGTATATGAGTGGTAATAGCAATCTGAATAAAATATGGCAGCGAGTAAACATGCAACAAAACAGTAAACAAACGGAGATTCGATGCTTGGAAGCAAGGCCTAGGGATCCTGCTTTCACTAGTGGACACTCTCAACAATGATCACATAATAGGACTACTCTACACTCTTTTGTTGGATGATGAACGCATTGCGTAGGATTACACAAACCCTCAATGCCGGAGTTAACAAGCTCCACAATGCAATGTTCATATTTAAATAACCTTAGAGTGCAAGATAGATCAACATAATTACACCAAGAACTAACATAGCATGCACACTATCACCATCATGCATATGTAGGAGGAATAATACACATCAATACCATCATAGCAATAATTAACTTCATAATCTACAAGAGATCATAATCATAGCCTACGCCAAGTACTCACACGGTGCACACACTATCACCTTTACACACGTGGAGGAGGAATAGAGTACTTTAATAACATCACTAGAGTAGCACATAGATAATATTCAACTAGATCACATAAAGAGAGAGATGAACCACATAGCTACAGCGGAGCCCTCAGCCCCGGGGGTGAATTACTCCCTCCTCATCATGGAGACAGCGATGGCGGTGAAGATGGCGGTGGAGACGTCGGTGGAGATGACTCCGGGGCAATTCCCCGTCCGGCGGTGCCGGAACAGACTGTCCCCCGAATCTTGATTTCGCGATGGCGGCGGCTCTGGAAGGTTTTCTCGGCTCTCGTCTTCCGTATCGGTGTTTTTAGGTCAGGGACGAATAAATAGGCGAAGAGATGGAGTCGGAGGGGCCACGGGGTGCCCAGACCACAGGGGCGCGCCCCCCGCGCCGGGTGTGGTGTGGGGCCCCCTGGCTCCCCTCTCGTCCCTCTCCGGTGCTCTGGAAGCTTCCGGGAATTATAAGGTCTTCGGTCTTTATTTCGTCCGATTCCGAAAATATTTCTTTACTAGGATTTGAAACCAAAAACAGCAGAAAACAGCAACTAGCCTTTCGGCATCTCGTCAATAGGTTAGTTCCGGAAAACGCATAATAATGACATATAACGTGTATAAAACATGTAGATATCATCAATAAAGTGGCATGGAACATAAGAAATTATCGATACGACGGAGACGTATCAGCATCCCCAAGCTTAGTTCTGCTCGTCCCGAGCAGGTAAAACGATAACAAAGATAATTTCTGAAGTGACATGCCATCATAACCTTGATCATACTATTGTAAAGCACATGAGATAAATGCAGAGATTCGAAGCAATGATGAAGGTAATGAGTAAACAAATGAATCATATAACAAAGACTTTTCATGAATAATACTTTCAAGACAAGCATCAATGAGTCTTGCATAAGAGTTAACTCATAAGCAATAAATTCTTAGTAGAAAGCTTTGAAACAACACAAAGGAAGATATAAGTTTCAGCGGTTGCTTTCAACTTTAACATATATATCTCATGGATAATTGTCAACACAAAGTAATATAACAAGTGCAATAGGTAAACATGTAAGAATCAATGCACACAGTTCACACAAGTGTTTGCTTCTAAGATAGAAAGAATAGGTAAACTGACTCAACAATAAAGTAAAAGAATGGTCCTTCAAAGAGGAAAGCATCGATTGCTATATTTGTGCTAGAGATTTGATTTTGAAAACATATAGAGAGCATAAAAGTAAAGTTTTGAGGAGTGTTTGTTGTTGTCAACGAATGGTAGCGGGTACTCTAACCCCCTTGCCAAACAAACCTTCAAAGAGCGGCTCCCATTTTATTTTATTTTTGGGTGGCACTCCTTCCAACCTTTCTTTCACAAACCATGGCTAACCGAATCTTCGGGTGCCTGCCAACAATCTCATACCATGAAGGAGTGCCTTTTTATTTTAGTTTTATTATGATGACACTCCTCCCCACCTTTGCTTTCTCAAGCCATGGCTAACCGAATCCTTCGGGTGCCGTCCAACAATCACATACCATGGAGGAGTGTCTATTTTTGTTAATTAATTTGGGACTGGGAATCCCATTGCCAGCTCTTTTTGCAAAGTTATTGGATAAGCGGATGAAGCCACTAGTCCATTGGTGAAAGTTGCCCAACAAGATTGAAAGATAAACACCACATACTTCCTCATGAGCTATAAAACATTGACACAAATAAGAGGTAATAACTTTTGAATTGTTTAAAGGTAGCACTCAAGCAATTTACTTTGGAATGGCGGAGAAATACCATGTAGTAGGTAGGTATGGTGGACACAAATGGCATAGTGGTTGGCTCAAGGATTTTGGATGCATGAGAAGTATTCCCTCTCGATACAAGGTTTAGGATAGCAAGGTTATTTGAAGCAAACTCAAGGATGAACCGGTGCAGCAAAACTCACATAAAAGACATATTGTAAACATTATAAGACTCTACACCGTCTTCCTTGTTGTTCAAAACTCAATACTAGAAATTATCTAGACCTTAGAGAGACCAATTATGCAAACCAAATTTTAGCAAGCTCTATGTAATTATTCATTAATGGGTACTAGGTACATGATGCAAGAGCTTAAACAAGATCTATATGAGCACAACAATTGCCAAGTATCACATTATTCAAGACATTATACCAATTACTACATGTAGCATTTCCCGTTTCCAACCATATAACAATTAACGAAGCAGTTTCAACCTTCGCCATGAAAATTAAAAGCTAAGAACACATGTGTTCATACGAACCAGCGGAGCGTGTCTCTCTCCCAAACAATCATTTATTCAAACAAAAACAAAAACAAAAACATACAGACGCTCCAAGTAAAGAACACAAGATGTGATTGAATAAAAATATAGTTTCAGGGGAGGAACCTGATGATGTTGTCGATGAAGAAGGGGATGCCTTGGGCATCCCCAAGCTTAGACGCTTGAGTCTTCTTAAAATATGCAGGGGTGAACCACGGGGCATCCCCAAGCTTAGAGCTTTCACTCCTCTTGATCATAGTATATCATACTCCTCTCTTGACCCTTGAAAACTTCATTCACACCAAACTTCAAGCAAACTCATTAGAGGGTTAGTGCACAATTAATAATTCACACATTCAGAGGTGACACAAACATTCTTTACACTTCTGGACATTGCATAAAGCTACTGGACATTAATGGATCAAAGAAATGAATCCAACATAGCAAAAGAGGCAATGCGAAATAAAAGGCAGAATCTGTCAAAAACAGAACAGTCCGTAAAGACGAATTTAAAGATGGCACCAGACTTGATCAAATGGAAAAACTCAAAACTAATGAAAGTTGCGTACATATCTGAGGATCATGCTCGTAAATTGGCAGATTTTTTAGAATTTTCTACAGAGAACTGTGCCAAGATTCGTGACAGACAGCAATGCTGTTTCTGCGCAGCGATCCCAAATATAACATCAACTTCGACATAGAAACTTTACTTGGCACAAAAACATGATAAGGAGAGGTTGCTACAGTAGTAAACAACTTCCAAGACTCAACAAAACAAAAATTGCTGTAGTAAAATAAACACATGGGTTATCTCCCAAGAAGTTCTTTCTTTATAGCCATTAAGATGGGCTCAGCAGTTTTAATGATGCACTCGCAAGAAATAGAAGTTGAAGCAAAAGAGAGCATCAAGAGGCAAATTCAAAACACATTTAAGTCTAACATGCTTCCTATGCATAGGAATCTTGTAAATAAACAAGTTCATGAAGAGCAAAGTAACAAGCATAGGAAGATAAAACAAGTGTAGCTTCAAAAATTTCAGCACATAGAGAGGTGTTTTAGTAACATAAAAAATTTTACAACCATATTTTCCTCTCTCATAGTAACTTTCAGTAGCAACATGAGCAAACTCAACAATATAACCATCACTTAAAGCATTCTTATCATGAGTCTCATGCATAAAATAATTACTACTCCCAACATAAGCATAGTCATTCTTATTAATTGTAGTGGGAGCAAATTCAACAAAGTAGCTATCAAATATAGGAGGTATATTGTAATCATAATCAAATTTATCCTCCATAACAGGTGGTAACAAAAGACTACTATCATTATAATCATCATAAATGGGAGGCAAAGTATCATCAAAGTAAATTTTCTCCTCAATGCTTGGGGGACTAAAAATATCATGCTCATCAAAACCAGCTTCCCCAAGCTTAGAATTTTCCATATCATTAACAACAATAGTGTTCAAAGCATTCATATTAATATGTTCCATGGGTTTTTTAATTTTCGCATCAAACCATCCATGTCTTAAATCAGGAAATAGAATAAGAAGCTCTTTGTTGTCCATTATGCCTAACTAGTGTAAACAAGAAACCAAATGTCGCAATTGCAGAGTCTAAAGGAAATAGCTTCGAGCACACACACAATGGCGCCAGAAAAATACTGTTACCTGGAACCGAAGTATGAGTGCCTTTTACCTTTCCTCCCGGCAACGGCGCCAGAAAAGTGCTTGGCGCGTAGTTGACGAGGGAGGAAAAGTGCTTAGTTGCCAGGCTTGCCAATGTGTGAGTGCCGTTTACCTTCCCTCCCCGGCAACGGCGCCAGAAAAGTGCTTGATGTCTACGGGTGCTTCTATTCTTGTAGACAGTGTTGGGCCTCCAAGAGCAGAGGTTTGTAGAACAGTAGCAAGTTTCCCTTAAGTGGATTACCCAAGGTTTATCGAACTCAGGGAGGAAGAGGTCAAAGATATCCCTCTCAAGCAACCCTGTAATCACAAAGCAAGAAGTCTCTTGTGTCCCCAACACACCAAATACACTTGTCAGGTGTATAGGTGTACTAGTTCGGCGAAGAGATAGTGAAATACAAGTAATATGGATGTATATGAGTGGTAATAGCAATCTGAATAAAATATGGCAGCGAGTAAACATGCAACAAAACAGTAAACAAACGGAGATTCGATGCTTGGAAGCAAGGCCTAGGGATCCTGCTTTCACTAGTGGACACTCTCAACAATGATCACATAATAGGACTACTCTACACTCTTTTGTTGGATGATGAACGCATTGCGTAGGATTACACGAACCCTCAATGCCGGAGTTAACAAGCTCCACAATGCAATGTTCATATTTAAATAACCTTAGAGTGCAAGATAGATCAACATAATTACACCAAGAACTAACATAGCATGCACACTATCACCATCATGCATATGTAGGAGGAATAATACACATCAATACCATCATAGCAATAATTAACTTCATAATCTACAAGAGATCATAATCATAGCCTACGCCAAGTACTCACACGGTGCACACACTATCACCTTTACACACGTGGAGGAGGAATAGAGTACTTTAATAACATCACTAGAGTAGCACATAGATAATATTCAACTAGATCACATAAAGAGAGAGATGAACCACATAGCTACAGCGGAGCCCTCAGCCCGGGGGTGAATTACTCCCTCCTCATCATGGAGACAGCGATGGCGGTGAAGATGGCGGTGGAGACGTCGGTGGAGATGACTCCGGGGGCAATTCCCCGTCCGGCAGGGTGCCGGAACAGAGACTTCTGTCCCCCGAATCTTTATTTCGCGATGGCGGCGGCTCTGGAAGGTTTTCTCGGCTCTCGTCTTCCGTATCGGTGTTTTTAGGTCAGGGACGAATAAATAGGCGAAGAGATGGAGTCGGAGGGGCCACGGGGTGCCCAGACCACAGGGGGCGCCCCCTGGCCCGCGCGGGTGTGGTGTGGGGCCCCCTGGCTCCCCTCTCGTCCCTCTCCGGTGCTCTGGAAGCTTCCGGGAATTATAAGGTCTTCGGTCTTTATTTCGTCCGATTCCGAAAATATTTCTTTACTAGGATTTCTGAAACCAAAAACAGCAGAAAACAGCAACTGGCCTTTCGGCATCTCGTCAATAGGTTAGTTCCGGAAAACGCATAATAATGACATATAACGTGTATAAAACATGTAGATATCATCAATAAAGTGGCATGGAACATAAGAAATTATCGATACGACGGAGACGTATCAGCGGACGATCGGAAAATTCCCGGCGTAGAGTACGCGCCCCACAGCGATCGAGTCGTCGTAGCTTCCCATGGCGGAGCCCTCCCGGTTCCGGCCTCCAGACGCCTCAGGCCCCACGGTGGGCGCCAACTGTCGTTGCCTAATCGACGATACCTCGGAGGAGGGATCCTCACGAGGGGGAGAAGAAGTAGGGGCCATAGGGCGGAGTGCACACGGGACGGTGGTACGCGAGTTACCCAGCTTCGGAACACCTGCACGATGACAGGGCCTACTGCTGCTTGTCTGGAATTATCTGGGCGCTTGCGCGTTGTTACAATGGTTGTGGTTGTGCCTCTAGGGCTCCCGGGATCCGGCTTATAAAGGCGCACGGATCTAGGGTTTACATGGAGAGTCCTAGCCGGAATACAAGTTGCCTAACTACGGTACAATATCTTGCCGTGTACGTCAAGGATCCGCCTTCCTTATGGTCGTACTGGATCCGGATACTTTATGGGCCTCCACGGATCCGGCCTCCTTTGTAGGTCGGTTGGGATCCGGCTCCAGGTTCCTGGGCTGGACTTCATCCTTCTTGATCAACAGCAACTGGGCCGCCCGATGGGCCCCATGCCACCATCACCGTCTGTGGGCCACCCGGGCTTGCCGGATCTAGGCCATGTCGTTGATATACCCATAAAGTATACCCACAACACTGACCTAAAACCCCGAGACGAATAAGCCACGGTACGCGAAACCTTCCAGAGCTGCCGCCATCGCGAAGCCAAGATCTGGGGACAGATCTCTGTTGCACGCCGCCGGGACGGGGAAGTGCCCCGGAAGGCTTCTCCATCGACACCACTGCCATCTCCACCGCCATCTTCATCACCGTTGCTGCTCCCATGAGGAGGGAGTAGTTCTCCATCGAGGCTCGGGGCTGTACCGGTAGCTATGTGGTTAATCTCTCTCTATGTACTTCAATACAATAATCTCATGAGCTGCCTTACATGATTGAGATTCATATGATGATGCTTGTAATCTAGATGTCATTATGCTAGTCAAGTGGGTTTTACTTATGTGATCTCCGGAGACTCCTTGTCCCACGTGTGTAAAGGTGACAGTGTGTGCACCGTGTGGGTCTCTTAGGCTATATTTCACAGAATACTTATTCACTGTTATGAATGGCATAGTGAAGTGCTTATTTATATCCCTTTATGATTGCAATGTGTTTTGTATCACTATTTATCTATGTGCTACTCATGTGATGTTATTAAAGTAGTCTATTCCTCCTGCATGGTGTAATGGTGACAGTGTGTGCATCGTGTGGTTCTTGTCGTAGATTATGATCATAATCTCTTGTAGGTTATGGAGTTGATTATCGCTATGATAGTATTGATGTGATCTATGCCTCCTTCGTAGTGTGATGGTGACAGTGTGCATGCTATGTTAGTACTTGGTTTATTTTGCAAAGATCTATTATGCTCTAAGGTTACTTAAACATGAATATCGAATGTTGTGGAGCTTGTTAACTCCGGCATTGAGGGTTCGTGTAATCCTACACAATTAGTGCATTATCAAACAAGAGTATATGTAGCACAAAAGGAAGAGAATTTATTTATTATGTGATCAATGTTGAGAGTGTCCACTAGTGAAAGTATAATCCCTAGGCCTTGTTCCTAAATACTGTTATCGCTGCTTGTTTACTGTTCTACTGCATGTTTACTTGCAATATTACTACCATCAACTGCACGCCAGCAAGCTATTTTCTGGCGCCGTACTATTGCTCATATTCATTCATACCACTTGTATTTCACTATCTCTTCGCCGAACTAGTGCACCTATTAGGTGTGTTGGGGACACAAGAGACTTCTTGCTTTGTGGTTGCAGGGTTGCTTGAGAGGGATATCTTTGACCTCTTCCTCCCTGAGTTCGATAAACCTTGGGTGATCCACTTAAGGGAAAACTTGCTACTGTTCTACAAACCTCTTCTCTTGGAGGCCCAACACTGTCTACAGGAAAAGAAGCGTGAGTAGACATCACTACTACAGCAGAATTCTTTGAAATTAAACCTGCTTTACTGAATCTTGTCATGAGAGAGCAATTTTCTGGTGTTAGTTCTGATGATGCTGCTGCCCATCTTAATAATTTTGTTGAACTTTGTGAAATGCAAAAGTATAAGGATGTAGATGGTGATATTATTAAATTGAAATTGTTTCCTTTCTCATTAAGAGGAAGAGCTAAAGATTGGTTGCTATCTTTGCCTAAGAATAGTATTGATTCATGGACTAAATGTAAGGATGCTTTTATTGGTAGATATTATCCTCCCGCTAAAATTATATCTTTGAGAAGTAGCATAATGAATTTTAAGCAATTAGATACTGAACATGTTGCTCAAGCATGGGAGAGAATGAAATCTTTGGTAAAGAATTGCCCAACCCATGGACTGACTACTTGGATGATCATCCAAACCTTCTATGCAGGACTAAATTTTTCTTCGCGGAATTTATTCGATTCAGCTGCTGGAGGTACCTTTATGTCCATCACTTTGGGGGCGGCTACAAAGCTTCTTGATGATATGATGATAAATTACTCTGAATGGCACACGGAAAGAGCTCCACAAGGTAAGAAGGTAAATTCTGTTGAAGAAACCTCTTCCTTGAGTGATAAGATTGATGTGATTATGTCTATGCTTGTGAATGGTAGATCTAATGTTGATCCAAATAATGTTCCTTTAGCTTCATTGGTTGCTCAAGAAGAAAATGTTGATGTGAATTTCATTAAAAATAATAATTTCAACAACAATGCTTATAGGAACAATTCTGGTAATAACTATAGGCCATATCCTTCTGCTAATGGTAATGGTTATGGTAATTCTTATGGGAATTCTTACAACAATAATAGGAGTGTACCCCCTGGTCTTGAAGCCATGCTTAAAGAATTTATTAGTACACAAACTGCTTTTAACAAATCTGTTGAGGAAAAGCTTAATAAAATTGATATTATTGCTTCTAGAGTTGATAGACTTGCCTCTGATGTTGATCTATTAAAATTGAAAGGTATGCCTAATAAGGATATTGATAATAAGATTACTACTACAGCAAATGCCATCCAAGTTAGAATTAATGAGAATATAAGATTAATGGCTGAATTGCGTGCTAGGTGGGATAGAGAAGAAAATGAAAAACTAGCTAAAGAGAATAATGTAGCTAAAGTTTGGACTATTACCACCACTAGTAATGATAATGATTCACATGTTGCTGCGCCTCCTACTATCAATGGTAAAATAATTGGTGTTGGCAATGTTTCTACTCCTAGTGCAAAGCGTACAAAACTGCCTGAAATTGCTAAAACTGCTGAAACCACTTGTGATAAAACTGCTGAAATTTTTTCCAACCTTGGGGACAATGATCCCATTGCTGTAGCTCATAATGATTTAGATTTTGATGATTGCCACATCTCTGAAGTTATAAAGTTCTTACAAAAACTTGCTAAAAGTCCTAATGCTAGTGCTATAAATTTGGCCTTTACAAAACATATCACAAATGCTCTCATAAAAGCTAGGGAAGAGAAACTAAAACTTGAAACTTCTATTCCTAGAAAGTTAGAATATGGTTGGGAGCCTATCATTAAGATGAGGGTCAATGATTTTGATTGTAATGCTTTATGTGATCTTGGTGCAAGTATTTCTGTTATGCCTAAGAAAGTCTATGATATGCTTGACTTGCCACCAATGAAAAATTGTTATTTGGATGTTAATCTCGCTGATAATGCTAAAAAGAAACCTTTGGGGAGAGTTGATAATGTTCATATTATGGTTAACAATAACCTTGTCCCCGTTGATTTTGTTGTCTTGGATATTGAATGCAATGCATCTTGTCCCATTATATTGGGAAGACCTTTTCTTCGAACCGTTGGTGCTACCATTGATATGAAGGAAGGTAATATTAAATATCAATTTCCTCTCAAGAAAGGTATGGAACACTTCCCTAGAAAAAGAATGAAGTTACCTTATGATTCTATTATTAGAGCAAAATATGATGTTGATGCTTCACCTCTTGATGTTACTTGATTTGCACTTTCTGCGCCTAGCTGAAAGGCGTTAAAGAAAAGCACTTCTTGGGAGATAACCCATGTGTTTATTTTACTACAGCAATTTTTGTTTTATATTTGAGTCTTGGAAGTTGTTTACTACTGTAGAAACCTCTCCTTATCATGTTTTTGTGCCAAGTAAAGTTTCTATGCTAAAGTTGATGTTATATTTGGGATCGCTGCGCAGAAACAGCATTGCTGTCTGTCACGAATTCTGGCATAAGTCTCTGTAAAAAAATCGAAAAAATCTGCAAATTTACGAGCGTGATCCTCAGATATGTACGCAACTTTCATTAGTTTTGAGTTTTTCCATTTGAGCAAGTCTAGTGCCCCTTTGAGGTTCGTCTTTACGGACTGTTCTGTTTTTGACAGATTCTGCCTTTTATTTCGCATTGCCGTATTTGCTATGTTGGATGAATTCCTTTGATCCATTAATGTCCAGTAGCTTTGTGCAATGTCCAGAAGTGTTAAGAATGATTGTGTCACCTCTGAACATGTGAATTTTTAATTGTGCACTAACCCTCTAATGAGTTTGCTTGAAGTTTTGTGTGAAGGAAGTTTTCAAGGGTCAAGAGAGGAGTATGATATACTATGATCAAGAGGAGTGAAAGCTCTAAGCTTGGGGATGCCCCGTGGTTCATCCCTGCATATTTTAAGAAGACTCAAGCGTCTAAGCTAGGGGATGCCCAAGGCATCCCCTTCTTCATCGACAACATCATCGGTTCCTCCCCTGGAACTATATTTTTATTCAGTCACATCTTATGTACTTTGCTTGGAGCGTCGGTTTGTTTTGTTTTTGTTTTTGTTTGAATAAAATGGATCCTAGCATTCACTGTATGGGAGAGAGACACGCTCTGCTGTTGCATATGGACAAATATGTCCTTAGGCTTTACTCATAATGTTCAAGGCGAAGGTTGAAATTTCTTTGTTAAATTGTTATATGGTTGGAATCGGGAAATGCTACATGTAGTAATTCTAAAATGTCTTGGATAATGTGATACTTGGCAATTGTTGTGCTCATGTTTAAGCTCTTGCATCATATACTTTGCACCCATTAATGAAGAAATACATAGAGCTTGCTAAAATTTGGTTTGCATATTTGGTCTCTCTAAGGTCTAGATAATTTCTAGTATTGAGTTTTGAACAACAAGGAAGACGGTGTAGAGTCTTATAATGTTTACAATATGTCTTTTATGTGAGTTTTGCTGCACCGGTTCATCCTTGAGTTTGCTTCAAATAACCTTGCTAGCCTAAACCTTGTATCGAGAGGGAATACTTCTCATGCATCCAAAATCCTTGAGCCAACCACTATGCCATTCGTGTCCACCATACCTACCTACTACATGGTATTTATCCGCCATTCCAAAGTAAATTGCTTGAGTGCTACCTTTAAAATTCCATCATTCGCCTTTACAATATATAGCTCATGGGACAAATAGCTTAAAAACTATTGTGGTGATGAATATGTAGTTATGTGTTTTAATTTTTATAAGTTGCTTGTTGAGCGGTAACCATGTTTTCTGGGGACGCCATCAACTTTACCTTTGTTGGATATCATGTGAGATGCTATGCATGTTCGTCTTGTCTGAAGTAGTGGATTTCATGATCAAATGGTTTGAGTATGCATATGTTAGAGAAGAACATTGGGCCGCTAACTAAAGCCATGAATCATGGTGGAAGTTTCAGTTTGGACATACAACCTCAATCTCTTATTATTGTTGAATGCTTAAGCATTAAAAAGAGGAGTCCATTATCTGTTGTCTATCTTGTCCCGGTATGGATGTCTAAGTTGAGAATAATCAAAAGCGAGAAATCTAATGCGTGCTTTCTCCTTAGACACTTGTACAGGCGGCATAGAGGTACCCCTTTGTGACACTTGGTTGAAACATATGTTATGCGATGAGAATCCGTGTTTTCCGAGATAGTAGGACAAGGTGCGAGCACTATTGGTACTCTATGCATGAGACATGCAACTTGTAGGAAGTATTATGCATAGCACATATGAATTATTACTACCGTTGACAAAATTGTTTCATGTTTTCAAAATAAAAGCTCTAGCACAAATATAGCAATCGATGCTTTCCTCTTTGAAGGACCTTTCTTTTACTTTTATTGTTGAGTCAGTTTACCTATCTCTCTCCACCTTAAGAAGCAAACACTTGTGTGAACTGTGCATTGATTCCTACATACTTGCATATTGCACTTGTTATATTACTTTACATTGACACTATCCATGAGATATACATGTTATAAGTTGAAAGCAACCGCTGAAACTTAATCTTCCATTGTGTTGCTTCAATACCTTTACTTTGATTTATTGCTTTATGAGTTAACTCTTATGCAAGACTTATTGATGCTTGTCTTGAAGTACTATTCATGAAAAGTCTTTGCTTTATGATTCATTTGTTTACTCATGTCATTACCATTGTTTTGATCGCTGCATTCATTACATATGCTTACAATAGTATGATCAAGGTTATGATGGCATGTCACTCCAGAAATTTTCCTTGTTATCGTTTACCTGTTCGGGACGAGCAGAACTAAGCTTGGGGATGCTGATACGTCTCCGACGTATCGATAATTTCTTATGTTCCATGCTACATTGTTGATGATATCTACATGTTTTATACACATTATATGTCGTATTTATGCATTTTCCGGCACTAACCTATTAACAAGATGCCGAAGAGCCAGTTGTTGTTTTCTGCTGTTTTTGGTTTCAGAAATCCTAGTAAGGAAATATTCTCGAATTGGACGAAATCAACGCCCAGGGTCCTATTTTTGCACGAAGCTTCCAGAAGACCGAGGGGAAAGGAAGTGGGCCCACGAGGCGCCGCCACACTAGGGCGGCGCTGCCCAGGCCCTGGCCGCGAGGCCCTAGTGTGTGGGGCCCACGTGTGGCCCCCCGCGTTGCCCTTCCGCCTACTTAAAGTCTTCGTCGCGAAACCCTCGTAGAGAGCCACGATACGGAAAACCTTCCAGAGACGCCGCCGCCGCCAATCCCATCTCGGGGGATTCAGGAGATCGCCTTCGGCACCCTGCCGGAGAGGGGAATCATCTCCCGGAGGACTCTTCATCGCCATGATCGCCTCCGGAGTGATGAGTGAGTAGTTCACCCCTGGACTATGGGTCCATAGCAGTAGCTAGATGGTCGTCTTCTCCTAATTGTGCTTCATTGTTGGATCTTGTGAGCTGCCTAACATGATCAAGATCATCTATCTGTAATACTATATGTTGTGTTTGTCGGGATCCGATGGATAGAGAATACTATGTTACGGTGATTATCAATCTATTACCTATGTGTTGTTTATGATCTTGCATGCTCTCCGTTATTAGTAGAGGCTCTGGCCAAGTTTTTGCTCTTAACTCCAAGAGGGAGTATTTATGCTCGATAGTGGGTTCATGCCTCCATTAAATCTGGGACAGTGACAGAAAGTTCTAAGGTTGTGGATGTGCTGTTGCCACTAGGGATAAAACATTGATGCTATGTCTAAGGATGTAGTTGTTGATTACATTACGCACCATACTTAATGCAATTGTCTGTTGCTTGTAACTTAATACTGGAAGTGGTTCGGATGATAATCTGAAGGTGGAATTTTTAGGCATAGATGCATGCTGGATGGCGGTCTATGTACTTTGTCGTAATGCCCTGATTAAATCTCACTATATTTATCATATCATGTATGTGCATTGTTATGCCCTCTCTATTTGTCAATTGCCCGACTGTAATTTGTTCACCCAACATGCTTTAATCTTATGGGAGAGACACCTCTAGTGAACTGTGGACCCCGGTCCTATTCTTTACATCGCATACAATCTACTGCAATTGTTCTTTACTGTTTTCTTCGCAAACAATCATCTTCCACACAATACGGTTAATCCTTTGTTACAGCAAGCCGGTGAGATTGACAACCTCACTGTTTCGTTGGGGCAAAGTACTTGGGTTGTGTTGTGCAGGTTCCACGTTGGCGCAGGAATCCTTGGTGTTGCGCCGCATCACATTTCGCCACCATCAACCTTCAACGTGCTTCTTGGCTCCTCCTGGTTCGATTAAACCTTGGTTTCTTTCTGAGGGAAAACTTGCCACTGTGCGCATCATGCCTTCCTCTTGGGGTTCCCAACGGACGTGTACATCTACGTGCATCAGAGTCTACATCGGGGACCCATCATTCAACATCGTTCCTCGGCATTTAAAGGTAAAGTCAAACAAAAGAGATTGAGAAAAAAAGCAAGTAGTATCCCGCAATATCATGGGTAAAAAAATTCAAGATATCTCAAGTTTTTTGTATAGAGCGGCTGATAACAGGGACCCATCAGCCAGCATCGTCCCTCAACGTTTAAAAGGTAAAATCAAATGGAAGGATTAAAAAAGGCAATTATCCGGCATTATTACGGGTAAAAAAATAATCGAGATATCACACCTTTCTTGTAGTATACTGAGGCTGACATGTGGGACCCATAAGCCGACAACGTCAATCAAAGTTTAAAAGGTAAATTCAAATGGAAGTGATCTAAAAAAAGGCAAGTATCCGCAATATCTCTGGTTAAAAAATAATCGAGATATCACACGTTTGTTGTACATAGAAGCTGACATCAGGGACTCATCAGCCAGCAGTGGAAAAAATCCAAGAAAGGAAACAATTATCGTTCAGAGAGGATGGCATGTGGGACCCATTATGCAGCATCGTCCTCAACGTTGACAAGACGACATGGGATCCAAAGAAAAAAACCAAGTAGACAGAAAGCATGGTTAAAAAATTCTAAGAAATGAAAGGTTTATCGTTCAGATAGGATGCCATGTGAGACCCATGAGCCAGAATCATCCTCAACGTTTCAAAGGCGGCACGAGATTGAAAGGAAAAAAAGCAAAGTAGCTAGAAATCAAGGGTAAAAAATAAATCCGAGAAAGGAAACGTTTATTGAACGGAGAGGCTGACATGTGGGATCCATTTTTCAGCAGCAGCCTAAACATCTATCGTTCAGAGAAGTTGGCATATGGGTCCTATTTTGCAAGAACAGCCTCAATATTTCAAAGGTGGCAGGGGATCGAAAGAAAAAGGCAAATAGCCACAAATTTGGGACCAAAAATAAATCCAACAAAGGAAACTTTTATTGTTCATAGAGGATGACATGTGAGACCATTTCAGCTACCACAAGCTTCCGCAACATCGACAATGATGACAACACCCCGAGGATCCAAGAGGTTCATTTGACACCTCCCACTACCATAGCAAGTTCGTGATCATCGTCGACCACCATCATCAAGTGGTATAACTTGCACCTTAGCTTGTAGCCCTAGCCTCCTTTGCGTACCTTTTCCATCGAGAGTGGCTTTCTAGTGTTGCGAAGCATTGCGCAAGAGTCCCAACCGTGAGGGTGTGAGTGTGTTGAGCAAAGCTACAAAGCAAAAGCTCGTTGTGAAAAAGATATGCAAAAGAAGTGTGACATACTTACATAGATAGTAGTATCCTTACATAGTGAGAAAAAGAAAGAAAAAATACAAAAAAACGAAAATAGTGTGTGAGTGTCACCTACATACAAAAGAGTCCAAAGCTTATAAGCATAAGAGAGAAAAGCAAAGAGAGGGGAACCACAACATAGTTCTTGTTTTAGTTTGTAACCATGTCTAGTGGAGAGGGGAACCAACTTCCGGTGACGCGGCACCAACATTGGATAGCTACTCAAGTCGTCAACAAGAGCATACATGACCTCACGGCAAGGATATACGAGACTGTCATACGCTATGAAGAACGAGCTCAAGTGCAAAGAAGGGACCTCAATGTCCAAGTGCAAGACCTCCATGACAAGCTTGATGCTCAAGGCCACGATATGAAGACCACACTCGCTACTCAAGGTCAAAAAACATGGCGAGCATGAGAAGACAAGAATAAAGGTTGGCACGCCTTGGACAAGCTATTGCAAACATCGCCAACAACTGAAGCCAACACTCAAGGTCTTCGCGCTCTCATAGTTCAAGGCATCGAGCTCCATCTCCGTCTCATCATGCCTCCAATGAAGACCCACACAACCATAATGTGGATGCTCAAGTACTTCAACGACAAGCTCAAAAGGCGAAGCAAGCACGTGTTCAACTTGAACAATAAATGTACAACAAGCAAATCGTGAAGCTCAATTCCAAGAGGAACAACAATGTCTTCATCATGATCAAGATCTTCTTCGAGCACGTGAGCAAGAACGTCTTCGCCATGAGCAAGCGGCACGTCATCAACAAGGACAACCTCGTCCATCTCAAGTGGCCAATGCTCAAAGGCATCCACAACATGATGACGAACAAGAAGTGAATCAAGAATGCCAAATCATCAATATTGATGCTCCTCAAGATGATGGCGCAAGAAGGAATAACATGGACAATAGAAGACACAACCCTTTCAATCATGGAGCTCGTCAAGCACCTCATGCTCATCAAGGTGAAGCAAGTCACCACAATGAAGACGAAGCACCAAGTGAAGCTAGTGTAATGCCACACCCTCGGCAACCACATGCACTACAAGAAATCTGCCATAAGTTGACAAAATAAAGGTGTCACTGAAACGTCACTAATGGCTACTTGTGATGTTACGGTGACGCTTTTCTAAAACGCCGAAAGCTGGGAGTCAGCAGTGACTGCTTAAGACGTTCCACTTGAAAACGTCGTAGAGCTTTGTGACGTTTTAAAATGTCACTGACGGCATGATGTTCCCAAAACGTCATGGGCACCTGCCCCCGAGTCCAGCGTGGCAATCCGACGTGGCAAAATTGTGACGAATTAGATCCTACGTGGCTAGTCTGACGTGGCAAAATTATGACGAAATTAAATCGTCGTAATCCAAAATCAGCCCGATCCATTTCGCTGGTTTGCATGGGCCGAGCCCATTAATATCAGCCTTTTTCTTCTAGGCCTTGGTCTTTTCTGATCCATTTAAATTTTGAGCCTTTCTTATTTTGCAGCCATTGTTCGGCCCATTTATCTTCTGGGCCTCATATTTGTTAGCCAATTTACCTTTCAGGCCTTGATCACTTAACAGCCTTTACATTTTTTAGGGCCTTGGTCTTTTTGCGATCTATTATTTCATCCCATTTGTCAGTTTTTGTTTTCAAACAGTTTGACAAAATTAAACAACATATAATTCAATCAGAAACAACAAAGACATGAAATTCTTTGAAAGGAGACACAAGTAATCCACGGATCAAACCACAAATACAAGAAAGACACAAGGATGCACATAAAGCTAGCCCATAATGTAAACCCACCCTACAGCAGCAACATCCATTATCAGTCCTTCTGGCCAGACACAGCCCCCAACCTCCAGGCATATATGCCTACACGTCCCCTTCTTGCACCTGCATGATCAGGACCTCTCCTGTCCACCAACACTATGGCAACCTACCAACTTGTCCCTGTGTGCACCGCTCTCTCTAGCAACGCGTCACAGCGTCCGGCTACCAACCACCACCGGCCCAAGAGCAAGACTCCACCGTATGCTCATCCATCTATTTTGCATGACAACAACAATGCAAAGGAAAATTAGTCCACAAGTACATACTTAACTGGTCAAGCCAATAATGAAAACCATTCAAGAATCAGGGACTGGACTATTTTGCATGACAACAACAATGCAAAGGAAAATTAGTCCACAAGTACATACTTAACTGGTCAAGCCAATAATGAAAACCATTCAAGAATCAGGGACTGGACAAAATAACAGTTTCACGATTCACAAAACATTCATGCTTCCAAAGTACAATATGCATCAGACTGTAATAGATTTGTGCCTCTATCTACTGCAAGAGAAATGAGAGCATGGCCTAAAGTGAAATAAAAGAGTGCTATTCATGTAAATGCTACACCTGGAACATCATGCAGCCAATAAATTCGAAAATAGAGAACTGGAGTATAATATTTTCCATTTTACGGAGATCATTATGACTATGACTTATCACTTACATCATAAACTGAAAAGAAAGCAACACGTATATAATTAACCATAAAGTAACATCATAGAGACTTGATCAGACCCTAATACAAAGCTATTCAGACCATATATTCCATATCACATAGGTACTTGACTCAAAATAATGCACATCATCATGGCCCATCAACCAAGTAACAAAGAGGAGAATGAGATAGACCAAAGACTTACCTAATCTAGAGAAGGCATCATTGCTTCAGGCTCGACAGCATCTCACCAGCTCGCACCTAGCCAGTTCCAAGAAGCACACCTCGCCTGCGCTAGCAGCAGCGTATCTCTGTGATATGCAACCATTGCCATCAGTAAGTTACTCTACTACAAGAAAATTAAGTCTAGTTGAAGAAAAAATAGTACTCCAAGATGGTTTAAAGCAACCATTGACTTTACTCCTATGGCTGGCATCTAGACAACAAGCACACACTGTTGTAGTAATCAGTAAAAGGACCCTATGAAAGCATCTACACATTGTTGAACTAATACACGTTGTGTCAGGTTTGATACAACCCTAGAGGAGTAGTACTAAAATAATTCAGTACATTGCATACCTGGTAAAATAATTGCCTCCAGACAGCAGCAAATACTCATGCGCCACAAATGAGCAAGGGGATACACAGACACGCATGGAACAAGCTAACAAATCAATAAACACTATCACCAACTTGGTTTGCTACCAGAAAGTTTTTCCCTAATCCACTGATAACAAATGAAGGACATTTGAAACAACAACACATATAAGTTTGTCAACACCCTGGGTCAAAGTCTAACATAAGCTTGATCAGAGGTCCAACCAAAGCCCGTTCCAGCAGGGCAGTAGACATCAGCAGCCCAAACCTCTTCCTCTGTTCACAGGAAAACACACATAAACAGTCAGAGAACAATGTGATTGACATGTCCAGGAACTAAAATTTCTATAAAATTCCCATCCACGCAGGCAACAAACAAGTTATCAAATTTAGGAGAAGGTGAGACAAACCTCCTCTCAGACAAGCACCAAAACCAACCTAGGGATGCTTCTGATGGATCCACATGCAGCTCATCCAAATGGATACCCAAAAACATATAGTGACCTACAACTACGTAATTTTTTCCCACTTGGAAATAAAATAAGCATGAGCAGAAATTGATATCAAATCTTGATTCATAATAAAGAGGATTAATATTTCCACAAAATTATTTATCTGAATAAATATGAAATGAAGGAAAGACTAGGCAGCAACAATATAGCATGAATGGATTCAATAAATCCTAGCTAGAACAAAACGAGGAAGGTGATTTTGTACCCATGAAGCCCGTAATGTTATTTCGAACAAACCTAAACAACAATTTTTACCAACTAATATGGATCTGCATCTAGCCCAACGAGATGCACTGCAAAAACCTCTAAAGATCTACAGCCAAACAATACAAATTAAAACACAGATGAGCACACAAATCGTGATCTGCATCTAATATCCTCTACTGTTATACTGCAAGTTGTTAGCAGACACGGAAGCCAAATCATCTACTGCTTTATGAGGCTACTGCTAGGCATACGGCGCGTAGTCGAAGTAAAATACCAACTGCATGCTGTTGTTGGCGGTCCTGTAGAACACGGGAACACCATCGTCAGTGAAGGCATGGGCTTGTAGACCTACCGCATCTGGCCCGTAGGGTGAATCCGGTTGACGAGCATGTTCAACATCACCTGTTGCCTCCCTTGTCGTATGGTTGTTCCCTCGACCCGAAATAGGAGGATGGGAAGCAGCGGAGGGGCAACGGGATGGTAGGTCGGCTGGCTGTTGAAGCCTGGCCACTGGCGAGAAGGGGCAGCACGGCGGGCGTGCTCCCTCGATCTATATGGGGTCAGCCGCAGGGGAGAAATCCCACGAGGGGAGATGGGTGTCGACCGGTCGAGGGTGAGGGGCCGGAGGTGGTGCGGAGGGGAGGAGAGGCGCCGGAGGTCTGCGGTGGCCGGCGATGTGGCGCCGGGGAAGGAAGAGATCTTAATCAAGGTGGAGGCGGCGCACGAGGGTGTGTGGAGGAGACGAGGGAGGGGTCTGTGAGAGGAGTAGGTGCGGTTGGATACGGGCTGACCTAGAAAACTTTCGGACCAAATTTTGGTCTCCCGCGGCCCAAAATCGAAAGCCTGTGGCGCCAACACCAATTTCACAACGCGCGCAGATTCGCTCCAAAATTTCGGTGCGGTGAAGAGTGAGTTCCCAAGAGTTGGATCGGGCTATTGTAGATGGCTAAGATCCATTTTGATGGGTGATCCGTGGGTAGCCTCCTTCATGCATTTCGATTGGCTAGAAAAATGTGTCCACGGAATTGCTGGATATCTCTATTTCTATTGTCATCTCATCAAAAATAACAAGACGCCTTGGTCCCACAAGTATCAGTTGGTCCTACATGTCAGTTAGTTCAAGCCAGTTGCTTCTAGTGACACGTGTGAGCACTACAAGAAAAGTTCGGATAGACAACGTCCCAAAATCGTCCACTAAGGGGTATTTTTCGTCGCCTGTGGGCCTAACCCGACGATATGGGTTCTGTTGTCGAAACTGCGTCTGGCAAAGTCCTACGACGTTTTTTTGGTCCGTCGCGTTTGGGCGCCCTTCCGCCACGGAAAATCGGACCGTTGTACAAGTGTTTTCGGGAGCCCGTTGCGACGTCATGCAACGACACGTGGCGGACGCCGTTAGCCGATTAATGGCGTTAAAAACCCCGTGGTAGATGGTAGGCCCACACGAGGCTGCCACGTCTTAAGCGGGCCGACCCATTAAGTTTGCGGGCCGGGCCAGCTGACTTAGTTTGACCGGTCAACTATATAGGCGGGCTGGTCCATTAGTTACGTGGGCCGGGCCTAACCTCTAAGGTTGATGGTCAAAATGGGCCGGCCCACTAAGCATGTGGGTCGGGCCGAATGCACTCGTTTGACCGGTCAACAGGCAAAAGGGCCGGCCCACAAGACATGTGGGGCCCACTTTCTGTTATCGGGCGGCCCATTTAACAAGTGGTCCACCTTAAAACGGGCCGGCCCTAGAAGTTAGTGGGCCGGCCCAGTTAGCATGTGGGACCCACTTTCCTGTTAAAGGGCCGGCCCATTTAGTATGTGGGGTCCACCATATAGCAAGTGGGCCGGCCCAACAAGATAGTGGGCTGGGCCAAAAACACAGGTGGGTCCCACTTTCCAGTTAAAGGGCCGGCCCATTTAGTATGTGGGTTCCACCATATAGCAAGTGGGCCGGCCCAACAAGATAGTGGGGCCAAAAACATAGGTGGGTCCCACCTGTTAAAGGGCCGGCCCATTTAGTACGTGGGTCCACCATATAGCAAGTGGGCTGGCCCAACAAGATAGTGGGCCGGCCCAATAAGCAGGTGGGGCCCACTATCGTGTAACCGGGCCGGCCCAGTTAGTAAGTGGGGTCCACCATAACGCAAGTGGCTGGCCCAACAGGTTGGCGGGCCGGCCCAATAATAAATGTGGGGCCCACTATTTAACGGGCCAGCCCAGTTAGCAAGTGGGGTCCACAACAAAAGCAGTTGGGCTGGCCCAACAAGTTAGTGGGCCGGCCCAATAAGCTTGTTGGGTTCGCTTTTCTGTTACAGGGTCGGCCCAGTTGTGGGTGGGGTCCACCTTAAAGCAAGTGGGCCGGCCCAATTAGAGGGTGGGGTCCACCATAAATCAAGTGGGCTGGCCCACTCGTTTAGTTGTTGTTTATATGCCGGCATAATAGGCGCTTTAGGATTTTGCGGGCCGGCACATATGTGATTTCGCTTAATTGGGCTGTTTAAGGGATGGGAATTTGTGATTTAGATACTGAGAATATTTACGCAGCACATGATTTATGTCGGATAGCCTCACTTACCACAAGCACCATAGAAAAAATGCGCGAAAGAACTATAAAAACTAACTAAATATTACATCAGCAAGGCTTTGAAAAAATATTACAGAACCCAGAGAAATTGAATGGTAATTAAACCTAGCAATAAAATGAAGCGATTCGGCAATCTTTTAAGTTGTCCATGCACCACCTATATCTGAAACAAAGACATCATCATTTCGTCGTTATAACAAGATCATTGTAATGCGCACAATAAGCAAACAAAGAGTGCATGCCGCATACCAACAGCCAATATAACAGAGCACGTTAGAATGAAACAACAGACTTACTACTGTCGAGTCCCATGCAAACCAACATGTTCAGGGAGTACAAAATTGGCATGAACAACATAGTAGCAAGCTATAAATTTTGTAACAATGACTGAGCAAGATGAAGTTATGATGGTTACATCTACAGAGCAGGAAATGTAAACCAAAAATAGAAGTTACAATGGCAAAAGCTAAAGAGGAGGGAATGTGAACCAACATGTGCCAAGTGCAATTACTTCAAATTGGTCGTGAACTAAATAATACTCCTGAACTTATAGTGAAGGGGATGCAAATCAAGATGTTTTGGGATATAAACTTGTAATGAGCAACACATAGAGGATAGTTAATGCTGGAGCTTAGGATAGACCAGATATAGAATATAGTGGGATCACCTGTGAACTTGTATAAGAGGGAATGCAAACCAATATGTTCAGCATTCCATATGTGAGCGTCATGCCAAGTCAGAGAAACAAGTCAATAATGCAGCTTTTGAAGAACAAGATGGCACACAAAATTATTATCTAGTAGTATGACAAGTTTATTTGTCCTACAGGCTAGATAGCAGAGTGATAGCATGCCAAACTAAGTCCTTACTTTGTTAGCTTACAATGAACTAGATACAAAACAATGGCATCACCTGTAGTAGGGAATGCAAGCCAACATGTTCATGGAGTAAAAAATTGGCACAAACAACATAGTAGCAGGCCATAATTTTTGTAACAACAACTGAGCAAGATAAAGTTATGATGGCTAGATCTACAGAGCAGGGAATGTAAACCAAATATAGAAGTTACGATGCCAAAAGCTATAGAGCAGGGAATGCGAACCAACATGTGCAATTACTTAAAATTGGCCATGAACTAATTAATAGCAGGATGTTACTATAATAGCTAGGAATAAAACAGATAGGAGTTATAATGGCATCACTCATTAACTTGTAGATAAGGGAAACAAATCAATTTGTTTCGGGATATAAAGTTGTAATGAGCAACACATAGAGGATAGTTAATGCTACGGCTTAGGATGGACCAGAAACGGAATATAGTGGGATCACCTGTGAACTTGTAGAAGAGGGAATGCACACCAATATGTTCACCATTCTATATGCGAGCGCCATGCCAATTAAGAGAAACAAGTTAATATTGCAGCTTTTGAAGAATCAGATGGCAGACAAAATTACGATGGAAGTAGCTGCTGTGACGAGTTCAAATAAATTTGTACTACAGGATGGCAGAGCGATAGCATGCAGGAACTAATAGCAAGTAGCTACTTTGTTAGCTTACGACGAAGTAGATAGAAATAACAATGGCATCACCTGTAGTACAGGGAATGCAAACCAACATGTTCAGGGAGAACAAGATTGGCATGAACAAAATAGTAGCAGCCTATAATTTTTGTATCAACGACTGAGCAAGATAGAAGTTATGATGGCTACATCTATAGAGCAGGGAATGCAAACCAAAATGTTCAATCGCTTAAAGTTAGCAATGAACTAGAAAATAGCAAGGTGTTACAGTCATAGCTAGGAATGAACTAAAAGAGCTTCAGACAAACAAGCATCTGAACCCAGAACATGGCGCTAAAACAAGGGACTTACATTAGGAGAAGCACTCTGTGGGAGTCACAGCAGATCTTCCTGGGGTTGATAGATCCGGTGATGAAGTACACTACATGTGCTACTTGGGGTTGGAGAGACGGCCATTACACTTCATGGTTACTCATCTCATCTGCAAAGAACGGCGCGTCGTTAGCACAAACAGGTTCCCCCAAGATTAAACAAAGAACTTGCAGGCAAGCAATAGCGAGAGTAGAAGAGTTTAGATCATGCAAGGCGCCGGTGAAGCAGATCCGGTTCATGCACGCGGTGTCGGTGAGCAAGATCTGATGCGGTGGACGACGGATCCGGCGAAGCGGCTCCGGTGGGGTGGACGATACCGCAGCTGAAGTGACTGCGGTAGACTGCTGGATGAGCATATGGTTTCGAGGTTCGGCGGGGATGATCCGGTTCGGTTGATGACGGCGTCGATGAAGCGGCTCCGGCAGGCAGCCGGATGACGAGGATCGCGAGGGCTCGGGTAGGCGGGGAAGTCCGGCGGGGATGTTCCCGTGCGGTGGTCGTGGAGGTGGTAGAGAGAGGGACTTGAGAAGTTCCGGTGGGTGGTCTCAGATGAGAGACTGAGGGAAATGAATTTTTTTGGGAGGGTTTCCGGGCTAGGGAGGTGGTGATCCAAAAAATGACGGGAGACCCCCCCACCAACCGACCTGTCATCTCCATAGGGGTAGAATGGGAATTTGAAAGCGTGTGAATTTTTTGTATTTTGTGGGCGGGAAGTTTTGCCGCTATGAGATTTTGAATTTGGCTAAGGTCCAAGTATAATGATAAAAAATTGAGAGACCGTACTAGTACCTCTGTTCAAGGCCGAGTGCAAAATCAAATCATCATCACCTTGAATATCGGTCACTACCATGATCATGATCTATCTCTGCAATTAGTGTATCCGCTAGATCTTGCAAAGTATAATTATAAAAAAAATTGTGAGACCGTACTAGTACTTCTCTTCTAGGCGGAGTGTAACATCAAATCATCATCACGTTGAAAATTTGTTACCATGATCATGATCTATCTCTGAAATTGGCACATCCCCTATATCTTTCAAAGTATAATGATAATAAAAATTGTGAGACCATACTAGTACTTCTGTTCAAGTTCGAGTGCAACATCAAATCATCATCACGTTGAAAATTTGTTACCATGATCATGATCTATCTCTAAAATTGGCTCAACCGCCAAATCTTGCAAAGTATAATGATAAAAATTGAGAGACCGTACTAGTACTTCTGTTCAAGCCCGAGTGCAACATCAAATCATCATCACATTGAAAATTTGTTACCATGATCATGATCTATCTCTAAATTTGGCGCATCCGCTAAATCTTGCAAAGTATAATGATAAAGAAATTGTGAGACAGTAGTAGTACTTCTGTTCAAGGTCGAGTGCAACATCAAATCATCATCACGTTGAAAATTTGTTACCATGATCATGATCTACCTCTGAAAATGGGCGCATCCGCTAAAACTTGCAAACTATAATGATACAAAATTGTGAGACCGTACTAGTACTTATGTTCAAGGTTGAGTGCAACATCAAATCATCATTACATTGAAAATTGTGTTAGCATGATCATGATCTATCTCCGAATTTGGCGCTTCCGCTAAATCTCGCAAAGTATAATGATAAAAAAATTGTGAGATTGTACTAGTACTTATGTTCAATAGCCGAGTGCAGGATCAAATCATGATCATGTTGAAATTTGTTACAACGATCATGACCTATCTCTAAAATTGTCACATCCGCTAAATCTTGCACGTGGCGCATCTCGGTGCGGAGCAACAGGTCGGTGCTATCAAGGTTGAGGCGTCGGTAGCATCATCGGGCTCTCCTCTCTTGATAGATCTTCTACATGGCGCTGCGCACCACCCGCCGAGAAGCAGTCACATGTGAGACCGAGGTGGAGACGTCGCTGGCATCCTCGAGGCGCGGCCGCCCTTCTACGAGCCAGCGTCAACACAAGGTATGAATCCATGTGTTGTCGCGCCCCTTCTGTCGATGAAGTGGGGTGCCTTAGATTTATTGTTCTTCTCTTACGATTATTTCGAGCCGAACATGTGTGCTCTTTCTCTGAATATATTGCTTGAAAAGCTAACCAAGTTACTTAAATTCACTTTGTTCTGAATCTTGCGTGCTAATTTTGTTATTTTTGCTGACGGTGGTGCGCGCAAGGAGATTTATTTGTGGGTGTGTTGAGCTGTTAGGCCTAAGTCGAAATCCTCAGCTAAACGAGGCCTCAGCTTAACACATAAAAAAGGTGTTCAATCTCGCCCACAATATCCTCTTCTTTCCTCTTCCTTTATTAGAACTTGTTTTGCAGACAAGGAAAGTGGCACGTGTAATCTGAGTAAAACCCTCTTAGCCAAAATCAGCTACGAGCAAGGTTTTCTGTATTGTAGATGCCCCAATTGACTCTCATCCCTAATGTAGTCTTTTTTTAATGTCAGTATAGACTTCTTTACTCGATGTATACTACTAGTATCGTACATGGCATGCATTTGCCTAAAGAGCAGCATTGTATTGCTATTCTAGCCAACCTGGTCGATATGTCAAGCTTCATGCACGAGATGCCATGTTTAATTTACTCCCTCGCTCTAATCCATATTTCTTGGTGTAAAATGAATGTGAATCGGAGGGAGTACTTTTCTTAGATAGTACTATACCAGTTTTAAAAAAAGTACTACAACATCACAAATGCATCAAAAGAGTACGACATCACAAGACCACCACGGTTGTACTAGTAGAGTTTAATGCTGAACTTCCAAAGGGAATAAGATTACATCATTTAGACCAACCAAAAAATTCAACCACCCTACACAAACCCTGGTCAAAACTAGTTTAACCAATATTACAAAAGTTGTACATAATTCAAAAACCGTCAGAAATATACGAAGCATTCAGGAGTCCCCAAATTCAGTGACTTTGAGTCACTTACAAGTGTGTTCCACATGTCAGTCACCCAAAGTCATGGCAAAGTCAGCCTGGCAAAGTCACCGAAGTTCAATCCCGTAAATGGCATCTTCGCATGTTGGACCATAGAATATCAGTATTGCTACATTTTCTTCTGTCATTCGTCCTACTCCCTCCGTCTCGGTTCATAGGGCTTGCGCGTCTCTTTAGGTCGTAAATTTGACAATGATAATACAACGTATATATTACAAAATATATATTATTGGAAAGCTCATGCGTTATACTTTCTAATGATATAATTTTATGTTATACAATTGCTATTATACTTGCCAAATTAAAAACCTAGGGATACGCGTAAGTCATATGAACTGGGACGGAGGTACGTAGTACACTCTGATGAAGAAGCATCAATTCCCACTGGAGGCGCGGGGCCCACGAGCGGGGGCAATGTCGTTTTAAATATGAGGCAGAATATTTGACAGATGCGCGGAGGAGGGGGGAGAGGAGTCTCACCTGCGAGACTGACAAGAAGAGAGACGTTTGAGCAGACAAAGCAAGCAGTGAACAGACAACTCCGTAGCACTGAAAAGGCTACTACCTTCTCTTCCGGGATAAGCAAAAATAGCTGATCGGTACTGACGAAATGCACCAGGGACGCAATGTACTCCAACTATAAGTGAAGCATGCCTACCACTGAAGAGGAAATTCAAGATTCCACCAGATCTCCATATCACTCTTTTGCATAAAACACGGACTTATCTTTTGCACAATTCACCACTTGTTGGTCTAATCTATCGCAGCTTCCATCAGTTGGTCATCTAATTAACAATTTAACGGATTAGAAAAATAAGCGGTGGAATTAGAAGTACTAGTAGCGAAATGTGCAAAATATACTGTCCTTCCCGAGGGGGTTTGTCCAGAAGAGGGCCGGATGACAATGTCCCGGGTGCATCCAGAAAGGAGAGGGGTAGTTTCTAATACATGTAAGAAATTATTTTACAAAAAGGTACATACTAAGTAGTACAACTATTACTACAGTACTACTATTTCGAGGGAAAATGCCATGTCGTGCGACCTCTAATCAATGAGTAGAAGTTGTATGAGCGCACAACATGCATTGTTGAATGCTGGTTCCGCTGGAATTTGAGCTCAGCCGGGGCGGATTCTGCGAAGTTTGCCCGACGCCACTCATGTATACCACCAAACTGCTCATTTCTTTCAATGTCTCTTCTCTTTCACTGCAGCTCTCACTACAAGGATTCGGGTCTATTGCAACAAAATTGTTCGTCGCAATACATACCGAATTGTGGCACTATGAATATATTGCCACAAAATAATATTCGTTGGCAACCGTTGCAACAGGACACATGGTAATAGGTTATTGCTACAAAAAAGCAATCGTGGCAATAAAGTGTGCTATTGCAACAACTCTGTGGAAGTTGCCACATTTTTACCTGTGGCATTGCCACAGTTTAATTTGTGGAGATAGTTTAATGCAACATGTAATTACTCGTGGCGACTGATAGCTCGTGGCCATAGATATTTGTTGCAATAACATATGCCAACGGCACTCATTTCGTGGCAAGAAACTATGGCAACAATCCTTGTTTTTGTGGCATTAGTCATTTTGCCACGAAACACTACACTTGTGGCAAGATAATTCAATTTTTTTCCTGACAAGAGAACCATACCACGATACACAAACGAAGGAATACAATATAAATGTAGTGACAAATAATTCAATATTTATTGCTGGTATACAATTCGATACATGTAAATTGTTTGAACAATAGATAATTTACAATCTTGCGTCAAAATATAATATTCTACCTATTCCTATATGTATTCCTTTCAATATTTTGCCTAACATATCTAGAGCTGATGTCCGAATATAGCAAGTGATGCTGATCTATGTGACCTGCAAAAAAATCATTATCAATATCAAAATATCCAAAGGCAATGGTATAGTGAACGGTTAGACAGTGTGTTGTCTACTCTTTTATCTACTTCACCATAACAGAGCATATCACATGTATGTTAAAGAAGACTTTAAGAGTTTGTGTGCATGATAGCGATTCTATTCATTTATTGTATGCTATCTACTCTTCTATCTCCTTGATAGGGAGCACGTGTAACCCATGTTCTCTTACAGCGTCAAGTTCTAGCACAAGCAAATGTCGGAAAATTAGGGAGCAGAGCATAATTGAACATTCAGCAAAAAATCGATGTCTGTTACCCAAGGACGAGTCTTTGGGCTGATTGTTAGCCTAGCTACAAGCAGGCAGGCAGCAGAGATAGCTGATGGCATGAACTTTATGCAATCATAGTCTATAAAACTCAGTTTTGCGAGATAGCTGCACGACAAGTTAAGAATCTCCTACAGCAGACATGCATCAAACATTAGGCTTGGGATTTTTGAGCCCATTATGGCAGTAATCATGTTAGTATTTTTTAGGTGATTTAATCATGGAAACAACTTGACAAACCAATGATAGATATCCATAAAGTTATGCTAAATACCCAGAAAAATAGATGAAGGGTGTACCATAGAAAAGTTCTTACGGTGGGGCTCCCCACCTGAAAGTTCAGAAATTTCAGTATGCCAGCCTCCATCTTCACTAGCTTGCATGAAGTTAATTCTCAAAAGTCATGTGCAAAATCGTCTTTCCCTTCAACCTTATAATAAAAGAGTTTCAGAAAGATACACAATAGAATGATAAGCCTATCCAAGATCTGAAGTCCAACATTGTTTTCTATACATTTGTTAGTATGTAAGACACAACAACACTGAGAATAAATAGATCGATGGCATTGTCAGTTCCATCTGAAAGTAAAACAAACCCATTATAAAATTAAAAAAGTGCATACATGAGTATCTTATGCAGCAGGTAGCAGACCTGATATAAGACTACTTCTACATAACAAGGTAAGACACTTTGCTCACAACTTGCGGAAGCATCGATGCTATATCACTTAGGTGAAAAAACTGAGTATATTTTAACAATTGATCGTTACTTCTACAAAATATATATTAACATATAAACATTACTTCTAAATAATTATATCTGAAATTCTAAGTACAATATAGTCATAGTGACAGAATAGCATACGTCCAAGCAGAAAAAAGAACCATAAAATTCTGAACGCGGTATAGTCATAGTGAGAGAATAGCATACCTCCAAGAAAAAGAAAGAATCTTAAATGTTCACGTAAAATAAGTTCATGTACTCTTCTGCTTTCTCTCTTTTTCCTGTTTGTCCTATTGGTTGGACAACTGACCAACTAACTTGTCAACAAACCAAATTTCTTTGCTCTGTCTGAAATTTATTATAAACGCTATAGGAAATATTAGGGGAATGTTACGGGAGTTTCATATATGTCACAGATAACTAAAATGTTATCAGTTTCTCAAAAAAAAAACTAAAATGTTATCAGAAAAATGTGTGAGAGAAGAAAGGATTAGCACCTACCTGAAATCAAAGCTTCTTTGCTCGTACTATCTTGTACATATTTCACAGTGCTATACATCTCTGGTACAAAACGGAAAATTAATTGTTAATGCTGCATAAATATTGCCATACTATTTTGTCTGAAAATAAATTGCATACTTGTGTTAGATGTGTGCCGCAACTAGTATTTTTTAGAGATTTGACAAACTAGCTACGTGAACCACATATGGTAATCATAGAAATGCAAGGTAAAAAATGAAATATATGACACGGGGATGCAAATCTTATTATTGGACAGACAAGTGCGCTACTAACCTCCGCACCAGGGATAAGCAAAACTCCATCCAGACTTGCGAGTGATCCAAGCAGATCGGTGATTTAAATGTATTCAAACTTGAAGATCGGGTTGAGGCGGGACTTGAGCTCCTGCATGCTATCTTGTCAAGATCGTCATACTCCCCACCGGTCCGCTGGCGGAGGAAGCGGTCAGCCGAATCATCACGAAGCAGCTTGTCAAAATCATGATCGCATCTGTATTCGAACGGACCTGCCTGCATCTTGGTCAGATGAAATCAACCGCACATACATGCTGGGGAGTTCTTCCCGATGGCATGCCCTCAACAAGCAGCAAACGGGAATTTGCAGATCGACGACGGCGACCAACGATTCAGGATTAGGCGTCCTGTGCGTATCCACAAGAGAATATGGTATGAATAGAGAGAAGAAGAAGAGAGGATGTGGGATCTGTAGGAAGCTACGGCGGAGCTGGATGGTAGAGGGAGATCGGGGCTGCGGCGGGCTAGGAGATGAGACGGACGTAGGGGACGAGGAGATGAGTAATTCATAGGAGGGATGAGATGTGAAGGAAATAAAATTAATTTAATGCAGAGCCCTAAATCTCGCACGTCTGCTAATAGGTGGCGCCAAGGAAAAATTTAGAGCGGCTTTTTCTTTCCACTAGTAAAATGCCCGTGCGTTGCCACGGGTAACAAAATTTATTAACACAAAAATATATTAAAATATAAATATCAATCATCGCCGAACACCCTGAAAGATAACATAACTTGGTCTCAACACCAAAACAAGAATATAGTATTAATTTTCACACGAGAAATAAATAAACTACTACAATCTACGAAGTCTACACACCACAATTTCAAATAGGTGCATGCCTAAACTCCTCGTCCAAAGCCACACTTAGTTTTGTAACATGCAAAGCTTCACCGCAAACATTTCTTCCGCCTGAGCTGAACTCCTACATGTGAGAGTCCACCTGCCTCCTTGACATTTTCTATGGCATCATGGAGTACCACAAAGAACTTGATCTGCACATACAATTATATTATAAATATAAGTGTATAGTTAACAAGATGAAACTATGATTATGAAAATTATAAGTGCAAATTATCTCACCTACGATGTAAGGATCTCTTTGTAGAGGATGTTCTAGGTGTACGTACCGATTGAACTCTTCTTTTTTTGCTATCATTTGAGTTCTTTTATCTGTTACCAGTACCCATGATGACAAGAATCTCGACGTTCTTTCTAGCGGTGGATCTAGAAAGCGCTACATACAACTGCCCATGGGAGAACACCGGCTCAGGCAAGTAAATACCTGTATTCAGGATTGTCTGCCGTTGTGCCTTGTTGACCGTCAGGGCGAAGCTCAGCCTAACAAGGATTTGTTTCATCTTGAATTGAAAAAGGAACATCTCATTGTCCGAGGGGCAAAGCGGGATCCTTGGCAAGAAGACTCTTTTCAGCATGTTGTCCTAGCACAATTTCTGCATCGGTGACATTTCTTTGGAATCCTCGAACCACCAGCCTGGTGCCATTATTTCGCGCATACTATTGTCCAATGCCTCTTCTGCTTGCCTCTTTGTCATGGAAGTCTCATCCCAGATAATGAGAGAAGCTCGCTGCAGGAGCTTGGCAGTACCGCTCTGTTTAGTGAAGGTACAAAACTCACCATCATGAAATGTTACGGTACCTTGATCCGTGAGCGAGCAGTTCTCCCTCCGGTGCAAATTTGAAAGAGTGCAAACAGTACAGATTAAGAGTGCAACAACATAGCAATAGAAAAATGAATCGAAGTATTTCAAACCCAGCATAGAAGTAAAATTTGACAAATAAGTACAATTACACTCATGAAACGTGCCAATACATGTGGCGTTGAATACACGTGCAATTGGTGATCAAAAGAAAACCCGATCTCGCTTCCATAAAACAAATATCGGTTAGATGTCATGAGAATTTCAGTTTGCAGTCGTATAATAAATAAAATAAAGATCTACATTTTGAGAAGAGTTAGAAGTACAGACAGAGCAGATGATAAGCATCCATTGCGTTGAGGGGAATTGGCGAAGGCTCTTCTCCATGCCAGCCACAGGCCAATACAGTGAATAGCAGAGCCCCAATCTCAACGTCTGTTTGTCTTTCTTCTCCGTATGCAGCTATCACTCTCTCTCTCTCTCTCTCTCTCTCTCTCTCTCCAAACGAAATCAACCGCGTAGCACAGCCCGAGCTCCAGTACCCGGAGGCGCGTCCCCCTCCCCTGCAAACCCAGGCGCGGCGACGGTCTCGGTCCAGAGAAACCACACGCCCTTCAGCTTCCCCCAACCCCATCCACGGCGATGGTACCTCATCTCCTCCACTTCGCCGTTCGGAGATACACGCGAAGCCGCTGCGGGCCGGCAGCACGTAGCTGCCCCTCCCTCGCTTCTCCCCGCCGCCAGCCCTCCCCGCCAATGCGTCGTCACTTCCCCTTTCCCCGCAACAGCTTCTCCCTCCCGCATCCCCTCCACACGACGGTATCGTCCGACACCTCCCCTCCCTGCCGCCCGGTCGATTTCCTCTTCCCCTCCCCGCTGCACAAACGATGAGGCATCGTCACCCTGAAGTGCTACAGTCGGCTCGGTATGATTTCCGCTCTCCCGGCCCATTATCCCTCATCAGTAGCTAATTAGATGGTAAACATGATGATTAATCAAACTTACCTGAGACCAAATCGATGCGTCGACGGGCTCCAACAATTTTCGCCATTGTAGCTGTTCGCATAGGTGTTGTGACTCGCCGTGTTGATTGGCTAGGAGGCGTAGAGCGATATTTGGGCAAGGGAGATGGTGCGGACAGATTGTTGGAGCCCGCTAAATCAATGCCTTAAACAAATATATCCATATGCTATTTGTTAGGAAAGAAATCGCGGGCGCGTGGTATTTGCGATTTGTTATGGCGAAATATCTGTTTTTTAAGGATACCTGGAAAATATTTTGTGGGTTTATAAGGAAGATGATCTCTCATCTTAATTATTACCAGGCAATAACAGTGGCCAAGGAAACAAATCTTTTATACATATACCTTCTTTCAATTTGCAAAGTAATATGACTAAGCCAAACCGGTTCTGTAATCTTCCGATTGAATGATCTTGTAATTACATTTCTTTTAAATGAGTGATCTTGAGAAGTTAATTTCACCTGGAACGTTTTATGCAGTGAAGTGATAGGCTTCATTTTTAGTTTACAAGCGTGGATGCTGCTGGAACAGACTTTGCAGCTTTAGTCCAACATATTGGAGTCCCTTCCCTTTACATGTATTATGGGCTTGGAGATGATGAAATCATACCCTTCAATTAAGTGTATTACGGGACTGAACTTCAGTTAATTCTGTGAAATACATCTTGTTTCACATTTTACTTTTTCTTATGTTTTCTAGGTTGTGGTGTACTCATGAGCGGTAGCCTCTGTACATCTAAAGTGCATATATTGTTATTTGGCACGGTACTTTGGTTATCCCAGCCTCTTGATGTGTTAATTCCAACTGTCCACTTAAAATAAAATCTTATTGTGATGACTACTAATTTTGTTGTGACTTCTTGTCTGGAAGCAAACCCATTTTTAATTATGGTAATATGGTGCCCTTCTTTAAATACATATCATCATAGTGGAAATACAAATTTTTACACACACTCCACTTTTTGCTCTGTCCATAGATTTGACCTACTTCATGCAACTGTTGCCAATTGGCACATAATTTTGGTACATATGATCATGGTATAACCAGAAGCAATTCCTTATGCGAAGAGAGAACGACAGTTTGTGATTTATCAAAATGATGTCCTTGTCATGTCTAAAAATTATTACTCTTGGCAAGTTCTATTGGAGTAGGGATACTTTGATACATAAATATCTCTGCACGAGGAATTTCTTCTGCAGCATTTCAGTGATTTGATAAAGTTTGTCAAAATGCATACATGTAAGTAGAATTCCATATTTTTCTCTTTCTTTATTTGCAATTACATCTCCTTTCCGCCTGAATTTTAATATCGGAAGACGCAGCTTCAAGTTCAGACAAGGCCAGCATTAGCAACATGGAGCCTCTGGTGAAGGATTTCGCCATCCTATGGAAGGCTGTGATCGAGCTGATGCACAAAGATGTCATCAAGTCTCTCAGCAACTTCCTGTGTGGAACAGAAATCTTGTAAGAGGCTCTCACACAGCTGCTTACATGCTACACGTGTACTGATTGCTTCAAGAGGTAAATGATGCCTCTTCCCTGAACATATTCTTAGCGATTGCATTGTATATGTTATTTGTTGTTGTTCTGATTTCACAAAGATTTGATTAAATTTAAGATTTTTGACCGCATTTCTAAACTGCACTACCTTAGGAAAGGTACTGAGATAGTTTCTAAAGATATTACACATGCACATATCTTATAGTAAGCTATGGTAAGTACTGTTGGGCAAATATCCATCAACTTGCAAGAGCAAGATGCACATGAACTATGATCGAGCAATAACAGTTGCCTACATATGACTTGTAAACTGCATGTGAGTTGAAATACACCGTTACAACTGTTTAGGTCGTGCACAAAATAACTAAACAGGAACTTCAAACAAAAAAAATCTGTCCCTAGGAACTTGACCAAATCTTTAACAACTTGCGGGGATGTTGGTTTCACATTCGTTGTCCTTGTATGCTAGCATGTGTACCACCACTTTGTTTCGAAGCTCACAGTTACAGTTAACATTAAAACTCAATACTCACCATGACATTAGCTCGATAAACTTCTTTACCATTCCATGAGCACATAAATTTAGAACCCAAAATCCCGACATGTTGCTATAGAGGTGTACACATTGTTGTTAGCAAAAGTGTAGATAAGATATTGAAAACTACTTCTAATGCCATTGATTCCCACCTGTCATGTTTTTTTGGCAACCCAACTCGTGTGATGCGACGCCATAGGAGAACGTCATCATTCCAGCCTTGAATTGCAGTTTGAGGACCAATATTAAGGTGGAATGATATATCTTTCAGCTTTAATGTATCTTTGTTTAGAAGACTTGTTTTCCACTTGTCCAGTACAGGGATGGGATCAAGTATGGTAATGGTTCGTTCGCACAGGTTGAACACAAATAGAATGAAGCGGCCAGTTGTATGATATGGTATCAAAATCTGCATAAAAATGGATTTAGGATTAGTATGTGTGTAACGACCCAAACAGTTATACCACAATAGCAGTCTTACCGAGTTGCACGATGACACATGGAAGCACATCCCTGGCCAGCAGTCAAACATTCTCGCTATGATATCACACTTAGTGTCAAACGACAGACGAAGCTTTGGGTCTCTCACGGAGTCGGTCAATATGTTCTGAGATGTGCATAATAATTATTGAAAACAATCAGAGTTAAATAGAAAATGTTGTTTAAGATAAACTTAACACAAAAAACTCAAGAAAAATTGGAGATCCATATAGTGACACGGAGTGTCCATAGCCCATTGAAATTCGTCTGTAGCGTTTATGCGTACAACCATGTTGAAAGAATCCATGTCTATACCCCATGTAGCCTTTAGCAAGTCCTTTAGCTGTTTAAGACTTAAACTAATTAGATACGGCTTGCAGCTCTGAACCCATATTTCTCTGTGAAACAAACAACAAAGTTAAGGGAACAATGATAATTTAAACTGGCACATCGTATATAAATAAATATCTTGGACAAATTAGATTTACTTCATGGCCATCTCATCGTCAATGGATAGGATATAGTTCTGAAGTTTGGAAACTAATTCATTCATGTTAAACGACATCTTCATCATCTTCAAAGAGACGGGGGGTCATTGGCTAGCGCAGATGCTTGTGCTTGTGATACTTCAGTAGGCGGCGGATTATTCTTGTCCCACGCTACGACAGCGCAATATGGATCCACGTCTTCATCCAAGTGTTAGACGATAAGCTGCAAGCTTATTAGCCAGCTGATTTTCTGACTCAAAAACAATCTGACTCTGTCTATGGTTTTCAAAGCCCCTGGAAAATTTAGAAAACAATGTAAGGGTTAGAATGAACATGTAAGTTAAATGGTTTAGTAAAGTGAACGCTACATTCTGACACACCTTGCGCCGTGCTGACCTCAAGGAGGGTGGCAGCTAAGATACACATTTCTCGTTCGGTACGTCGCCACTTTGACATGTGTCGTGACACGTGTGACGTGTCGATCCCATATGCGCAGACAAATGAACTTCCATCTGTATACCAACACTCATGTTGCTAACAGATAATGAGAAGTAGTAATAAAACCGAGTTAATTGTAGATTACCTCATGTTCAACAGCACGACATCTCGGCATGGCATGCTATGTTCGAGTGACTTGTGGAATCTGACAGGGCTGACATCCACGACTATCCAAATGACATCTGAAAATGGATTAAAGTTTCCAATTGCATAGTCTCACATTGCAGGAAGTGTGAACAAGTTAAATAAAAAGTTGTACACACCTGTGAGCATTTTGTTTCGAAGTCTTGCTATATGGCTGAAATCCATGAACCGGGACGGCATGCAAGGGATGGAAATGCTAGGCCCAGCTGGACGAATATGGGTCCGAGAGTGCATGATGATGTAATAATCGGTTGGTATGGCCAATCCAAACTGCGGTGGCATATCCGTCGGCTGGAACCCCAGACCTCTGATTAAGTATACCTTGCCAATCCGCAGCTCGTTGTTGAAACAGTTTGCTTGCTGCCTATATGCCACTGCTTCCATTTTGTCCACCTATCAAAGAAAGCCAAGATTATTTTACTTTGTTAGAAAACATATTTGATCTTCTAAAATTTACAATCAAAGCATAGTTCTTTGTTTTGTTGTTTAAAACAACTATTTACATGCTCATGCGTGCACTGATGGACATTGTTGAGTGTACATTAAAGGTCAATACTTTTGCATCAGAATCTAGTTTGAATCAGATTCTACTTTGGTGAGATAAAATGTGAAACAATTATGCACTGTGCACCTGATGCAGCAAACCACAGGAGAAAATAGCAATCATAGGGATAATTTCAATGAATAACGCACTTTCATGTACTGCATTGTATGCTAGGCACAGGCGAAGATAGATCTGGACAGTAGATTATCTATAGAACTACAGAGGAATAGGAATAATGTGGTATAGAAATAATTCACAGATCGGTCAGCGAGGATGCCTCGGTACATAACATCTCCATTTCTACTATATATGATTCGTCTAGAAATAATTCTCTTGGAATCTTATATCACTGTGTACGCGTGCAACTCCTTGACATTGCGGAATCTTATATCACTGCTATATAAGAAAGAGAAACATGAAAAAAAATGATTATGCATGAGCTGGGTAGTAATATCCGACAGTATATAAGAAAGAGAAACATGAAGAAAGTGATTATGCATGAGCTGGGTAATAATCTTCGACAGTGTTGATGCAGGAGATATATCACAGTTACCTGGTGATTGGAGGAAGACGGCGGGATCTAGGACCAGGACAGATGACTCCTCGACATTGCGGAATCTAACACCAGTGTTATAAGAAAGAGAATAATGAGAAAAAGGGTTATCCATGAGCTGGGTAATGAGAAAGAGATGCAGAAGAGTTATCGTGGTTACCTGGTGATTGGAGGAGGCAAGATGGCGGGAGCCGGGAGAGGGGCAGGCGATTCCTCCCCATTGTGAAATCTAATGGTGGTTCGTGATGGCGATAACTTAGGTAGGGTAGGGGCTGGGCGTTTGTTTTGGAAGAAACTGTGCGATGTTTGAGCGATTGATCGTTAATTATGACCGGAGAGAATGCCTGGGATTTAGTTCTGCTTCAGGATGCCTGGGATTGATGAGCGGAGATGATGCATGAGATTTAGTTTGGTTTCACAATGCCTTTTTTTTAAGGGAGCGGCTTCAGGATGCCTTAGATTAGTTGGGCTTGGGCTTGGCCCACTTGGGATGGTGCGGGGCGATCGTGGAGGAGCAGACGAACGAAGGACGAAACGCACGACGTACTGCCTGATGACGGAACACTTTCCCCCTTTTTAAGTAGTAGAGATGGAGTGTACCCGTGCGGGAGCAATCCATCAACCAAAATATTTGGTGTTTGTTATGTTCGCTTCTAGAATACGGATATGGATGCAGTCTGCAACAAATATATGGGTATCTATGATTTAAAAAAATTACGAACCATGCCAACAACAAAATATTGTGGCAATATGAGTAAAATATTGCCACGAAAATATATTTTGTTGCAATATTCATCCCCTATTACAACAAAAAAATTATATATAGCAATGTAATAAAATTGTGGAAATAAGTCAAGGTTATTTCCACGAGCTACCATTTTGTTGCAATAACTTGCTTCTATTGCAACGGAAGTCTTATCTAACGCAACGTTACCTGACCGTTGCATTATGTGCCTCCTATTACCACAAAGAGATAATTCGTGGTTATATTGCAGCTTATTGCAACAAAAAACTATTGTCGCAGTAAATTTTGTTGCAATACACCGGAATTCTTGTAGTGTCTCCAACATCAGATGCATCAACTTATCTTGTGCCTTCTGCCTCTCGAGAAGGGCAAGGGTGGCGATGTCAGCATATTCAAGGTTCAACTTTTGGAGCTCTTCTTTATCCTGAAGAAGGAATTTGCACTCTATATCAGACTTGTCTTTTTCGAGGCACACAGTCTTGAGTATGCTGCTGGCTTTCTCCGCTGATGCAATGTTCCTCTCTTTCTGCTTAATCAGCTCGTTCTTCAACATGTCGCGCTCATTGCGAAGGCTGCAAATGCTCCACAAGATTTTTCGAATTCTTCTTCTTGGCAGCCAAATCGTCTCGTAGGCGATCACACTCTAAACTGAGCTCCTCGTTTTTTTCCATCAAGATGGCGACCGTGGTGTCGATAGTCGGCGCCGCTTCCTTTAGGGCGAAATCATCGGTAGCAAGTAAGCGCAAAGGAAGAAGAAGAAGATAACTACACAGTGCTTGGTGCTACCTCATATCGCCGGGGTAGGGCCGGGTTGAAATCATCGGACGACGATGATTCCTTGGTCGTGGAAGTTGGTGCAGTACGGGCGTCGTTGGAACTTCCAACCCTTTAAGATGTATAACCATAGAGACTCTTAAAGAGCTTGAGCCCGGGCAAGAAGAAACGAAAGTACATGGCGAAGGAAACTAACCCGGTGACAGCACGGACGCGTTTCGGCGGCGGCGGCGGCGAGCCCACTTGGTTTCTGGAACCGTCTCTCGAAATTTCGAGCCGGCGTTTTTATCCGCGTACTTGACCGCCGACGACCTGAAGTTTGAACACATTGCTGGAGGAGAGAGCGACGAAAGAAACGAAAGTACACGGCGAAGGAAACTAACCCGGTGAGCAAAGCACGGACGTGTTTCGGCGGCGGCGACGGCGAGCCCACTTGGTTTCTGGAACCGTCTCTCGAAATTTCGAGCCGGCGTTTTTTCTCTGCGTACTTGACCGCCGACGACTGAATTTTGAAGACATTGCTGGAGGAGAGAGCGACGAACAAATGTTTGTTTGAGGTGGAGAGAAGAAGAAAGTGAATGGAACGAGAGAGTTTAGCGTTTTGCCCTTATAGTCATAGTCGCTAGCCGAACGGGTTTCTTTGACTTTAACTGTCCGCATATGGCGGGCCTACAGGCGTCTCCTCGACTCTCTTGGAGCAATCGTGTCCGTCCATCCAAAATGGTGATATAAATTTAGGGTGCGATTTGTGGACTGATGAGAACTTAACCTCGTTCTCAAACAGTTGATGTCTTTAAATAAATCTCAATTGCAACTCCGAGCTACATGTAGCACTTGATTTTTTTAAATCAATCATCGTTTTAAGTTTCGCAAAAATTGAAAAGTACCCAGGGGCCGCCTTGTCAGCGAGAGGACGCGATGGTTCGCATCGGCCGTGACGCGGGAAGGTTGGTCGTCGGCGTTTAATGGTCTCCCGCGTGGAAACCGAGGCGGCCACGAGGGCAGCGGCTGGCCACGCGGCGTCCAGTCGCCTCGCCGTAAATGTGGGTAGTTGCCTACCACCACCAGGTGACATGCACCTTTTGCATGTCACACGGTGACATGCGGCCTAAATTCAAATTTAAACATTGCGAAAAAAATCATGGATCCGGTGACATGCCCATGGCATGCCACCGATGAAGAGTTCCGTGCACTCTGGCACTCTGCGCCGTCTTGGATCAGAAAATGAGCGAAGAACGAGGACGGGGCACTAGTTTAAATTTAGGATGAAGTTTAAGTTTTATTTTTGTTTAAATTAGATTAGAGGGAGTAGTACTCTTACTTTATTATATTACTCGTACTTGTGTTAATGTAGTACTGCCTCCGGTCTCTTTTAATTGACTCGATTTTAGTACAAATTTGTACTAAATTCAAGTCAATTAAAAAGGACCGGAGGGAGTACTTGCGTTCATGTACTTGTTTCAGCTGTTTTGGTGAAGGAGACATGCATCACCTTTTTTGGTGATGTATCTAGTCGTCCTGTAGCCCTTGTCAAATTCCTCTGATATACTGATGGGAGGGCTAGCTCACCCCATACTGATGGGAGCCCTTGTCAAATCGTAATCATAGTTTTAAGTTTCGAAACCAATGAAAAATATCCTGCTACGTGCAAAATCTCAATGTGAAAATCTTAGTATATATTGTAGACTGCACAAAAATTAAGAAAATATGGCAGGTAAAATTATATTGGAATTGTGCACTACTCCCTCCGTCTCTCTACTTACGGCGCATTTTCCCCCATATTACTCGATGCTTAAGGCGCGGGTGGTTGTGGTTCAGTTATCTCCCTAATTTGCACCTGCTTTCCCGTTTCCACTACTCGAAACCTGGCCACATTAACCCACGATCCTGAAAAACTGTTGGTTTAAATAAAAAAAATGTAAAAACGAAACAATCTACCTATCTTTGTATAGAAGATCGGCTGTATGATTTAAAGCTTCATTTTAGAGTGACTAAGAAGGATAAAGGCTTCCCTTTTCATTTTCATGTTTTAAACTTGTTTAAATCTTGGTCAGACCTAGGATTTGACCAAGATTCAAATGGGCATAAAAATTCAGAAAAAATCAAAAGAATGAAAAACCAAAGCACATAGCATTCTTATGTCATATAGTAAGCATTCAAGTTGATGAACAAGGTGTAGACATATTCAAACAAGATAATCATGTATATATATATCTACCCCTAACCCTAAACTCTGTCTTATGAAGTAAAGCATGAAGAGAAGTGGTTTTGGGTTTCAAACATGGAAATTTCAAAAAACCCCAAAAGATTAATTTTAGGGTGACTAAGAAGGATCCATGCTTACCATTTTATTTTCATGTTTTAAACTTGTTTAAATCTTGGTCAAACCTAGGATTTGACCAAGATTCAAATGGGCAAAAAATTAAAAAAAATTAGAAAAATGAAAAACCAAAGTACATATATAGTCTTCTTATGGCATATAGTAAGCATTCAAGTTGTTAAACAAGGTCTAGGCATATTCAAACCAGACAAATCATGTATCTATAAACCCCTAACCCCTAAACTCTGTCTTATGAAGTCAAGCATGAAGAGAAGTGGTTTTGGGTTTCAAACATGGAAATTTCAAAAACCTCCCAAAAGCCTCATTTAAGAGTGACTAAGAAGGATCCATGCTTACCTTTGCATTTTCATATTTTAAACTTGTTTAAATCATTGTCAAACCTAGGATTTGACCAAGATACAAATGGGCACAAAATTAAAAAAATTAGCAAAATGAAAAACAAAAGCACATAGTATTCTTATGTCATATCGTAAGCACTCAAGTTGATAAACAAGGTCTAGATATATCCAAACCAGACAAATCATGTATCTACCCCTGCTTGTCGATCTTATGAAGTCTAGCATGAAGAGAAGTCGTTTTGGGTTTCAAACATGGAAATTTCAAAACCTCCCAAAAGCTTCATTTTAGAGTGACTAAGAAGGATCCATGCTTACCTTTTATTTTAATATTCTAAACTTGTTTAAATCTTTGTCAATCCTAGGATCTGACCAAGATATTCAAATAGGCATAAAATTCACAAAAAAAACTCAGAAAAAGTAAAAACAAAAGCATATAGTCTATTTATGTCATATAGTAAGAATTCAGGTTGATAAACAAGGTTTGGACATATTCAAACCTGACAAATAATGTATCTACCCGGCCCCTAACCCTAAACTCGGTCGATCTTATGAAGTCTAGCATGAAGAGAAGTCGTTTTGGGTTTCAAACATGGAAATTTCAAGAACAAACCAAAAGCTTCATTTTAGAGCGTGACTAAGAAGGATCCAGGCTTACCCTTCCATTTTCATGTTTTAAACTTGTTTAAATCGTGGTTAAACCTAGGATTTGACCAAGATTCAAATGGGCATAAAATTAAAATAAAACAGAAAAATGAAAAACCAAAGCACATAGTCTTCTTATGTCATATAGTAAGCATTAAAGTTGAGAAACAAGGTCTAGACATATTCAAACTATGCAAATCATGTATCTACGTACCCCTAACCCCTAAACTCTGTCTTATGAAGTCAAGCATGAAGAGACGTGGTTTTGGGTTTCAAACATGGAAATTTCAAAAACCTCCAAAAAGCTTTCATTTTAATTAGAGTGACTAAGAAGGATACATGCTTCCCTTCTCATTTTCATGTTTTAAACTTGTTTAAATCTTGGTCAAACCTAGGATTTGATCAAGATTCAAATGGGCATAAAAATTCAGAAAAAATCAAAAGAATGAAAAACCAAATCACATAGCATTATTATGTCATATAGTAAGCATTCAAGTTGATAAACAAGGTCTAGACATATTCAAACCAGAAAAATCATGTATATATCTACCCCTAACCCTAAACTCTGTCTTATGAAGTCAAGCATGAAGAGAAGTGGTTTTGGGTTTCAAACATGGAAATTTCAAAAAAACCCAAAAGCTTCATTTTAGGGAGACTAAGAAGGATCCATGCTTACCATTTTATTTTCATGTTTTAAACTTGTTTAAATCTTGGTCAAACCTAGGATTTGACCAAGATTCAAATTGGAGAAAATTAAAAAAATTAAAAAAATGAAAAACCAAAGTACATAGTCTTCTTATGGCATATAGTAAGCATTCAAGTTGTTAAACAAGGTGTAGACATATTCAAACCAAACAAATCATGTATCTATACCCCTAAAACCTAATTAAACTCTATATATCTTATGAAGTCAAGCATGAAGAGACGTGGTTTTGGGTTTCAAACATGGAAATTTCAAAAACCTCCCAAAAGCTTCATTTTAATTAGAGTGACTAAGAAGGATACATGCTTCCCTTCTCATTTTCATGTTTTAAACTTGTTTAAATCTTGGTAAAAGCTAGGATTTGACCAAGATACAAATGGGCATAAAAATTCAGAAAAAATCAAAAGAATCAAAAACCAAAGCACATAGCATTCTTATGTCATATATAGTAAGCATTCAAGTTGATAAACAGGGCCTAGGTATATACAAACCAGACGAATCATGTATATATCTACCCCTAACCCTAAACTATGTCTTATGAAGTCAAGCATGAAGAGAAGTGGTTTTGGGTTTCAAACATGGAAATTTCAAAAAAAACCCAAAAAGCTTCATTTTCGGGAGACTAAGAAGGATCCATGCTTACCATTTTATTTTCATGTTTTAAACTTGTTTAAATCTTGGTCAAACCTAGGATTTGACCAAGATTCAAAAGGGCAGAAAATAAAAAAAATCAAAAAAATGAAAAACCAAAGTACATAGTCTTCTTATGGCATATAGTACGCATTTAAGTTGTTAAACAAGGTCTAGACATATTCAAACCAGACAAATCATGTATCTATACCCCTAACCCCTAAACTCTATATATCTTATGAAGTCAAGCATGAAGAGACGTGGTTTTGGGTTTCAAACATGGTAATTTCAAAAACCTCCCAAAAGGCTCATTTTAGAGTGACTAAGAAGGATCCATGCTTACCTTTTCCTTTTCATATTTTGAACTTGTTTAAATCTTTGTCAAACCTAGGATTTGACCAAGATACAAATGAGCACAAAATAAAAAAATCAGAAAAATGAAAAACAAAAGCACATAGTCTCCTTATGTCATATAGTAAGCATATATTGAAGTTGATAAACAAGGTCTGGACATATTCAAACTAAACAAATCATGTATCTACCCCCTAACCCAGCCCTAAACTCTGTCTTATGAAGTCTAGCATGAAGAGAAGTCGTTTTGGGTTTCAAACGCTTAAGCCAAAAGCCCCATTTCAAATATTTCAAACTTATTCAAATTTGGTTCAAATTTGAAAGGCATACAAGTTATAGCACACATAGTGCATACACTACAAGAAATGTGTTGACTTGTGACCTTCTCGCAACGACCCTCGGAAAAATCGTCATGATTCTATGACGATTTTGCACTACATGGTCGTTAGCTATTTTGGGGGTTCAAAAGTATAAAAAATTACGACGATCTAAGTTGAAAACGTCGTAATTTGCTTCCATAAAATCGTCATAGTTGGAAGGATTTGATCTACGACATTATTTCTAGCCGAGTATGACAAATTAAGATCGTCATGGCATGTATGACAATTCAAAAAACGTCGTAGCCGCTAATACATTGTTATGAGTTGGAGGCCACGTCATCCGCTTTGCCTACGTGTGCTATCTATGTGTCGCTTTTCAGCTACGTGTCATTTCTGATCATTTATTTGAACTCACTAATAGGTGGGACCCATTGCCAGTGAACTCTTGGGCTACTACTGTGTTATTCTATTTTTTGGGCTGTTGTTTTTCTTCTCACGAATAGGCCCATAGCCACAGATTCCGGCGGCCACAACGAATTGGGCCCCGTAGCCCGTCGCAGGAATTGGCCCATACAGGAATTAATTCCTGCAAAAATATGCGTCGGCTGGGAATCGAACACGCGACCGCGCGCTGCTGGGGACTAGTCCCAACCGCTGTGCTAAAGTACATCTGTTTGGTGAAAGACCGAAGTTTTGCTATGTGTTTATTACAGTAACAGAGCACCGCACAAGAGCCTGTAGTAACTTAGCAGAAATTTCTCCGTCTCGTGCAGTCGTGCTTGGTATCTGCGGGGGCGGGCGCAACCGGCGGGGGCCGGTGCAACGGGCGGGGGCCGGGGGCGGCGGACGCGAGGATCTTGCTGACAGAGGGGGAGACGGCGGCGACGGTGGTGGTGGTGCCGGCCCGGCGGCCGAGCAAGTGGGAGGCCTCCTCGTCGGTGGATCTGCTCGACCACGTCGCCGTTCGCCTCAGCCACGACGGATTGTCGCCGCAGGACTCCCCTTCGGCGGACACCTCCCGGTCTGCACCCATCTCCCCTCTCCCCTCTCTATCTATTCTTCTCTAGCAGTCTTACAGATAGTTTCAGATGAACAAAACCTCTTCTTTTTCCTAGCTGTGGAAATTTTTGAGCAAATTGAAATAAATCGTATCCCTTTTCCTTGGATTGTTAGGAGTGATTCACAATGTGTCGATTTTGATTATGCCAGGCTATAAAAAAACACCTGCAGTACATTTGTATCCCTTTTCCTTGGAAAATATTCATTTGTACTCAAATTCTTTGTTCTCATTTTGGTTACATCTGCAGTACATACATCTATTAGTACAAACATAAAAAACTATACCAAAATGAGAAATACATAGATGTCCAGGGTCATGGTTTACTGGCAGAGGGGGTTCTGTCAAAATTAAGTGAACCAATAGAAAGGAACAATGCTATGTTGAACCACGGCTTTCTGTGCTCTACCTTTTCTACTTGTCCTACACATTGAGCATCTCCTGAACAATGCTATTTTCTTATACATACCTTCTGGGTGGCTGCTGGTGCTAGCACTTCACAATATTATTGCACATCTTTGAAAGATTTATCTATTTTAGTGTTTCTTTGGCAGATGGACGATAGAAGTTGGATTACTAAAGGAGCTAGAAGGCTTTCAAGTGAACATTTGAAGGGTGTTGAAGGGTTCATGCAACATGTTAGCACAGTTTTTGGCAAAGATGTTGCCATTCTTTGCCCATGCTGCCAGTGCCTCAACCGTAATTCACTGCCTCAAGGAAAAGTGGAATATCATCTGCTTCTTAATGGGATTGCCAGCACATATGATAGGTGGGTCCATCATGGAGAACCTTTGCATGCTCAACCTGAACATGATGAACCTGAGCATGGTCAATCTGATGCAGAAGCACACCATGCCAATGATGATGGCATTGATTTCTTAGAAAATATTCTGCAAGATAATGCTGGTTTGGAGGAAGAGGATGGTTATGAAGATGATAGAATTCCTGATCTGTTGAAGGATATGTACATGTCTGAAGACCATGTTGATGGAGAGAAGTCAGTGTTTGCTGACATGATTGAAGAGGCAAAGCGCGCAGCTGTTGAAGGCGGTAAATTCTCAAGATTTACCTTCACTGTGAAGTTACTCCATGTCAAGTCTTTCTACCGGATCAGCAATGCTGCATTCAACGCAATCCTCCGTATTCTGACCTTGCAATTCCCTAATAGCTCAGTTCCGAGGTCTTATGATGAGGCATTGAGCATAATCAGCAAATTAGGGCTTGGTTACATTTCAATCCATGCGTGCCCAAATAATTGTGTCTTGTTTCGGAAGGAATATGCCAAGCTTGACAAATGCCCAATATGCAATGCCTCGAGATGGAGAGATCCAGATGGGAAGAAGCGGATACCGGATAAGGTATTGAGGCATTTTCCATTGACTAAAAGGCTGCAAAGGATGTTTGTTTCGAAGAAAGGATCGGAGGAGGTACAGTGGCACAAGGTCAAGCGACAGCCCGTGGATAATGAACTCAGCCATCCAGCTGACGGATATGCATGGAAAGATTTTGATAATAAATATCCAACTTTTGCCGCTGATGCAAGAAACATTAGACTCGGCATTGCGACAGATGGTTTTAACCCGTTTGGCATGAGCAGAAAGTATAGCATGTGGCCCGTATTTGTGGTGCCGTACAACCTTCCACCGTGGGCATGTATGGATCAGTCCAACTTCATGATGGCTTTGTTGATCCCGGGTCCAAGCTCCCCAGGAAAGGATTTCGACGTCTTTATGGAGCCCCTTGTGGAAGAGTTGCTCCTGCTCTGGGCGGGTGTACCTACCTATGATGCCTTGAAGCCAGCAGATAAGTTTGATATGCATGCTGCAGTAATATGGTGCATCCATGATTACCCGTCACTGCATACTTTGTCGGGGAGGATCACAGCGGGCTATCAGGCATGTGTGCGGTGTGACAAAGAACCTTGTTCAAAGAAAATAAGGAACAAGATCTGCTTTATTGGGCACCGCCGTTTTCTTCATAAAAACCATCCTTGGCGAAAAAGCAAAGATTTTAATGGCCATACTGAAATCCGTAACAAGCCAGCGGAATTCACTCAACAAGAGCTGCAGCAACAACTTGAGAAGGTCAAAGCTGTGAGGCCAGGAAAGCTTCAAAGGAAAAGAAAGCGTGAGGAGGGTCAATGTTGGAGCTGCAGGTCCAGTTTGTGGGACCTGCCATATTGGGCAGATCTGAAGTTGAGGCATAATCTTGATGTAATGCACATCGAGAAAAACATATGTGACAATCTTCTTGGGACATTTCTGAACATCGAAGGGAAGACAAAGGACACGTTGAACTCTAGGCTTGATTTGGAAGATATGAACATAAGAGATGATTTACATCTACGGCCTGTCAACGGTGGAGAATCGTGGGAAATGCCAGAGGCATGGTACACAATGAGTAAAGAAGAAAAGCTTGCATTCTGTGAGTTCATAAAAGCGGTGAGGTTTCCAGATGGGTACGCCTCTAACCTGGGAAAATGTGTTTCTGCTGATGGATGCAAGCTTCAAGGGCTGAAGACGCATGACTGCCATATCTTGCTCCAACGAATCTTACCGGCAGGCCTCCGAGGCATCATGCACAAGGATATATATGAAGCGGTTGCTGAACTTGGAAATTTCTTTAGAGAATTATGCTGCAAAACACTGAAGCGAGATGTTCTGGATACACTACAAGAAAAGTTGCCATGGCCGACGAAGTTGAAGTCGCGCCGTGGTTGCTGGTGTACCACGGCCGACGATTTTTGGTCCCTCCGTGGTTCATGTCAAAACTTTTTTTTCGTTTTTGAGGCCACCTAGCCCGACGAAAGCGGCCAAATCGTCGCGTATGGTGGCCGGGACGTGGTGCATCGCGAATTCTCGGGTTCGCCGGCCGAGTCAACGCAAATCCGCACCGCCCAGGGATGTAGGGCCCACATGGCAGCCTCTCTAGCATTGTTTTTTTCTCGATCGCGCCATCTCGTTCAACGCTCTCCGATCGAGCCGTTTACGATGCAGGATCATGGGTCCCGCTTGTCATCCTCTATGAACCAAAATTCCTTCTTTTCTTGGATTTTTTGAATCCTGATTTCTGACTACTTCCTTTTTCTTGTGATCCCTTGCCGCCTTGGAAACGTTGAGACCGCTGCAGCTAAATGGGACCCGCATGTCATCCTCTATGAGCTATCAACTTTCTTTTCTTGGAGTTATTTTTGGCACCTCATATTTGGTCACTTGCCTTTTTCTTTCGATCCCCTGCCGCCTCTCAAACGGTGATACCGATGCTAAATGGGACCCGCATGTCATCCTCTATGTACTATAAAACTTTCTTTTCTGGATTATTTTTGGCACCTCATATTTGGTCACTTGCCTTTTTCTTTCGACCCCTGCCGCCTCTCAAACGGTGATACCGCTGATGCTAAATGGGACCCGCATGTCATCCTCTATGTACTATAAAACTTTCTTTTCTTGGATTATTTGGCACCTCATATTTGGTCACTTGACTTTTTCTTTCGATCCCCTGCTGCCTCTCAAACGTGATACCGCTGCTGCTAAATGGGACCCGCATGTCATCCTCTATGTACTATAAAACTTTCTTTTCTTGGATTTTTTGGCACCTCATATTTGGTAACTTGACTTTTTCTTTCGATCCCTGCCTCTCAAACAGTGATACCGCTGCTGCTAAATGGGACCCGCATGTCATCCTCTATGTACTATACAACTTTCTTTTTTTGGATTATTTTTGGCACCTCATATTTGGTCACTTGACTTTTTCTTTCGATCTGCCGCCTCTAAACGGTGAGACCGCTGCAGCTAAATGGGACCCGCATGTCATCCTCTATGAGCAATCAACTTTCTTTTCTTGGAGTTTTTTTGGCACCTCATATTTGGTCACTTGCCTTTTTCTTTCGATCTCATGCCACGTTTGAAACGTTGAGGTACCTGCTGGCTCATGGGACCCGCATGTCATCCTCTGTGTGCTATAAAAGTTTCCTTTGTTGGATTTTTTCACTCTCTGATTTTTGGCTTGCCTTTTTCTTTTGATCCCCTGCCCCCTTTGAAACGTTGAGTAAGCTGTTGGTTCAAGGGACCCGCATGTCATCCTCTATGTCCATCAACTTTCTTTTCTTGGTTTTTTTTCACCCCCTAATTACTAGCTACTTTGTTTTTCTTTTGATCTCAAGCCGCATTACAAACATTGAGACCGCTGCTGCAAAATGGGACCCACATGTCATCCTCTATGTACAATAAATCTTGGATTATTTTTGGCTCTGATATTTGGTCACTTGCCTTTTTCTTTCGATCTCATGCCGCCTTTGAAACGTTGAGTAAGCTGCTGGCTCATGGGTCCCGCATGTCATCCTCTACGAACAATAAAAGTTTCCTTTCTTGGAGTTATTTTTACCCCTAATTTCTGGCTATTTGCCTTTTTCTTTTGATCCCCTGCCCCCGTTGAAACGATGAGGACGCTGTTGGCAGGTCGGTCCCACATGTCATCCTCTATGAACAATAAAAGTTTCCTTTGGTGGATTTATTTTTGACCCCTAATTAATTTCTGGCTATTTCCTTTATTTTTCTTTTGATCCCTGCCGCCTTGGAATTGTTGAGAATGCTGCTGCCTCATTTTTCTTTTGGTCCTGTGCCGCCTTGGAAACGTTGAGACCGCTGCTACAAAATGGGACCCGCATGTCATCCTCTATGTACAATAAAGTTTCTTTTCTTGGATTATTTTTGGCTCCTGATATTATGTCACTTGCCTTTTTCTTTCGATCTCATGCCGACTTTGAAACGTTGAGGATGCTGCTGCTTCATGGGTCCCGCATGTCATCCTCTCAGAACGATAAATGTTTTCTTTTCTTGTATTTTTTTACCAACTGATTTTTGGCTTTTTTTATTTTCGATCCCCTGCCGCCTTTGAAACGTTGACTCTGCTGGCTCATGGGTCCCCGATGTCAGCCTCCCCGTACAAGAAACATGTGATATTTTATTTTGCAGACAATAAACTTTGTATTTCGCTCTGAGCTATTGCAAACGGATAAATTAAATCTTTATATCTACATAAACAAACTTATATGTTGAATCTCCTTGTTTTTTGTTTTTGCGAAGCATAGGACTTTCCTGTTTTTTTTTTGAGAAAAATCCGACCTTTCCTGTTTTGGAGTGGGCTGAAATTGTACGAGTCAAAAGGCCCAGCAGGATAGTTCGAAGGCCCAGATGTCCAGATACAGCCCAATTGAAATCTTTCTTTTCTTGGATTTTTTTCACACCCTGATTTCGGCTACTTCATTTTTCTTTCGGTCATGTGCCGCCTTGGAAGCGTTGAGACCGCTGCTACAAAATGGGACCCGCATGTCATCCTCTATGTACAATAAAGTTTCTTTTCTTGGATTATTTTTGGCTCCTGATATTATGTCACTTGACTTTTTCTTTCAATCTCATGCCGACTTTGAAACGTTGAGGAAGCTGCTGGCTCATGGGTCCCGCATGTCATCCTCTATGAACAATAAAAGTTTTCTTTGTTGGATTTATTTTTTTCCCTAATTTCTGGCTATTTGCCTTTTTCTTTTGATCCCCTGCCCCCTTTGAAACGATGACGACGCAGCTGGCAAGTCGGTCCCACATGTCATCCTCTATGAACAATAAAAGTTTCCTTTGATGGATTTATTTTTGACCCTAATTAATTTCTGGCTATTTCCTTTTTATTTTGATCCCCTGCCGCCTTGAAATAGTTGAGGATGCTGCTGCCTCATGGGTCCCGCATGTCATCCTCTCAGAAAGGTAAATGTTTCTTTTCTTGAATTTGTTTACCAACTGATTTTTGGCTTATTTTTTCTTTCGATCTCCTGCCACCTTTAAAACGTTGACGACGCTGCTGGCTCATGGGTCCCCAATGTCAGCCTCCCCATACTGCAAATCCTCTTTCTGCAAAGGTTGTATTTCTAGATAGATAAGGTGGATTCGAATCTGCCATGGTTCAGGCAGCTCAGGTAAGCCTTCTTGCACTAATTAATGGAAGTAGTGTATCGCAAGGTCAAGACATGTGGCTCGGTGTAATGAATCTATATGAATCATGTTGTGGGTTCAATCTGATAGTTCTCTAACAGGTCAGCCAAAATAGAAATTAAGTTTTTTTCTAAAACGGAAATGCAAATTAAGATGAACACAAACATTAGTTATCATAATAGCTGATCATACATACATACTTGCTAAGAGCAAAAGCTTGCCAGAGTTTTACCACCCATACAATTAATTAGCAGTTCAGATAAGATAACCTTATATAAGTATAACTACAAATGCATTTGCTAAGGGCTCATGGGACAATAGAACTAGACAACCGCGAACTTTATGACCAGCATGTCACAGCGGCATCGAAAGATCTTGACCTTCAACTTTGATCCAATGCGAAGTTTGGCACCGTCAATGAACTTTTTCCACCTGGAAGTAACAGCCAAGCGGCCATCTGTGGGACTGACAGAGTACCGTCCCTCCACGGTGAGACCTTCACTCTCCATGACGAGGGATATCTTGCCCCTTCGGCCAGCATTGAGATCCTTGGAGATACTTTTAGGCAATTTCTGATTCAAAGCAAGAGATACCACCAAAAATTAGTCAATGGCACCAATGCACTGAACCATGTGAGACTTTGAGCAGAGAAGACATCAAGATAAGAGCAGTTATGCTGTCATATACTCACGAACATAGCCTTCAGATGCGTCCTGGTCACCACACGGGTGGCCACAGCAATGAGCTGAGACCTCGGTGATCTGGCTGGGGCAGGTGCATGAGCCTGGGCTGGTACACGAGCTGGTGCTGATGCAGGAGACTGCTGGGCAGGTGCAGTAAACGGTGCCTCTAGAGGAACCGGTGCTGATGCAGGAGACTGTTGGGCAGGTGCAGTAAACGGTGTAGCTAGAGGAACCAGTGCTGATGCAGGAGCCTGCTGGGCATGTGTAGTATATGGGGCCTCTACAGGAACCAATGCTGATGTAGGGGACTGCTGGGTAGATGCAGTAAACGGAGCTGGTACAGGAACCGGTGCTGATGCAGGAGAGTGGGAAGCCGGTGCCGGTGCTGGTGTGGTTGCCCTTTGTGACATCCGCTCCTGTTCCATCAGGGGATCTGCAGCTTTGATCATGTTAAACCCAGCAAGCTAGAACAGAGGGAATGGTTTAGAACAACTGCTCAGAATGCAGTTATCAAAAGATATGAGTAGAAAAAAGTTACATATTATATATTTGGAAGTGTCTCCAACTCTGTAAGCAGTTACGTATATCTGCCCGTTTGAGTTTCTGATCCTCAGCTCGTCGCCCTTCTTCAGACCGTAGTCAAAAGCAAACTTTCTCCAATCATGTCCATACAAATATGTGATGGCCTGCGTCTTGTAGACATACACCTCATAGACCGTGTAGGTGTTCATCAATTTGCCATTGCCATGCATAGTGAAAGATCCTTCATGCGGACACATCTGGTTAATCATTGGACGAAGTTCACAAGGTACAGTCTGCATGTGAAAATTGATACAAATGTAAGAAGCAGGAAGACTAAAAACAAGACTTTACTATATGCCAATTCATGCTAAACCACTGAGAATACATACCTGTAACTCTGTGAAGGAGCTACTAGAAAGGTAGATAGAGCCATAGGAGGTGTTATATGCGGGGTATGTACATGGGCCCGCCATATTCCCGCAAGCTCGGCATCGGGATGGTGAAGGAAACATGGGAGGTACTACTGGTGCGTAGCGCTGAACGTAAGTGGAAGAATTAGGTTGTGTAAAGTGCATAGTTCAGAGCAATGCAAATGTTGACAAGCAAGTGCATAACACTATGTTACAAACTGAACAGTGAAAAATTAGTGTATGATGAATATAAGCATGCTAATTTGGTGTTTCCGAATTCCAAAAAGCATTAGACAGAGCCGGTGATAATATCAGACATAAATCATGGCATGTATATGTGGCTTAAGAAAATATACCCGAACCCTTGGATGGTTACGGCCCGGCTGGTCCTTGGACTTGAGCTTATATAAGCATCCAGAAGGTGGGGCTGACAGTAACTTGGTGGCAGCCTCTGCAGATGCCTCATCAGCAGCAGTTGCAATCCTTTTGACCAATGAAGGCTTAGCAGTTTCAGTCTGCATATAAAAATTGAAGAGCAACAGACATCAGCAGTGATATATAAAATGAATCTATGAGACACTGATGCATATAGTGCTGGATGTAAGTGGAAGAATAGGTGTGTGTGTTTCTGAACTATTGGTAAGAATTAGACAAAGCCGGCAATAAACAGACAAAAATCAAATCATGTATGAGGATTAAGAAAATATACCTGCTTACTGAAAAGGGTACCACCCAGCTGGCCCGTGGCCTTGTGCTTGAGGAGGTTTTCAGAAGATGGTGGCAGCACCATCGTCTTCACAGCAGCCTCATCAGGATCATTTTTTATCCATTTGAGTAGAGGCACAGAAGTTTCATCCTGCATATGAATAGCAACAGAACTCATCATTGATATTTAATAAATCTATGAGATAGACTGATGCAAATAGTGCGGGGTGTAAGTGGAAGAATAGGGTTGTGCATAGAGAACAGTTGACAACAATGCAAATGATTACAAAAGAAGCCAATGGAAATCAACAGTTTATATACTGGATGAGACAGACTGAAAAGTGAAAAATTAGTGTATGATGATTGTAAGCAAACGCAGTGTTTCTGAACTTTTGGTAAGCATTAGACAAAGCCAACAGTAATTAAACAGATAATAATGAAATCATGTATGTGGATTAAGAAAATATACCAGATTCATTAAAAGGTCACCACCCAGCTGGCCCATGGCCTCGTGCTTGTAGAGGTTTTCGGAAGATGGTGCCGGCACCATCGTCCTCACAGCAGCCTCATTAGCCTCATTTTGCATCCACTTGAGTAAAGGCGCAGCAGTTTCAGCCTGCATAAGAATGGGAACAGATCTCAGCAGTGATATTGAATGACTCTGAGACAGACTGATGCATATAGTGCTAGATGTAAGTGGAAGGGTATGGCCGTGTATGGACAACAGTTCACAACAATGCAAGGGTGTGTTCGGTTCTGAAACAGCGTGGAATGGAATGGAATGGTTCCATTTCAGAGGAATGGAATGGTTACATTTTTGTTCGGTTGGGAAAAATGGAGAGCAGAAGAGATCGAGGTTAAACTAACCAATTGTCTCAAAATTGTAATTAACAATTGCAAATGACATTTTAATCTCAAAGTCGTAATTAACAGCGCCTAATGGTGCTCTTTTAATCTAAAAATCGTAATTAACATCATTTTATGTTGGGTTAGGGGAACTGGAGTAGATGAACATTACTGTATGATGATTGTAAGCAAACGAATTTGGTGTTTCTAAACTTTTGGCTTCGAGATCTTATGGGTTTCAACTCTAGCCTACCCCAACTTGTTTGGGACTGAAAGGCTTGTTGTTGTTGTTGTTGTAAACTTTTGGCAAGCATAGAAAAAACCGACAATAAACAGAGAAAAATCAAGGCATGTTTTGTGGATTAAGAAAATATACCATATTCATTAAAAGATCACCACCCAGCTGGTGCGTGGCCTTGTGCTTGTAGAGGCATTTAGAAGATGGGGGCGGCATCAACATACTGGCAGCCTGATCAGCCGCAGTTTTGATCTTCCTTTTGAGTAAAGGCCCTAAAGTTTCAGTCTGCATATGAATAGCAAAACAAAAGGCAGACCTCAGCAGTGATATTGAATTACTGTATGAGATAGACTGATGCATATAGTGGATGCTCTTAGCCTTTTGCAGCGTGAACACTAGCTATGGACAGACAAAAAACTAGTTAACTCAGCTTTGTCTAGATATGAATGTACTACCACCATCCAAAAGCTTAAGCCTTATTTATTTTTGAGAAATCAAAACAAGCAAAGTTTGACCAAAATTTTAGAACATTCTATCAACAAATATAATACTGTGTAGATACCGTAGGAAAATATATTTTATTATCTATTTAATGATATTAATTTTGTATTTTGCATGTTACTGATTTTTGGTAAAAGCTTAGTCAAACATGGTATAGTTTGACTTTCTAAAAATAATATAAGCCCAAAGCTTTGGGATGGAGGCAGTAGTATCTAGAGCTAAAACACATCTAGATACATCCGTATCTACAGATAGTTGAGTCAATTAATTTGGATCTGAGGGAGTATCAGATTCAGACTACATCATGGTAAGTTGGTTAAAAAAATTACCCCTGGGCGGTCCCTGCCCAGCTCGGCAGTGGCATTTCGCTTCTTGTGCTGCAGATCGGGCCATGCTCCTGCAGCAGGTGGGGCGCTATTCTCGTTCCCCATAGCCTCAGCACGGAACCTGGAGGTACCAACCTGATACAGAGAATATAGAGCATGGTGTCACAGAGGCTTTACGCACAAACAGCTGAAGACATGTGCTACTTTAAGCATATTCCAGAACAGGAACAGATTGAGGATGCAGAGAGACACTTAAAAGGTAAAGAGTGGATAAGCAAACGGAGTACCTGCTTCGCGGGGCTGGGGACGCAGCTCAGGCTCAGCCAACTGCCCACATGCGTGGTGGCCTTACGCTCCATTGCCCCCACCGCCGAGGTCTTACCTTTCCTGTACAAGCTGACAAAAGATACAGTGAGGATCAGCAGAAACTACAAAGGTTGCAAATGTAGACAAATAAAGGAAGAACACCCCAATCCAAGCAAAGGTAGCCCCCGCCCCCCACCCCCATCAATCACTCCCAGCTCGAGGGTGACCAGAAAGACACCCCTTCGCCCAGAATAGGAAAGAGATGCGCAAGATATCGAGGAGAGGAAAAAAGAACCGATCTCGAGAAAGGAGAGAACATTACTAGTCCTACCTAATCCGCTTGGGCTAGATGCAGCTTGCCCCTCCAAGCTGGATGCCTGGACGGTGGAGGCGAAAGGAGGGGATCGAGCTAGCGGCTTGCATCCGTCGGCAATCGGCACTCGATCGGGAGAGAAGGGGTGCTACATAAAGGGGAGGGGTAACATATTTTATTACACAGTGAACTTACTGATGTGACTAGTCATTACATGTCTCACTGAAACTAGGGCCCATAGTGTGGCACCCCAAATTCACTTGAAGCTGCCCGGCGGGACGCATTGGCGCGTCAAGAAACCCCCGAATTGTAGCGGGGAAATGAAACATTTCACAAAAATTCGAAATTCAAGCACACCGCCACGCGCCAAGCACGCGGCTGTTCCTTCCTCTTCCTCGGTTCCTCCTCCCCTATCCGAAAAAACCCCAAATCCCAAGCTCAAACAAAAAAAAAACAAACAAATCCCCTGGCCGCCATGCATGTCCTCGTTAACCCGCTGGAGATCGTTCCCGGACGATGCGGACCACCCGCCCTGAGATCCAGAATTCCGTCCACCTCGAGGCACTGCGTGCTGTCTCGCAGCAGCGGCTTGAGGGCGCTGAAGAGGAAGTTCCGCCGGAAAGTGCTCATGGCAACCGTGCAAGCTCACCGGCGTGCTGTATCCCGAGAGGAACTGGTCAAAGCTTTGCTATTCGCCACACAAAAAAAATTGCGGGCCAAGATCTGGTCAAAGCTTCGTCGATGGCTTGCCGCGAGAGGCTTGGAGTCCAGAGTCAATAAACTAGCTGCTCGAGGACTTGGGCGGTTTACACGGATTCATATTAACTGACTCAAGTTTGTTAGTCTAGTTAACAAATGCATCTAGATACATCCATATCTAGACAGAATTGAGTCAATTAATATGAATCAGAGGGGAGTACCTGAAAGTGTTTCATGCTACCAACTAATGCGCTGGCAGGAATCGCTGTAGAAGTAATTGTGCTACTACTCATACGATGAACTGATTGTGTGGGTGTCGAATTTTGCAACGCGATCATCCACTGAATGCTTAATCTAGCGCCAAAGGCGTACAAATCATAACATACTACAGCACCAGAACATAAGAGTACGAATCATAAAGTAGCTCAACATTTTGCATCAGGGCTGGGTGGTCCTGAGACTACCGGGACGCCCCTGATGATCTCCGGGTGTGCATCCTCTTCAACGCAAAGCTGTGTACTCGGTCCACGGCCTCCTTCTGTAGGCTGGATAATCTCAGGTGCAGGACCTTCGTCTATGAGAGGCTCGTCATCAGTACCATCCACAGGTGCATCAGGGCTGGGTGGTCTTGAGACTACCCGGACGCCCGTGATGATCTCCGGGCGTGCATCCACTTCAACGCAAAGCTGTGTACTCGGTCCACGGCCTCCTTCTGTAGGCTGGATAATCTCAGGTGCAGGACCTTCGTCTATGAAAGGCTCGTCATCAGTACCATCCACAGGTGCATCAAACTGAGATTCATCTTCAAATCTCCCATCAAACTGAGAGACCTCTTCAACTCTATGCTTCTGCAATTAGTACATCAACCGATTAGACAAACATCTAAGGGATGCAACCTGAACAAATGCCGTTTTACATATTTACCTTCTCATCTGGCACAGCACATGTCCCAGAGCTGAAACCCGTTTCCTGAAGCAAGCGCTTTTTCTCTCCTTCCCGTCCATCCATCTGCAACAAGTTAAATTTGAGTACAGAACCTTGCACAGCAATGCAAACTATTGATTGAAACAGCGGCAGCATCAATATAAATAATTAACTACATATGCTAGCACACATACAGTGTGAGCAAGATCTGCTTCTCCTGCTAAAGGATCATTATATGGTTCACCATGCTAAACCCGCCTAACATATGTGCGGTCCATCCCAAAAATGTGTAAATGATCTGCCACTACAGGGTGAGGCCTCTTCTCACCATTCATACATGTGCAGCGCGGGCAATACACGTCCAGGTTGTGACCATCATGAGCTCTAATAAACCCCATAAAGGGTTGAACACCATTTATATATGAAGGGGAACATAAGTGTCCATGCAGTATCCAAGTTCTGTCCATCTGTTTAATTATGAGATACAGTGGTTGGTGATTAATTTAAGGCGAAGTAGGAAATGTATATCCATCGAGTACAAAACTATACTACATGATTATGCATTTCAGCAATCATGTCGAGTACAAAACAAAAAATGCCCATCGACATTTTAGCAAACAGATCGTGTACAAAACTCTGCCATGGCATTTCAGCAAATTAACGGATCGAGTGCAGAACTGACTCTATATGCCCACGCAAATGAACAAATTGATCGATGACAAATCGAGCGGAAAACTATAAAGTGCCAATTAGTTCGAGCATACTGACGAATTTTTTTAGCAGCATCAAGAAAATATAAATCGTTAGGCTGTCTTGCCCGATACATGATTGAGCTAGAGATAGCAGCCCTACCGTGGATCAACTTGACCGCCGGTGCGTCTCGAGAAGAACGACGGGGAGGGGAAGCTTCTTCTTCGCACGGACGGGACGGGGAGGGGAAGCTCTTCGCACGGACGGGGATAAGTTGTGTACGGGTGGGTGGGGGGTCATGCGGCCGGGCCGCCGGGGTGATAATTAAGGTCGGTAGGTGGCGTTTAATGGAGTTGCGTGTGTAATTTGCCGTGCACAAGGTTGAGGAATAGGCGGTTCCCTTTGCCGCGCGCACAATTCAAACTATCCCGCCCATGTAGTTTAAATTCGCCATATTTTCGTTAAATCGACATAAAGTCATGTGAGTGGGGGAAAATTAGCAAAGTTGCTTGAAAAATAGTAAAACTCTGGAATTATCCTTTAAATATGCTCTACTTCGTGTGAAAATCGGGGTGTGGAAGCATGTTGAGCTGTTTTATTTGTACTTTCTTCATTAAAACTCCCATTTTATGCACTTTGGATGGAAAGAAATCATTTGTACATAAATTTTGACAACGCCATTTGCAAACACTAATTGTTTTACATGCCAAGATGCACCCATCCACCAAATATATATGTGGCAAAAGTTTATCACAATCTAGCAGATATGCATAATTAGTGAGGGACCCCTTTTGATTTTGTGCAATTTCCACTAATTAGGTAGAGATCGAGAAGGGTTAATTAATTAGGCCATGTTAGGGGTTATGTGTTTTAGATTAGGTTGTGTGGATTCAAATACAACTTCTTTATTTGTGTGCTATGATTAATCAAAACTAGATCGATCGACTGCGCACACATTATTAGAGGCGCATGCCTTTGCGCACAAAGTGCATGTGTGTGTTGTTGGCCACCAACGAGAGAGAGAGAGAGAGAGAGAGAGAGAGAGAGTAGAGAGAGCTACATACGAGAGAGCGATTGAAATCCCCAAATTAAACACATATATATGCATGGCACATTTAATTTAATTAGAGGACCGCGAGGCACCCCTGGCCTGCTTGATGCACAATTAAGTGTCATTGGCCTATATATAGGGTTTAATTAGGGTTTAGGGTTTAGGGTTAGGAGGTTAGGGTTTAGGGTCTAGGGTTTAGGGTTTAATGTTTATGGTGTTTAGGTTTTAGGGATTAGGGATTAGGGTTTATTTAGGGTTTAAGATTTAGGGATCATCGATCGAGTGCGCACACACACATTATTAGAGGCACACGCGCCTTTGCGCATAAAGTGCATGCGTATATGTGTGTGTTTTTTGGCCACCAACGACATATAGATGATCGAGAGAGAGAGAGATTGAAATCCCCAAGAATATGTTCAAATATATATTAAAATATATGCACGAATGCATGCATGGTAGGCCATGCATGCACACTAATTATATATATATTATGAGGAAACTTAATCAAATGTGTTTTCATTCGAGAGAACTTGTCAAAATTCAAGTTAATTAATTTATCATCGATAATTATATAATTAATTAATGAATCTCAGGGAGATGTTATACAACATATGATCGATATAGGCCATGTATATATTAATTGGTGTTAATCTACCGTTTAATTTGCTAGCTAGCTGCTATATATAGAGCATGTTTTTATTAGATCGGGTTATAGCTAGTATAGTTTAGGGTTATGTGTTTTAATTAACTAGGGTTTGATTAGCTAGGGGTTAGTTATATATATATGGTTTAGGGTTAATGCATGGCACATTTAATATAACTAGAGGACCGCGAGGCACCCCTGGCCCGCTTGATGCACAATTAAGTGTCGTTGGCCTATATATAGGGTTTAATTAGGGTTTAGGGTTAGCTAGGGTTTAGGGTTTAGTGTTTAGGGTGTTTAGCTAGGGTCTAGGGTTTAGTAGTTTTGGTGTTTAGGGTCTAGGGTTTAGTGTTTAGGGTGTTTAGGGTCTAGGGTTTAGGGTCTAGTGTTTAGGGTCTAGGGTTTAGGGTTTAATTAGTGTTTAGGGTGTTTAGGGTTTAGGGTTTAGTGTTTACGGTGTTTAGGGTCTAGGGTTTAGGGTTTAGTGTTTAGGGTGTTTAGGGTCTAGGGTTTAGGGTCTAGTGTTTAGGGTCTAGGGTTTAGGGTTTAATTAGTGTTTAGGGTGTTTAGGGTTTAGGGTTTAGTGTTTACGGTGTTTAGGGTCTAGGGTTTAGGGTTTAGTGTTTTGGGTGTTTAGGGTCTAGGGTTTAGTGTGTTTAGGGTGTTTAGGGTTTAGGGATTAGGGATTAGGGTTTTAGGGTTGTTTAAGGTTTAGGGATCATCGATCGAGTGCGCACACACATTATTAGAGGCACCCGCGCCTTTGCACATAAAGTGCATGCGTATATATATGTGTGTTTTTTTGCCACCAACAACGATATATCGATGATCGAGAGAGAGAGATTGAAATCCCCAAGAATATGTTCAAATATATATCAAAATATATGCACAAATGCATGGTAGGCCATGCATGCACACTAATTATATATATATTATGAGCTAGGCAACTTGATCAAATGTGTTTTCATACGAGAGAACTTGTCAAAATTCAAGTTAATTAATTTATCATCGATAATTATATATATAATTAATTAATGAATCACAGGGAGATCGATAATTAATTTAGGGTTTTAGGGTTGTTTAAGGTTTAGGGATCATCGATCGAGTGCGCACACACATTATTAGAGGCACCCGCGCCTTTACGCATAAAGTGCATGCGTATATATATGTGTTTTTTTGCCACCAACGATATATATAGATGATCGAGAGAGAGAGATTGAAATCCCCAAGAATATGTTCAAATATACATTAAAATATATGCACGAATGCATGGTAGGCCATGCATGCACACTAAAATTATATATATATTATGAGGCAACTTAATCAAATGTGTTTTCATTCGAGAGAACTTGTCAAAATTAAAGTTAATTAATTTATCAAGATAATTATATAATTAATTAATGAATCTGAGGGATATGTTATACAACATGATCGATATAGGCCATGTATATTTTAATTGGTGTTAATCTACGGTTTGCTAGCTAGCTGTTATATATATAGAGCATGCTTTTATTAGATCGGGTTATATCTAGTATAGTTTAGGGTTATGTGTTTTAATTAAGTAGGGTTGATTAGCTAGGGTTAGTTACATATATATGGTTTAGGGTTAATGCATGGCACAATTAATTTAATTAGAGGACCGCGAGGCACCCCTGGGCTGCTCGATGCACAATTAAGTGACGTTGGCCTATACATAGGGTTTAATTAGGGTTTAGGGTTAGCTAGGGTAGAGGGTTAGGGTTAGGGTTTAGGGTTTAGGGTTTAGTGTTTAGGGTGTTTAGGGTTTAGGGATTAGGGATTAGGGATTTAGGGGTTTTAGGGTTGTTTAAGGTTTAGGGATCATCGATCGAGTGCGCACACACATTATTAGAGGCACCCGCGCCTTTACGCATAAAGTGCATGCGTATATATGTGTGTTTTTTGGGCCACCAACGATATATAGATGATCGAGAGAGAGAGATTGAAATCCCCAAGAATATGTTCAAATATACATTAAAATATATGCACGAATGCATGGTAGGCCATGCATGCACACTAATTAATTATATATATATTATGAGGCAAGTTAATCAAATGTGTTTTCATTCGAGAGAACTTGTCAAAATTCAAGTTAATTAATTTATCACGATAATTATATAATTAATTAATGAATCTGGGATATGTTATACAACATGATCGATATAGGCCATGTATATTTTAATTGGTGTTAATCTACGGTTTGCTAGCTAGCTGTTATATATAGAGCATGCTTTTATTAGATCGGGTTATATCTAGTATAGTTTAGGGTTATGTGTTTTAATTAAGTAGGGTTGATTAGCTAGGGTTAGTTACATATATATGGTTTAGGGTTAATGCATGTCACATTTAATTTAATTAGAGGACCGCGAGGCACCCCTGCTCGATGCACAATTAAGTGTCGTTGGCCTATACATAGGGTTTAATTAGGGTTTAGGGTTAGCTAGGGTTTAGGGTTAGGGTTAGGGTTAGGGTTAGGGTTAGGGTTAGGGTTTAGGGTCTAGGGTTTAGGGTGTTTAGGGTTTAGGGATTAGGGATTAGGGATTTAAGGTTTTAGGGGTTGTTTAAGGTTTAGGGATCATCGATCGAGTGCGCACACACATTATTAGAGGCACCCGCGCCTTTACGCATAAATTGCATGCGTATATATATATGTGTGTGTTTTTTAGCCACCAACGATATATTGATGATCGAGAGAGAGATTGAAATCCCTAAGAATATGTTCAATATACATTAAAATATATGCACGAATGCATGGTAGGCCATGCATGCACACTAATTAATTATATATATTATGAGGCAACTTAATCAAATGTGTTTTCATTCGAGAGAACTTGTCAAAATTCAAGTTTATTAATTTATCACGATAATTATATAATTAATTAATGAATCTGAGGGATATGTTATACAACATGATCGATATATATAGGCCATGTATATTTTAATTGGTGTTAATCTACGGTTTGCTAGCTAGCTGCTATATATAGAGCATGTTTTTATTAGATCGGGTTATATCTAGTATAGTTTAGGGTTATGTGTTTTAATTAAGTAGGGTTAATTAGCTAGGGTTAGTTACATATATATGGTTTAGGGTTAATGCATGGCACAATTAATTTAATTAGAGGACCGCGAGGCACCCCTGGGCTGCTCGATGCACAATTAAGTGACGTTGGCCTATACATAGGGTTTAATTAGGGTTTAGGGTTAGCTAGGGTAGAGGGTTAGGGTTAGGGTTTAGGGTTTAGGGTTTAGTGTTTAGGGTGTTTAGGGTGTTTAGGGTTTAGGGATTAGGGATTAGGGATTTAGGGGTTTTAGGGTTGTTTAAGGTTTAGGGATCATCGATCGAGTGCGCACACACATTATTAGAGGCACCCGCGCCTTTACGCATAAAGTTCATGCGTATATATGTGTGTTTTTTGGGCCACCAACGATATATAGATGATCGAGAGAGAGAGAGAGATTGAAATCCCCAAGAATATGTTCAAATATACATTAAAATATATGCACGAATGCATTGTAGGCCATGCATGCACACTAATTATATATATATTATGAGGCAACTTAATCAAATGTGTTTTCATTCGAGAGAACTTGTCAAAGTTCAAGTTAATTAATTTATCACGATAATTATATAATTAATTAATGAATCTCAGGGATATGTTATACAACATGATCGATATAGGCCATGTATATTTTAATTGGTGTTAATCTACGGTTTGCTAGCTAGCTGCTATATATAGAGCATGTTTTTATTAGATCGGGTTATAGCTAGCTAGTATAGTTTAGGGTTATGTGTTTTAATTAAGTAGGGTTGATTAGCTAGGGTTAGTTACATATATATGGTTTAGGGTTAATGCATGGCACATTTAATTTTATTAGAGGATCGCGAGGCACCCATGACCCGCTCGATCGATGCACAATTAAGTGTCGTTGGCCTATACATAGGGTTTAATTGGGGTTTAGGGTTAGCTAGGGTTTAGGGTTAGGGTTAGGGTTAGGGTTAGGGTACGTTTAGGGTCTAGGGTTTAGGGTTTAGTGTTGAGTAAACCGCACTGGCGGTCCTGATTCTTTCTCCGCACCTTCACTTTAGTCCCTATTCTTTGAAATTGAACATACATGTCCTAATTCTATCGTTAGTTGCTCACGCGAGGTCCTAAACTAGTTTGACCCGCGTTGACCGATGCCACGTCCACAGTGGGACCCGGGAGGCGTACCAGTCACCCTCCATATTTGCAAATAAGCCCTCAAGAGATGATGTTCACGTCACCGCGCAGACTCATCGGCCGGAGCACGTCGCCGGCGGTGCAGCATGCTCGCGGCTTGGGGACGCCGCATCCCCTGGTCAACCCGCACATCGCCCGCGGGTCCCCTTGCTTCAACCGCACGTCGTCCCCTGCTCCGGCCAAGTCGTCGTCCTCCAATCCGATGTCGTGGTGCCGTCCCGGTCCTTCCCAGGCTCTTCCAAATCGCCCAGCAGGACCGCCTCCACATCCTCCCCCTTATGGTGCAAGGAATCGAACCAAAGCGCCAAGAATTGGCCGCCCGACGACTTCTTCCCCATCTCCGGTCGGACGCCGCCCCGTCCAATCTCCTCCCGCCGCGCACGTCGTGCGCTCCCTCTAGCCTCGTCGGTGCTCGCGATGGAGGCCAACTGGAATCCGCCCACGCCATCCTCCCCTCCCCCCCCCACCGCGCGACTCTCCTTCGCGCCATCCTCCTGGCCGTCCTCCACGGGGGCTCGCTGTGAGCTTCCTCGCCCTCCGGCAGAGCGGGTGGTGCGGCACGGCCAGGTCCCGTCTTCTCGCCAGAGGCACCATTACCTCACCGGAGTACGTCGGCGGGAGTACCCAGCGGTGGTGGTGGTGGGCCCACCTGCCCTGGCTTTGAAAGAATTACAAAATAGTGGGCCTTTTGGTAAATTTGCTAGTCCGGCCGGTACGTCTCGAGGGCTCCACTGTCAACGTGGTAGTGGTCAAACGCCACATAGACAAGTCAACACTGGCCAGACCGATTTAGGACCTCCAATGAATCACTTATAAAAGATTTAGGACCTAGACGTTCAATTTTAAAGAATAGGGACTAAAGTGAAGGGGCGAGAAAAGAATTGGGACCGCTAGTGCGGTTTACTCTTTAGTGTTTAGGGTGTTTAGGGTTTAGGGATTAGGGATTTAAGGTTTTAGGGTTGTTTAAGGTTTAGGGATCATCGATCGAGTGCGCACACACATTATTAGAGGCACCCGCGCCTTTACGCATAAATTGCATGCATATATATGTGTGTTTTTGGCCCAACGATATATAGATGATCGAGAGAGTGATTGAAATCCCCAAGAATATGTTCAAATATACATTAAAATATATGCACGAATGCATGGTAGGCCATGAATGCACACTAATTATATATATATTATGAGGCAACTTAATCAAATGTGTTTTCATTCGAGAGAACTTGTCAAAATTAAAGTTAATTAATTTATCACGATAATTATATAATTAATTAATGAATCTCAGGGATATGTTATACAACATGATCGATATAGGCCATGTATATATTAATTGGTGTTAATCTACGGTTTGCTAGCTAGCTGCTATATATAGAGCATGTTTTTATTAGATCGGGTTATAGCTAGTATAGTTTAGGGTTATGTGTTTTCATTAAGTAGGGTTGATTAGCTATGGTTAGTTACATATATATGGTTTAGGGTTAATGCATGGCACATTTAATTTAATTAGAGGACCGCGAGGCACCCCTGGCCTGCTTGATGCACAATTAAGTGTCGTTGGCCTATATATAGGGTTTAATTAGGGTTTAGGGTTAGGGTTAGGGTTTAGGGTCTAGGGTTTAGTGTTTAGGGTGTTTAGGGTTTAGGGATTAGGGATTAGGGTTTCAGGGTTGTATAAGGTTTAGGGATCATCGATCGAGTGCGCACACACATTATTAGAGGCACCCGCGCCTTTGCGCATAAAGTGCATGCGTATAGTTTAGGGTTATTTGTTTTAATTAAGTAGGGTTTGATCAGCTAGGGTTAGTTACATATATATGGTTTAGGGTTAATGCATGGCACATTACATATAGTTTAAATCTCAAGAATGTTTATACATGATAGGCCATATGTGCAAAGGAATTTTTTTCCCCGTGAACTTGTCAAAATTCAAGTTTATCAGTGCCAATGGAAACTAGTCCAAAAAATTACATAGAGGACCAAAAGTACTAGACAATAACTAATAGAACCTGCAACTTTACAAAAAGGACCCCAAAACATATAGAAGAAAATCAATCGAGTCCTTCTCGACCGCACATCAGATCTCTGCTCCGCATCCTTTCCAGCAACTCCGTCGCCGGGGACGCACCACTTGGGACGGTGTCGCCGGTAGTCGCCAGGACGAAGGAGAAGAAGGGCCTCAGCAACGGCATATTGGCTCTGAGAAGGGCCGCTGAAAGGCCAAGATGTGCACGGGCAAGACGGATGACGCCGTCGTATGCCCCGAGCTTGTGAACTTTAGCAGCTTGACTTCCCCATTGGCCAGATCTGAAGCACTGACCAAAGCAAGCCTCACCGTTAGCGCCATCACATTGATGGCACCAGATCGGGGTTTGGCCGGCAAGATCCGCCAGATTCACCATAGGCCAGATCTGAAGCCGATGACGAGATCCCCGACTCCATTGCGCCATTCTGCTCATGGGAAACACTGGATCTAAGCTTACAACAACACTAACTCCCTCGGATCCAAATTAGCTGACTCAACTTTGCTTATCTAAATATGGATGTATCCACACATGTTTTTACTCTAGATACATACACGTCTAAGGAAAGTTGAATCAATTAATTTAGTTCGGAGGGTGTACAATATACAGAGAGAAGTCGGCCTCGTCTCCGGCCGGCGAGGCCGCCGGAGAGAAGGGGGAGAGGAGCCGGGGGAGTGGGAGAGACTCGAGAGAGAAAGAGAAGAGGAAGAAATGAGAGCTCCCTGGGGAAGAACATTATTTTTGTCGTTCTGCTCGTAGCTTGAAACTGAAAATTTCGGCCGCGCGCCAAATCATCCCGCCGCATCCATTCGAAAATCCCGTGACCAGTTTTACCCTTTTAACCCTGGTCCGGAAGCTACAACCCACCGACCATGGAGGGCTCATTCGGTAACAATGAAATATCTTGCCTAGATCCCGAACCCTCCCCACAGGCCCACACCCACCCACCAACCATTCGCCCCATTAGCTCAAAAATACTCTCACACGCCAAAGCTCTGACTCTCTACAGTACTAGATCTGCTTCGCCGCCGGCATACTCCTCCACAGCGTAGCTGTCCACCCACCTGATCCGCTCCCCCGCCGCCCTCGTCACCGACGGATCTGCTTCACCGCCGACCTCGCCACCGACGGATCTGCTTCACCGCCGACCTCGCCACCGACTACCTCGCCGCAGCGGCTGTATCAACTTCACCGAATACCTTGCCAGCCAACCAGATCTGCTTCACTAACGCCCGCTTCTACTGAAACAGGGTCGATTCATCGTCTCCCGCGTTCGCCGCCGCTGGAATGCAAGTTGCCGCCCCCGTCCACCCCGCCGCAGCTTGGTTAGTACGCTGGCCCGTTAGATCGCGGTGTTTCTTTAGCCATGTTTTGTGTAGTTATTTGCAGATCTCATATGCCGTTAACTTTCTTGATGTGTTGCTTCGCATGAAGTTTGTTTAAATATTGTACAGTACAAAAGCATTATCCGGTCGCTACCATCCTGTTCATTCTACTGACACCTGTGTGCATCCACATATTTATAGCCTTGTACCCATTCATTTGCTGCCAACTGTTTTTGTACTGCATGCTATTGTCGCACTGCTTTTATAGTCGTGCTATGGGCATTTCCAATCTGCTTGTTCTTATACCACGTCATTAGCTCACCGCTAGCTGTTTTCTCGTGTCTGCTATTCTCACACTGCTTTTATAATCATGCTATGTGCATTTCCAATCTGCTTGCTCTTATACCTCGTCTTTAGCTTATATAGTTATTGCTGCGTGCATGTCTGGTCTTTGTATTATCGTAGACTGACTTGTCAATGTTATTTTTCCTAGGGATTGATCATGCGAACCACTTATTAGAACATCCAACATTAACAGCGGGGACGCTAGGTAAGGTTGGAATCTGAGTTCTTGGTTGGTAATTTTGGCAGTTTACTTCCGTTATTATCTATAACCTATATGCATTGTTCCTTATGCAAGAGATTAACACTTGGAACCCTGCCATAGCAATGCCATTCATGCTTTACTATGTTTCTGCCTATTTGATATGCTTGTCTTGGAGAAACTGCGAGGGTGATTTGAACCTGACATTTGGTCATTCTTAATGCCAGTTTACTTTATGTGTAAAACCTTGGCATTACCCTACTCTAAATCTGAATGTCTGAAATTCGTATCTCATGCAAAGCAACATCTAGTTGGTTTTAATCTGATATCTGGTAAATATTGGCTTATTCATTTGGCAGCTCAAGTTTTTTGTTATTTGAAACCAGCTGACTTGGTCTTAAATGTGATATCTAAACACAGATTAAGGACAATGGAGCAGGAGGATTAGCATTTCACTTGATGGCTGAACCTAAAATGATAGGCATGTTGACCACGACTAGTGCACGCAAGAGAAGGACCTGCAGTGAGCCAGTATGTGCTTAGTACATGCATCTTATCTTATCTTGTGCTTATTTCTGCTACATGCTGTTATCTGATCTCTACATTGCGTAATACATGTTTGAATAGTTAATTGTTGTAACTATGTTTACAATGTTACCAGAATGCAGTTTTAATGAAGCAGTCATCATTAGAAGATAGTCGCCAAAAAAGGATCTGTAGCGACCCTGTGCAACATTATGATGTAAGTTTGTGCTTAGTACAAGTTCCATACATGTCTTATTTATGCAACTTGTTATTATCTTATATCTACATTGCATAATAAATGTTTGCATAGTTCATCGTTTAACTCTTTTTGCATTATTATCAGAATGCAGTTGTGATGAAGCAATCTTCATTAGAAGTGAGGCCCACAAAAAGTTCTGATCTTTCTTCTGATGCATCTTCTCATAGCCGTCAACCTAGACCATTTCTTTCATCAAACAGTAAATATCTCAAGGCTGTACTTTATAAAAGACATGGTATTGCTGCTTTAAGATCTGTAGCTGATATGTTGACAAAGAGTACACAAGATTCAATCAAGGCGATTGCCAAATGTCAACGTGTTATTGATGATGCTAATAGAAGTCCTCAATGATTCTATGTAATTTTTTTATTTGGGCACATTAATTGCCTTGTAATTTTCCTATTTGTTTTATTTGTGTATGTAATTGTGTGTATCATTGAAATCAGATTTTAGGCTCATGAAATTTAATGCAAGTTGACTAGTCAAACAAGTAGGGCCCTACAACAGATTGGGCCGGCCCACTTACAGTAGTGTGGGACCCACTTTCATTTTGGGCCGGCCCACTTCTTTAGTAGGCCGGCCCGGTTACACGATAATGGGCTCCACATGCTTATTGGGCCGGCCCACTATCTTGTTGGGCCAGCCCACTTGCTCTATGGTGGTCCCACATGGTAAATGGGCCGCCCTTTAATAGGAAGGTGGGACCCACCTGTGTTTTTGGGCCCACTATCTTGTTGGGCGGCCCACTTTCTATATGGTGGACCCCACATACCAAATGGGCTGCCCATTAACAGGAATGTGGGACCCACTGCGTTTTTGGCCCGCCCACTATCTTGGTGGGCCAGCCCACTTGCTATATGGTGGACCCCACATACTAAATGGGCCGCCCTTTAACAGGAAGGTGGGACCCACATGTGTTTTTGGCCCGCCCACTTGCTATATGGTGGACCCCACATACTAAATGGGCCGGCCCATTAACGGAAAGTGGGACCCACCTGTGTTTTTGGCCCGGCCCACTAGCTTGTTGGGCCGGCCCACTTGCTATATGGTGGACCCCACACACTAAATGGGCGGCCTTTTAACAGGAAAGTGGGACCCACTGTGTTTTTGGCCCGGCCCACTTCTTGGGCCGGCCCGTTGCTTGTGGTGGACCCCACATGTTAAATGGGCCGGCCCATTTAAGTTTTGACCAGTCAACATTAGAGGTTAGGCCCGGCCCACGTAACTAATGGACCAGCCCAGCTATATAGTTGACCGGTCAAACTATGTCATCTGGCCCGGCCCGCTTAAGACGTGGCAGGCCTCGTGTGCCTACCATCTACCACGGGGTTTCGGCGGTTAACGCCGTTAACTGCGTTAACGGCGTGCCACGGTCGTTTGCATGACGTCAGAGTCAACGGGCTCCCGAAACACTTGGGCAACGGTCCGATTTTCCGTGGCGGAAGGGCGCCCAAGCGCGACGGACCGAAAAAATCGTCGTTGGACTTTGCCTGACGCAGTTTCGACAACAGAACCCATATCGTCGGGTTAGGCCCATAGGCGACGAAAAATGCCCCTTAGTTGACGATTTTGGGACGTTGTCTATCAGAACTTTTCTTGTAGTGATAGACTTGAAGCTGAAATCCCAGTTATCCTTTGCAAGCTTGAGAAGATCTTCCCGCCATCATTCTTCGACGTGATGGTTCATTTGGCCATCCATCTACCAAAAGAGGCAAGGCTTAGAGGCCCTGTGCAATACGGTTGGATGTTTCCAGTTGAACGAAGGTTGCTTACATGTAAGCGTTATGTGCGGAACACGGCCAGGCCTGAAGGATCGATTGCCGAAGCATATGTTGTTGATGAGTGCCTGACATTTTGCTCGAGGTACTTCGACGATGTGGAAACAAGATTCAATCGACCAGGCAGAAACAGTGAGCGGGATGATTCGCACATTGGTGATGTCTCAGTTTTAAAGCATGGCGTCAACTTTATTGGAGGGTCTGAATACTTGGATGCCGGTGCTGAATATGACAAGATGGTTTGGTATGTGCTGCGAAGTTGCCCCCAGGTTCTACCATACATCGAGTATGTCTCTCTTCATGCACCCATATCTTCTTATGCTCTGAAGGAACCCATATTGATTCACCATTTTTTATTGGCACTGCAGGTTGTGCAAGGAAGAGTTGAAGCAGCAAAATGAACAGATCAACACTGATAAATGGCTTGCGAAGGGTTTTGCTAAGTGGTTTCAGACTCATGTGAGATCTTTAGCATTGGATCAATTGCCACATGATTTTCTATTGTGTGTTACTGACCCTGGTTTATTTGTGCAGATTGGAGAATTGTATGTTCAGTGGAATGTCAGTGCTGATATGTTTGCTTTGGCATCCCTACCAGATAGGAGAGTGAGGAAGTACTCAGCATGTATCGTTGACAGTGTCCGGTACCACACCGTTGACCGAGAGAAAAATAGAAAGACACAGAATAGTGGAATTGTTTCCGAGGGAGAACATGAAAAGGAGTACATTGATTTCTATGGTCAGCTCAAGGACATCATACACTTGCAGTACAACTCCAGTGAAGGTATCCATCGTTCGGTCGTTTTGTTTCGATGCGACTGGTTTGATCTTGGTGGCAAGAAGACCGGAGTCAATGATGATGGACATTTCAAAAGCATTAACACTGGAAGGTTCTGGTATAAGAATGATCCGTATATTCTTACATCACAAGCAACAAAATGCTTCTATGTGCCAGACACAGATTTGCGTGGAAATTGGCAAGTTGTGCAAAAATTTCAGCATAAACATTTGTGGTCTGTGACTGAAAATGAAATGGAAAAAGGTCGGAGTGGTGGTGGACTAACCTACCAGGATGAACACATGGAGGAAGTTTCGATGCAAGCTAATGAAGCCAATGTGAGAAGCAGATTGCGAAGGGACCGACAACCTGTGTTAGTTGATGCTGCAGTTGTAGAAAGAATTAAGAAAAGGAGGAAGGAGGTAGTGGATGAACATGACGGCGAGGATGGTGAAGAAAACCAGACTGATCATACGATGTTCCAGTATTATGAGGATGATGAAGAAAACAGGGCTGGCCATCGAGTTTCTCGTTTTGATATCAAAGATGATGAGTAGATTGAGTCTGCTAGGTAAATTATATCTTCCCTTGCTTTATCTAACTGCCATTAGAGCAATGTGCTCATCAAATGCATGCATCTTGCTCATTTCAGTTGTTGGTTTTCTTTAGATTTTCAGAGATCAAATAAAGGAACAGCAGCTTGTGGTGTGATGAAATTTCAGAGAGCAAGGGATCCTGAAGCCTGAAGTTTCCTTGTACTGATATTCTTGTACTAGCAGTTGCTGTAATGCTTGTAATGAAGTTTCTTTGTAAGCCTGAAGTTTCAAAGATCAACTAAGATCCTTGCATTTGCTGTAATGCTTATTTGTCAAGAATAAGTTTCCTTGTACTGATATTCTTGTACTGGCAGTTGCTGTAATGCTTGTAATGAAGTTTCTTTGTAAGCCTGAAGTTTCAAAGATCAACTAAGATCCTTGCATTTGCTGTAATGCTTATTTGTCAAGAATTCTTGTACTGGATGCTTGTAATGATGATGCTCTTGCCATGATACATTGACTTCATTTGTTGTAATGCAAAACAAAGTTTAAATCCTTAGACAAGATCCAAGAACGTACAGGTCTGTCAAATTGCTTAAGTTCCTGGCATTTTTTCAAAAATGTGGACAACCTAGGATTCGAGCACAGGATCACCAAAATCTTTCAGCTGTGCCTTGCCATTGAGCCACTGTACTGATCTTGTTACAGCTGCTTCACCAATATTTTTATATATAACCTCCTTCTGTCTTTTGTTCAACAAGCTAAATCTTGATCTCTCTGATTTATTTGAACAATTATTAAAATTCGAAGATAAATGAGAATAATCACAGTACACATAAACAGTATTCACAACACCATGGTTGATCACAAACAGATGAAGCACACCATGGTTGATCATATACATGGTATGCTATTTTAGTTAGTTGTTTCCCTTCTTTACAGACATCGATTGCTGTGCTGCAGCTAGGGTATTGCATTCTTGCTTGATATCTAACCACACTTTCCTTGCAGGAAAGTGGCAAAAGATTTTGCAAGTTAAAAGGAGTGAAACGGAACTCAGCAGCTAAGAGGAAGTGGTGAGCTTAAGAGGTGAGTTGCTGTAGTGAAGTTGGGCAGTACTACCTCCTGGTTAATGTACTAGATATATTTAGTTATGCTTGTTCATTACTATCTTCTACTAGGGTCAATTAGCAGGCAAGTTTACTTGATCAGTTTATGGTGGTTTAGTTCCTGAAATTGATTGATAAGCTATTAGCTTAGTTGTTCTTCAATTTTGTGTCTGTTAAGTGTGTAACTGTTAAGTGTGTATCTCTTGTATCTGATAAGTGTTCATTCTGTTTTGCAAGCTATTAGGGCAACTGGACAGCATCAACCTAACCGCACAGATCCAACACCTAAAGATCAACCATGACCAAGATGGCAGGAAAGAAGCGGCCGGCAGGTATGCAACTTTCTCATTGCGCTAATGCAGCTAATATGTCTATGGATGTGTGTCTGTGATGTTCCTAGCTTTCTTAATCTGGCGAAAATGTATTGCTTAGTCTGAATAATTGGGTACCTTTAATAATCTACCAGGATTAGATGAAACTAAAAAATGACACGATACCTTAGTTGTTTGAGTTGTCTTGCTTTTCCTATGCATTTCAACCATTCATCTAATGGTTGAATTTTTTATTCATATAAAGAAGCGCCACTGACAGAAATCGAGAAGGCTAGGGCTAGAACTATGATGAGGAACAACCGAATATTCCAGTCCCTTGGCATACTAGCAATAGTGGGAATGATTAGGAGGTCAAATGGTCAGAAAGAAGCAAATGGTTGGGAAGAAGGTAGCATAATTACCAGCGATGAATCAGCATCTGCCATTACTCAAGGCAGGAGTTCAGACTATGATCCTAGGGAAGATGAAGTGGTGGATGAAGAGGAGGTTGATGATACTGTAGTGGAGAAGAATGTTAAGGTGCAAGATTGTGCCTGTGTGTTGTGTTTGTTTCTCCTTAATTCTGTGCACATAATTTCTAACTTGTGATCTAATTCCGTTGTCCTTGCTACTTATACGAGGTGCTGAAGGTTTCTATGAAGAAGAGGAGTGGTTTTAAGAAGACAAGCAAGAGGAGGAAGAGCCCAGAAACATCTACTACAATGCCTCCAGGAAGGGTGTTTGCTGTAGCTCCAGGAGGGTCAAAGAGATTGCTAGAAGTTGAGGAACCTGCTCGCACTAGAGCCACCAGGCAGAAACCAAATGCAATTCCTGTAACCAATGACAAGGTGATTTCTGCAAACGCAGACAGGGTGGTTCCCGCAACAGGAGACAATGAGGAACAGCTGCTGCACCTGAATGAGAACAGCTTGCTTCACATGGGTGATGGTTATCATTCCATGGATGAAGCAAGCACTGGGCAAATGCAGCTCAGCCCTCTTGCACCCAATGCTGGCATTTCTGAAGAACCCGAGGAGCCATGTACTGATGAAGGCAAGTTCATTTACTATTCTTTTACTAGTTCCTTACCTAAATTTAAGCAATGCATGTATTCTTGCCTGCCTGGCTTAATTGAAGGTTGCATGTGTCCTTTTCAGTTACTGCGGCCAGGAATTACAGAAATGGGAAAGGGTTAGAAAGGCTGACAAAAGGATTGGGAAGTAAAGTCCGAATTGAGATTGCCGAAGGAATGAAGCGTCCAGAGAAGCCTGTGCAGGCTGCCAAGCTTGCATCAGAGGGTGGCCTGATTGCAAGGACTCTCATGCCGATACTTCCGCACTTCAAGGATTACAAAAGGAACGAGCTACTTATGAAGAACTTCGTTGGGAAAGTGTCTGTAAGTTAACTGTTTTTGTTGCTTAATGTGCTATTTCTTCTCTGTTATACATTTCATGATTACTAATCTTGTTTGTGCCTTGTTTGGTCACATTGTAGGCAAATTTTGAGATGGATAGTGAGGCAAAGGTCAATGTGGATGCGTGCACTGATATCTTGAAGAATGTTTGCAAGAACAGGCGCCATCATGTCAAGAAGAAGTACTTTGATGAAGTAGAAGCAAGCAAAGTCAGCATCAAGTCCCCTGTTCCATACATAACTGATGTTGAATGGCAAAATCTGACCACGCTGTGGTCAACTCCAAGACACAAGGTTTGTTCGTTGCTTTCTCCTGTCCATGCAACCCAAGTGTTTTTCTTTATTGTTGGAAAATATGCTTGTTGTGTATGTGTATCTGTTCAGTTTTGCTCTAGTTATCTAGTTGACTTGCTAAGCATGCATTTTTGGTTGGCCTGTAGATGACTTGTGAGAAGAACACTGCGAATCGGAAAAAAGTCAAGTTTGGGCAGAAAACCGGTTCTCGCTGCTATGTTGCGCATGTGCATGCAATTGTAAGATCCACATTGCTGTTTTCTTTAGTTTGTATCTTTTTGACACACAAGCTTATGGTTGGATACTTGTTGAAAACATTTCAGAAGGAGGAACGCAAGGTCGAAGCACTGTCTGCAGTTGAAATATTCAAGGCCACCCACGACAGCAAGAAAGTTGGCTTCTTGGCCGACGTCCAAGATGCTATAGTAAGTCACACTTGCTCTTTGTATGTTTCAGCTGTTACTGTGGATGGTGAGCAGGTCTCATATATCAGCCCAAATGCTCCAAATTTCTGTGCAATATGTAGTTGGTAGATGCTACCAGTTCATGAACTGTATTCTTGATAGTCTTTATTTTGCTGGAGCATTCTTGGATTGATCTGTTATTTTCCCACATTGGTTGTATTGTCAGATGCATGTACTCGTCATGTCTGCTAGGATCACTTAGTTTCCATACTTGCCCTGCTGCAACTATGTATTGCTTTTTTGTGCAAATAATGAATGAACTAACATGATTCCAAGTTGTTAGGCTCGTGAGCAAGTAATATTGTTGTAGCATCTGTATGTATATTGTTCACAGTTCTATACCTTATTTTGTTGTTGAGTCACAGTACTTGCTCACAGTTCTTTATATTCATGGTGAATGAACTATATTAAAGAGACTGCTATAATTAATATTTCAGGCTAAAATGGAAGAAAAGCTGGCTGCACCTGTACCAGATGGTGAGGTACCAAAGTCTGATGTGGAGATCGTTCTGATGTTCTGACTGAGAAATTCCCATCAAGCACATTCCTGAAGAATGTTGGTCTCCGTTCAAGTTCTAGTACCAAGTCCAGCAAGTCCAATGCTGCTGTTACTGCTCATGTGCATCAGCTAGAAGAGCAGCTGGAGATGTCACAACAGCAAGCACGAGCTATGCGTGAAGAAATGGCTGCCATGAAGAAGAAAGCAGCAGAAGCCGAAGCGGCACAAGCTGAACGTGACAAGTCCTTCGAACAGCTGCTGAAGAGGACTGAAGAAAACGATGCAAGGTTCCTCCACATGATGGCGATGCTTGCAGGTAAACCTACTGGGAACTAGTGGCCTCGAGGTAGCAGCACAGTTGTCCTCTGCTAGGTGAACTACCTGGGAAGATGCAAAGTTGGACATCATCTAAAGTGTTTTTTGAAGTTGTTGCTGGGAATGCTGAATGTAGTCCTGACTTGTCCATTTTAGTGAACTATTGATGTAAGGATGAATGTAATCCTTGATATGCACTCCTCCAAGTTTGCTGACAAGTTATTTTGTAATTTGGTGGTTGTTCAAATTGCTGTGTAATTTGCTATTTTCCAAATTTCTGTGTGAATTTGCCTGCAATTCGAATTGAACAAAAGAGTTAGGCCCAGAATTGGGTGGGCTAAAGTAAAAAAGTTGGAATGGGCTGTCATTGGCTGAGGCCTTTTAAAAAAGACGAGTGAAGCGGACCCTATGAAGGCCGAGGCCCATAAGTAAAATGGACCAAAAAGGGCTGAGGCCCATAAAAGAAATGGATTGCAAAAAAGGCAAAAGCCTGAAAAAATAACCAAAAAGGCTGAAAAAAGAAAAAAAATCCCGAAACTAATGGGCCCAGCCCATAGTGTTAAAAAGCTAAGGCCCATAAGATAAATGGACAGAAAAAAGCAAAAAACTCAAAAGACAAACGGATCGAAAATGGCCAAGGCCCAGAAAATAAAAGGCCAGTATTAATGGGCTCGGCCCATGTAGACAACCGAAATGGACCGGGCTGATTTCTGATCACGACGTTTTCAATTCGTCACGATTTTTCCATGTCAGACAGGCCACGTGGGATCTGATGTGGCACGGGCTGATTGGGCGTGACGATATTAGAACGTCGTAGAAGTTATGACGATGCAGTATCGTCGTAGACGATCATGACGATTACAAGTAGATGGTCATGTTGGTTGATTACTGACGCTCCGTTTTTGACAATTTATTTTTTGTCATAAAAACGTCATATATTAAAAATAATGACGATACTGTGACGAAAATGGAGTGTCACAAGTCAACATATTTCTTGTAGTGATACATGTTCACACATACTGCACTAGATGCTAATCCTATAGTTTGAGGCCATTGGATGAGGTCGAAAAAATTTCTTGGATTAGAAATGGGGTTGTTCGAACCCCATAGTTGGATTTTTTGAACCTTGATCTGTAGTACTGGGCAAAACCCAAGTTTAACCTATTTAATTATAGATTCGTAGGTTGACTTTTCTACCTTTTATTATTACTATGCAGCACATGTGTGTTTGCCCATCGAGTGAAACTCGGAGGAAGAGGGATCACTCGGAAGGAGAGAAGAAGGGAGAGCATTATGGTGTCTCCCCTTTTTCGAGTGATGATGTTGTTGTGCAGGGTTTTTCGGTCGCGACGTGCGACGAGCGAGCGAGCGAGTCAGCGAGGCCGAGAATGAGAGAGATTTTTTTTTTGTGAGAGGACAGAAGGATCTGATGGACCAGAGACACTTCAAAATACGCATCTGATGCGTCTTCTCTTGACGAAGAAGATGGCTGGGAGTTTGCGTACCTATTGCACGTGACTTGTGCTCACTCAAGTGTGGGACCTCACGCATGGGCACCACATGTAAGTGATAGACCTGTTGGTGTAAAAACTCGGTTGATTATTACAGTGCATTAGAACAAAGTTTCCTATGGATTCAAGGGTAGGAAATCCAAGTTAACTCACTTACATGACATTATTTTTTCCGTGAAGCAAAGTTAACACATCTATCAATTGGTACATTTTGGAGTGACTAAGAGGATCCAGGCTTTTATTCGTTTCACGTGTTAAACTTGTCTAAATCTTGGTCAAACCTAGGATTTGACCAAGATTCAAATGGCAGAAAATTTAAAAAAAAAAAATGAAAAACCAAAGCACATAGTCTTCTGATGTCATATAGTAAGCATTAAAGTTGATAAAGAAGGTAAAGACATATTCAAACCAGACAAATCATGTATCTACCCCCTAACCCTAAACTCGTCTTATGAAGTCAAGCATGAAGAGAAGTGGTTTGGGTTTCAAACATGGAAATTTCAAAACCTCCCAAAAGCTTCATTTTAGAGTGACTAAGAAGATCCATGCTTACCTTTTCATTTTCATATTCTAAACTTGTTTAAATCTTTGTCAATCCTAGGATCTGACCAAGATATTCAAATAGGCATAAAATTCAAAAAAAACTCAGAAAAAGGAAAAACAAAAGCATATAGTCTTCTTATGTCATATAGTAAGCATTCAAGTTGATAAACAAGGTCTAGACATATTCAAACCAGACAAATAATCTATATATGTACCCCTAACCCTAAACTCTGTCTTAATTATGAAGTCAAGCATGAAGAGAAGTGGTTTTGGGTTTCAAACATGGAAATTTGACTAAGAAGGATCCATGCTTAACATTTTATTTTCATGTTTTAAACTTGTTTAAATCTTGGTCAAACCTAGGATTTGACCAAGATTCAAATGGGCAAATTTAAAAAATCAAAAAAATGAAAAACCAAAGTACATAGTCTTCTTATGGCATATAGTAAGCATTCAAGTTGTTAAACAAGGTCTAGACATATTCGAACCAAATCATGTATCTATACCCCTAACCCCTAAACTCTATATATCTTATGAAGTCAAGCATGAAGAGACGTGGTTTTGGGTTTTAAACATGGAAATTTCAAAAACCTCCCAAATTAAAGCTTCATTTTAATTAGAGTGACTAATAAGGATACATGCTTCCCTTCTCATTTTCATGTTTAAACTTGTTTAAATCTTGGTCAAACCTAGGATTTGACCAAGATTCAAATGGGCATAAAAATTCAGAAAAAATCAAAAGAATGAAAAACCAAAGCACATAGCATTCTTATGTCATATAGTAAGCATTCAAGTTGATAAACAAGTTCTAGACATATTCAAACCAGAAAAATCATGTATATATCCTAACCCTAAACTCTGTCTTATGAAGTCAAGCATGAAGAGAAGTGATTTTGGGTTTCAAACATGGAAATTTCAAAAAAACCAAAAGCTTCATTTTAGGGAGACTAAGAAGGATCCATGCTTACCATTTTATTTTCATGTTTTAAACTTGTTTAAATCTTGGTCAAACCTAGGATTTGACCAAGATTAATTTAGAAAATTAAAAAAAATCAAAGGAATGAAAAACCAAAGTACATAGTCTTCTTATGGCATATAGTAAGCATTCAAGTTGTTAAACAAGGTCTAGACATATTCAAACCAGACAAATCATGTATCTATACCCCTAACTCCTAAACTCTATATATCTTATGAAGTCAAGCATGAAGAGACGTGGTTTTGGGTATCAAACATGGAAATTTCAAAAACCTCCCAGAAGGCTCATTTTAGAGTGACTAAGAAGGATCCATGCTTACCTTTTCCTTTTTATATTTTAAACTTGTTTAAATCATTGTCAAACCTAGGATTTGACCAAGATACAAATGGGCACAAAATAAAAAAATCAGAAAAATGAAAAACAAAAGCACATAGTCTTCATATGTCATATCGTATGCATTCAAGTTGATAAACAAGGTCTAGATATATCAAAAACGAATCATGTATCTACCCACTATCGATCTTATGAAGTCTAGCATGAAGAGAATTCGTTTTGTGTTTCAAACATGGAAATTTCAAGAACATCCCAAAATCTTCTTTTTTTATAGAGTCGTTACTAAGATGGATCTAGGCTTACCTTTTCATTTTCATGTTTTAAACTTGTTTAAATCATGGTCAAATCTAGGATTTGACCAAGATTCAAGTGGGCATAAAATAAAAAAACCAAAGCACATATATAGTCTTCTTATGTCATATAGTAAGCATATATTGAAGTTGATAAACAAGGTCTAGATATATTCAAACTAGACAAATCATGTATCTAACCCCTAACCCAGCCCTAAACTCTGTCTTAATTATGAAGTCAAGCATGAAGAGGAGTGGTTTTGGGTTTCAAACATGGAAAATTCTTGGATTAGAAATGGGGTGTTCGAACCCCGTAGTTGGATTTTTTGAACCTTGATCTGTAGTACTGGGCAAAACCCAAGTTTAACCTATTTAATTATATCCACCGCAAAAAAAACCTATTTAATTATAGATTCGTAGGTTGATTTTTCTACCTTCTATTATTACTATGCAGCACATGTGTGTTTGCCCGTCGAGTGAAACTCAGAGGAAGAGGGTTCACTCGGAAGGAGAGAAGAAGGGAGAGCATTATGGTGTCTCCCCTATTTCAGGTGATGATGTTGACTATTGTGCTAGGTTTTTCAGTGCGCAGGACGTGCGAGCGAGCGAGCGAGCGAGTCGAGCGAGGCCGAGAATGAGAGAGATTTGTTTTTTTTTGTGAGAGGGAGAACCGAAGGATCCTGAAGGACCCAGAGACTTCCAATACGCATCTGATGCGTCTTCTCTTGACGAAGAAGATGGTGGGAGTTTGCGTACCTATTGCACGTGACTTGTGCTCACTGAAGTGTGGGACCTCAAGCGTGGGCACCACACGTAAGTGACAGACCTGTTGGTGTAAAAACTCGGTTGATTATAGTGCATTAGAACAAAGTTTCCTATGGATTCAAGGGTAGGAAATCCAAGTTAACTCATTTACATGACATTATTTTTTCCGTGAAGCAAAGTTAACACATCTATCAATTGGTACATTTTGGAGTGACTAAGAGGATCCAGGCTTACCCTTCCATTTTCATGTTCTAAACTTGTTTAAATCGTGGTTAAACCTAGGATTTGACCAAGATTCAAATGGGCATAAAAATTCAGAAAAAATCAAAAGAATGAAAAACCAAAGCACATAGCATTCTTATGTCATATAGTAAGCATTCAAGTTGATAAACAAGGTCTAGACATATTCAAACCAGAAAAATCATGTATATATCTATACCTAATAATATAGGAGCTAAGGTTTCTGCCAAAATTTTCGTCCAAGTTTTCGTTGGACCATTTTGCCCTCCCACCAAATCACTTAATACTGCACCATGCCATGGTACCGGTTTGATATTTTTTTTCGTCCAATGGAACCAGAACTCGCCTCATGGCTTCCTCCTTCGTTTTGCACTCGAACCAGGACGCATAATCCCAGTTAATTTTGGTTTAATTTCTTGCCTTCTCTCCACGAAGATCCCCCCATATATAGCCTCTCTACTCTGCCCGTGAATCCAACAGAGACCCTAGAAAAAATCCGATTGAATCGCTTGGATGAACCCGCCGCGGAAGCTGGCGGCTGCGCCGGGGTGCCTGATGCGGTGATCTAGAGAGCACGAGAGACATCAGGGAGTGGGGAAAAAGAACTAGCACGAGGATGAATATGCCAAGTTCGGGTTGATCGGAGGAGCCGCGTGGGCGGAGCCATGGTCCACGGCGGCATGGACAAAGCACACAAACGGGGGAAGGAAGCTCGGGTGTGCGCGCAGGTGCTCTGTGAGGACTTCTCAAGCTTCAGGAGTACCGGTTCGCTTCTTCCTTCTCTTCCCACCCGACCGAACTTCTCCTGGAGGTGAAATTCGAATCGTTCTTCCCCAACCGGCCGCCAGCCCTCGATCTCCAGCGAGCGGCGCAACCGGCCTCCTCCTGCGGAAGGAATGGAACAACCCATCTCCGATCTACCATCTCCAAGTGGTGGTCGAGAGCCTTGTCTCCTGTGTCTCTTGATTTGGTCGCCGCCTCCCGTGGATTTGCCGCCGTCGTCAGCTCGTCACCGCGTCGAGCTGCTCTACTCCATGGGGAGGCTCCCTGCGCTGTTCCCAACCATCAACCGCTAGAATGCATGTGAACATGAGGCGGCGGGCGGGAGGCCATGGCAGCACAGCGCGAAGCTTGCTGTCGCAGCGGCGGGAGGACCGTGGCTGCGCGGAGTTCCCGGTGGCAGTGGCGGCTCGGAGATCGCTGGCGCAGCGATGGGATGCAGAAACTAGGGGAATCAGAAGAGCTTGCCTTCAGACTCAATCGAGAAAATCGATGGCCTGGAGAGGAACTTGTGGCTCAGCGGTGGGCAGTGACGACTGAAAGTACTGGCGTTGGTTGGTTCCCTGTTTTGTTGTTGCTGATTTAGATCACAGGCTTACTGAGTCAATCCCATAAAAGAAATTGTTTGTTTGTGCAGCTGTCCATGGAGCTTCGCCAGCTTCATGAGAAGCACTCGCGAGCCCGCTGGTGCTAGGCTTCTATTCTGATGAGGTCGATGGATCTACATGCGTAAGCATTCAAAGAAACAGAGAACCGGCAGATAAGAATAGCACTAAAGAATGATGGGTTCGTATTTCCCAGGCCTGGAACAATCTCTGCTTTGGATCGTGTCTTGCGTAGGCTCACCGTGCTGGATCCGCATGTCTAACTAGCGGCTGCTCACATGCTGGCGGAGGCAAGACCTTGCCGCATCGAGTGCGCCTCTTCACTCCATATCGTCCTCCATGGAGGCGTCGTGGGAACTGCTATACAGTTCCATGGTTGCCTGGACGTTATTCCCATCAGTGTTTGCTCATTCGTTATCGATGTTGTTGTGCGCTTGCGTGTTGTCTCCCGAAGGAGTGTCCCGGGCGGTCGTGATCCCCTGGTACGTGATCAAGCAATTCCCCTTTTCCTTGCCTGCTAGCTAGCACCGCTGGGAGTAGATGCTCTCTGAACTCTAGATTGCATTCACATTGTTTGTGTTCTAGAGCCATCTTGGTTTCCCTATTCCTAGCAATTACACTGAAATTTTGATACTAATTCAGGTACAGGGAGAAGAACTGCTGGTTTGATGAAGTTAAAGTCAACTACAAATCATCTATATTGTGGTAGAATTCAGATGACAGTTTCATCAGTTATGCCATTTAATTTTTAGATTGTGAGCATTATTTTCTTCTGAAGAAATATTCGTTGTGAGTAGTTTCAGAGTAGCTGATGCATTTGAGCTATTTTAGATGGCCACACTTATTTCGTGCACAAGAGTAAACTGTTGTAATTTGTTTTTTCATGTTTGTGACAACATTGATTTAAAGAACATGCAGATCGGTCAGGCTGGAATAGGGCTAAGGAGTTCATCCACATGTTTTACTCGGCGACAATGGCAATAGAGTCCCGGGCAAGATATGATTTTCACCATTTCTCGTTTAAAATTCATGTTATGTGATTTTCACTATTGCGATGTACAAAAAGACATGTCGATCAAGAACTCTATGCATTGGATTGACGTAAGGATTTGAAAATACTGAAATGTTAGTTCATTTAATTTTAGGTTGCGCCGTAGCAACGCACGGGTTTTTTGCTAGTCTACCCCTAACTCTGAACTCTGTCTTATGAAGTCAAGCATGAAGAGAAGTGGTTTTGGGTTTCAAACATGAAAATTTCAAAAAAACCCAAAAGCTTCATTTTAGGGAGACTAAGAAGGATCCATGCTTACCATTTTATTTTCATGTTTTAAACTTGTTTAAATCTTGGTCAAACCTAGGATTTGACCAAGATTCAAATTGAGAAAATTAAAAAAAATCACAAAAATGAAAACCAAAGTACATAGTCTTCTTATGGCATATAGTAAGCATTCAAGTTGTTAAACAAGGTCTAGACATATTCAAACCAGACAAATCATGTATCTATACCCCTAACCCCTAAACTCTATATATCTTATGAAGTCAAGCATGAAGAGAAGTGGTTTTGGGTTTCAAACATGGAAATTTCAAAAACCTCCCAAAAGCTTCATTTTAGAGTGACTAAGAAGGATCCATGCTTACCTTTTCGTTTCATATTTTAAACTTGTTTAAATCATTGTCAACCCTAGGATTTGACCAAGATACAAATGGGCACAAAATAAAATAAAAATCAGAAAAATGAAAAACAAAAGCACATAGTCTTCATATGTCATATCGTAAGCATTCAAGTTGATAAACAAGGTCTAGGTATATCCAAACCAGACAAATCATGTATCTACCCCCTGTCGATCTTATGAAGTCTAGCATGAAGAGAATTCGTTTTGGGTTTCAAACATGGAAATTTCAAGAACATCCCAAAAGCTTATTTTTTTAGAGTCGTTACTAAGAAGGATCTAGGCTTACCTTTTCATTTTCATGTTTTAAACTTGTTTAAATCATGGTCAAATCTAGGATTTGACCAAGATTCAAGTGGGCATAAAATAAAAAAAATGAAAAAATGAAAAACCAAAGCACATATATAGTCTTCTTATGTCATATAGTAAGCATATATTGAAGTTGATAAACAAGGTCTAGACATATTAAAACTAGACAAATCATGTATCTACCCCTAGCCCTAAACTCTGTCTTATGAAGTCGAGCATGAAGAGAAGTGGTTTTGGGTTTCAAACATGGAAATTTCAAAAACCTATCAAAAGCTTCATTTCAGAGTGACTAAGAAGGATCCATGCTTACCTATCAAGTCCCCTGTTCCATACATAACTGATGTTGAATGGCAAAATCTGACCACGCTGTGGTCAACTCCAAGACACAAGGTTTGTTCGTTGCTTTCTCCTGTCCATGCAACCCAAGTGTTTTTCTTTATTGTTGGAAAATATGCTTGTTGTGTATGTGTATCTGTTCAGTTTTGCTCTAGTTATCTAGTTGACTTGCTAAGCATGCATTTTGGTTGGCCTGTAGATGACTTGTGAGAAGAACACTGCGAATCGGAAAAAAGTCAAGTTTGGGCAGAAAACCGGTTCTCGCTGCTATGTTGCGCATGTGCATGCAATTGTAAGATCCACATTGCTGTTTTCTTTAGTTTGTATCTTTTTGACACACAAGCTTATGGTTGGATACTTGTTGAAAACATTTCAGAAGGAGGAACGCAAGGAAAGCACTGTGCAGTTGAAATATTCAAGGCCACCCACGACAGCAAGAAAGTTGGCTTCTTGGCCGACGTCCAAGATGCTATAGTAAGTCACACTTGCTCTTTGTATGTTTCAGCTGTTCTGTGGATGGTGAGCAGGTCTCATATATCAGCCCAAATGCTCCAAATTTCGTGCAATATGTAGTTGGTAGATGCTACCAGTTCATGAACTGTATTCTTGATAGTCTTTATTTTGTTGGAGCATTCTTGGATTGATCTGTTATTTTCCCACATTGGTTGTATTGTCGATGCATGTACTCGTCATGTCTGCTAGGATCACTTAGTTTCCATACTTGCCCTGCTGCAACTATGTATTGCTTTTTTGTGCAAATAATGAATGAACTAACATGATTCCAAGTTGTTAGGCTCGTGAGCAAGTAATATTGTTGTAGCATATGTATGTATATTGTTCACAGTTCTATACCTTATTTTGTTGTTGAGTCACAGTACTTGCTCACAGTTCTTTATATTCATGGTGAATGAACTATATTAATGAGACTGCTATAATTAATATTTCAGGCTAAAATGGAAGAAAAGCTGGCTGCACCTGTACAGATGGTGAGGTACCAAAGTCTGATGTGGAGATCGTTTCGATGTTGATGAGAAATGCCCATCAAGCACATTCTGAAGAATGTTGGTCTCCGTTCAAGTTCTAGTACCAAGTCCAGCAAGTCCAATGCTGCATTACTGCTCATGTGCATCAGCTAGAAGAGCAGCTGGAGATGTCACAACAGCAAGCACGAGCTATGCGTGAAGAAATGGCTGCCATGAAGAAAGCAGCGAAGCCGAAGCGGCACAAGCTGAACGTGACAAGTCCTTCGAACAGCTGCTGAAGAGGAAGAAAACGATGCAAGGTTCCTCCACATGATGGCGATGCTTGCAGGTAAACCTACTGGGAACTAGTGGCCTCGAGGTAGCAGCAGGTTGTCCTCTGCTAGGTGAACTACGGGAAGATGCAAAGTTGGACATCATCTAAAGTGTTTTTTGAAGTTGTTCTGGGAATGCTGAATGTAGTCTGACTTGTCCATTTTAGTGAACTATTGATGTAAGGCTGAATGTAATCCTTGATATGCACTCCTCCAAGTTTGCTGACAAGTTATTTTGTAATTTGGTGGTTGTTCAAATTGCTGTGTAATTTGCTATTTTCCAAATTTCGTGTGAATTTGCCTGCAATTCGAATTGAACAAAAGAGTTAGGCCCAGAATTGGGTGGGCTAAAGTAAAAAAGTTGGAATGGGCTGTCATTGGCTGAGGCCTTTTAAAAAAGACGAGTGAAGCGGACCCTATGAAGGCCGAGGCCCATAAGTAAAATGGACCAAAAAGGGCTGAGGCCCATAAAAGAAATGGATTGCAAAAAAGGCAAAAGCCTGAAAAAATAACCAAAAAGGCTGAAAAAAGAAAAAAATCCGAAACTAATGGGCCCAGCCCATAGTGTTAAAAAGCTAAGGCCCATAAGATAAATGGACAGAAAAAAGCAAAAAACTCAAAAGACAAACGGATCGAAAATGGCCAAGGCCCAGAAAATAAGGCCGTATTAATGGGCTCGGCCCATGTAGACAACCGAAATGGATCGGGCTGATTTCTGATCACGATGTTTTCAATTCGTCACGATTTTGCCATGTCAGACAGGCCACGTGGGATCTGATGTGGCACGGGCTGATTGGGCGTGACGATATTAGAACGTCGTAGAAGTTATGACGATGCAATATCGTCGTGAGCGATCATGCGATTACAAGTAGATGGTCATGTTGGTTGATTATTGACGCTCCGTTTTTGACAATTTATTTTTTGTCATAAAAACGTCATATATTAAAAATAATGATGATCTTGACGAAAATGGAGTGTCGCAAGTCAACATATTTCTTGTAGTGATACATGTTCACACATCTGCACTAGATGCTAATCCTATAGTTTGAGGCCATTGGATGAGGTCGAAAAAATTCTTGGATTAGAAATGGGGTTGTTCGAACCCCATAGTTGGATTTTTTGAACCTTGATCTGTAGTACTGGGCAAAACCCAAGTTTAACCTATTTAATTATAGATTCGTAGGTTGACTTTTCTACCTTTTATTATTACTATGCAGCACATGTGTGTTTGCCCATCGAGTGAAACTCGGAGGAAGAGGGATCACTCGGAAGGAGAGAAGAAGGGAGAGCATTATGGTGTCTCCCCTTTTTCAGGTGATGATGTTGACTGTTGTGCAGGGTTTTTCAGTGCGCAGGACGTGCGGCAGCGAGCGAGCGAGTCAGCGAGGCCGAGAATGAGAGAGATTTGTTTTTTTTTGTGAGAGGGACAACCGAAGGATCCTGAAGGACCCACAGACTTCCAATACGCATCCTGATGCGTCTTCTCTTGACGAAGAAGATGGCTGGGAGTTTGCGTACCTATTGCACGTGACTTGTGCTCACTCAAGTGTGGGACCTCACGCATGGGCACCACATGTAAGTGATAGACCTGTTGGTGTAAAAACTCGGTTGATTATTACAGTGCATTAGAACAAAGTTTCCTATGGATTCAAGGGTAGGAAATCCAAGTTAACTCATTTACATGACATTATTTTTTCCGTGAAGCAAAGTTAACACATCTATCAATTGGTACATTTTGGAGTGACTAAGAGGATCCAGGCTTACTTATTCGTTTTCACGTGTTAAACTTGTCTAAATCTTGGTCAAACCTAGGATTTGACCAAGATTCAAATGGGCGGAAAATTCAAAAAAAAGAAAAATGAAAAACCAAAGCACATAGTCTTATATGTCATATAGTAAGCATTAAAGTTGATAAAGAAGGTAAAGACATATTCAAACCAGATAAATCATGTATCTACCCTAACCCTAAACTCTGTCTTATGAAGTCAAGCATGAAGAGAAGTGGTTTTGGGTTTCGAACATGGAAATTTCAAAACCTCCCAAAAGCTTCATTTTAGAGTGACTAAGAAAGATCCATGCTTACCTTTTCATTTTCATATTCTAAACTTGTTTAAATCTTTGTCAATCCTAGGATCTGACCAAGATATTCAAATAGGCATAAAATTCACACAAAAAAACTCAGAAAAAGGAAAAACAAAAGCATATAGTCTTCTTATGTCATATAGTAAGCATTCAAGTTGATAAACAAGGTCTAGACATATTCAAACCAGACAAATAATCTATATATGTACCCCTAACCCTAAACTATGTCTTAATTATGAAGTCAAGCATGAAGAGAAGTGGTTTTGGGTTTCAAACATGGAAATTTCGGGAGACTAAGAAGGATCCATGCTTAACATTTTATTTTCATGTTTTAAACTTGTTTAAATCTTGGTCAAACCTAGGATTTGACCAAGATTCAAATGGGAGAAAATTAAAAAAAAATCAAAAAATGAAAAACCAAAGTACATAGTCTTCTTATGGCATATAGTAAGCATTCAAGTTGTGAAACAAGGTCTAGACATATTCGAACCAGACATGTATCTATACCCCTAACCCCTAAACTCTATATATCTTATGAAGTCAAGCATGAAGAGACGTGGTTTTGGGTTTTAAACATGGAAATTTCAAAAACCTCCCAAAAAGCTTCATTTTAATTAGAGTGACTAATAAGGATACATGCTTCCCTTCTCATTTTCATGTTTAAACTTGTTTAAATCTTGGTCAAACCTAGGATTTGACCAAGATTCAAATGGGCATAAAAATTCAGAAAAAATCAAAAGAATGAAAAACCAAAGCACATAGCATTCTTATGTCATATAGTAAGCATTCAAGTTGATAAACAAGTTCTAGACATATTCAAACCAGAAAAATCATGTATATATCTACCCCTAACCCTAAACTTTTTTATTATGAAGTCAAGCATGAAGAGAAGTGATTTTGGGTTTCAAACATGGAAATTTCAAAAAAAAAAACCAAAAGCTTCATTTTAGGGAGACTAAGAAGGATCCATGCTTACCATTTTATTTTCATGTTTTAAACTTGTTTAAATCTTGGTCAAATGTAGGATTTGACCAAGATTCAAATTGGCAGAAAATTAAAAAAAATCAAAGGAATGAAAAACCAAAGTACATAGTCTTCTTATGGCATATAGTAAGCATTCAAGTTGTTAAACAAGGTCTAGACATATTCAAACCAGACAAATCATGTATCTATACCCCTAACCCCTAAACTCTATATATCTTATGAAGTCAAGCATGAAGAGACGTGGTTTTGGGTATCAAACATGGAAATTTCAAAAACCTCCCAAAAGGCTCATTTTAGAGTGACTAAGAAGGATCCATGCTTACCTTTTCCTTTTTATATTTTAAACTTGTTTAAATCATTGTCAAACCTAGGATTTGACCAAGATACAAATGGGCACAAAATAAAAAAAATCAGAAAAATGAAAAACAAAAGCACATAGTCTTCATATGTCATATCGTATGCATTCAAGTTGATAAACAAGGTCTAGGTATATCCAAACCAGACGAATCATGTATCTACCCACTATCGATCTTATGAAGTCTAGCATGAAGAGAATTCGTTTTGTGTTTCAAACATGGAAATTTCAAGAACATCCCAAAATCTTCATTTTAGAGTGACTAAGAAGGATCTAGGCTTACCTTTTCATTTTCATGTTTTAAACTTGTTTAAATCATGGTCAAATCGATCTAGGGTTGACCAAGATTCAAGTGGGCATAAAATAAAAAAAACCAAAGCACATATATAGTCTTCTTATGTCATATAGTAAGCATATATTGAAGTTGATAAACAAGGTCTAGATATATTCAAACTAGACAAATCATGTATCTAACCCCTAACCCAGCCCTAAACTCTGTCTTAATTATGAAGTCAAGCATGAAGAGGAGTGGTTTTGGGTTTCAAACATGGAAAATTCTTGGATTAGAAATGGGGTTGTTCGAACCCCGTAGTTGGATTTTTTGAACCTTGATCTGTAGTACTGGGCAAAACCCAAGTTTAACCTATTTAATTATATATTCGTAGTTTAACCTATTTAATTATAGATTCGTAGGTTGATTTTTCTACCTTTTTATTATTACTATGCAGCACATGTGTGTTTGCCCGTCGAGTGAAACTCGGAGGAAGAGGGATCACTCGGAAGGAGAGAAGAAGGGAGAGCATTATGGTGTCTCCCCTTTTTCGGGTGATGATGTTGATTATTGTGCAAGGTTTTTCAGTGCGCGGGACGAGCGAGCGAGCGAGCGAGTCGAGCGAGGCCGAGAATGAGAGAGAGTTTTTTTTTGTGAGAAGGGAGAACCGAAGGATCCTGAAGGACAGAGACTTCCAATACGCATCCTGATGCGTCTTCTCTTGACGAAGAAGATGGCTGGGAGTTTGCGTACCTATTGCACGTGACTTGTGCTCACTGAAGTGTGGGACCTCAAGCGTGGGCACCACACGTAAGTGACAGACCTGTTGGTGTAAAAACTCGGTTGATTATTATAGTGCATTAGAACAAAGTTTCCTATGGATTCAAGGGTAGGAAATCCAAGTTAACTCATTTACATGACATTATTTTTTCCATGAAGCAAAGTTAACACATCTATCAATTGGTACATTTTGGAGTGACTAAGAGGATCCAGGCTTACCTTTCCATTTTCATGTTCTAAACTTGTTTAAATCTTGGTTAAACCTAGGATTTGACCAAGATTCAAATGGGCATAAAAATTCAGAAAAAATCAAAAGAATGAAAAACCAAAGCACATAGCATTCTTATGTCATATAGTAAGCATTCAAGTTGATAAACAAGGTCTAGACATATTCAAACCAGAAAAATCATGTATATATCTATACCTAATAATAAAGGAGCTAAGGTTTCTGCCAAAATTTTCGTCCAAGTTTTCGTTGGACCATTTTGCCCTCCCACCAAATCACTTAATACTGCACCATGCCATGGTACCGGTTTGATATTTTTTTCGTCCAATGGAACCAGAACTCGCCTCATGGCTTCCTCCTTCGTTTTGCAACCAGGACGCCTAATCCCAGTTAATTTTGGTTTAATTTCTTGCCTTCTCTCCACGAAGATCCCCCCATATATAGCCTCTACTCTGCCCGTGAATCCAACGAGACCCTAGAAAAAATCCGATTGAATCGCTTGGATGAACCCGCCGCGGAAGCTGGCGGCTGCGCGGGTGCCTGATGCGGCGATCTAGAGAGCACGAGAGACATCAGGGAGTGGGGAAAAAGAACTAGCACGAGGATGAATATGCCAAGTTCGGGTTGATCGGAGGAGCCGCGTGGGCGAAGCCATGGTCCACGGCGGCATGGACAAAGCACACAAACGGGGAAGGAAGCTCGGGTGTGCGCGGTGCTCTGTGAGGACTTCTCAAGCTTCGAGTACCGGTTCGCTTCTTCCTTCTCTTCCCACCGAACTTCTCCTCGAGGTGAAATTCGAATCGTTCTTCCCCAACCGGCCGCCAGCCCTCGATCTCCAGCGAGCGGCGCAACCGGCCTCCTCCTGCGGAAGGAATGGAACAACCCATCTCCGATCTACCATCTCCAAGTGGTGGTCGAGAGCCTTGTCTCCGTGTCTCTTGATTTGGTCGCCGCCTCCCGTGGATTTGCCGCCGTCGTCAGCTCGTCACCGCGTCGAGCTGCTCTACTCCATGGGGAGGCTCCTGCGCTGTTCCCAACCATCAACCGCTAGAATGCATGTGAACATGAGGCGGCGGGCGGGAGGCCATGGCAGCACAGCGCGAAGCTTGCTGTCGCAGCGGCGGGAGGACCGTGGCTGCGCGGAGTTCCCGGTGGCAGTGGCGGCTCGGAGATCGCTGGCGCAGCGATGGGATGCAGAAACTAGGGGAATCAGAAGAGCTTGCCTTCAGACTCAATCGAGAAAATCGATGGCTGGAGAGGAACTTGTGGCTCGCGGTGGGCGTGACGACGAAAATCTGGCGTTGGTTGGTTCCCCTGTTTTGTTGTTGCTGATTTAGATCACAGGCTTACTGAGTCAATCCCATAAAAGAAATTGTTTGTTTGTGCAGCTGTCCATGGAGCTTCGCCAGCTTCACGAGAAGCACTCGCGAGCCCGCTGGTGCTAGGCTTCTATTCTGATGAGGTCGATGGATCTACATGCGTAAGCATTCAAAGAAACAGAGAACCGGCAGATAAGAATAGCACTAAAGAATGATGGGTTCGTATTTCCCAGGCCTGGAACAATCTCTGCTTTGGATCGTGTCTTGCGTAGGCTCGCCGTGCTGGATCCGCATGTCTAACTAGCGGCTGCTCACATGCTGGCGGAGGCAAGACCTTGCCGCATCGAGTGCGCCTCTTCACTCCATATCGTCCTCCATGGAGGCGTCGTGGAACTGTGCTATACAGTTCCATGGTTGCCTGGACGTTATTCCCATCAGTGTTTGCTCATTCGTTATCTGATGTTGTTGTGCGCTTGCGTGTTGTCTCCAGAAGGAGTGTCCTGGGCGGTCGTGATCCCTGTACGTGATCAAGCAATTCCCCTTTTCCTTGCCTGCTAGCTACCGTTGGGAGTAGATGCTCTCGAACTCTAGATTGCATTCACATTGTTTGTGTTCTAGAGCCATCTTGGTTTCCCTATTCCTAGCAATTACACTGAAATTTTGATACTAATTCAGGTACAGGGAGAAGAACTGCTGGTTTGATGAAGTTAAAGTCAACTACAAATCAACTATATTGTGGTAGAATTCAGATGACAGTTTCATCAGTTATGCCATTTAATTTTTAGATTGTGAGCATTATTTTCTTCGAAGAAATATTCGTTGTGAGTAGTTTCAGAGTAGCTGATGCATTTGAGCTATTTTAGATGGCCACACTTATTTCGTGCACAAGAGTAAACTATTGTAATTTGTTTTTTCATGTTTGTGACAACATTGATTTAAAGAACATGCAGATCGGTCAGGCTGGAATAGGGCTAAGGAGTTCATCCACATGTTTTACTCGGCGACAATGGCAATAGAGTCCCGGGCAAGATATGATTTTCACCATTTCTCGTTTAAAATTCATGTTATGTGATTTTCACTATTGCGATGTACAAAAAGACATGTCGATCAAGAACTCTATGCATTGGATTGACGTAAGGATTTGAAAATACTGAAATGTTAGTTCATTTAATTTTAGGTTGCGCCGTAGCAACGCAGGGTTTTTGCTAGTCTACCCTAACTCGAACTGTCTTATGAAGTCAAGCATGAAGAGAAGTGGTTTTGGGTTTCAAACATGGAAATTTCAAAAAAACCCAAAAGCTTCATTTTAGGGAGACTAAGAAGGATCCATGCTTACCATTTTATTTTCATGTTTTAAACTTGTTTAAATCTTGGTCGAACCTAGGATTTGACCAAGATTCAAATTGGCAGAAAATTAAAAAAAATCACAAAAATGAAAAACCAAAGTACATAGTCTTCTTATGGCATATAGTAAGCATTCAAGTTGTTAAACAAGGTCTAGACATATTCAAACCAGACAAATCATGTATCTATACCCCTAAACTCTATATATCTTTTGAAGTCAAGCATGAAGAGACGTGGTTTTGGGTTTCAAACATGGAAATTTCAAAAACCTCCCAAAGGCTTCATTTTAGAGTGACTAAGAAGGATCCATGCTTACCTTTTCCGTTTCATATTTTAAACTTGTTTAAATCATTGTCAACCCTAGGATTTGACCAAGATACAAATGGGCACAAAATAAAATAAAAATCAGAAAAATGAAAAACAAAAGCACATAGTCTTCATATGTCATATCGTAAGCATTCAAGTTGATAAACAAGGTCTAGGTATATCCAAACCAGACAAATCATGTATCTACCCCCTGTCGATCTTATGAAGTCTAGCATGAAGAAGAAATTCGTTTTGGGTTTCAAACATGGAAATTTCAAGAACATCCCAAAAGCTTAATTTTAGAGTGACTAAGAAGGATCTAGGCTTACCTTTTCATTTTCATGTTTTAAACTTGTTTAAATCATGGTCAAATCTATCTAGGATTTGACCAAGATTCAAGTGGGCATAAAATAAAAAAATGAAAAAATGAAAAACCAAAGCACATATATAGTCTTCTTATGTCATATAGTAAGCATATATTGAAGTTGATAAACAAGGTCTAGACATATTAAAACTAGACAAATCATGTATCTACCCCCTAACCCAGCCCTAAACTCTGTCTTAATTATGAAGTCGAGCATGAAGAGAAGTGGTTTTGGGTTTCAAACATGGAAATTTCAAAAACCTATCAAAAGCTTCATTTCAGAGTGACTAAGAAGGATCCATGCTTACCTTTTCATTTTCATATTTTAAACTTGTTTAAATCATTGTCAAACCTAGGATTTGACCAAGATTCAAGTGGGCATAAAATTAAAAAAATCAGAAAAACGAAAAACAAGCACATACTCTTCTTATGTCATATATTAAGCATTAAAGTTGATAAACAAGGTTTAGACATATTCAAACCAGACAAATCATGTATCTACCCCTAACCCTAAACTCGGTCTTATGAAGTCTAGCATGAAGAGAAGTCGTTTTGGGTTTCAAACGTTTAAGCCAAAAGCCCCATTTCAAATATTTCAAACTTATTCAAATTTGGTTCAAATTTGAAAGACATACAAGTTATAGCACACATAGTGCATACATGTTCACACATACTGCACTAGATGCTAACCCTATAGTTTGAGGCCATTGGATGAGGTCGAAAAAAAATTGGATTAGAAATGGGGTTGTTCGAACCCCGTAGTTGGATTTTTGAACCTTGATCTGTAGTACTGGGCAAAACCCAAGTTTAACCTATTTAATTATAGATTCGTAGGTTGATTTTTCTACCTTTTATTATTACTATGCAGCACATGTGTGTTTGCCCGTCGAGTGAAACTCGGAGGAAGAGGGATCACTCGGAAGGAGAGAAGAAGGGAGAGCATTATGGTGTCTCCCCTTTCTCAGGTGATGATGTTGACTGTTGTGCAGGGTTTGTCAGTGCGCAGGACGTGCGAGCGAGCGAGTCGAGCGAGGCCGAGAATGAGAGAGATTTGTTTTTTGTGAGAGGGACAACCGAAGGATCCTGAAGGACCCAGAGACTTCCAATACGCATCCTGATGCGTCTTCTCTTGACAAAGAAGATGGCTGGGAGTTTGCGTACCTATTGCACGTGACTTGTGCTCACTGAAGTGTGGGACCTCACTTGTACTTTACCCTAAAATCTGTCTTATGAAGTCAAGCATGAAGAGAAGTGGTTTTGGGTTTCAAACATGGAAATTTCAAAAAAAAAACCAAAAGCTTCATTTTAGGGAGACTAAGAAGGATCCATGCTTACCATTTTATTTTCATGTTTTAAACTTGTTTAAATCTTGGTCAAACCTAGGATTTGACCAAGATTCAAATGGCAGAAAATTAAAAAAAATCAAAAAAAATGAAAAACCAAAGTACATAGTCTTCTTATGGCATATAGTAAGCATTCAAGTTGTTAAACAAGGTCTAGACATATTCAAACCAAACAAATCATGTATCTATACCCCTAACCCCTAAACTCTATATATCTTATGAAGTCAAGCATGAAGAGACGTGGTTTTGGGTTTCAAACATGGAAATTTCAAAAACCTCCCAAAATCTTCATTTTAATTAGAGTGACTAAGAAGGATACATGCTTCCCTTCTCATTTTCATGTTTTAAACTTGTTTAAATCTTGGTCAAACCTAGGATTTGACCAAGATTCAAATGGGCATATAAAATTCAGAAAAAATCAAAATAATGAAAAACCAAAGCACATAGCATTCTTATGTCATATAGTAAGCATTCAAGTTGATAAACAAGGTCTAGACATATTCAAACCAAACAAATCATGTATCTATACCCCTAACCCCTAATTAAACTCTATATATCTTATGAAGTCAAGCATGAAGAGACGTGGTTTTGGGTTTCAAACATGGAAATTTCAAAAACCTCCCAAAACTTCATTTTAATTAGAGTGACTAAGAAGGTGTTATCACCGGATTTTGGCCAAATCAGGAGATGGGCCGTAAGTGAAGATGGGCTTGAAGGATATACACGTGGAGCGTCTTTGAAGCGGCCTTGCACGAAGAGTTTGGGCTAGATTGCCGTGTATATGTAAAATATAGTAGATCACATCTTAGTTTAGAATTAACAGATAGAGTTTACCCGTGCACGGTTAGGTGCACGTCCAAATTAGAAAGTCCCTTGGACTATAAATATGTATCTAGGGTTATCGAGAAAGGAGGACAATCACGTTCACAACAAACACAAACCAGGCGCATCGCCACCCCTTGTTTCGAGGGTTTCTTCCGGGTAAGCATCATGCTGCCTAGATCGCATCTTGCGATCTAGGCAGTACACGTTTATTCGTTATCTTGTGTTACTCGTGCTGAAGCGTTGTTGATGGCGAGTAGCACTATTTATCATAGGTGTTTTGGGGCTTGCATGGATGCTTTTCTTATGCATATTTGCTTAGCTATGCTGTCCCTCGATATCTAGCTGCCCTTATACCTATCTAGGTGTAAGGGCAGCACCTTGCTTGTTCGTTATTTAGTAGATCCAATCTGTTATAGTTGCTCCTTGATTCTTCAAGGATTGGTTTAATATCTGTATGGTTAGGCCTTGCAAACGGGTTGAACGATCCGGTAGTGCGTAAGGTATGGTTTGTTAGTCCTAAGAGGGATGTTCCGGGAATTGACTTAATGTTGGTTTTTAGGCCTCTTTTAGGGTTAGTTTTCCATTATCTTTCGTGTCTATTAGGCTCAACTACGCGTAGGATGTTCCGATCATGCGGTGAAAACCCTAAACTGTCGTAGATTGGTTTAACTTTATATTGATCAAGCAGGAGCCCCATGTCGTAAATCCAACGTGATGGGGCGATCGGCTCTTTGAGCCGATCCACAGGGCAACCTGAGAGCCGATCGGGCTCGTATTTAATGTTTACGTGTCTACCATGCAGGAAACTAATCGAAGCAATCAACACCTTCCTGACCAGGTATAGGTCAGGTGGCACGCCCTTGCAACCGCTAGGACGTGTGCCGGAACATTGCGGGACGACGTCGAGGGACCAGGGCCCACCCAGCAGTCTTGGCAGCCTCCCGGCTCTTCGTGTTGCTTAACCACTGCTCGCCGGTGGGTTTTGGCAGGTACACATTCTGGCACGCCCGGTGGGACCATCTTCTACAACAACCACGTCAACACCTGCATCCGAGATGGCGGAAGAACAGATCAAGTATGAAGATCTGCCTCCGAGCACAAGAAGAAATACGATGAGCTCAAGGCCATCTTCGAAGCCGATCTCATCGGCTCTTTCGAGAAGACCCGTTCGCACGGGATTAGGTTCAAAGGGTTCCAACCCGAAGGCGTGTTTGAGGGTAGATCTCTCTCCTTCGGAGGACCGTACCAGAGCCCTACGCCAAGAAATTAACTATGCTGTGGCTCATTCTCTACATCGGCATTCTGAGAGCCTGGTGATACGTCCAAAACGTATCTACTTTCCCGAACACTTTTGCTATTGTTTTGCCTCTAATTTGTGTATTTTGGATACAACTAACACGGACTAACGCTGTTTTCAGCAGAACTGCTCTGGTGTCTCGTTTTTGTGCAGAAATCCAACTTTCGGGAAAATCCTCGGAATTCTTGCAGAAGGCCCTATTTTACCAAAATATTGACGGAGCCAGAAAGGGCAAGGAGGTGGAGGCCCGAGGGCCCCACACCACATGGCGGCGCGGCCCAGGGGGGGCCCGCGCGGCCATGTGGTGGCCCCCTCGGCCGGCCTCCGACGCCCCCCTTCGGACTACTTATTGGTTTCGACCTGAAAACGCACGGGGAGAAGTCGAAGTCGCCAGAAACCCTCCAGAGAGCCGCCACATCGCGAAACTCCGTCGCGGGAGCCAGAAGTCTCCGTTCTGGCACTCCGCCGGGACGGGGAATTGGAGGAGATCATCACCGCCATCACCACCAACGCCTCTCCATCGACCAGCCATGTTTCCCCCATCCATGTGTGAGTAATTCCCCCGCTGTAGGCTGAAGGGGATGGTAGGGATTGGATGAGATTGGTCATGTAATAGTCATAAGATTGTTAGGGCATAGTGCCTAGTATCCGTAGATGTCACTTTTATGATATTGTTGCAACTTGTTATGCTTAATGCTTGTCACTAGGGCCCGAGTGCCATGATCTCAGATCTGAACATGTTATTGATTCATGAAGATATTCGTTGTTTATGATCTTACCTGCAAGTTGTATACACATGTCGCTGTCCGGAACCAATGGCCCCGAAGTGACAGAAATCGGGACAACCGGAGGGGATGGTAGTGATGTGAGGATCACATGTGTTACAAGAAAAGTTGCCATGGCCGACGAAGTTGAAGTCGCGCCGTGGTTGCTGGTGTACCATGGCCGACGATTTTGGTCCCTCCGTGGTGCATGTCAAAACTTTTTTTTTCTCGTTTTTGAGGCCACCTAGCCCGACGAAAGCGGCCAAAACGTGGCGTATGGTGGCCCGGGACGTGGTGCATCTCGAAATCTCGGGTTCGCCGGCCGAGTCAACGCAAATCCGCACCGCCGAGGGATGTAGGGCCCAGATGGCAGCCTCTCTGGCATTGTTTTTTTTCTACATCGCGCCATCTCGTTCAACGAGCCGTTTACGATGCAGGATCATGGGTCCCGCATGTCATCCTCTATGAACCAAAATTCTTTCTATTCTTGGATTTTTTTGACCCCCTGATTTCTGGCTACTTCCTTTTTCTTTTGATCCCTTGCCGCCTTGGAAACGTTGAGACCGCTGCTGCTAAATGGGACCCGCATGTCATCCTCTATGTGCAATCAACTTTCTTTTCTTGGAGTTTTTTTTGGCACCTCAAATTTGGTCACTTGCCTTTTTCTTTCGATCCCCGCCTCTCAAACGGTGATACCGCTGCTGCTAACTGGGACCCGCATGTCATCCTCTATGTACTATAAAACTTTCTTTTCATGGATTATTTTTGGCACCTCAAATTTGGTCACTTGCCTTTTTCGTTCGATCCCCTGCCGCCTCTCAAACGGTGATACCGCTGCTGGGACCCGCATGTCATCCTCTATGTACTATAAAACTTTCTTTTCTGGATTATTTTTGGCACCTCAAATTTGGTCACTTGCCTTTTTCTTTCGATCCCCCGCCTCTCAAACGGTGATACCGCTGCTGCTAAACCCGCATGTCATCCTCTATGTACTATAAAACTTTCTTTTCCTGGATTATTTTTGGCACCTCAAATTTGGTCACTTGCCTTTTCTTTCGATCCTGCCGCCTCTCAAACGGTGATACCTGCTGCTAATGGGACCCGCATGTCATCCTCTATGTACTATAAAACTTTCTTTTCTTGAATTATTTTTGGCTCTGATATTTTTTCACTTGCCTTTTTCTTTCGATCACCTGCTGCCTCTCAAACGGTGATACCGCTGCTGCTAAATGGGACCCGCATGTCATACTCTATGTACTATAAAACTTTCTTTTCTTTTTTTGGCACCTCATATTTTTTCACTTGACTTTTTCTTTCGATCACTGCCGCCTCTCAAACGGTGATACCGCTGCTGCTAATGGGACCCGCATGTCATCCTCTATGTACTATAAAACTTTCTTTTCCTGGATTATTTTTGGCACCTCATATTTGGTCACTTACCTTTTTCTTTCGATCACCTGCCGCCTCTCAAACGGTGATACCGCTGCTGCTAAATGGGACCCGCATGTCATCCTCTATGTACTATAAAACTTTCTTTTCTTGAATTATTTTTGGCTCCTCATATTTGGTCACTTGCCTTTTTCTTTCGATCTCATGCCAAGTTTGAAACGTTGAGGAACCTGCTGGCTCATGGGACCCGCATGTCATCCTCTATGTACTATAAAAGTTTATTTTCTTTATTTTTTTCACCCTCTGATTTTTGGCTATTTCCTTTTTCTTTTGATCCCCTGCCGCCTTGGAAACGTATGGTAAGCTGCTGACTCATGGGACCCGCATGTCATCCTCTATGTACAATCAACTTTCTTTTTCTTTTGATCTCAAGCCGCATTTGAAACGCTGAGACCGCTGCTGCTAAATGGGACCCGCATGTCATCCTCTACGTACAATAAAGTTTCTTTTCTTGGATTATCTTTGGCTCCTGATATTTTGTCACTTGCCTTTTTCTTTCGATCTCATGCCGCCTTTGAAACGTTGAGTAAGCTGCTGGCTCATGGGTCCCGCATGTCATCCTCTACGAACAATAAAAGTTTCCTTTCTTGGAGTTATTTTTTACCCCTAATTTCTGGCTATTTGCCTTTTTCTTTTGATCTCCTGCCCCCTCTGAAACGATGAGGACGCTGTTGGCAGGTCGGTCCCACATGTCATCCTCTATGAACAATAAAAGTTTCCTTTGATGGATTTATTTTGAACCCCTCATTAATTTCTGGATATTTCCCCTGCCGCCTTGGAATCGTTGAGGATGCTGCTGCCTCATGGGTCCCGCATGTCATCCTCTCAGAACGGTAAATGTTTATTTTCTTGGATTTTGTGACCAAACGATTTTTGGCTTATTTTTTCTTTCGATCACCTGCAGCCTTTAAAACGTTGAGGACGCCGCTGGCTCACGGGTCCCACATGTCAACCTCTATGAACAATAAACGCTGAGGATGCTGCTGCCTCATGGGTCCCGCATGTCATCCTCTCAGAACGAAAATGTTTCTTTTCTTGGATTTTTTACCAACAGATTTTTGGTTTATTTTTTCTTTCCATCCCCTGCCGCCTTTAAAACGTTGACGACGCTGTTGGCTCATGGGTCCCCGATGTCAGCCTCCCCGTACAAGAAACATATGATATCTTGATTATTTTGCAGACAATAAACAATGTATTGCGCTCTGAGCTATTTCAAACGGATAATTAAATCTTTATTTTTACATAAACAAACTTATATGTTGAATCTCCTTGTTTTTTTGTCTTTGCGAAGCATAGGACTTTCCTGTTTTTTTAGAAAATTCGGAACTTTCCTGTTTTGGAGTGGGCTGAAATTGTACGAGTCAAAAGGCCAAGCAGGATAGTTCGAAAGCCCAGATGTCCAGATGCAGCCCAATTGAAATCTTTCTTCTTGGATTTTTTTCACCCCCTGATTTCTGGCTACTTCATTTTTCTTTTGGTCCTGTGCCGCCTTGGAAACGTTGAGACCGCTGCTGCAAAATGGGACCCGCATGTCATCCTCTACGTACAATAAAATTTCTTTTCTTGGATTATTTTTGGCTCCTGATATTTGGTCACTTGCCTTTTTCTTTCGATCCCGTGCAGCCTCTCAAACGGTGATACCGCTGCTGCAAAATGGGACCCGCATGTCATCCTCTACGTACAATAAACTTTCTTTTCTTGGATTATTTTTGGCTCCTGATATTTGGTCACTTGCCTTTTTTTCTTTCGATCTCATGCCACGTTTGAAACTTTGAGGAACCTGCTGGCTCGTGGGACCCGCATGTCATCCTCTATGTGCTATAAAAGTTTATTTTCTATGGTTTTTTTTCACTCTCTGATTTTTGTCTATTTCCTTTTTTCTTTTGATGCCCTGCCGCCTTGGAAACGTTGAGTAAGCTGCTTACACATGGGACCCGCATGTCATCCTCTATGTACAATCAAGTTTCTTTTCTTGAATTATTTTTGGCTCCTGATATTTCGTCACTTGCCTTTTTCTTTCGATCTCATGCCACGTTTGAAACGTTGAGGAACCTGCTGGCTCATGGGACCCGCATGTCATCCTCTATGTGCTATAAAAGTTTGTTTTCTTGGATTTTTTTTCACCCTCTGATTTTTGGCTCCTGATATTTCGTCACTTGCCTTTTACTTTTGATCCCCTGGCCCCTTTGAAACGTTGAGTAAGCTGCTGGCACATGGGACCCGCATGTCAACCTCTATGTCCATCAACTTTCTTTTCTTGGATTTTTTTTGACCCCCTACTTTCTAGCTACTTTCTTTTTCTTTTGATCTCAAGCCGCATTTCAAACATTGAGACCGCTGCTGCAAAATGGGACCCGCATGTCATCCTCTATGTACAATAAATCTTTGATTATTTTTGGCACCTCATATTTGGTCACTTGCGTTTTTTTCTTTCGATCTCATGCCACCTTTGAAACGTTGAGTAAGCTGCTGGCTCATGGGTCCCCCATGTCATCCTCTACGAACAATAAAAGTTTCCTTTCTTGGAGTTATTTTTGCCCCCTAATTTCTGGCTACTTCCTTTTTCTTTTGATCCCCTGCCGCCTTTGAAACGTTGAAAACTTTCTTTTCTTTGATTATTTTTGGCACCTCATATTTGGTCACTTGCCTTTTTCTTTCGATCCCCTGCCGCCTCCCAAACGGTGATACCGCTGATGCTAAATGGGACCCGCATGTCATCCTCTATGTACTATAAAACTTTCTTTTCTTGGATTTTTTTGGCTCTGATATTTGGTCACTTGCCTTTTTCTTTCGAGACCTCCTGCCGCATCTCAAACGGTGATACCGCTGCTGCTAAATGGGACCCGCATGTCATCCTCTATGTACAATAAAGTTTCTTTTCTTGGATTATTTTTGGCTCCTGATATTTGGTCACTTGCCTTTTTCTTTCGATCCCATGCCGCCTTTGAAACGTTGAGGAAGCTGCTGGCTCATGGGTCCCGCATGTCATCCTCTATGAACAATAAAAGTTTCCATTGTTGGAGTTATTTTTTACCCCTAATTTCTGGCTACTTCCTTTTTCTTTTGATCCCCTGCCGCCTTTGAACGTTGAAGAATCTGCTCGCTAATGGGTCCCACATGTCAGACTCTATGGACGATAAACCTTTCTTTTCTTGGAGTTATTTTGACCCCTAATTTCTGGCTATTTTGCCTTTTTTTTGGATCCCGTGCTGCCTTGGAAACGTTGAGGATGCTGCTGCCACATGGGTCCCGCATGTCATCCTCTCAGAACGATAAATGTTTCTTTTCTTCGATTTTTTTACCCACTGATTTTTGATTTATTTTTTCTTTCGATCCCCTGCCGCCTTTAAAACTTTGACGACGCTGCTGGCTCATGGGTCCCGATGTCAGCCTCCCCGTACAAGAAACATGTGATATCTTGATTATTTTACAGACAATAAAAAGTGTATTTCGCTCTGAGCTATTGCAAACGGATAAATTAAATCTTTATTTTTACATAAACGAACTAATATGAATCTCCTTGTTTTTGTTTTGTTTTTGCGAAGCATAGGACTTTCTTGTTTTGGAGTGGGCTGAAATTGTACGAGTCAAAAGACGTCCAGCAGGTTAGAAGGCCCAGATGGCCAGGCAGCCCCAATTTATATCTTCCTTATCTTGGATTATTTTTTGATCAAAAGGCCCAGCAGGGGTACATCCTTTTTCTTTTGTTCCTGTGTGCCGCCTTGGAAACGTTGTGGACGCTGCTGCCTCATGGGACCCGCATGTCATCCTCTATGAACTATGAACTCTAAAATTTTCTTTTTTCTTGGATTTTTTTTCACCCCTCTGATTTTTGGCTATTTCCTTTTTCTTTTGTTCCCCTGCCGCCTTGGGACCCGTATGTCATCCTCTATGTACAAAAAACTTTCTTTTCTTGGAGTTTTATTCCCCCTAATTTCGGGCTACTTTCGTTTTCTTTTGATCTCAAGCCGCATATGAAACATTGAGACCGCTGCTGCAAAATGGGACCCACATGTCATCCTCTATGTAAAATAAAAGTTTCTTTTCTTGGATTATTTTTCACGCTCTGATTTTTGGCTATTTCCTTTTTCTTTCGATCCCCTGCTGCTTGGAAACGTTGAGGATGCTGCTGCCTCATGGGTCCCACATGTCATCCACTACGAACAATAAAAGTTTCTTTTCTTCGATTTTTTTCACCCTCTGCTTTTTGGCTATTTCCTTTTCATTTGATCCCCTGCCGCCTTGGAAACGTTGAGGATGCTGCAGCGTCATGGGACCCGCATGTCATACTCTATGTACAATAAAAGTTTCTTTTCTAGGTTTTTGGCTCCTGATATTTGGTCACTTGCCTTTTTCTTTCAATCTCATGCCGACTCTCAAAGGTACAATAAAAGTTTCTTTTCTTGGATTATTTTTGGCTCCTGATATTTGGTCACTTGCCTTTTTCTTTCGATCTCATGCCGTCCTTGAAACGTTCAGACCGCTGCTACAACATGGGACCCTATGTTATCCTCTATGTACAATGAAAGTTTCTTTTCATGGATTATTTTTTGCTCCTGATATTTGGTCACTTTCCTTTTTCTTTCGATCTCATGCCGCCTCGGCCCTCTGAAACGACGAGTAAGTTGTTGGCTCATGGGACCCGCATGTCATCCTCTATGTACAATAAAGTTTTTTTCTTGGATTTTTTACCCCCTGATTTTTGGTCACTTGCCTTTTTCTTTCGATCCTGTGCCGCCTTTGAAATTGTGGACGCTGCTGGCTCATGGGTCCCACATGCCAGCCTCTATGAACAATAATATTTCTTTTCTTGGATTTTTTTTACCCCTGATTTCTGGCTATTTGCCTTTTTCTTTGGATCCCCGACCGCCTTTGAAACGATGAGGACGCTGCTGGCGCATAGCTCCCACATGTCAGCCTCTAAGAACAATAAACATTTCTTTTCTTGGATTTATAGTTGACCCCTAATTAATGGCTACTTCGCTTTTTTTTTCGATCCCCAGCCGCCTTAGAAACGTTGAGGACGCTGCTGGCTCATGGGTCCCATATGACAGCCTCTATGAAAAGTAAAACATTTACTTTCTTGGATTTATTTTTGACACCTAATTAATGACTACTTGGTTCTTTTCTTTTGATCCCGTGACGCCTTTGAAACGTTGAGGGCCCTGCTGGCTCATGGGTCCAACATGTCAGCCTCTATGAACAATAAGAGTTTCTATTGTTGCATTTATTTTTGACCCCTAATTTCTGGCTATTTGCCTTTTTTCCATTGCCTGCCACCTTAGAAACGTTGAGGACGCTGCTGGCTGGGTCCCACATGTCAGCCTCTTTGTACGATAAAAGTTTCCTTTGCTGGATTTATTTTTGACCCCTAATTTCTGGCTATTTGCCTTTTTCTTTCGAACTCCACCGCCTTTGAAACGTTGATGACGCTGCTGCAAACTGGGTACAATATGTCAGCCTCTTTGTGCGATAAACCTTTCCTTTCTTGGATTTTTAAGACACCTGATTTCGAGCTACTTGCCTTTTTCTTTCGATCTCCTGCCCCCTTTGAGAAACGCCGAGAACGATACTGGTTCGTGGGTCCCACATGTCATCCTCTCTGAATGATAAATGTTGGGGCTGCGGCTGCAAGATACGTCCCACATGTCAGCCTGACTGTTGAATAAACGTTTCCTTTCTCGAATTTATATTTGACCCCTGATTTCTGGCTACTTTGCCGTTTCTTTCGATCCCCTGCATGTCTGCTACTCCACCGAAAAACAGACCGGCATGTATTCATCACAATACTGGTAGCTAATTTAGGAAAAATGTGTTCATCACGGGATTCAAACAAAGATCTTCATCTCTGCTAAATTTTGATTTCACCAAAAACCGAACAGCGTGTGTTCATGACTTTAACTTCACAAACACTATGGTTTCTCTATAAAATAAGGTCACCATCCGTTCCTTTATTGTAGGCATTTGCGAAAAGTGTCTTTGGCTAATGGGCACCAGTGCTCTGCTGTTTAAAAAAAATCAAATAGCATACATATTTGTTTCAAAAAAATCTGAAAATGAATGTAGACATAATAAATAAAGTAACCTACAAGCGTGTAAAATTTTAATATGATATTCTTTATATTGTAGACTACACAAAAAAGACAATCTGTTGAAATTTGGAGATTTGAAATATGCATACCCAGATCCACACGTTTGTTACTTTTGTGTAGCCCAGAATTTTTTTTATTTGAAACTGAAATTTTGCACGTTTATGGGACAATTCATTAGCTACTCCATGATTTGTTTTCTAATTTTTTGAACAAATAAATTTTTTTTTTATTTTTTTCTAAAATAGCAGGAGCAATGGTGCCCAAGAGCACCAAATCTCTTAATAGGCATTTGCGCCTAATAGCGTGAGCTTAGCTAATTTTTGAAGAAAAAAAAGATGTCCATTGTGGTATTCAGGACAAAGATCTTCATGTCTGCTACTGCACCAAACAACAAACCAGCATGTATTCATCACAATACGGGTAGCTAATTTGTGAAAAATATGTTCAGCACGGGATTCAAACAAAGATCTTCATCTCTGCAAAATTTTGATTTCAGCAAAAACCGAACAGCGAATGTTCATGAGGTTAAGTTCACGAACACTATGTTTTCTCTATAAAATAAGGTCACCATCTGTCTCTTATTTCTCAAGGAAAAACAGGTGGAAGTGTTGGGACGAACCACATGGGTGCTTCGGCTCTATGTTCAGTCTTCTCTTTTTTGTACTGCAATCTTGAGCCTATGGCAGGACCTCCATTGACGTGCATTCTGCACCAATTTGGCCTTGGACGTATCCATGTATCACGGGCGCGATTGTGGGTAGCAAAGACACAGTCAGGTTTGAACAATTGGAAATCTGGTTCTGCAGCCTCTGCGTCGACTGGCGGGGGTAGCATGAAAATTGGGTGATTGAGTCCAAGAAATAAAGAACGCCCCTTCAAATTGTTCAATCTTTCCCACCTTGCCTCTTCTACAGGGTCCAAGGTATGGGCAGATCTCAAGAAAACGTAGCACCGTACCAAAGGATAAGACCTCAGCTTGTTACCCATATGTAATATTGGAGGACCGAGGATGGGCCGATAACCTTTAACCTGAATCCACGCGAGATCAGATTCACCAGTAATGGACTCTGCTCTCATTGGTGCCAGGAACCAAGTGCGCTGGTCAGAAAATCCAAGAAATACATCTTCATCTTCATAATTATGATTATCACCATCATCATCTAATTCTTCATCATCTAATTCTTCATCATCTAATTCGTCTTCTTCTAATTCTTCTTCTTCTAATTCTTCTTCATCAGCATCATTATCTTCATCGGCACCTCCATCGCCTTGAGCCACATTTGCTTCATCATCTTCCATGACAGCATCTCCCTCGATTTGAGCGAAAATTGCAGCCACTTCTGCTTCTTCATCTTCAATGACAGGGGCGTCAATGAGACGCGGGGCTGCATGTGTCCCTGCAATGCACAAAGATCAACCACAATGCAGCAAGTAGGAACTACACTGAAAATTATCTCTTCTCTTCTATCTTCTATTTTCTACTACTATAAGGCACCAGTTTTTAACAAGACATGTCGCAGCAATTCCAACTGTTGGTGTCCAAAATCTAACGGTTGGGATTAGAGGTATTCGCGTGAAAAAAATACCACACCAGTGTCCACGTGTTTCTAGAACCGTCATGTTTCCATTATGAAGAAAAATCAGAGCAGTCTCACACCGATATCACACGTCCCACTTGATAGTGATTAAGAAAGGTTCCAAATTTTTGTTCATATTTATAAACTGTATGCTCACACTTATTTTGATGGTATAACCAAATTATTAGTTGTATTGAAAGTTTGAACAACATTTAGAACGCAACTTTTATACATCAGTATTGCGAATCGTAATTGGTCCAACATGTGCAGCATGCCATTTACTAGTTAAGACATAAAACAAAGACTCACCACAGGTATATGGTTCCCAAACCAGAACATCTCCATACGGATATGTAACTGCGTATACACGATGTAGGTGTGAACTTGTACCATATCCAGGAATGCCCATGGCATCGACATAGCTGTTTCTATCAAAGAATTCAGGGTTTCTCAGGATATTCCACTCCTTTTCTAGGGGCGCTTGTAGGATAGCAATCAATTCGTCAAATACAACGATTACCTCGTAATGCCATGGCCCTGCTAGATCATCTTTGTACGGCCTCTTGACGATCCGTACTTTGAGCAGTTCCAAACTTTTATCTATTTTGTATTTGAACAGGAATGGTGGGCTGCCATGCCACCATTCACTAGTAGGGCCCAAAGAAATTCCTGCATCTTGCAGAGATGGAAGAGGTATAATAGTATCTGATATGTATATGTTGCGGATCGTCAAGTGCCCGTCCTGCTGGACAAATGCCACCCAGTCGCCGTTACAACCCACCCAGTGCATGGGTCCATGTCCATCCAGTTCCTCCTTGGTATGGATAAATGCTGGAACTGTCGGCTTGTCTAATGGCATCAGCAACGCGTGAATGCCCTGCAAATAGGATTTGTTTCAAAATTGTCTATGCATGCAAGGTATTCGACAGAATGAAGAGCGGATTGTGCAGAACTGAAGCACAGATATAATGGATAAATAAAGCAATTCCGAAGAGTACATGTGCATAGTGAAGGCAGCAAACCTTACAGTACTCCCAAATCAGGTGATTATGTTGAGTCTAAATTCATGCATGATGTTTGGCAATAAGAAAAGTTGATTGAAAAAACACAAGCTGAAACGAGATGAGTAAATAAATAAATACTCTTACAGTATTGTCGCGGTCGTCTGGCCATGTCTCGGGGTCGCAGTGGAGCAGGCTCGGTAAACCGAACGGAACCTTATGCGCTCCGCGGATGGCATGCCGCATGCCGATCATGCCTCGAGCGAGGCGACCAGTGCTGAGGATATCCGCCCGCTCGGCTATGTTCTCCACCAGTGGGTAGTGGAGGTTGCCCCACCCCATGGACTGGTGGTAGCAATCAGGAATCTCCTCAATCTTACGCTTCTGCTTCATTGGAGTCGGTAATCCAATGCAAGGGAGAGAGGGGTGAACGGGAGAAAGAGACAGAAGAGGGTTTTTTTTGGAGAAGATGCAGTAGTAGTACTACGATACTAGGAGGTGGAGATGCGGGGCATGTTTCCGGGAGAGAGGAACCACTATTTCCCTTAAAAAAAATAACAGCACTTGCGCATTAGAACTTGGGGCGGGGATATAGCGGTAAGAGGTATTGACCAACTTTCCCTCACCTTGACCCCACGTGGTTGTGAACCCGAGATAATTCTTTTTGATGAACCCGATATACTTATTATAGTACTAAAATAGTACAAGTATATACCTTGTACTCCTATATACTAACATTACTATTTTAAGGACTTATGTTCCATGAGCAACAACTTCCCCCACTCCGCTCATCCGAAATCCTAGCCCCTCCAACTTCAAGGACCAATCAACATAGCTATGGCCTTCTAATTTGGCTCAAGTCGCCGCACACATAGTCCTCCCGCCGACAAGGAATAGGAGCATCAGCCCTTTCGTCGCTTGTTGTTACACATAATCATATACAGTACCATATATATTTCAAATTTCCATATCAAAAAATAGTTCAAATCTGAATTTTAACATCTCAAGCTAAACCCTCGCTTGCTCTTAAACATAAGCATACCATAGTTCTACTTTTGTCTTCACCGAACAACAGAACACAATTTCATCACAACATAGCCAACCGGAGTACCTAGTAATGTAACTAGAGAAGTGAACCTATAGTTGATCAAGCCTTCAACTTTAACACAATAATACTCCCACATTATGTGTTGAGGAGCCACACCCATATATTTAAGAGTACCATCAAGTAGACCACAAATGCATCAATGAAGAGAGGGGTATACTTATAGACCACCTCTTTACAAAACAGTTGTAACTAGTAGACCACAATTGCCTCGTTCATTAGCTATGAAATTACATACTATCAGTAGCTACAATGGCTGCAGGCCCTGTTTCAGAATTAAACATCACACTTGTTCCAATCCGGGGCGTTGGCGAAGTTTGGGATGAACCAAAGCGGTGTCTTTACCAGGTACCTATCTTTTTTTGTTTTGCATGTTTTCTCCAAGGCGTTGGTTTGGAAACCAACGGCGCAATCTTCACGATTCAGACTGAATCGGCATATTTCAGGCAGCTGCGAATTGCGAAGCCATGCTTCATTCGGCAAGGTGTACACACAATTTCTTCTCGTCAGACATCCTGGGACAACATCTGCACCGCCTAATGGCAGCATAATCGGATAGTTCACTCCAAGGAAAAGAGAATATTCTCCAAGGTCATCAATCTTTTCCCATGGAATACCTTCATTTAACTTACTAGTGTCCTTCGTGAACACCAGGCAACCAAACCCAGAAGCATAGTTGCCAACAGTGCGACCATGATGAACACGACGATCAGAAGCAGTATGGCAAACTTTACAGGAATATTCCCTTTCATCAGCAATGCCCAGTGTATGGATCAGAAGAAGTCTAGAACCATCTATAGATCTTGCTAACCACCACATGCCATAATCGACCTCGTGATCATGGCCAAGAGCATCATCAAGTGCACACCGCCATTCAAACACAATGGGCGGTGGCTCTACGATCAGCGGAGGACCTGCTTGAAAACGAAATTACTGTTAAGAAGGGTATGTTTGGTTTGCACAAATCTGAAAACGTAAGAATTGGGAAAACGCATTAGGATTCAGATGGGATGATATAATGGCATTTCCATTCAATAATACAGCATATTGGTGTATTTCAGTACATCACATGGGAAACCAAAGGATTCATTTCAAGAAGTTCAAGTAGAGGTCAAAATCCAACATAATTCAATCTGAGAATAAAACTCCTAATTATACAATCCTCAAATTTTTCTATGGTAATCATCTCGAATAAAAAGTCTAAATACCAATGAAATTTCATCCGAAGCAAATATGCCCCAAGCCTCCAAGTCAGATCAGTCAGGTTCGAAAATTAATAAGTTTGTGCATTAAAATTATCTTTACAGCCATGAATAATGAAGCTCATCATACACTACTTACGTCCGGAGGAAAATTACCAGCTTGCTGAGGATTCCATGCGTGAACAGTGCCAGTATGAGTTGTGGCAAACACAAGCCCATTGTGGAGAATTGCATCGCTGTAATTGTAAAAGATGTGGGACTTGGGCTCTGTAAGAACTGTCCATCCAGAATCTTCGCCGCAAAGGAGGGCAACTCTGATGTCAAAAACAGCAACAAGAGAGAAATTTTTGTACCCCCCAGCAGCTGTGGGAACTTGGCAAATATATATCTTGTGAAATATAATAGCACGAAGGTTGTGGTGGTATATATTTGGAATGTGGGTGGTTTCAAACGGCACAGGGAGAGGAATTTCACGGCGAGTGTAGACGTTGACAAGTTTCCATTTGCAAGCAGGAAAGCCAGTGTCAACCATGGCAACCCAATCTCCATTGGCACCTACCCACTGCTTACCCGTACCGTCTGGCATCACAGCGTCGGAGGAGAACCTGTCCAGCGGCGTCAGCTTGCAATCCCGTGCTACCTTCGTCGGGTGAGAATGAAGAACACATGGGAGGCCAAACGGGAGAGAAAAAGATAGAGTTGCACTATCATTTGCAGAGTCGAAAAATAGTTTGGACGAACCGACGAGGCTCGCGGCGGTGATGACGTCGCATCTTGTTACGAGTTCTTCAAGGGGACCTTCGGAAAAGACCTTCTGAAACAGTTCAGAGTCATCATTTTCCTTGTTCGATGCCGCCATCGCAGGGCAGGGGGTGGGTCTATGAGGTTTGGGTTCAACTGATTGGAGTTTAATTTGGGTTCGATGGCGGCAGGTGGCGGGGAAGATGAAGAACGGAGGCTCTCAAACTGGGCGGTGGAATTGATTCTAAAGCTGCATGGCGGCGGCACTGGCGTGTGCTATGGAAGGTGGTCGATTGGTGCGGGCGGGGGCGGAGGTAGACGATGGAGGTGAACAGAAATAGGGCAGGTGGGGGCGGGGCGCTTGACTTCGCTCCTCTACACTCTACAGCATCTCCTCCTGTTTCTTGGAAAGTGTATAGACCCATAATAAAAAGTCACTGTTCCCTCTGAAAAGGTGAAGAACAAGTCACTGGTCTAACGTGCAAATTTGGACATCCCAAGCTATGTGTTGTCATGTCAATTCAATGTCCATGGCAGTATTTTGAATTTTGCGTGACCAAAAGAAGTACGCCTTGGCCTTTCACAATCGGGGTTTCTTTAGAGCAAGAACAATAGAAGAGCCAACAGCTGGCAAAAGTATTGTCCTACTTCCTCTTGGCGTGATACTCCCTCCGTCCACAAATAAGTGGACGTGCAGGATTTTCAAGGTAAATTAGTAAAAGGAAAGAAAAAATGCATTGGAGCACTCGTATCTTAAGAAACACATGTACTCAACCACGGTTGTAGATTTTCTCGGCGCAAGACTTTTCCCCAGCAGTTGTGGCTTTCAGTTATTCGTGGGTGTGGGGAGGAGCTCCGCCGCATCGGTAAAAAGCAAAGAGGGACGGCGGCTCTCGATCGTGCGGTGTACTCGTAAATCACGTGTGACCCATGCCCTAATAATTCACAATGCATTGATGAGGGCTATCACTTCATCATCCAATAAAATGTACTTAGTAACTATGGTAATAATATTGTCTTCTCGCAAAAAAAATGGTAAAAATATTGTCTCTTAAGCCATGTACTAGTACAGTGCAAGATGCTTTAGAGAAATAAACCTATATTTTACTGCTACTCCGTAATACACATGGTTATTTATTCTAGGCAAATGCCTACCGAAAGATGTAGGAATAGGGAAATGTAGGATTGCAATGTCATGTCCACTCCAATCCTATAGGAATTCATAGAATCCAAACTTTGTTTGATTCCACCATAGGAAAAGTAAAGCATTCTTAAAAAGAGGTATGAGTAGATGTTTAATTTTCTATGGAATCTGTGCAAAGAAATCCTTAGGAAAAATTCCTATCGGAAACAATCCTACAAATCAAACAGCCAAGGATTCAATTGTACCAATTCCCTATGCAAATCCTTGGTGTTCACCCAATCCTCTCGAATACTCATCCAAAAAATGCACTAATACTTTGATGGGGAGTTTTTGTATTCTAGGCAAGAATAGAGGGTTTGCGGGGATCACTTGAGAAGTGTATTAACCAAAGAAGGCATAAGTAATACACCAACACACACTAACATGCCCTTAATGGATGTATCTCCATAAACTCCCTCTGTTCTTTATTACTACTACTAGTTTATGTACTTCTTAACTAATATGGGATAATCATGAAATATATTTTCTAACATTCAGCCAAAATATAGTGTTTCGACTTTTTAAAATACTGAAAAACTAGTAATTAAAAATATTTGAGCTATCAAATCTAGGAAGTTTGAAAATATTTTGTATTCCGTCTGAAAGTTGTGTTACTTGGTGTAAGATTCACACAAAAATGATGAAAATATCAAACCTTCAAAAAAATTGTAGTAATTCAAACGTTATGTGCGTTTCATAATTTTGCAAAATCTATTCTATTTGCAATTAAAACTATAGTAGTTGGTGGTCCCCGATCATCTGATTTGCTCTTAAACAGCTCAATCCTAAATTTGAAATTCCCTGCAACAGAAAACGATAGTTGGTGGTTTGTGCGGAAAAAAATTACAGTTTTAAAAAGTGTTTTAAGCAAGAAGGCAGCAATAAGCGGTAGTTTGTGCAATTTCCTCGTGTAAACAACATGTAGCGTCGAAGTAATAGTACTAGCAGTACAGAAATCTTGTGTAATTTCTAGTTCTACATATTACTAGTGTCCACTGTTTGAGAGTTGATGGTGAATGGGTCTGATTTTCAATCGAATGAGAATTAGCAAATTGATTTTTATGACAAAAGCATACAAAGGGAGTAAAACAACATACCCGCATTCGCCGCTGCTACCAGCATGCGATGCCTCCACGAGTGCATTGACGGCTGCTGCAAATCCTCGGAAGGCATCTAGGTTTTGCAGATCGTCGATTGCCGCTGTCCGGCTAAGCTTAACCAGCATAGCTGCCGCCAAGATATCTCGGATTTGGACCACAGGCAGAAGCTGATTGGGGTCGAAGGATTGCCTGATTCGGAATTTGAAGTACCAAGCCCTCGGCTCCGATGATGGAAGTTTGGAACTCGGCCCGGCCAGAACCTCCCAAATCTGTGTGTGGCAGTGGATGCCCATCGGCATCCCCAATGCTGCCGACGCCGTGATGTGGTCGGTCGCACTTTGGTCCCCACTAAAGGCTGGGGCTGCAGCACGTCGCCGCCGCCCCCGACGTCCCCACGACGGCAACGCCATGGACCGAGGCGCTGAGTTTGTTGGCGAACCCGAAGCCCTGGATGGCAAGTGCTTCTTCACAATGGAAGCATCCTCACCCGGCGAGGTTCGCCCCCGGCGCATGCCTATGCTCCGACCAGCCCACTTTGCCGCTGCTGCCTGGGCTGCCGCCGATACCTGGGCCACCGCCGCTTCATGGGACCCCCTCCCTCCTCTCCCTCTCCTAGATCAAAGGGCGCCAGGAGTCTAGCCACAGCAAGACACAGAGCCGCCTGCTTCATCGCACACCAATGGCACACAGACATTTGCGAGCTTTTAGCGCACACCCCTCCGAGGCTGAGTCGTGGAGCCTGGGTGCACGGGGCTATGGCTGGAGGAGTCGCCATGGGACGAGGGGTGTCGAGTGCTCGGGCAAATACGGGAAAGGCGAAGTTTTGGATAACCTTATATGATCACATCAATGCTTCTCAAGGAGCCAAATACTGTATGAGAAACCGGAAAAGTTTGAACGTTTGAAAACTTTGCCGGCATAATGCATCCTTCCAATGCACGCCTACTAAGGTAGAAAGCCAACTCAATTGCTACTTTGTTGGCAAAATGTACCATGGCTCAATCTTGGGTCACACACATCTATCAATTGGTATATTTTGGTCATATTCAAAATTTTACTTGAAACTTGTTGGTCATGCCATTCTACTACTCGCCTAACACTTTTTCTACGCGGGAAGGAGGGGGGTATGATGCTACCCTGAATTTTTATGCCCATTTGTATCTTGGACAAATCCTAGGTTTGACCAAAATTTAAAACATGAAGATGAAAAATTAAGCCTGGATCCACTACAAGAAAATTTGCCAAACTTTTCTTGTAGTGATCCTTCTTAATTAGTAACTTCAAAATGAAGCTTTTGGAAGGTTTTTGAAATTTCCATGTCTGAAACCCAAAACACCTCTTCATGATTGACTTCATAAGACAAATCGAGTTTAGGGTTAGGGGTAGATACATGATTTTTCTAGTTTGAATATGTCTAGACCTGGCTTATCAACTTGAATGCTTAGTATATGACATAAGAAGATGTACTATGTGCATTGGTTTTTTATTTATTTGATTTGTTTTGAATTTTCATGCCAAATCAAATTTTGGTCAAATCATAGGTTTAACCAAGATTTAAACAAGTTTAAAACATTAAAATGAAAAATTAAGCATGGATCCTTCTCAATCACTCCAAAATGAAGCTTTTGGGAGGCTTTTGAAATGTCTATGTTTGAAACCCAAAACCACTTCTCTTCATGCTTGACTTCATCAGACAAATGAGTTTAGGGTTAGGGGTAGATACATGATTTTTCTGGTTTGAATAGGTCTAGACCTTGTTATCAAGTTGAATGGCTTACTATGTGACATAAGAAGACTATGTGCTTTGGTTTTTCATTTTTGATTTTTTCGATTGTTTTTATGCCCATTTGAATCTTGGCCAAATCCTAGGTTTGAACAAGAATTTAAACAAGTTTAAAACATGAAAATGAAAAGGTAAGCATGGATCCTTCTTAGTCAGTCCGAAATGAAGCTTTTGGGCGGTTTTCGAAATTTCCATGTTTGAAAACCCAAACCACTTCTCTTCATGCTTGACTTCATAAGACAAATTTAGGGTTAGGGGTATAGATACATGATTTTTCTTGTTTGATATGTCTAGATATTGTTTATCAACACTTGAATGCTTACAATATATGTGACGCAAGAAGACTATGTGTTATGGTTTTTCATTTTTGGGGGTTTTTTCGAATTTTTTATGCGCACTTGAGTCTTGGTCAAATCCAAGCTAGCTAGGTTTGACCAAGCTTTAAACAAGTTTAAAACATGAAAATGAAAAAGTAAGCATGTATCCTTCTTAGTCACTCCAAAATTAAGCTTTTCGGAGGTTTTTGAAATTTCCATTTTGTAAACCCAAAACCACGTATCTTCATGTTTGACTTCAAAAGACAGAGTTTAGGGTTAGGGGGTAGATACATGATTCTTCTTTTAATATGTTTAGATCTTGTTTTATCAAGTTGAATGTTGACTGTATGACATAAGAAGACTATGTTTTTGAATTTTTTATGAATCTTGGTCAAATCCAAGGGTTGACCAAGATTTAAACAAGTTTAAAACATGAAAATTAAAACGTTTCAAGTTCACCTTTGGTTCGATCTTTCAGTAACCAGGCGCATATATATATGGATGCAAATTGAGATAATTAATTCGTGAAACATTGGAAATGTCCATCGTGTGTCGTGTTTCCCCCTAACATGAAAATTGGATTGGTGGCAGACAAGTAAAAGCACATTTATGTGCGACAACCCAAAATGCACATATTTTGCTGAGTTTTCATGCATGCATTAAAAGTTCTGAATATATACATAAAATGCATGTGGGTCATGATTGAAAAGTTTGACATGTATATGGTTCTTGTGTAGTAGTAGTACTATAGTAGATTAGTAGGTACGCAAACTCCCATCCATCTTCTTTGTCAAGAGAAGACGCGCACCAGGATGCGTAGTGGAAGTCGTCTCTGGATCCTTCTGTTGTCCCTCTCACGGAAAAGAAAAAGAAAAAAACATCTCTCTCATTCTCGGCCTCGCTCGACTCGCTCGCTCGCAGCCTCGCACCTCCTGCGCACTGACAAACGCTGCACAACAGTCAACATCACCAGAAAAAAGATATACACCATAAATAATAAGAGGGGCCCCGTGACTGCTATCCCTTCTTCTCCTTCCGTGTGATCCCTCTTCCTCCGAGTTTCACTGGACGGGCAAACACACATGTGCTGCATAGTAAAAATAAAAAAGTAAAAAATCGACCTATGAATCTATGATTAAATAGGTAAAATCCTGGGTTTTATCAAGGTTTAAACAAGTTCAAAACATGAAAATGAATAGGTAAGCATGGATCCTTCTTAGTCACTCTAAAATGAAGCTTTCGCGAGGTTTTTGAAATTTCCATGTTTGAAACCCAAAACCACTTCTCTTCATGCTTGACTTCGTAAGACAGAGTTTAGGGTTAGGGGTAGATACATGCTTTTTCTGGTTTGAAAATGTCTAGACCTTGTTTATCAACTTGAATGCTTACTATATGACATAAGAAGGCTATGTTATTTGGTTTTTCATTTTTTTGTTTTTTTCTGATTTTTTATGCCCATTTAAATCTTGGTCAAATCCTAGGTTTGACCAAGAGTTAAACAAGTTTAAAACATGAAAATGAAAAGGTAAGCCTGGATCCTTCTTAGTCACTGTAAAATGAAGCTTTTGGGAGGTTTGTGAAATTTCCATGTTTGAAACCCAAAAGCACTTCTCTTCATGCTTGACTTCATAAGACAGAGTTTAGGGTTAGGGGGTGTAGATACATGATTTGTCTGGTTTGAATATGTCCAAATCTTATTTATCAACTTCTGAATGCATGCTACTCTCTCAAAGAAAACCTTTTGAATGCTTACTATATGACATAAGAAGACTATATGCTTTTAAAATTCAAACATATGGTAAGCATTCTTATGTCATATAGTAAGCATTCAAGTTGATAAACAAGCAAGGTTTGGACATATTCAAACCAGACAAATCATGTATCTACCCCTAACCCCTAATTAAATTGTCTTATGAAGTCTAGCATGAAGAGAAGTGGTTTTGGGTTTCAAACATGGAAATTTCAAAAACCTCCCAAAAACTTCATTTTAGAGTGACTAAGAAGGATATACAAGCTTCCCTTTTCATTTTCATGTTTTAAACTTGTTTAAATCTTGGTCAAACCTCTAGGATTTGACCAAAAGATTCAAATGGGCATGGAAATTCATAAAAAAACAAAAGAATGAAAAACCAAAGGACATAACATTATTATGTCATATATATATAGTAAGCATTCAAGTTGATAAACAAGGTCTAGACATATTCAAACCAGAAAATCATGTATATATCTACCCCTAACCCTAAACTCTATCTTATGAAGTCAAGCATGCATGAAGAGAAGTGGTTTTGGTTTCAAACATGGAAATTTCGAAAAACCCTCCCAAGAGCTACATTTTGGAGTGAGTAAGAAGGATATATAGATGCTTAATTTTTCATATTCATGATTTAAACTTGTTTAAACCATGTTCAAACCTAGGATTTGACCAAGATTAAAATGGGCATAAAATTTTAAAAAAATCAAAAAATAAAAAACAAGGCACATAGTATTCTTATGTCATATATATAGTAAGCATTCAATTAAGTTGATAAACAAGGTCTAGACATATTCAAACCAGGAAAATCATGCATCTATCCCCTAACCCTAGCTAAACTCTGTCTTATGAAGTCAAGCATGCATGAAGAGAAGTGGTTTTTGGTTTCAAACGTTTAAGCCAAAAGCCCCTTTTCAAATATTTCAAACTTATTCAAATTTGGTTCAAATATGAAAGACATACAAGTTATAGCACACATAGTGCATACATTTTCACACATACTGCACTAGATGCTAACCCTATAGTTTGAGGCCATTTGAGTGACCTAGGTCGAAAAAATTCTTGGATTAGAATCGTGTTGTTCGAACCCCGTAGTTGGATATTTTTTAACCCTTGATCTGTAGAACTGGGCAAAACCCTAGTTTAACCTATTTAATTACAGATTCGTATATCGATTTTTCTACGAGTACTACCTTTTTATTATTACTATGCAGCACATGTGTGTTTGCCCGTCGAGTGAAACTCGGAGGAAGAGGGATCACTCGGAAGGAGAGAAGAAGGGAGAGAATTATGGTGTCTCCCCTTTTTCGGGTGATGATGTTGACTTTTGTGCAGGGTTTGTCAGTGAGCAGGAGGTGCGAGCGAGCGAGCGAGCGAGCGAGGCCGAGAATGAGAGAGATTTTTTTTTTTGTGAGAGGGACGACCGAAGGATCCAGAAGGACCCACAGACTTCCAATACGCATCCTGATGCGTCTTCTCTTGACAAAGAAAATGGCTGGGAGTTTGCGTACCTATTGCACGTGACTTGTGCTCACTGAAGTGTGGGACCTCACGCATGGGCACCACACGTAAGTGACAGACCTGTTGGTGTAAAAACTCGGTTGATTATAATAGTGCATTAGAACAAAGTTTTCTATGGATTCAAGGGTAGGAAATCCAAGTTAACTCATTTACGTGTTAAACTTGTCTATATCTTGGTCAAACCTAGGATTTGACCAAGATTCAAATGGGCAGAAAAATAAAAACAGAAAAATGAAAAACCAAATCACATAGTCTTCTTATGTCATATAGTAAGCATTAAAGTTGATAAACAAGGTCTAGACATATTAAACCAGACAAATCATGTATCTATACCCCTAACCCCTAAACTCTGTCTTATGAAGTCAAGCATGTGAAGAGAAGTGGTTTTGGGTTTCAAACATGGAAATTTCAAAAACCTCCCAAAAGCTTCATTTTAGAGTGACTAAGAAGGATCCATGCTTCCCTTTTCATTTTCATGTTTTAAACTTGTTTAAATTATCTTGGTCAAACCTAGGATTTGACAAGATTCAAATGGGCATCAAAATTGAAAAAAAAATTGAAAAAAGAAAAACCAAAGCAAATAGTTTTCTTATGTCATATAGTAAGCATTAAAGTTGTTGATAAATAAGGTCCATACATATTCAAACCACACAAATCATGTATCTATACCCCGTAATTAACCCCTGAATTAATTAACTCTGTCTTATGAAGTCAAGCATGTGAAGAGAAGTGGTTTTGGGTTTCAAACATTGAAATTTTAAAAACCTCCCAAAAGCTTCATTTTAGAGTGACTAAGAAGGATACAGACTTCCCTTTTCATTTTTATGTTTTAAACTTGTTTAAATCTTGGTCAAACCAAGGATTTGACCAAGATTCAAATGGCCCTAAAAATTCAGAAAAAAAATCAAAAGAATGAAATACCAAAGCACATAGCATTCTTATGTCATATGTGTATTAAGCATTCAAGTTGATAAACAAAGGTCTAGAGACATATATATTCAAACCAGAAAAATCATGTATATATCTACCCCTAAAACTCTAATTAAACTATGTTTTATGAAGTAAATCATGAAGAGAAGTGGTTTTGGGTTTCAAACATGGAAATTTCAAGAACCTCCCAAAAGCTTCATTTTAGAGTGACTAAGAAGGATCCAGAAGGACCCACAGACTTCCAATACGCATCCTTATGCGTCTTCTCTTGACAAAGAAGATGGCTGGGAGTTTGCGTACCTATTGCACGTGACTTGTGCTCACTGAAGTGTGGGACCTCACGCGTGGGCACCACACGTAAGTGACAGACATGTTGGTGTAAATACTCGATTGATTATTATACTGCATTAGAACAAAGTTTCCTATGGATTCAAGGGTAGGAAATCCAAGTTAACTCATTTACGTGACATTATTATTTCCATGAAGCAAAGTTAACACATCTATCGATTGGTACATTTTTGAGTGACTAAGAAGGATCCATGCTTACTTATTCGTTTTCACGTGTTAAACTTGTCTAAATCTTGGTCAAACCTAGGATTTGACCAAGATTCAAATGGGCAGAAAAATAAAATAAAAAACAGAAAAATGAAAAACCAAATCACATAGTCATCTTATGTCATATAGTAAGCATTAAAGTTGATAATAAACAAGGTCTAGAAATATCAAACCATACAAATCATGTATCTACCCCTTAACCCCTAAACTATGTCTTATAAATTAAGTCAAGCATGAAGAGATGTGGTTTTGGGTTTCAAACATGGAAATATCAAAAACCTCCCAAAAACTTCATTTTAGTGTGACTAAGAAGGATACACGCTTCCCTTTTCATATTCATGTTCTAAGCTTGTTTAAATTATCTTGGTCAAACCTAGGATTTGACAAGATTCAAATGGGCATCAATATTGAAAAAAATCAAAAAAAAAACAAAGGAAATAGTTTTCTTATGTCTTATAGTAAGCATTAAAGTTGATAAACAAGGTCTAGACATATTCAAACTAGACAAATCATGTATCTATATATACCCCCTAACCCCTAAACTCTGTCTTATGAAGTCAAGCATGTGAAGAGGAAGTTGTTTTGGGTTGCAAACATGGAAATTTCAAAAACCTCCGAAAAACTTCATTTTAGAGTTTCTAAGAAGGATCCATGCTTAACTTTGCATATTCATATTTTAAACTTGTTTAAATCATTATCAAGCCTAGCATTTGACCAATATACAAATGGGTGGGCACAAAATTCAAAAAAATCAGAAAAATGAAAACAAATTAAAGCACATAGTCTTCATATGTCATATCGTATGAATTCAAGTTGATAAATGAGGTCTAGGTATATCCAAACCAGACAAATCATGTATCTATACCCCCTGTCGATCTTATGAAGTCTAGCATGAAGAGAGAAGTCGTTTTTGGTTTCAAAAATGGAAATTTCAAGAACATCCCAAAAGCTTCATTTTAGAGTGACTAAGAAGGATACATGCTTCCCTTTTCATTTTCATGTTTTAAACTTGTTTAAATCTTGGTCAAACCTAGGATTTGACCAAGATTCAAATATATGAGCATAAAATTCAAAAAAAAACCAAAAATGAAAACCAAGGCACGTAGTCGTCTTATGTCATATAGTAAGCAATCAATTAAGTTGATAAACAAGGTCTAGACATATTCAAACCAGGAAATCATGTATCTACACCCCCTAACGTACCCTAGCTAAACTCTGTCTTATATTATGAAGTCAAGCATGCATGAAGAGAAGTGGTTTTTGGTTTCAAACGTTTAAGCCAAAAGGTAAGCATGGATCCTCCTTATATAGTCACTGTAAAATGAAGCTTTTGGGAGGTTTGTGAAATTTCCATGTTTGAAACCCAAAACCACTTAAGACAGAGTTTATGGTTAGGTGTGTAGATACATGATTTTTCTTGTTTGAATATGTCTAGACCTTGTTTATCAACTTGAATTTTTTACTATATGATATAAGAAGGCTATATATATGTGCTTTGGTTTTTCAATTTTTGATTTCTTTCGATTTTTTTATGCCTATTTAAATCTTGGTCAAATCCTAGGTTTAAACAAGTTTAAAACATGAAAATGAAACGGTAAGCATGAATCCTTCCTTACTCACTCTAAAATGAAGGTACTTGAAAATTTTATGTTTGAAACCCAAAACCCCAGTTCTCTTCATATGTTTGACTTCATAAGACAGAGTTTAGCTAGGGTTAGGGGTAGATATGATACATGATATTTCTGCTTTGAATATGTCTAGAGATCGACCTTGTTTATCAACTTGAATGCTTACTATATGACATAAGATCAAGGCTATATATATATGTGCTTTGGTTTTTCATTTTTTTTGAATTTTTCTGAATTTTTACTCCCATTTGAATCTTGGTCAAATCCTAGGTTTGACCAAGGTTAAAACAAGTTTAAAACATGGCAATGAAAAGGTAAGCATATGGATCATTCTTAGTCTCTCTAAAATGAAGCTTTTGGGAGGTTTTTGAAGTTTCCATGTTTGAAACCCAAAATCACTTCTCTTCATATGCTTGGCTTCATAAGACAAAGATTAGGGTTTAGGGGTAGATATATACATGTTTTGGGAGGTTTTTGAAATTTCCATGTTTGAAACCCAAATCCACTTCTCTTCATCCTTGACGTCTTCATAAGACAAAAGTATAGGGTTATATATATATGCATATGGGTAGATACATGATTTGTCTGGTTTGAATATGTACAAATCTTATTTATCAACTTTTGAATGCATGCTACTCTCTCAAAGAAAAACTTTTGAATGCTTACTATATGACATATTCAAACCAGGAAAATCATGCATCTATCCCCTAACCCTAGCTAAACTCTGTCTTATGAAGTCAAGCATGCATGAAGAGAAGTGGTTTTTGGTTTCAAACGTTTAAGCCAAAAGCCCCTTTTCAAATATTTCAAACTTATTCAAATTTGGTTCAAATATGAAAGACATACAAGTTATAGCACACATAGTGCATACATTTTCACACATACTGCACTAGATGCTAACCCTATAGTTTGAGGCCATTTGGGTGACCTAGGTCGAAAAAATTCTTGGATTAGAATCGTGTTGTTCGAACCCCGTAGTTGGATTTTTTGAACCTTGATCTGTAGTACTGGGTAAAACCCTAGTTTAACCTATTTAATTATATATTCGTAGGTCGATTTTTTTACCTTTTTATTATTACTATGCAGCACATGTGTGTTTGCCCGTCGAGTGAAACTCGGAGGAAGAGGGATCACTCGGAAGGAGAGAAGAAGGGAGAGAATTATGGTGTCTCCCCTTTTTCGGGTGATGATGTTGACTTTTGTGCAGGGTTTGTCAGTGAGCAGGAGGTGCGAGCGAGCGAGAGCGAGTCGAGCGAGGCCGAGAATGAGAGAGATTTGTTTTTTTTGTGAGAGGGACGACCGAAGGATCCAGAAGGACCCACAGACTTCCAATACGCATCCTGATGCGTCTTCTCTTGACAAAGAAAATGGCTGGGAGTTTGCGTACCTATTGCACGTGACTTGTGCTCACTGAAGTGTGGGACCTCACGCATGGGCACCACACGTAAGTGACAGACCTGTTGGTGTAAAAACTCGGTTGATTATTATAGTGCATTAGAACAAAGTTTCCTATGGATTCAAGGGTAGGAAATCCAAGTTAACTCATTTACGTGTTAAACTTGTCTATATCTTGGTCAAACCTAGGATTTGACCAAGATTCAAATGGGCAGAAAAATAAAAACAGAAAAATGAAAAACCAAATCACATAGTCTTCTTATGTCATATAGTAAGCATTAAAGTTGATAAACAAGGTCTAGACATATTAAACCAGACAAATCATGTATCTATACCCCTAACCCCTAAACTCTGTCTTATGAAGTCAAGCATGTGAAGAGAAGTGGTTTTGGATTTCAAACATGGAAATTTCAAAAACCTCCCAAAAGCTTCATTTTAGAGTGACTAAGAAGGATCCATGCTTCCCTTTTCATATTCATGTTTTAAACTTGTTTAAATTATCTTGGTCAAACCTAGGATTTGACAAGATTCAAATGGGCATCAAAATTGAAAAAAAAATTGAAAAAAGAAAAACCAAAGCAAATAGTTTTCTTATGTCATATAGTAAGCATTAAAGTTGTTGATAAATAAGGTCCATACATATTCAAACCCCTAAACTCTGTCTTATGAAGTCAAGCATGTGAAGAGGAAGTTGTTTTGGGTTGCAAACATGGAAATTTCAAAAACCTCCGAAAAACTTCATTTTAGAGTTTCTAAGAAGGATCCATGCTTAACTTTGCATATTCATATTTTAAACTTGTTTAAATCATTATCAAGCCTAGCATTTGACCAATATACAAATGGGTGGGCACAAAATTCAAAAAAATCAGAAAAATGAAAACAAATTAAAGCACATAGTCTTCATATGTCATATCGTATGAATTCAAGTTGATAAACGAGGTCTAGGTATATCCAAACCAGACAAATCATGTATCTATACCCCCTGTCGATCTTATGAAGTCTAGCATGAAGAGAGAAGTCGTTTTTGGTTTCAAAAATGGAAATTTCAAGAACATCCCAAAAGCTTCATTTTAGAGTGACTAAGAAGGATACATGCTTCCCTTTTCATTTTTATGTTTAAACTTGTTTAAATCTTGGTCAAACCTAGGATTTGACCAAGATTCAAATATATGGGCATAAAATTCAAAAAAAAACAGAAAAATTTAAAACCAAGGCACATAGTCTTCTTATGTCATATAGTAAACAATCAATTAATTAAGTTGATAAACCAGTTCTAGACATATTCAAACCAGGAAAATCATGTATCTACCCCCTAACGCCCTAGCTAAACTCTGTCTTATGAAGTCAAGCATGCATGAAGAGAAGTGGTTTTTGGTTTCAAACGTTTAAGCCAAAAGGTAAGCATGGATCCTCCTTAATTAGTCACTGTAAAATGAAGCTTTTGGGAGGTTTGTGAAATTTCCATGTTTGAAACCTAAAAGCACTTCTCTTCATGCTTGACTTCATAAGACAGAGTTTAGGGTTAGGGGGTGTAGATCGATACATGATTTGTCTGGTTTGAATATGTCCAAATCTTATTTATCAACTTTTGAATGCATGCTACTCTCTCAAAGAAAAACTTTTGAATGCTTACTATATATATGACATAAGAAGACTATATGCTTTTAAAATTCAAACATATATGGTAAGCATTCTTATGTCATATAGTAAGCATTCAAGTTGATACACAAGCAAGGTGTTTGGACTTATTCAAACCAGACAAATCATGTGTATCTACCCCCTAACCCCTAATTAAATTGTCTTATGAAGCAGTCTAGCATGAAGAGAAGTGGTTTTGGGTTTCAAACATGGAAATTTCAAAAACCTCCCAAAAACTTCATTTTAGAGTGACTAAGAAGGATATACAAGCTTCCCTTTTCATTTTCATGTTTTAAACTTGTGTAAATCTTGGTCAAACCTCTAGGATTTGACCAAAAGATTCAAATGGGCATAGAAATTCATAAAAAATCAAAAGAATGAAAAACCAAAGGACATAACATTCTTATGTCATATATATATAGTAATTAAGCATTCAAGTTGATAAACAAGGTCTAGACATATTCAAACCAGAAAATAATGTATATATCTACCCCTAACCCTAAACTCCGTCTTATGAAGTCAAGCATGCATGAAGAGAAGTGGTTTTTGGTTTCAAACATGGAAATTTCGAAAACCCTCCCAAGACCGAGCTACATTTTGGAGTGACTAAGAAGGATATATAGATGCTTAATTTTTCATATTCATGATTTAAACTTGTTTAAACCATGTTCAAACCTAGGATTTGACCAAGATTCAAATGGGCATAAAATTTTAAAAAAATAAAAAAATAAAAAAACAAGGCACATATAGTATTCTTATGTCATATAGTAAGCATTCAATTAAGTTGATAAACAAGGTCTAGACATAATCAAACCAGGAAAATCATGCATCTACCCCCTAACCCTAGCTAAACTCTGTCTTATGAAGTCAAGCATGCACGAAGAGAAGTGGTTTTGGTTTCCAACGTTTAAGCCAAAAGCCCATTTTCAAATATTTCAAACTTATTCAAATTTGGTTCAAATTTGAAAGACATACAAGTTATAGCACACATAGTGCATACATTTTCACACATACTGCACTAGATGCTAACCCTATAGTTTGAGGCCATTTGGGTGACCTAGGTCGAAAAAATTCTTGGATTAGAATCGTGTTGTTCGAACCCCGTAGTTGGATTTTTTTGAACCCTTGATCTGTAGAACTGGGCAAAACCCTAGTTTAACCTATTTAATTACAGATTCGTATATCGATTTTTCTACGAGTACTACCTTTTTATTATTACTATGCAGCACATGTGTGTTTGCCCGTCGAGTGAAACTCGGAGGAAGAGGGATCACTCGGAAGGAGAGAAGAAGGGAGAGAATTATGGTGTCTCCCCTTTTTCGGGTGATGATGTTGACTTTTGTGCAGGGTTTGTCAGTGAGCAGGAGGTGCGAGCGAGCGAGCGAGCGAGCGAGTCGAGCGAGGCCGAGAATGAGAGAGATTTTTTTTTTGTGAGAGGGACAACCGAAGGATCCAGAAGGACCCACAGACTTCCAATACGCATCCTGATGCGTCTTCTCTTGACAAAGAAGATGGCTGGGAGTTTGCGTACCTATTGCACGTGACTTGTGCTCACTGAAGTGTGGGACCTCAAGCGTGGGCACCACACGTAAGTGACAGACCTGTTGGTGTAAAAACTCGGTTGATTATAATAGTGCATTAGAACAAAGTTTCCTATGGATTCAAGGGTAGGAAATCCAAGTTAACTCATTTACATGACATTATTATTTCCATGAAGCAAAGTTAACACATCTATCGATTGGTACATTTTTGAGTGACTAAGAAGGATCCAGGCTTACTTATTCGTTTTCACGTGTTAAACTTGTCTAAATCTTGGTCAAACCTAGGATTTGACCAAGATTCAAATGGGCAGAAAAATAAAATAAAAAACAGAAAAATGAAAAACCAAATCACATAGTCATCTTATGTCATATAGTAAGCATTAAAGTTGATAAACAAGGACTAGAAATATCAAACCATACAAATCATGTATCTACCCCTAACCCCTAAACTATGTCTTATAAATTAAGTCAAGCATGAAGAGATGTGGTTTTGGGTTTCAAACATGGAAATTTCAAAAACCTCCCAAAAACTACATTTTAGAGTGACTAAGAAGGATGCATGCTTCCCTTTTCATATTCATGTTTTAAGCTTGTTTAAATTATCTCAGTCAAACCTAGGATTTGACAAAGATTCAAATGGGCATCGAAAAAATCAGGAAAAAGAAAAACCAAAGCAAATAGTTTTCTTATGTCATATAGTAAGCCAATTAATTAAGTTGATAAACAAGGTCTAGACATATTCAAACTAGACAAATCATGTATCTATACCCCCTAACCCCTGAACTCTGTCTTATGAAGTCAAGCATATGAAGAGAAGTGGTTTTGGGTCGTTTCAAACATGGAAATTTGAAAAACCTCCCAAAAACTTCATTTTAGAGTGACAAAGAAGGATACATGCTTCCCTTTTCATATTCAGGTTTTAAGCTTGTTTAAATTATCTCAGTCAAACCTAGGATTTGACAAGATTCAAATGGGCATCAAAATTGAAAAAAATCAGGAAAAAGAAAAACCAAAGCAAATAGTTTTCTTATGTCATATAGTAAGCCAATTAAGTTGATAAACAAGGTCTAGACATATTCAAACTAGACAAATCATGCATGCATCTATACCCCCTAACCCCTAAACTCCGTCTTATGAAGTCAAGCATATGAAGAGAAGTGGTTTTGCTCCCAAAAGCTTCATTTTAGAGTGACTAATAAGAAGGATCCATGCTTACCTTTGCATTTTCATATTTTAATCTTGTTAAATCATTATCAAGCCTAGGATTTGACCAAGATACAGATGGGTGGGCACAAAATTCAAAAAAATCAGAATAATGAAAAACAAAAGCATGTAGTCTTTTTATGTCATATCGTATGCATGCATTCAAGTTAAACGAGGTCTAGGTATATCCAAACCAGACAAATCATGTATCTACCCCATGTTGATCTTATGAAGTCTAGCATGAAGAGAAGTCGTTTTGGGTTTCAAACATGGAAATTTCAAGAACATCCCAAAAGCTTCATTTTAGAGTGACTAAGAAGGATACATGCTTCCCTTTTCATTTTCATGTTTTAAACTTGTTTAAATCTTGGTCAAACCTAGGATTTGACCAAGATTCAAATATATGAGCATAAAATTCAAAAAAAAACCAAAAATGAAAACCAAGGCACGTAGTCGTCTTATGTCATATAGTAAGCAATCAATTAAGTTGATAAACAAGGTCTAGACATATTCAAACCAGGAAATCATGTATCTACACCCCCTAACGTACCCTAGCTAAACTCTGTCTTATATTATGAAGTCAAGCATGCATGAAGAGAAGTGGTTTTTGGTTTCAAACGTTTAAGCCAAAAGGTAAGCATGGATCCTCCTTATATAGTCACTGTAAAATGAAGCTTTTGGGAGGTTTGTGAAATTTCCATGTTTGAAACCCAAAACCACTTAAGACAGAGTTTATGGTTAGGTGTGTAGATACATGATTTTTCTTGTTTGAATATGTCTAGACCTTGTTTATCAACTTGAATTTTTTACTATATGATATAAGAAGGCTATATATATGTGCTTTGGTTTTTCAATTTTTGATTTCTTTCGATTTTTTATGCCTATTTAAATCTTGGTCAAATCCTAGGTTTAAACAAGTTTAAAACATGAAAATGAAACGGTAAGCATGAATCCTTCCTTACTCACTCTAAAATGAAGGTACTTGAAAATTTTATGTTTGAAACCCAAAACCCCAGTTCTCTTCATATGTTTGACTTCATAAGACAGAGTTTAGCTAGGGTTAGGGGTAGATATATATGATATATACATGATATTTCTGCTTTGAATATGTCTAGAGATCGACCTTGTTTATCAACTTGAATGCTTACTATATGACATAAGATCAAGGCTATATATATATGTGCTTTGGTTTTTCATTTTTTTTGAATTTTTCTGAATTTTTACTCCCATTTGAATCTTGGTCAAATCCTAGGTTTGACCAAGGTTAAAACAAGTTTAAAACATGGCAATGAAAAGGTAAGCATATGGATCATTCTTAGTCTCTCTAAAATGAAGCTTTTGGGAGGTTTTTGAAGTTTCCATGTTTGAAACCCAAAATCACTTCTCTTCATATGCTTGGCTTCATAAGACAAAGATTAGGGTTTAGGGGTAGATATATACATGTTTTGGGAGGTTTTTGAAATTTCCATGTTTGAAACCCAAATCCACTTCTCTTCATCCTTGACGTCTTCATAAGACAAAAGTATAGGGTTATATATATATGCATATGGGTAGATACATGATTTGTCTGGTTTGAATATGTACAAATCTTATTTATCAACTTTTGAATGCATGCTACTCTCTCAAAGAAAAACTTTTGAATGCTTACTATATGACATAAGAAGACTATATGCTTTTAAAATTCAAACATATGGTAAGCATTCTTATGTCATATAGTAAGCATTCAAGTTGATAAACAAGCAAGGTTTGGACATATCCAAACCAGACAAATCATGTATCTGCCCCCTGTCGATCTTATGAAGTCTAGCATGAAGAGAGAAGTCGTTTTTGGTTTCAAAAATGGAAATTTCAAGAACATCCAAAAAGCTTCATTTTAGAGTGACTAAGAAGGATACATGCTTCCCTTTTTATTTTTATGTTTAAACTTGTTTAAATCTTGGTCAAACCTAGGATTTGTCCAAGATTCAAATATATGGGCGTAAAATTCAAAAAAAACAGAAAAATTTAAAACCAAGGCACATAGTCTTCTTATGTCATATAGTAAACAATCAATTAATTAAGTTGATAAACCAGGTCTAGACATATTCAAACCAGGAAAATCATGTATCTACCCCCTAACGCCCTAGCTAAACTCTGTCTTATGAAGTCAAGCATGCATGAAGAGAAGTGGTTTTGGTTTCAAACATGGAAATTTCGAAAAAACCTCCCAAGAGCTACATTTTGGAGTGACTAAGAAGGATATATAGATGCTTAATTTTTCATATTCATGATTTAAACTTGTTTAAACCATGTTCAAACCTAGGATTTGACCAAGATTCAAATGGGCATACAATTTTAAAAAAATCAAAAAAATAAAAAACAATGCACATAGTATTATTATGTCATATAGTAAGCATTCAATTAAGTTGATAAAGTAGGTCTAGACATATTCAAACCAGGAAAATCATGCATCTATCCCCTAACCCTAGCTAAACTCTGTCTTATGAAGTCAAGCATGCATGAAGAGAAGTGGTTTTTGGTTTCAAACGTTTAAGCCAAAAGCCCCTTTTCAAATATTTCAAACTTATTCAAATTTGGTTCAAATATGAAAGACATACAAGTTATAGCACACATAGTGCATACATTTTCACACATACTGCACTAGATGCTAACCCTATAGTTTGAGGCCATTTGGGTGACCTAGGTCGAAAAAATTCTTGGATTAGAATCGTGTTGTTCGAACCCCGTAGTTGGATTTTTTGAACCTTGATCTGTAGTACTGGGTAAAACCCTAGTTTAACCTATTTAATTATATATTCGTAGGTCGATTTTTCTACCTTTTTATTATTACTAGGCAGCACATGTGTGTTTGCCCGTCGAGTGAAACTCGGAGGAAGAGGGATCACTCGGAAGGAGAGAAGAAGGGAGAGAATTATGGTGTCTCCCCTTTTTCGGGTGATGATGTTGACTTTTGTGCAGGGTTTGTCAGTGAGCAGGAGGTGCGAGCGAGCGAGCGAGCGAGCGAGTCGAGCGAGGCCGAGAATGAGAGAGATTTGTTTTTTTTTGTGAGAGGGACGACCGAAGGATCCAGAAGGACCCACAGACTTCCAATACGCATCCTGATGCGTCTTCTCTTGACAAAGAAAATGGCTGGGAGTTTGCGTACCTATTGCACGTGACTTGTGCTCACTGAAGTGTGGGACCTCACGCATGGGCACCACACGTAAGTGACAGACCTGTTGGTGTAAAAACTCGGTTGATTATTATAGTGCATTAGAACAAAGTTTCCTATGGATTCAAGGGTAGGAAATCCAAGTTAACTCATTTACGTGTTAAACTTGTCTATATCTTGGTCAAACCTAGGATTTGACCAAGATTCAAATGGGCAGAAAAATAAAAACAGAAAAATGAAAAACCAAATCACATAGTCTTCTTATGTCATATAGTAAGCATTAAAGTTGATAAACAAGGTCTAGACATATTAAACCAGACAAATCATGTATCTATACCCCTAACCCCTAAACTCTGTCTTATGAAGTCAAGCATGTGAAGAGAAGTGGTTTTGGATTTCAAACATGGAAATTTCAAAAACCTCCCAAAAGCTTCATTTTAGAGTGACTAAGAAGGATCCATGCTTCCCTTTTCATATTCATGTTTTAAACTTGTTTAAATTATCTTGGTCAAACCTAGGATTTGACAAGATTCAAATGGGCATCAAAATTGAAAAAAAAATTGAAAAAAGAAAAACCAAGCAAATAGTTTTCTTATGTCATATAGTAAGCATTAAAGTTGTTGATAAATAAGGTCCATACATATTCAAACCACACAAATCATGTATCTATACCCCCTAATTAACCCCTAAATTAATTAACTCTGTCTTATGAAGTCAAGCATGTGAAGAGAAGTGGTTTTGGGTTTTAAACATGGAAATTTCAAAAAACTCCCAAAAACTACATTTTAGAGTGACTAAGAAGGATACATGCTCCTCTTTTCATATTCATGTTTTAAGCTTGTTTAAATTATCTTGGTCAAACCTAGGATTTGACAAGATTCAAATGGGCATCAAAATTGAAAAAAAGTCAGAAAAAAGAAAAACCAAAGCAAATAGTTTTCTTATGTCATATAGTAAGCCAATTAAGTTGATAAACAAGGTCTAGACATATTCAAACTAGACAAATCATGTATCTATACCCCCTAACCCCTAAACTCCGTCTTATGAAGTCAAGCATATGAAGAGAAGTGGTTTTGCTCCCAAAAGCTTCATTTTAGAGTGACTAAGAAGGATCCATGCTTACCTTTGCATTTTCATATTTTAATCTTGTTTAAATCATTATCAGACCTAGGATTTGACCAAGATACAAATGGGTGGGCACAAAATTCAAAAAAAACAGAATAATGAAAAACAAAAGCACGTAGTCTTCTTATGTCATATCGTATGCATTCAAGTTAAACAAGGTCTAGGTATATCCAAACCAGAAAAATCATGTATCTACCCCCTGTTGATCTTATGAAGTCTAGCATATGAAGAGAAGTCGTTTTGGGTTTCAAACATGGAAATTTCAAGAACATCCCAAAAGCTTCATTTTAGAGTGACTAAGAAGGATACATGCTTCACTTTTCATTTTCATGTTTTAAACTTGTTTCAATCTTAGTCAAACCTAAGATTTGACCAAGATTCAAATATATGAGCATAAAATTCAAAAAAAACAAAAAATGAAAACCAAGGCACGTAGTCTTCTTATGTCATATAGTAAGCAATCAATTAAGTTGATAAACAAGGTCTATACATATTCAAACCAGGAAAATCATGTATCTACCCCCTAACCCTAGCTAAACTCTGTGTTATGAAGTCAAGCATGCATGAAGAGAAGTGGTTTTTGGTTTCAAACGTTTAAGCCAAAAGGTAAGCATGGATCCTCCTCAGTCACTGTAAAATGAAGCTTTTGGGAGGTTTGTGAAATTTCCATGTTTGAAACTCAAAACCACTTAAGACAGAGTTTATGGTTAGGTGTGTAGATACATGATTTTTCTTGTTTGAATATGTCTAGACCTTGTTTATCAACTTGAATTTTTTACTATATGATATAAGAAGGCTATATATATGTGCTTTGGTTTTTCAATTTTTGATTTCTTTCGATTTTTTATGCCTATTTAAATCTTGGTCAAATCCTAGGTTTAAACAAGTTTAAAACATGAAAATGAAACGGTAAGCATGAATCCTTCCTTACTCACTCTAAAATGAAGGTACTTGAAAATTTTATGTTTGAAACCCAAAACCCCAGTTCTCTTCATATGTTTGACTTCATAAGACAGAGTTTAGCTAGGGTTAGGGGTAGATATATATGATATATACATGATATTTCTGCTTTGAATATGTCTAGAGATCGACCTTGTTTATCAACTTGAATGCTTACTATATGACATAAGATCAAGGCTATATATATATGTGCTTTGGTTTTTCATTTTTTTTGAATTTTTCTGAATTTTTACTCCCATTTGAATCTTGGTCAAATCCTAGGTTTGACCAAGGTTAAAACAAGTTTAAAACATGGCAATGAAAAGGTAAGCATATGGATCATTCTTAGTCTCTCTAAAATGAAGCTTTTGGGAGGTTTTTGAAGTTTCCATGTTTGAAACCCAAAATCACTTCTCTTCATATGCTTGGCTTCATAAGACAAAGATTAGGGTTTAGGGGTAGATATATATACATGTTTTGGGAGGTTTTTGAAATTTCCATGTTTGAAACCCAAATCCACTTCTCTTCATCCTTGACGTCTTCATAAGACAAAAGTATAGGGTTATATATATATGCATATGGGTAGATACATGATTTGTCTGGTTTGAATATGTACAAATCTTATTTATCAACTTTTGAATGCATGCTACTCTCTCAAAGAAAAACTTTTGAATGCTTACTATATGACATAAGAAGACTATATGCTTTTAAAATTCAAACATATGGTAAGCATTCTTATGTCATATAGTAAGCATTCAAGTTGATAAACAAGCAAGGTTTGGACATATCCAAACCAGACAAATCATGTATCTGCCCCCTGTCGATCTTATGAAGTCTAGCATGAAGAGAGAAGTCGTTTTTGGTTTCAAAAATGGAAATTTCAAGAACATCCAAAAAGCTTCATTTTAGAGTGACTAAGAAGGATACATGCTTCCCTTTTTATTTTTATGTTTAAACTTGTTTAAATCTTGGTCAAACCTAGGATTTGTCCAAGATTCAAATATATGGGCGTAAAATTCAAAAAAAACAGAAAAATTTAAAACCAAGGCACATAGTCTTCTTATGTCATATAGTAAACAATCAATTAATTAAGTTGATAAACCAGGTCTAGACATATTCAAACCAGGAAAATCATGTATCTACCCCCTAACGCCCTAGCTAAACTCTGTCTTATGAAGTCAAGCATGCATGAAGAGAAGTGGTTTTGGTTTCAAACATGGAAATTTCGAAAAAACCTCCCAAGAGCTACATTTTGGAGTGACTAAGAAGGATATATAGATGCTTAATTTTTCATATTCATGATTTAAACTTGTTTAAACCATGTTCAAACCTAGGATTTGACCAAGATTCAAATGGGCATACAATTTTAAAAAAATCAAAAAAATAAAAAACAATGCACATAGTATTATTATGTCATATAGTAAGCATTCAATTAAGTTGATAAAGTAGGTCTAGACATATTCAAACCAGGAAAATCATGCATCTATCCCCTAACCCTAGCTAAACTCTGTCTTATGAAGTCAAGCATGCATGAAGAGAAGTGGTTTTTGGTTTCAAACGTTTAAGCCAAAAGCCCCTTTTCAAATATTTCAAACTTATTCAAATTTGGTTCAAATATGAAAGACATACAAGTTATAGCACACATAGTGCATACATTTTCACACATACTGCACTAGATGCTAACCCTATAGTTTGAGGCCATTTGGGTGACCTAGGTCGAAAAAATTCTTGGATTAGAATCGTGTTGTTCGAACCCCGTAGTTGGATTTTTTGAACCTTGATCTGTAGTACTGGGTAAAACCCTAGTTTAACCTATTTAATTATATATTCGTAGGTCGATTTTTCTACCTTTTTATTATTACTAGGCAGCACATGTGTGTTTGCCCGTCGAGTGAAACTCGGAGGAAGAGGGATCACTCGGAAGGAGAGAAGAAGGGAGAGAATTATGGTGTCTCCCCTTTTTCGGGTGATGATGTTGACTTTTGTGCAGGGTTTGTCAGTGAGCAGGAGGTGCGAGCGAGCGAGCGAGCGAGTCGAGCGAGGCCGAGAATGAGAGAGATTTGTTTTTTTTGTGAGAGGGACGACCGAAGGATCCAGAAGGACCCACAGACTTCCAATACGCATCCTGATGCGTCTTCTCTTGACAAAGAAAATGGCTGGGAGTTTGCGTACCTATTGCACGTGACTTGTGCTCACTGAAGTGTGGGACCTCACGCATGGGCACCACACGTAAGTGACAGACCTGTTGGTGTAAAAACTCGGTTGATTATTATAGTGCATTAGAACAAAGTTTCCTATGGATTCAAGGGTAGGAAATCCAAGTTAACTCATTTACGTGTTAAACTTGTCTATATCTTGGTCAAACCTAGGATTTGACCAAGATTCAAATGGGCAGAAAAATAAAAACAGAAAAATGAAAAACCAAATCACATAGTCTTCTTATGTCATATAGTAAGCATTAAAGTTGATAAACAAGGTCTAGACATATTAAACCAGACAAATCATGTATCTATACCCCTAACCCCTAAACTCTGTCTTATGAAGTCAAGCATGTGAAGAGAAGTGGTTTTGGATTTCAAACATGGAAATTTCAAAAACCTCCCAAAAGCTTCATTTTAGAGTGACTAAGAAGGATCCATGCTTCCCTTTTCATATTCATGTTTTAAACTTGTTTAAATTATCTTGGTCAAACCTAGGATTTGACAAGATTCAAATGGGCATCAAAATTGAAAAAAAAATTGAAAAAAGAAAAACCAAGCAAATAGTTTTCTTATGTCATATAGTAAGCATTAAAGTTGTTGATAAATAAGGTCCATACATATTCAAACCACACAAATCATGTATCTATACCCCCTAATTAACCCCTAAATTAATTAACTCTGTCTTATGAAGTCAAGCATGTGAAGAGAAGTGGTTTTGGGTTTTAAACATGGAAATTTCAAAAAACTCCCAAAAACTACATTTTAGAGTGACTAAGAAGGATACATGCTCCTCTTTTCATATTCATGTTTTAAGCTTGTTTAAATTATCTTGGTCAAACCTAGGATTTGACAAGATTCAAATGGGCATCAAAATTGAAAAAAATCAGAAAAAAGAAAAACCAAAGCAAATAGTTTTCTTATGTCATATAGTAAGCCAATTAAGTTGATAAACAAGGTCTAGACATATTCAAACTAGACAAATCATGTATCTATACCCCCTAACCCCTAAACTCCGTCTTATGAACTCAAGCATATGAAGAGAAGTGGTTTTGCTCCCAAAAGCTTCATTTTAGAGTGACTAAGAAGGATCCATGCTTACCTTTGCATTTTCATATTTTAATCTTGTTTAAATCATTATCAGACCTAGGATTTGACCAAGATACAAATGGGTGGGCACAAAATTCAAAAAAAACAGAATAATGAAAAACAAAAGCACGTAGTCTTCTTATGTCATATCGTATGCATTCAAGTTAAACAAGGTCTAGGTATATCCAAACCAGAAAAATCATGTATCTACCCCCTGTTGATCTTATGAAGTCTAGCATATGAAGAGAAGTCGTTTTGGGTTTCAAACATGGAAATTTCAAGAACATCCCAAAAGCTTCATTTTAGAGTGACTAAGAAGGATACATGCTTCACTTTTCATTTTCATGTTTTAAACTTGTTTCAATCTTAGTCAAACCTAAGATTTGACCAAGATTCAAATATATGAGCATAAAATTCAAAAAAAACAAAAAATGAAAACCAAGGCACGTAGTCTTCTTATGTCATATAGTAAGCAATCAATTAAGTTGATAAACAAGGTCTATACATATTCAAACCAGGAAAATCATGTATCTACCCCCTAACCCTAGCTAAACTCTGTGTTATGAAGTCAAGCATGCATGAAGAGAAGTGGTTTTTGGTTTCAAACGTTTAAGCCAAAAGGTAAGCATGGATCCTCCTCAGTCACTGTAAAATGAAGCTTTTGGGAGGTTTGTGAAATTTCCATGTTTGAAACTCAAAACCACTTAAGACAGAGTTTATGGTTAGGTGTAGATACATGATTTTTCTTGTTTGAATATGTCTAGACCTTGTTTATCAACTTGAATTTTTTACTATATGATATAAGAAGGCTATATATGTGCTTTGGTTTTTCATTTTTTGATTTCTTTCGAATTTTTTATGCCTATTTAAATCTTGGTCAAATCCTAGGTTTAAACAAGTTTAATACATGAAAATGAAACGGTAAGCATGAATCCTTCCTTACTCACTCTAAAATGAAGGTACTTGAAAATTTTATATTTGAAACCCAAAACCCCAGTTCTCTTCATATGTTTGACTTCATAAGACAGAGTTTAGGGTTAGGGGTAGATATGATACATGATATTTCTGCTTTGAATATGTCTAGACCTTGTTTATCAACTTGAATGCTTACTATATGACATAAGAAGGCTATATATGTGTTTTGGTTTTCCATTTTTTTTGAATTTTTCTGAATTTTTACTCCCATTTGAATCTTGGTCAATTCCTAGGTTTGACCAAGGTTAAAACAAGTTTAAAACATGGCAATGAAAAGGTAAGCATGGATCCTTCTTAGTCACTCTAAAATGAAGCTTTTGGGAGGTTTTTGAAATTTCCATGTTTGAAACCCAAAATCACTTCTCTTCATGCTTGACTTCATAAGGCAGAGTTTAGGGTTAGGGGGTAGATACATGATTTGTTTGGTTTGAATATGTCTAGACCTTGTTTATCAACTTGAATGCTTACTATATGACATCAGAAGACTATGTTCTTTGGTTTTTTTCCGTTTTTTTTGAATTGTTATACCCATTTGAATCTTGGTCAAATCCTAGGTTTGACCAAGATTTAAACAAGTTAAGAAATTGAAAATGAAAAAGGTAATCCTGGATCCTTCTTAGTCACTGTAGAATGAAGCTTTTGGGAGGTTTGTGAAATTTCCATGTTTGAAACCCAAAACCAGTTCTCTTCATATGTTTGACTTCATAAGACAGAGTTTTTATCAACTCGAGTGCTTACTATATGACATAAGAAGGCTATATATGTGCTTTGGTTTTTCATTTGTTGATTTTTTTCCGAATTTTTATGCCCATTTAAATCTTGGTCAAATCCTAGGTTTGACCAAGGTTTAAACAAGTTTAAAACATGAAAAGAAAAGGTAAGAATGGATCCTTCTTAGTCATTCTAAAATGAATGAAGCTTTTGGGATGTTCTCACAAATCGATCTAGTCTACATGACTTTGATAAATTTTAATTAAGAAGCAGCAACTTAACAATAATTACCCAAAATCTAACAGCTGGTTCGACAACAACCTGGACGTTACGCTAAAATGAACTGCGAAAACAACGAACAGCACTTTTGTAGTACTGTACTCGGTACTCCGTACTTGCTCCAGATAATCCCCATTGCTTCACTACTACAGTAGTACTACCCTGGCTCGCATTCATTGTTTCCCCTGACTATTCAGAGCTTTGGACGTCCATCAGAGTTGTAGTCAGTAGTACAGTACTGCTAGCTCGATTAATGGCGTGCTATAAAATTCTATACTAGCCGACAGATGTCCATTCCTCGGGTTGCGCGCCAGAGCCTTCGAAGAGAAGGTAGCCGCTCTGTCCCGTTGATTTACGGTGGACGGACAGGATACTCCGGACCGCTCTCGATTCATTTGCTTCTGCTCCCGCGTCCTGACCCTTGAGCCCCCTCTCGGCCGTTGATTTAGGATGGGCGGACCAGGTTGCTCGAAGCGAGGGCAGGAGACGGTTGTCTGGTTTTAATAGGGGGGAGTACTTCTTCCATCCCCTTCTTGCTTCACTTCCAGTCTCCTTCCACTTCCAGCGATGCCTCCGAAGTCAAGGCCACCATCTCGCTTGAAGAAGCACCATCTAGTGTTGACCAAGGACGCGGAGAGTTCCCGCCGGCGGTCTATCCAGATGCTGGCCGCGAGAAAGGGCCCGCCAGAAAACGAAGGCCCTGCTTCGCGCTCGTCTCGGAACGGCGTCAGTCGTGCGGTCGAAGATTCCTGGTTGGTTTCCATCGCCATGTTTCTTGATTCTTCCTGGCCCGGAGGTCCCAACTCTTTATTCCGTATTAATCCTTTTTATACATATCTCAGTGCCCCACGACGCACCCTGACATCTTCTCATGACGACTTCAACCCCTGTCTCCTGCGCTTAGAGGTTACCACTGATTGGACATTTTCGTCTTCCTCTCGTCACTTTGTTTCGGTACTGATGATATTGCCATGCAGGAAGCATCGGCGTGTTTCAGAGATGAGCTTAAAACTCTCGTGGAACTCGCCTCCAACTTTCGCGATGATGTCGATACTTTGAAGGACGAGGTCACCGGCCGGGGCAAGCTGCATGATGTGAGGGTTCCATCAAGTGAGGAAACGAACTCTGTCATCAAGAAGCTCAAGGGCGAGAATTTGATGCTTAAGATCGAGTGCGGCTTTCTTCGCGAAGAAAACGTCGAGCTATCAAACAGGTGCGTTCAAGCTCTCAACGGGAGCCTCAACACCCAACATGATGCGGTGAAGAAGATGATGGATAACAGCATCTTGAAGAAAAACAATATGGTGGAGGACACGCGCGGGATGGTCGATCCAATCCAGGCACCGCAGAAGGAAGTCGATGCGCTCCGAGTCCAGCCACCTTTGCGTAGGTCGCCGAGGCGCCCTCGCGCAGGTCACTGAGGAGCGCACGTCGCCGAGTAGGCTGGGGGATAAGGAATTCCAACGAGAGAAGCGGAATCACCACCTGTCCTGATGGAGGGCCACTCCGCCAAGTAGGCTGGGGGAGAGAAACACTGCCTCTCATTGTTCTTTAGCTAGTCCTCCGATCCATATTACTTGATGTTAAAATGGATGTATCTACAACTGAAATATGTCTAGATACATATATTTTAGTATCACAAAGTAAGTAGTATCAACGTTTATATTGCCCAAGTCTTATTATCCATCCCTAAGGTGGGTCGCTTTTGTAACTACTGATTGCAGATTCGACTCTTCTGCAGACCGAAAGATTTTTAGAGTGACTAAGAATGATTCATGCTTATCTTTCCATTTTCATGTTTTAAACTTGTTTAAATCTTGCTCAAACCTAGGATTTGACCAAGATTCAAATGGGTTTAACAATTAAAAAAATCAGAAAAATGAAAAACCAAAGCACATAGTATTCTTATGTCATATAGTAAGCATTCAAGTTGATAAACAAGGTCTAGACATATTCAAAACACACAAAACATGTATCTACCCCCTAACCCTAAACTCTGTCTTATGAAGTTAAGTATGAGGAGAAGTGATTTTGGGTTTCAAACATGGAAATTTCACAAACCTCCCAAAAGCTTCATTTTAGAGTGACTAAGAAGGATCCATGCTTACCTTTTCATTGCCATTTTTTAAACTTGTTTTAACCTTGGTCAAACCTAGGATTTGACCAAGATTCAAACGGGCGTAAAATTCAAAAAAAATAAAAAAAATAAAAACCAAAGCACATATATAGCCTTCTTATGTCATATAGTAAGCATTCAAGTTGATAAACAAGGTCTAGACATATTCAAACCAGAAATATCATGTATCATATCTACCCCTAACCCTAAACTTTGTCTTATGAAGTCAAACATATGAAGAGAACTGGGGTTTTGTGTTTCAAACATAAAAATTTCAAGTACCTTCATTTTAGAGTGACTGAGAAAGGATTCATGCTTACCTTTTCATTGTCATGTTTTAAACTTGATTAAACCTTGGTCAAACCTAGGATTTGACCAATATTTAAATGGGCATAAAAACTTCGAAAAAATGAAAAAAATGGAAAACCAAAGCACATATATAGCCTTCTTATGTCATAAACATTCAAGTTGATAAACAAGGTCTAGAAATATTCAAACAAGAAAAATCATGTATCTACGCCTAACCAAAAACTCTGTCTTAAGTGGTTTTGGGTTTCAAACATGGAAATTTCAAGAACATCCCAAAAGCTTCATTTTAGACTGACTAAGAAGGATACACAATTCCCATTTCATTTTCATGTTTTAAACTTGTTTAAATCTTGGTCAAACCTAGGATTTGACCAAGATTCAAATAAGTAAAAACATGAAAATGAAAAGGTAAGCATCGATCCTTATTAGTCGCTCTAAAATGAAGTTTTTGGGAGGTTTTTGAAATTTTCATGTTTGAAACCCAAAACCACTTCTCTTCATGCATGCTTGACTTCATAAGACATAGTTTAGGGTTAGGGGTAGATACATGATTTTTCTGGTTTGAACATGTCTAGACCTTGATTATCAATTTGAATGCTTACTATATGACATAAGAAGGCTATGTGCTTTGGTTTTTCATTCTTACGATTTTTTTCTTAATTTTTATGCCCATTCGAATCTTGGTCAAATCCCAGGTTTGACCAAGATTTAAACAAGTTTAAAACATGACAATGAAAAGGTAATCAATCCTGGATCCTTCATAATTAATAAGTTAGTCTATTTAAAATGAAGCTTTTGGGAGGTTTTTGAAATTTTTGTGTTTGAAACCAAAAACCACTTCTCTTCATGCTTGACTTCATAAGATAGAGTTTAGGGTTAGGGGTAGATACATGATTTGTATTATTTGAATTGTCTTGACCTTATTTATCATCTTTTAAATGCTTACTATATATATGACATAAGAAGACTATGTGCTTTAGTTTTTCAATTTTCTGATTTTTTAATTTTATGCCCATTTGAATCTTGGTCAAATACTAGGTTTGACAATGATTTAAACAAGTTTAAAATATGAAAATGAAAAGATAAGCATGGATCCTTCTTAGTCACTCTAAAATAAAGCTTTTGGGTGGTTTTTGAAATTTCCATGTTTGAAACCCAAAAGCACTTCTCTTCATGCTTGACTACATAAGACAGAGTTTAGGGTTAGGGGGTAGACACATGATTTTTCTTGTTTGAATATGTCTAGACCTTGTTTATCAACTTTAATGCTTACTATATGACATAAGAAAACTATGTGCTTTGTTTTTTCATTTTTTTATTTTTTTGGAATTTTGATGCACATTTGAATCTTGGTAAAATCCTAGGTTTGACCAAGATTTGAACAAGTATATAACATGAAAATGAAAAGGGAAGCATGTATCCTTCTTAGTCAGTCTAAAATGAATTTTTTGGGAGTTTTTTGAAATTTCCATGTTTGAAACCCAAAACCATGCACTTCTCTTCATGCTTGACTTCATAAGATAGAGTTTAGGGGTTTGCGGATAGATACATGATTTGTCTAGTTTGAATAAGTCTAGACCTTGTTTATCAACTTTAATGCTTACTATATGACATAAGAAGACTATGTGCTTTCGTTTTTCATTTTTCTATTTTTTTATTTTATGCCCATTTGAATCTTGGTCAAATCCTAGATTTAACCAGGATTTAAACAAGTTTAAAACATGAAAATGAAAAGGTAAGCCTTGATCCTTCTTAGTCACACTAAAATGAAGCTTTTGGGATGTTCTTGAAATTTCCATGTTTGAACCCAAAACGACTTCTCTTCATGCTAGACTTCATAAGACAGAGTTTAGGGGTTAGCGGGTAGATACATGACTTGTCTAGTTTGAATAAGACTAGACCTTGTTTATCAACTTTAATGCTTACTATATGACATAAGAAGACTATGTGCTTTGGTTTTTCATTTTTCTATATTTTTATTTTATGCCCATTTGAATCTTGGTCAAACCTATATTTGACCAGGATTTAAACAAGTTTAAAACATGAAAATGAAAAGGTAAGCCTTGATCCTTCTTAGTCACACTAAAATGAAGCTTTTGGGATGTTCTTGAAATTTCCATGTTTGAAACCCAAAACGACTTCTCTTCATGCTAGACTTCATAAGACAGAGTTTAAGGTTTAGGGTTATAGATACATGATTTGTATGGTTTAAATATGTATAGACCTTGTTTATCAACTTGAATGCTTACTATATGGCATAAGAAAACTATGTGCTTTGGTTTTTCATTTTTCTGATTTTTTTAAATTTTGATGCCCATCGAATCTTGGTCAAATCCTAGGTTTGACCAAGATTTAAACAAGTTTAAAACATGAAAATGACCAGGGAAGCATGTATCCTTCCTAGTCACTCTAAAATGAATTTTTTGGGAGGTTTTTGAAATTTCCATGTTTGAAACCCAAAACCAGTTCTCTTCATGCTTGACTTCATAAGACAGAGTTTAGGGGTTAGGGGGTAGATACATAATTTGTATGGTTTGAATATGTCTAGACCTTGTTTATCAACTTTAATGCTTACTATATGACATAAGAACACTATGTGCTTTGGTTTTTCATTTTTCTGATTTTTAAATTTTAATGCCCATTTGAATCTTGGTCAAATCCTAGGTTTGACCAAGATTTAAACAAGTTTAAAACATGAAAATGAAAAGGGAAGCATGTATCCTTCTTAGTCACTCTAAAATGAAGTTTTTGGGAGGTTTTTGAAATTTCCATGTTTGAAACCCAAAACCACTTCTCTTCATGCTTGACTTCATAAGACAGAGTTTAGGGGTTAGGGAGTATGTAGATACATGATTTGTATGGTTTGAATATGTGTAGACCTTGTTTATCACCTTTAATGCTTACTATATGACATAAGAAGACTATGTGCTTTGGTTTTTCATTTTTCTGATTTTTTTAATTTTCTGCCCATTTGAATCTTGGTCAAATCCTTGGTTTGACCAATATTTAGACAAGTTTCTAGACCTTGTTTATCAACTTTAATGCTTACTATATGACATAAGAAGACTATGTGCTTTGTTTTTTCATTTTTCTATATTTTTATTTTATGCCCATTTGAATCTTGGTCAAACCTATATTTGACCAGGATTTAAACAAGTTTAAAACATGGAAATGAAAAGGTAAGCCTTGATCCTTCTTAGTCACACTAAAATGAAGCTTTTGGGTGGTTTTTGAAATTTCCATGTTTGAAACCCAAAAGTACTTCTCTTCATGCTTGACTACATAAGACAGAGTTTAGGGTTAGGGGGTAGACACATGATTTTTCTTGTTTGAATATGTCTAGACCTTGTTTATCAACTTTAATGCTTACTATATGACATAAGAAGACTATGTGCTTTGGTTTTTCATTTTTCTGATTTTTTTATTTTCTGCCCATTTGAATCTTGGTCAAATCCTTGGTTTGACCAATATTTAGACAAGTTTAACACGTGAAAACGAACTGATAATCCCATTTGTTGACTCATTTAACTAGTTAATCCCATTTGTTGACTCTCTGTTGACCAGGCACTTGAGGTAAAACTGAGTATATTGCACTAGCCAGTATTAGTACTCAAGGGGAAAACCGAGCACACAAAAAATGCTACAGTATAAGACTCGAGAGTATATCTAAATTTCCAGGGTTAGACTCGAGTACGCGTGTTGCGGTGCAGAAGTGGAAGACGTGCAATTGTTGACGGGTACTGACGCGAGTCGCGGTGCAGAAGTCGAAGACGTGCAATTGTGGACGCGTGTCGCGTTGCAGAAGCCCAAGACGTGCAGACGTTAAATGGTGGACGCGTAGGACGCGGGTCGCATTAACCACCCCTCGCCTTTATAGACGCCTCCTCGCACTATCTCTGTCACTCTCACTCGCTCATGCAACGCCGCCTCTCACGTCCCATCATCTTCTCCAAAGCAAAAACCCTCTCCCTCTCTGCAGGCGAGATGGACATGGAGAATGCGAATCCCATCGTCCATGACGCCGTCGGCTCCAAGCGCGACGCCTCCCTCTTCGACGTCGTCCCCTCAAAGGCCGTCGCCGCCGCCGGTGGCGGTCGTATCCCGCCGGGATGGGACCCCTATGAGCCGGTGCCGTACATCTCGCCTCCGAACCCCTACGACACCTTCATGGACGACCCATGGAACGAGGTAACTATGGTTTGCTCCCTTTTTTCTTCGCCCATTCCTTTTTTAACCCTATTTTTGCTGGTTCCCTAGTAACTATTAGTGCCGATCTGTAGATGCATGGTTGAGTATTGGGTTAATATTTGCGCCGATCGATTTTATTCCATTTTGCTTTGATCCCTTCTTGATTTCGTTTAAGATTTGGAGTTCGGCCGTTCGGTTAATTTATGCAAGTAATAATGGGATCTCAATCAGTTAATTTATGGGATCTCAGTCAGTTATTTTATGCAGGAATCAAAAGATATCAACCGTTTAATTTTGCAAATATTCTGGAATCTGTTCAAAATCAGATCTGGAATCTGTTTCTTTGCCTATGATGAATCGTTGGGCACAAATTTTTACAGAGTGGGTTCAGCGAACCATTGCTGTGTACAAATCTGTTGTGCATGAGCTATGGTTCGCTAACACCATCCCTGTAGACATATAATCGTGTCCACTCTAACTGAGGCTGGCTCTGTTTTTCCTTACTTTGTTATCATGCACGTTAGTCATCGTTGCATCTCATTCACTAATAGTTCCCGTTTGATATGGATCAGCTGTCTGGCAGCGACGTCGGCAGCGACGACGAGCACCATGACGTCAAGACTCGCCAGGTGCTGCGGAGGCTGCAGGTCGGCCAGTACGTCTCCTACTTCGCCAAGGGTGTCTACAGGTGCCCCTTCTGCACTAGGAGGCTCGGCCGCACTGACTTCAACTGCCTCCTCACGCATGCCGAGAACATCGGCAACACCAACCCCAAGGTCGGCGCGTCGGTGAACCCCCACTCCTTCCGCGCCAAGCACATGGCGCTCGGCATGCACCTCCGCAGCATCCAGCGGGTGGAGATCTCCGCCGGGCGCATGCCTCCGCTCAAGCCCAAGGCTCCCAAGGGGAGCAACAAGTGGAGGCAGATGGGGTAGGCGGAGTCCCGGACGTGTGCTGCTGCTGCTGCAAAGCAGCTTCTATTTTGTTGTTAGCTAGGGATCCCTTGTTGTTATGTTGTTAGTATGATGGTGTTGTGAAGAACCTCGAACCTGTTGGCTGCTGTGTATGCAGCTTATTATCTAGGGAGGGATCCCTATTATCTATCCCTATTCTACTGGAGTATATTTTGTTGGCCCTACTTTGTTTTCTCGATTTACTATTACTGCGAATTTGTCGTACGGAGTACATTACCCTGGAGATTTGCTTCTAGATTTAACTACATACATATGGACCAGAGGGAGTACTAGATTTGCTGCCATATTGGGCAAACAACGAGGGCCAAAAGGCACAAATAATTGAAGAAAGACAGAAATGCAAGCTTCTCTAGATTTGATACTTTTGGTTAATAAAGACAAAGAGACAGAGGGGGAAAAGGTGCTCTTAAAAATGCCAATTCGCGCCGAGAGAGACAGAACCCAGCTCCTGCTCACGTACAACCAAACGCGGTCTCGTCCTGTCCCACGCGGTCCCTTTCTACTAGCCCCACACGTCAGCACGGAACGGTCAACTAAACTGGAATCCTCCCGTCTGAGCTCCTTCTGCGGGTAACAAATAAGGGCTTGGCGAAAACTGAGGAAAAACATAAGGCAATCTTATTGACTAATATAGCTGTTTAATTAATAAAAGGATTAGCTACAACGTGCTCAGTTTGCCCATTTATTAAGGTATAAGACTGGCAGGAGAGAAAGTAATCGCTAGTTTCCTCATTTTGCCCCTGCATGCTCGCACGATTAAAGCTCCTTCCGCACGCGCTGGACTCCTCGTTTCCTTAAACCTCCTCGTTTCTCGGGATAGACCAACAGTTTTTCAGGATCTTGGGGTTTTTTTTTTGACAATCAATACCACATATATTCATAGCAAAAATAGTACATGGTAGAGGGCTACATGACGACTAGATATATCACCAAAAAGGGTGATGCATGTCTCCTTCACCAAAACAGCTGAAACAAGCAGTACACGGACGCAAGTACACCACCATAATAATACTACTACATTAACACAAGTACGAGTAATAAAGTAAGAGTACTACTCCCTCTAATCTAATTTAAACCAAAATAAAACTTAAACTTCATCCTAAATTTGAACTAGTGCCTCGTCCTCGTTCTTCGCTCATTTTCTGATCCAAGACGGCGCAGAGTGCCAGAGTGCATGGCACGGAACTCTTCATCGGTGGCATGCCATGGGCATGTCACCGGATGCATGATTTTTTTCGCAATGTTTTAAATTTGAATTTAGGCCGCATGTCACACGGTGACATGGAAAAGGTGCATGTCACCTGGTGGTGGTAGGCAACTACCCTTATTTACGGCGGCGTAGGCGACTGGACGCCGCGTGGCCAGCCGCTGCCTCGTGGCCGCCTCGGTTTCCACGCGGGAGACCATTAAACGCCGACGACCAACCTTCCCGCGTCACGGTTAGCGACTATGACTATAAGGGCAAAACGCTAAACTCTCTCGTTCCATTCACTTTCTTCCTCTCTCCACCTAACAAACATTTGTTCGTCGCTCTCTCCTCCAGCAATGTCTTCAAAATTCAGGTCGTCGGCGGTCAAGTACGCGGAGAAAAAACGCCGGCTCGAAATTTCGAGAGACGCTTCCAGAAACCAAGTGGGCTCGCCGTCGCCGCCGCCGCCGCCGAAACGCGTCCGTGCTGTGCTCACCGGGTTAGTTTCCTTCGCCATGTACTTTCGTTTCTTCTTGCCCGGGCTCAAGCTCTTTAAGAGTCTCTATGGTTATACATCTTAAAGGGTTGGAAGTTCCAACGACGCCCCTACTGCACCAACTTCCACGACCAAGGAATCATCGTCGTCCGATGATTTCAACCCGGCCCTACCCCGGCGAAATGAGGTAGCACCAACTTCTTCTTCTTCTTCTTCTTCTTCTTCTTCTTCTTCTTCTTCTTCTTCTTCTTCTTCTTCTTCTTCTTCTTCTTCTTCTTCCTTTGCGCTTACTTGCTACCGATGATTTCGCCCTGAAGGAAGCGGCGCCGACTATCGACACCACTGTCGCCATCTTGATGGAAAAAAACGAGGAGCTCAGCTTAGAGTGTGATCGCCTCCGAGACGATTTGGCTGCCAAGAAGAAGAATTCGAAAACTCTTGTGGAGCTCATTTGCAGCCTTCGAAATGAGCGCGATATGTTGAAGAACGAGCTGATTAAGCAGAAAGCATCAGCGGAGAAAGCCAGCAGCATACTCAAGACTGTGTGCCTCGACAGAGACAAGTCTGATATAGAGTACAAAATCCTTCTTCAGGATAAAGTACAGCTCCAAAAGTTGAACCTTGAATATGCTGACATCGCCATCCTTGCCCTTCTCGAGAGGCAGAAGGCACAAGATAAGTTGATGCACCTGATGTTGGAGAGCTGCAGTGAAAGAGAAGAGACATTGAAAGAAGTGAGCAGTTTGGTGGGATACATGAGTGACGTCGGGCGTACTTCGCAGAATCCGCCCCGGCTGAGCTCAAATTCCAGCGGAACCAGCTTTCAGCAATGCATGTTAGGCGCACCTACAACTTCTACTCATTGATTAGAGGTCGCACGACATGGCATTTTCCCTCGAAATAGTAGTACTGTACTAATAGTTGTACTACTTAATATCTACCTTTTTGTAAAATAATTTCTTACATGTATTAGAAACTACCCCTCTCGTTTCTGGATGCACCCGGGACATTGTCATCCGGCCCTCTTCTGGACAAACCCCCTCGGGAAGGGCGGTATATTTTGCACATTTCGCTACTAGTACTTCTAATTCCACCGCTTATTTTTCTAATCCGTTAAATCGTTAATTGGATGACCAACTGATGGAAGCTGCGATAGATTAGACCAACAAGTGGTGAATTGTGCAAAAGATATGTCCGTGTTTTATGCAAAAGAGTGATATGGGGATCTGGTGGAATCTTGAATTTCCTCTTCAGTGGTAGGCATGCTTCACTTATAGCTGGAGTACATTGCGGACCTGGTGCATTTCGTCAGTACCGATCAGCTATTTTTGCTTATCCGGGAAGAAAAGGTAGTACTAGCCTTTTCTGTGAGATGTCTTTTCAGTGCTACGGAGTTGTCTGTTCACTGCTTGCTTTGTCTGTCGGTGACTTTGCCAAGCTGACTTTGCCATGACTTTGGGTGACTGATATGTGGACCACAGTTGTAAGTGACTCAAAGTCACTGACTTTGGGGACTCGTGAATGCTTCGTATATTTCTGACGGTTTCTGAATTATGTACTCCGTACAAATTTTGTAATATTGGTCAAACTAGTTTTGACCAGGGTTTGTGTAGGGTGTTTTTTTTTGGTTGGTCCAAATGGTGTTGTGTGGTCCAAATGTGATGTATCATCACACCACCATGTGCCCCCCTCCCCCCACCCCACCCCTAGGTTTTGGTAATGCCATTCTGATACATGCTTCTTAGAAGGAGTACATTTTTTCCGTTAGGGCATGACAATTTTGAAAAATTCAAAAAAAAAATGGGAAGACAGAATGGTAACATCATTTTCCATGTGATGATGCACCCCTGTGCCAAATTTTGGTTCATTTTAAGAATGTAAGGTGACAAATTACTCGAGGAAGCTAGTTGGAGTAGACGGGCATGATCGGATTGGCATAGGCGATTTATTTTTTGAAGGATGTTATTTTTCATAGACAATATCTGACACAAAAAATAAAATGTTAAGGTCTCATATTATTCTGAATGATTTTGAATTACTTATGACGTTTGGAAGTATTGGTATACATGAGTCCCAGATGAAGTTAAATGGTCCAAAAAAAAGTTTCGTACACGTCTCCCAGAAAGTGGAAAGTCGAGTACATGCATGACTTCACGCGTCCACTACTGGATACAGGGGGTCGGAGGCTATAACATAATCGGCCTCATCATCTCTCGCGAGCTCGTCCTCTCCACTCCCCCAACTTGCCTCCCCCACACTGTGAAAACCCCCATCCACTCACCGCACCTCTGAGGCATCGACTTTCCCGTTTCCAACCACAACAGCATGAAGATAGGTATTGCATACGAGGCGGAGCAATAGGCGACCGCCCACGCAGAGGATGCCTCTACGGTAGTGGCCTTCGTGGTGGGTGAGGCTTCACCGGGCACCCAAGCCGCTCGTCTCCTCTGCTTGTCGGATTCTTCAACCTCGGTCGAAATGGGCATCCTAGCCGTCACGACGGGTGAGGCTTCACCGGGCACCCATGCCGCTCGTCTCCTCTGCTTGTCTGGTTCTTCGACCTCGGTCGAAACGGGCGTCCTGGCCGTCGAGCAGAAGGTGGATACCAACGTTGTTTATCCCGCCGAAGATGTGCACGGCGTTGCAGGCCACCACGGCGAGGTCTTCCTAGGCCCGATGCTGGACGCGAACCTCGACCCCTTCGATGATTTCGGCCCAAACGTTCAGTTCCAGGAGGATGTTGAGGGTGATGACGAGGAGGTACTTCTCTTTTACCGAAACTGTCCCAACCCTCTTTGTGTCATATTGCTGTTCACATGGTTTGCACGAGCCTGGTTCTTGATTGATTTGATATCCTACCTTGTTCTTGTAGATGTAATTGATTCTACGATTCGTAAGATCAGATTCTAGTTTAATTTCGACTAATCTGCCATGTAGTCATATAATCAATTTATGTGTTCATACTTAGTGGACTTGCAATTGTTGTGGCTAATGTTCATGGTTGTTCATAGGGTTTCTCATGATTTATTACGATTTCTTCTGCCATTTACTTGTTCTACACATTTAATTTTAGGGTTTCTAAGGTTTGATTATGTTAGTGGAGTATTTATTCGATCTGTCATAAAAACTTGATTATGTAGTACTTAATAATTCATAGGAGTATTCTGATGACATGGACAACAACAAGGTGCGCAGGGACCGGAAAAGCCGCTATGTTCTCAAGCGGCTGAAGGGTGGTGAAATTCGTTTCTGCATACGCGCGGGGAGCTATTTTGCCCATTATGTGGCAAATTTCTCTAGAAGGACATCCACAGCCTGATCCAACATGCGATGGGTGTAGGCCTAAGTACATAGGGGGAAACACCGCCCTGCAACCAAGGCCAAGTACGCATCATATGGCCTCTTCCTCCAGAATTACGTCTTGCCTAGCTTGCTCCACGTCAACGCCCCTGCTGCTGGCCCTCATGCTCCTGGTCATGTTTAAAGTTCATATGTGTAATCTTAATCCCTTTGGAAGTTCAGCATTAAACTCTACTAGTACAACCGTGGTGGTCTTGTGATGTAGTACTCTTTTGATGCATTTGTGATGTAGTAGTACTTTTTTTTGAAATGATATAGTACTATCTAAGAAAAGTACTCCCTCCGATTCACATTCATTTCACATCAAGAAATATGGATCAGAGCGAGGGAGTAAATTAAACATGGCATCTCGTGCATGAAGCTTGACATATCGATCAGGTTGGCTAGAATAGCAATACAATGTTGCTCATTAGGCAAATGCATGCCATGTACGATAGTATACATCCAGTAAAGAAGTCTATACTGACATAAAAAAACTACTTTGGGGATGAGAGTCAATTGGGGCATCTACAATATAGAAAATCTTGCTCGTAGATGATTTTGGCTAAGAGGGTTTTACTCACATTACACGTGCCACTTTCCTTGTCTGCAAAACAAGTTCCAATAAAGGGAGAGGAAAGAAGAGGGTATTGTGGGCGAGATTGAACACCTTTTTTATGTGTTAATCTGAGGCCTCGTTTAGATGAGGATTTCGACTTATGCCTAACAGCTCAACACATCCACAAATAACTCTGCTTGCGCACACCACCGTTCATTAAAAATAACAATATTAGCTCGCAAGATTAAGAACAAAGTGAATTTAAGTAACTTGGTAAGCTTTTCAAGCAATATATTCAGAGAAAGAGCACACATGTTCGGCTCAAAATAATCATAAGAGAAGAACAATAAATCTAAGACACCACATGGATTCATACCTTGAGTCGACGCTGGCTCGTAGAAGGGCGGCCGCGCCTCGAGGATGCCGGGGACGTCTCCACCTCGGTCTCACTTGTGACTGCTTATCGGCGGGTGGTGCGCCGCGCCATGTAGAAGATCTATCAAGAGATGAGAGCCCGATGACGCTACCGACGCCTCAACCTTGATAGCACCGACTTGTTGCTCCGCACCGAGATGCGCCACGTGCAAGATTTAGCGGATGCACTAATTTTAGAGATATGTCATGATCATTGTAACAAATTTCAACGTGATGATGATTTGATCTTGTACTCGGCCTTGAACATAAGAACTAGTACAATCTCACCTTTTTTTTAATCATTATCCTTTGCGAGATTTAGCGGTTGCGCCAAATTCAGAGAAATATCATGATCATGGTAACACAATTTTCAATATAATGATGATTTGATGTTGCACTCGACCTTGAACATAAGTACTAGTACGGTCTCACAAATTTGTATCATTATACTTTGCAAGTTTTAGTGGATGCGCCCATTTTCAGAGGTAGATCATGATCATGGTAAGTTGGTAACAAATTTTCAACGTGATGATGATTTGATTTTGCACTCGGCCTTGAACAGAGGTACTAGTACGGTCTCATAATTTTTTATCATTATACTTGGACGGTGGCCAAATTCAAAATCTCATAGCGGCAAAACTTCCCGCCCACAAAATACAAAAATTTCACACGCTTCCAAATTCCCATTCTACCCCTGTGGAGATGGCAGCAAAGTCGGTTGGTGGGGGGGTCTGCCCGTCATTTTTTGGATCACCACCTCCCTAGCCCGGAAACCCTCCCAAAAAAATTCATTTCCCTCAGACCACCCACCGGAACTTCCCAAGTCCCTCTCTCCCACCTCCACGACCACCGCACCGGAACATCCCCGCCGGACTTCCCTGGCCTACCCGAGCCCTCGCGATCCTCGTCATCCGGCTGCCTGCCGGAGCCGCTTCATCGACGCCGTCATCAACCGGACCGGATCATCCCCGCCGAACCTCGAAACCATATGCTCATCCAGCAGTCTACCGCAGTCGCTTCAGCTGCGGTATCGTCCACCCCGCCGGAGCCGCTTCGCCGGATCCGTCGTCCACCGCATCGGATCTTGCTCACCGACACCGCTGTGCATGAACCGGATCTGCTTCACCGGCGCAGTGCATGATCTAAACTCTTCTACTGTCGCTTTTCTATTGCTTGCCTGCAAGTTCTTGTTTAATCTTGGGGGAACCTGTTTGTGCTAACGACGCGCCGTTACGTCTTTGCAGATTAGATGAGTAACCATGAAGTGTAATGGCCGTCTCTCCAACCCCAAGTAGCACATGTAGCGTACTTCATCACCGGATCTATCAACCCCAGGAAGATCTGCTGTGACTCCCACAGAGTGCTTCTCCTAATGTAAGTCCCTTGTTTTAGCGCCATGTTCTGGGTTCAGATGCTTGTTTGTCTGAAGCTCTTTTAGTTCATTCCTAGCTATGACCGTAACACGTTGCTATTTTCTACTTCATTGCTAACTTTAAGCGATTGAACATTTTGGTTTGCATTCCCTGCTCTGTAGATGTAGCCATCATAACTTCTATCTTGCTCAGTCGTTGTTACAAAAATTATACTGTAGGTATTATAGTAACATCCTGCTATTATTTAGTTCATGGCCAATTTTAAGTAATTGCACATGTTGGTTCGCATTCCCTGCTCTATAGCTTTTGGCATCGTAACTTCTATATTTGGTTTACATTCCCTGCTCTGTAGATCTAGCCATCATAACTTTATCTTGCTCAGTCGTTGTTACAAAAATTATGGCCTGCTACTATGTTGTTTGTGCCAATTTTTTACTCCATGAACATGTTGGCTTGCATTCCCTGTACTACAGGTGATGCCATTGTTTTGTATCTAGTTCATTGTAAGCTAACAAAGTAAGGACTTAGTTTGGCATGCTATCACTCTGCTATCTAGCCTGTAGTACAAATAAACTTGTCATACTACTAGATAATAATTTTGCGTGCCATCTTGTTCTTCAAAAGCTGCATTATTGACTTGTTTCTCTGACTTGGCATGACGCTCACATATGGAAAGCTGAACATATTGGTTTGCATTCCCTCTTATACAAGTTCACAGGTGATCCCACTATATTCTGTATCTGGTCCATCCTAAGCTCCAGCATTAACTATCCTCCATGTGTTGCTCATTACAAGTTTATATCCCGAAACATCTTGATTTGCATCCCCTTCACTATAAGTTCAGGAGTATTATTTAGTTCACGGCCAAAATGAAGTAATTGCACTTGGCACATGTTGGTTCACATTCCCTCCTCTTTAGCTTTTGCCATCGTAACTTCTATTTTTGGTTTACATTCCCTGCTCTGTAGATGTAGCCATCATAACTTCATCTTGCTCAGTCGTTGTTACAAAATTTATAGCCTGCTACTATGTTGTTCATGCCAATTTTGTACTCCCTGAACATGTTGGTTTGCATGGGACTCGACAGTAGTAAGTCTGCTGTTTCATTCTAACATGCTCTGTTATATTGGCTGTTGGTATGCGGCATGCACTCTTTGTTTGCTTATTGTGCGCATTACAATGATCTTGTTATAACGACGAAATGATGAGTTCCAAATTCTTTGGCAAACAATATTGTAGTGTCTTTGCCTTTCCATTGTTGTTGTCTTAACTTGTAATGTCTTTGTTTCAGATATAGGTGCTGCATGGACAACTTAAAAGATTGCCGGATCGCTTCATTGTATTGCTAGGTTTAATTACCATTCAATTTCTCTGGGTTCTGTAATATTTTTTTCAATGCCTTGCAGCTGATGTAATATTTAGTTAGTTTTTATAGTTCTTTCGCGCATTTTTTCTTTGGTCCTTGTGGTAAGTGAGGCTATCCGACAGAAATCAATGCTGCGTAAATATTCTCAGTATCTAAATCACGAATTCCCATCCCTTAAACGGCCCAATTAAGCGAAATCACATATGTGCCTGCCCGCAAAATCCTAAAGCGCATATTATGCCGGCATATAAACAGCAACTAAACGGGCTGGCCCACTTACTTCTTGGGCCAGCCCATTTGATTTACGGTGGACCCCACACACTAATTGGGCTGGCCCACTTGCTTTAAGGTGGACCCCACCAACTACTGGGCCGGCCCACTAATTAGTTGGGCCAGCCCATTTGCTTTTTTGTGGACCCCACATAATAAATGGGCCGGCCCTTTAAGAGGAAAGTGGGACCCACCTGTGTTTTTGGCCCGGCCCACTATCTTGTTGGGCCGGCCCACTTGCTATATGGTGGACCCCACATACTAGTTGGGCCGGCCCTTTGGAAAGTGGGACCCACATGTGTTTTTGGCCCGGCCCACTATCTTGTTGGCGGCCCACTTGCTATATGGTGGTCCCACATACTAAATGGGCCGGCCCTTTAAGAGGAAAGTGGGACCCACCTGCGTTTTTGGCCCGGCCCACTATCTTGCCGGCCCACTGCTATATGGTGGACCCCACATACTAATTGGGCCGGCCCTTTACCGGAAAGTGGGACCCACGTGTTTTTGGCCGGCCCACTATCTTCTTGGGCCAGCCCACTTGCTATATGGTGGACCCCACATACTAAATGGGCTGGCCCTTTAAGGAAAGTGGGACCCACCTGTGTTTTTGGCCCGGCCCACTATTTTGTTGGGCCGGCCCACTTGCTGTATGGTGGACCCCACAAACGAAATGGGCCGACCCTTTAACTGGAAAGTGGGACCCACCTGTGTTTTTGGCCCGGCCCACTAGCTTGTTGGGGCCCACTTGCTATACGGTGGACCCCACACACTAAATGGGCCGGCCCTTTAACAGGAAAGTGGGACCCACCTGTTTTTTTGGCCCGGTCCACTTGCTTCTTGGGCCGGCCCAGTTGCTGTAAGGTGGACCCCACATGTTAAATGGGCCGGCCCATTTAAGTTTTGACCAGTCAACCTTAGAGGTTAGGCCCGGCCCACGTAACTAATGGACCAGCCCAGCTATATAGTTGACCGGTCAAACTATGTCATCTGGCCCGGCCCGCTTAAGACGTGGCAGGCCTCGTGTGGGCCTACCATCTACCACGGGGTTTCAGCCGGTTAACGCCGTTAACTGGCAGTTAACGGCGTCTGCCACGTGTCAGTTTGCATGACGTCAGCAGTCAACGGGCTCCCGAAAACACTTCCGCAACGGTCCGATTTTCCGTGGCGGAAGGGCGCCCAAGCGCGACGGACCGAAAAAATCGTCGTTGGACTTTGCCTGACGCAGTTTCGACAACGGAACCCATATCGTCGGGTTAGGCCCATAGGCGACGAAAAATACCCCTTAGCGGACGATTTTGAGACGTTGTCTATCAGAACTTTTCTTGTAGTGTGTGTTCACGGAGTGTTAATGCTTTGCTCCGGTACTCTATTAAAAGGAGTACCTTAATATCCAGTAGTTTCCCTAGAGGCCCGGCTGCCACCGGCTGGTAGGACAGAAGATGTTGTGCAAGTTTCTCATTGCGAGCACGTACGACTAAATATGGAACACATGCCTATTGATTGATTAGTACTTGGATACCGTTTTATTATTATCTGCAAATGCCCTGCTTTGATTGTTACATGAGTTTCTCTCATCCATGCAACGCCCGTTAAATCCGTCCCTGTGCCTACAGTATTTTAATCCTGTTGTTTACTATAATCACTACTGCTGTCTTTATTTCACCGCTGCTGTTATTTCGCTATTTCCACTGCCATAAAACTGTTACTACTGATAAACTCTTGCGAGCAAGTCTGTTTCCAGGTGCAGCTGAATTGACAACTCCGCTTAAGGCTTACAAGTATTCTTTGTCTCCCCTTGTGTCGAATCAATAAATTGGGTAATACTTCCCTCGAAGACTGTTGCGATCCCCTATACTTGTGGGTCATCAAGACTATTTTCTGGCGCCGTTGCCGGGGAGCATAGCTTTATTTGGAAGTTCACTTGGATTGATATTGTTCGCTGCAAATTCTCCATCATGGGTAAACCTCGCGATACTAAGATCGCCATATTACCATCCACTACAAGAAAAGGTACAACTCTTAGTACCTCTGCTGCTCTTGATTCACCCTCTGTGATTGATAAACTTGTTTCACCGCCACATGCTTCACGTGCTGGTACTTCTGCTGAATCTGAAAATTCTCATAATATTGATAATGTTTCTGCTGTGCTTGATGATAGTGGTTCATTGGGATCTTTTCTAGATGCTACAATTGCTAAGTCTAGACAAATTGAAAATACTGAAACTCCTAATGCTACTACACCTGTTAAATCACCTGAACTTGATTATTCTAGTGATGATCTTGATGAAGATTATGTAGAGCTTGATGATGATTTTATTGAAAAATGCAATGCTACTACTGATGCAAGAAAAATTAAAAAGTTGCTTGCAGAACATGCTGTTAGATATAAACCATCTCCTGATCCTAAATTTGCCACATCTCCTATAAACATTAGGGATAAAGATTATGATTTTTCTCTTGATCTATCTCATATAGCTATTGTTGAGAAAACACCCTTTTGTGGTACTGAAAAAGAAAGTGATGTTGAACACATGACTGAGTTATCTACTCTTAGTGGTGTGTTTTCTGATGATGTCAAGATGCGTACTTATTTTGTCGCTAAAATTTTTCCTTTCTCATTAAAGGATGATGCTAAAACTTGGTATAATAATTTGCCTCCTGGTTCTATTAAAAGTCCAACTGACTTGCGTGATGTTTTCTTTCGAAAATACTTTCCTGCTAGTGCTCAACATGCTGCTTTGCAGAGAATTTATAATTTTGACCAGGAAGATGGAGAGAAATTGCCTGAGGCTTGGGCTAGATTTTGTTCTCTTATTAGAGCTCAGCCTGACCATGATTTGGAAAAGCATGATTTACTTGATATATTTTATAGTGGACTAACCATTGAGTCTAGGGCATACCTGGATAGTTGTGCTGGTTGTGTTTTCAGGAAAAGAACTCCAGACGACGCTGAAGAATTATTGGCTAAAATAGGCCGGAATCATGATGATTGGTCTACACCTGAACCAACCCCGACACCGATAGTGAAGAAGAGGGGTATGATTAAATTGAATGATGAAGATATGAGGGAAGCCAAGAAGTCTCTTAAAGAGAAGGGTATTAAACCTGAAGATGTGAAGAATTTACCTCCTATAGAAGATATATGTGAGACAATTCCCCCTTCATCCATGATTGAGGTACACTCGCTTCAACACTTTACTAGAGAAGATATTCCGTATTCAAAATCTCCTGCTCAATGCTTAGATGAATTTGATAATTATATTGTTAAGCAAGAAAACTTTAATATGAGAGTAGAGAATCATTTAATGGAAAATTCTCGAGCTATTAGTGAATTGCATGGTATTGTGGAGAGAACCTCCAATGATGTTAAGATACTTGTTAAACATTTTCAAATGGTTCAAACTCAAATTGATCAACTTACTAAAGTGCAAAATGACTTGTTGGGAAATAATTCTAAAGAAAAACATGCTTATGAAGTAACAACTAGAGGTGGTGTTTCTACCCAGGATCCTCTATATCCTGAAGGGCATCCCAAAAGAGTTGAACAAGATTCTCAATTAACTAAAACTAGTGCTCCATCTAAGAAAAAGAAAAAGAAACATAAGAATGTTGTAGAATCCTCTGAACCTGTTAATGATCCTAATAGTATTTCTATTTCTGATGCTGAAACTGAAAGTGGTAATGAACATGATAAAGATAATGATAAGGATGATACTCCTGATAAAGAAGAAATTGAAAAAGAACCTGAAAAGCATGCTAAAAATAAAAAGTACACTAAAGAAGATTTTATTACTGAGAAACATGGTAATGAAAGAGAACCTTGGGTTCAAAAGCAAATGCCTTTTCCTGCTAAGAAACTTAAATCAAAGGAAGAGGAACATTATAATAAATTTTGTGATTGGATGAAACCTTTATTGCAAATCCCTTTGACTGATGCTATTAAATTGCCTCCTTATTCAAAGTATATGAAAGATATTGTTACTAACAAAAGGAAAATCCCCAATGAGGAAATTTCCACTATGCTCGCTAATTACTCCTTCAATGGTAAGATTCCAAAGAAGCTTGGAGACCCAGGTATACCGACTATTCCTTGTTCCATCAAGAATAATTATGTTAGAACTGCTCTATGTGATTTGGGAGCAGGTGTTAGTGTGATGCCTTTTTCTCTTTATAAGAGACTTGATTTAGATAAATTGATACCAACTGATATATCTTTGCAAATGGCTGATAAATCTACCGCTATTCCTGTTGGTTTATGTGAAAATGTTCCTGTTCAAGTTACTCAGCATTGCTTGATATTAACTGATTTTGTTGTGTTGGAAATGCCTGAAGATGATAATATGTCCATTATTCTTGGAAGACCCTTTCTTAATACTGCAGGGGCTGTTATTGATTGCAATAAAGGCATGGTTACTTTCAATGTTGATGATAAGGAACACACTGTCTATTTTCCCAAGAGGATTGATAAAGTATGTGGAGTCAATACAATTTTTAATGTGAAAACTATCAAAGTGGGATCCATTGATTGTCCTATATATGAGCCTAAAGAAGAATATCAAACTCTTGTGATTGGATCCATATCAATTCAATACAAGGTAACATGATTGATTTGAGGTTTATTTCTTCTTATGTCATATAAAATTTATTTGGTAGCAAGACTTGATCAACCTTGTTAACAAGTATATTTTATTGCATAAAAGAGCTAAACAACACTTCTTTCTTTCTTTCTCCCTCCACCTATTTTACTTGCTGTAGCACTTTTGTTTTGCAATATGCTTTAGTCATTTAAGATTTTAGAAATCATTTTCCTGCGCAGTAATCATTAATTTAATACCCAGAAATGTGCATTTTTCAAAGTTCTCTAAAAATTACAAAAATTACACCGTTGGTCCTATTTTTCGACGAGGCACCTGGGAGCACCAGAGGATGACCTGTGGGGCACCAGGGGGTGCCACACCATAGGCTGGCGCGGCCAGCAAGGGGGCCGCGCCACCATGTGGTGTGGGCCACCCCTTGCCCCACTTCATCATCTCTTCCTCCCAGCACCTTCTCTCTCCCGAAAAAGCTCGTACCAAGTTTCTCTCACTCGTGTTTCTGCTCAAGAACTCGCGATTTTTCGATCTCCTTGCTCAGCCCAGATTTCTGTCTGAAATTTGGCACATTTACTCCTTGGTATGTGACTCCTTTGATTGTCCAATTAGAATTTCATTTGGTTGAGTATATCTTGAATATTTTGCTGCTGTAGATAACATGTTTAGTGAGCTTGCATGCTTGTTCTAAGTGGAAGAAATTAGTTTTGATGCATGTTTAGTACTCTAGCAAGTTCCTATAGTAGTTCCCTTCAATTACACACCTTGAAATCAAATTTTATAATGATTGTTGAAAAATTTCAGAAAATGGAAGGGAGTGTGCACCAACTTAACCAAGAAGAGTTGGAGGTACAGCAAGTTATGAGAGTCCATCGTGAAGAGGGAGTATACCCCTCTTATTACCCATGCACGGACTTTATGCGGAATGCAGGAATCCTGCAAGATGTGCAAACACTAATTTCCAATGCAGGATTGGGAAATTTTGCTGTTGGTGAACCTCACCAATATGCTAAACTAACGGTGTCGGTTGTGCAGGATTTCGAATTTCACCGGTCTCGAACTGACCCCATGGTCCGGTATAAAATTTATAACAAAACTATTGACTTGCCTTTCAGTGATTTTTGCACAGCGATTAGAGTGCCGCAGTGGGGATCCTGCGAGAAGATCAGGGGAACACCGCGGGAGCTCTCAGATCTTTATACAAGGATTTGTAATGGGAGGAGCTTCTCCAATGATGGTGGTAAGATTAGTAGCATTCAACATCCAGCCATCCGCTACTTTGCCTATTTCATTACAAAGTGCGTTCTTGCGAGAAGGACTGGAGGTAAATTATCTGTCCAAGATTTGGCTTTCTTAGCTGCTGCTTTGCAACAGGATAGGACTTATAATTTGGGTGCTTTAATAGCTTGTAGACTTGCTACTAACCGTGAGAAAGGAGGAATTTGTGGAGGTCTTATTGCCTCTCGCTTATTAGCTATGCATGGTGTAGGTCCTCACCATTTAGATATTCCGCTTTCTATAGAGAAACTTGATGTTTTCTCCATGATCAGGCATGAGTTTATTTCAGATGCATCTAGTTTGAACAACCTGCATTATAGGATAACTTTGTATAAGAAAAGTTGGAGTATAACTAAGAAAATTGAAAAATTAGTACGCTTGCCTGCACCTGCTTTGTTTAACCTTGATGCCAGGGACGGGTGGTCGATCACAGAAAATGAGCTAAACGCATACATAGAAAGAGAAAGCCGTCGTGCAAGGGAAGATGTGGAGGAGGCCGAGGAGCACCCCGACTCTTCATCCGATGCAGCGAGCTCCTCATATCAACATCATGGGCATGTGGAACCTCCACGATATTCTTCTGCACAGGGGCCCTATTACCACTCCATGTATGATCCACCGGCGTGGAACTCCGACCCTCGTTGGGAATGAACTCCACTTAGGCCAAAAGCCTAAGCTTGGGGGGAGGTATACCGGCATCACTCATTCTTTGCATATTATGGTTGCTGGATACTTGTACATACTTGTTTAGTCTCTTAGAGTGGTTTTCTAATGAGAGGGAGATGATATTTGGGGAAGTGCTGTCCAAAAACAGATTCTGTGCTGTTACCAAAAAAATTCGTACGCACAGCCAGAACGTTATTTTGAGTTGCCAATTTTTGAGCATGTTCCCCAGGTTGTTATCTAACTTTCATTAGTTGAACACTTTTTGGTCTGAGCAATGGAAGATTTTTGTTATTTTCGATTTCTGTACTGCTGTCAGGATTTGGCAGATTTCTGTCATCCTGCTTTTCTGTGTTTCTGTTAGTTTGCATTCTTTTGTTTTCGCTTTGTTTCTTTCCTAAAACACAAAAAGACCAAAAATATTTCTGTTGTTTCTCTTCACCATTTATTTATTTGGTTCCTTGCTCTTAGTTTACTTTATTTGCTATCGTTGGTTTGTTATGAGAAAACCCAAAAAGATTTTGCTTTGTTTGCTTGTTTTCTTTTGTTCTTGTTTCTAATTCGAAAACACCAAAAATATTTGCTGTTCTTCTTTGGTTTGTAAAGTTCATCATGAGTTCAATGGTCTTCGGTGGCTGGAGCGTGGTTTTCATTTCATATTATCCAAGCTACACAAGTGAAAAGGCAATAATGACGATCTACGACAATCTGATTGTGGTGAGAGGCTGGTATGAACTCTATTTGCTTTCATTTTTGTACATATACTCATCCATATGAGCATGCTTAGTTGGTTCATGTGAGGTATATGTTATTTGAGAAAGTCTAGTAGTTCATGATCTCTCATGTTTAGTTCCAATTTATTAATATGAGTAGCATGTCGTGGATGTTTGCTTGCATTGTTTTATTCATAAGTAAGTATGGCATTGTGGTATCCTCCTCTGAATAATTCATTTATATCGACTTGGCACATGCTCACGCATGCATATGACTAAACAAAAAGTCAATTAAGCCTCGATGATTTATATTGCTTCAGAGTTCTTGTATCACTTTTATGCCTCCGTTAATTTATTTTGCCGCAAGCATGATTATGACAGTTATTGCTCTCTTGATTTGTCGCTCCCTAGTCTTTTGCTAGCCTTCACTTGTACTGAGCGGGAACACCGCTCGTGCTTCCAAACACCTGAAAACCAAGTTGTTCCAAAGTGTCCACCATAAATACCTATGCATGGCATTTCAAACCATTCCAAGTAAATTCTCATGCGCTACCTTTAAAACTTTCAAAATGCTTCTCAATTTGTGTTAATGTTTCATAGCTCATGAGGAAGTATGTGGTGTTTAGCTTTCAACCTTGTCATTTACTTTTGACGGACTCTCATATGGACTAGTGGCACATCCGCTTATCCAATAATTTTGCAAAAAGAGCTGGCAATGGGATTCCCAGTCCCGAATTAATTAACTTAAATAGACACTCCTCCATGGTTTGTGATTGTTGGACGGCACCCGAAGGATTCGGTTAGCCATGGCTTGTGTGAGCAAAGGTTGGGGGGAGTGTCATCATCATAATAAAACTTAAATAAAAAGGCACTCCTTCATGGTATGTGATTGTTGGCAGGCACCCGAGGATTCGGTTAGCCATGGTTTGTGAAAGAAAGGTTGGAAGGAGTGCCAACCAAAAATAAATAAAATGGGAGCCGCTCTTGTGAGTCCGGTTGATGAGGTAGTTAGTGTACCCATTACCATTCGTTGACAACAACAAACACCTCTCAAAATAATTTTACTCCTGCTTTACAAATGAAAAGCTCTAGCGCATGTTAATCCCTGCTTCCCTCTGCGAAGGGTCAATCTTTTACTTTTATGTTGTGTCTTCATTCTTTCTTTGAGCACTATCTTGAGAGCACAACTGTCATTCTTAGTATAATATGCTTGTCTCAAAATATGATTGATTGTGGTATAACTTTGATGCTTTTATCTTTGACAATCACTACTTCTAGTCTTTCTATGAACTCAAGAGGTGCCTCGGCATTTATGTTTTGCCGATCAAATACAGGCAAGCGAGATACCACTTTATCATATTCTCTTATGAACATTGCAATCCTGCTTATATACATGATTCATGATGCTTATTATTAATTGTTGGTACCTCTCCATGATTGACATAGCTGTTGGATGATCTTATTTGCATGTATCTCATTATGAACTGCTTAAGTATTAGCCATAGCATGAGAATATATACATCATATGAGCAAATGTGTTCGTGAAAGTTCTTTTATCGCTCAGTTGTTAACTGAATTGCTTGAGGACAAGCAATAAGCTAAGCTTGGGGGAGTTGATACGTCCAAAACGTATCTACTTTCCCGAACACTTTTGCTATTGTTTTGCCTCTAATTTGTGTATTTTGGATACAACTAACACGGACTAACGCTGTTTTCAGCAGAACTGCTCTGGTGTCTCGTTTTTGTGCAGAAATCCAACTTTCGGGAAAATCCTCGGAATTCTTGCAGAAGGCCCTATTTTACCAAAATATTGACGGAGCCAGAAGGGCAAAGGAGGTGGAGGCCCGAGGGCCCCACACCACATGGCGGCGCGGCCCAGGGGGGGCCCGCGCGGCCATGTGGTCTGGCCCCCTCGGCCGGCCTCCGACGCCCCCCTTCGGACTACTTATTGGTTTCGACCTGAAAACGCACGGGGAGAAGTCGAAGTCGCCAGAAACCCTCCAGAGAGCCGCCACATCGCGAAACTCCGTCGCGGGAGCCAGAAGTCTCCGTTCTGGCACTCCGCCGGGACGGGGAATTGGAGGAGATCATCACCGCCATCACCACCAACGCCTCTCCATCGACCAGCCATGTTTCCCCCATCCATGTGTGAGTAATTCCCCCGCTGTAGGCTGAAGGGGATGGTAGGGATTGGATGAGATTGGTCATGTAATAGTCATAAGATTGTTAGGGCATAGTGCCTAGTATCCGTAGATGTCACTTTTATGATATTGTTGCAACTTGTTATGCTTAATGCTTGTCACTAGGGCCCGAGTGCCATGATCTTAGATCTGAACATGTTATTGATTCATGAAGATATTCGTTGTTTATGATCTTACCTGCAAGTTGTATACACATGTCGCTGTCCGGAACCAATGGCCCCGAAGTGACAGAAATCGGGACAACCGGAGGGGATGGTAGTGATGTGAGGATCACATGTGTTCACGGAGTGTTAATGCTTTGCTCCGGTACTCTATTAAAAGGAGTACCTTAATATCCAGTAGTTTCCCTAGAGGCCCGGCTGCCACCGGCTGGTAGGACAGAAGATGTTGTGCAAGTTTCTCATTGCGAGCACGTACGACTAAATATGGAACACATGCCTATTGATTGATTAGTACTTGGATACCGTTTTATTATTATCTGCAAATGCCCCTGCTTTGATTGTTACATGAGTTTCTCTCATCCATGCAACGCCCGTTAAATCCGTCCCTGTGCCTACAGTATTTTAATCCTGCTGTTTACTATAATCACTACTGCTGTCTTTATTTCACCGCTGCTGTTATTTCGCTATTTCCACTGCCATAAAACTGTTACTACTGATAAACTCTTGCGAGCAAGTCTGTTTCCAGGTGCAGCTGAATTGACAACTCCGCTGTTAAGGCTTACAAGTATTCTTTGTCTCCCCTTGTGTCGAATCAATAAATTGGGTAATACTTCCCTCGAAGACTGTTGCGATCCCCTATACTTGTGGGTCATCACCTGGTGAACACTCTGGAGCGTGTCGCGCTTCGTGTGGTTCAAGAAATCATGAAGCATCAGTATTCTCCGTCAGGACCTGCTCTAGGAACTCACCAGGGAGAAATACCGTTCTACACTAGGCCACCACTGCCATACACGTTTGCAGCTCCACAGCAACAAGGTTCACCGGCGTACGTCGTCTACAAGGTTGGAGGCGATCCTGGCGATTACCAATTCCTGTATGAGCCGCCCAAGGAGATTCCACATGGATACGTGTGCACGTACGTGCCGGACTGCAACAACTGGATGACCCAGGTTACAGCAGGAAGGACTGCCACGGCAGGAGGAGTCGCTGGAGCAGGAAGCAGTTCTGGAGCAGATGCTGAGAAACAGGCGTGGCTAGCTAAATATGCCACCGGAACAAGTCATGAAAGCTCAACCTCTGCAGCTCCTACGGTGGATCAGATCACCGCAATCTTGAGAGACCAGTTCGGTATCCTGCCGAAGAAGAGAATGATCGGCTATTCCAAGCCGTATCCCAACGAGTATGACCTAATCCCACTACCGCCTAAGTATCGGCTCCCTGACTTCACAAAATTCAGTGGATCAGAAGGGTCTAGCTCAATTGAGCACGTGAGCCGATATTTGGCACAGTTGGGCATGGTCTCAGCTTCAGACCAGCTACGTGTGAGGTTCTTTTCACAATCTCTCACGGGTCCAGCCTTTGGGTGGTACACCTCGTTGCCACCAGATTCGGTTCGAACATGGAAGCAGCTGGAAGAGCAGTTTCACATACAATATCATTCAGAAGCTACTGAAGCTGGCATTGCCGATCTGACCCAGGTGCGGCAAAGGCGAGGAGAGACGGTGTCTGAATACATTCAGCGCTTCAGGACCGTCAGGAACCGATGTTATTCGGTTCGTTTATCTGAGAAGGAAGCAGTCGAGCTGGCAATAGCAGGCCTGTCAGCGCCGCTCAAGCAGACTACAATTCACTGGCGCATATGGTTCAGAAATTGACATCGTATGAACAGCGCCACCCAGAATTGTACCAGGACAAGTTCAAGCGCGTCGCCCTGATCGAGATGGAAGAAGATGAAGATTCTGCAGGAGATCAGGAAGTCGCTGTAGCTGAATGGGCTCGGGGGGCAGTACCCGTGTCCTGCAAATGGGTGAAACAACCAGGGCCTGCAAAAGGGTTTGACTTTGATTTAAGCAAAACGGAGCAAATTTTTGATTTGCTGCTGAAGGAAAAACAGCTGAAGTTACCCGAAGGCCACAAAATCCCCACGTTACAAGAGATGAACGGCAGGCCATACTGCAAATGGCATCACACGTTCACCCATGCCACCAACGACTGCAAAGTGTTGCGCGGACAGATTCAAATGGCGATAGAACAAGGCCGATTACTCTTCGGTCAGTTTGCCATGAAAGTTGACACACATCCGTTTCCTACGTCAACATGGTGGATCTCAGTCACTGCATAAGATACAAGCCAGGTTTCTCTTGTGATATCAACATGGCAGGGCTTGTAGACCGCCGTGGCAAGGATAAGCCAGAAAGTAGTCATTCCCGTGGCAAAGATAAAGAGGAGGCCGATCCACGCGACCGGCCCCAGCATGATGACAGACGGTACTTGACTGAGGAAGAGGTGAGAAGCGTGCGGTATCAACGACCACTCTCCGCACATCTCCTTAACAAATATGAGCAGCAGTACGACCGACGTCGGCGCTACGACGTAGATGATGAGAGATATCGTCGGTCTGATGCAGATGACAAGAAGTATCGTCGATATGATAGAGACCAAGAAGGGTATGAGCGTCACGCTAGAGGGAGGTCAAGAGAGCAAGAGGACATGGATAGGCATTGGAACTGTCCTTTCTTCAAACACTGCTGGGACTCAGGAATGAGCCGATTGCCTACAATCGAGAACTGCCCAGAATGTAGACAGAAGAGGAAGGGAACAAATGAAGTTTCAGTGTTCAAGCGTCTAGGACCTCTCCCACCTCAGAACAAACGAGCTGAGTCATCTCAAGATGAAGACTTCGAGGAGTCAGAGGAAGAAGATAGATATCACCGACCAAGGTGGTGTCCTGATGGACTCAGCCACTCCCAAAAGCGCAGAGTGCAGCGGCTACGAAACCTAGAGGAAGCCGAGACGCAGTACCTGTACACGTTGAGGAAAGCACGGCTGATACGTCTCCAACGTATCGATAATTTCTTATGTTCCATGCTACATTATTGATGATATCTACATGTTTTATGCACATTATATGTCGTATTTACGCATTTTCTGGAACTAACCTATTAACAAGATGCCGAAGAGCCAGTTGCTTTTTCTGCTGTTTTTGGTTTCAGAAATCCTAGTAACGAAATATTCTCGGAATTGGACGAAATCAACGCCCGGGGTCCTATTTTTGCACGAAGCTTCCAGAAGACCGAAGAGGAGACGAAGTGGGGCCACGAGGTGGGGACACACAAGGCGGCGCGGCCCAAGCCCTGGCCGCGCCGCCTAGTGTGTGGGCCCCGTGACGCTGACCTACCCTTTCGCCTACTTAAAGCCTCCGTCGCGAAACCCCCAGTACCGAGAGCCACGATACGGAAAACCTTACGGAGAGCCACGATACGGATAACAATGCTTATGGTAATGGTTATGGTAATTCTTATGGGAATTCTTACAACAATAATAGGAGTGTACCCTCTGGTCTTGAAGCTATGCTTAAAGAATTTATTAGTACACAAACTGCTTTTAACAAATCTGTTGAGGAAAAGCTTGATAAAATTGATATTATTGCTTCTAGAGTTGATAGACTTGCCTCTGATGTTAATCTTTTAAAATTGAAAGTTATGCCTAATAATGATATTGATAATAAGATTACTACTACAGCAAATGCCATCCAAGTTAGAATTAATGAGAATATAAGATTAATGGCTGAACTGCGTGCTAGGTGGGATAGAGAAGAAAATGAAAAACTAGCTAAAGAGAATAATGTAGCTAAAGTTTGGACTATTACCACCACTAGTAATGTTAATGCTTCACATGTTGCTGCACCTCCTACTATCAATGGTAAAATAATTGGTGTTGGCAATGTTTCTACTCCTAGTGCAAAGCGTACAAAACTGCCTGAAATTGCTAAAACTGCTGAAACTGCTTGTGATAAAACTGCTGAAATTTTTTCCAACCTTGGGGACAATGATCCCATTGCTGTAGCTCATAATGATTTAGATTTTGATGATTGCCACATCTCTGAAGTTATAAAGTTCTTACAAAAACTTGCTAAAAGTCCTAATGCTAGTGCTATAAATTTAGCCTTTACAAAACATATTACAAATGCTCTCATAAAAGCTAGAGAAGAGAAACTAAAACTTGAAACTTCTATTCCTAGAAAGTTAGAAGATGGTTGGGAGCCCATCATTAAAATGAAATTCAATGACTTTGAATGTAATGCTTTATGTGATCTTGGTGCAAGTATTTCTGTTATGCCTAAAAAGATTTATGATATGCTTGACTTGCCACCATTGAAGAATTGTTATTTGGATGTTAATCTTGCCGATAATGTTAAAAAGAAACCTTTGGGGAGGATTGATAATGTGCACATTACGGTTAACAATAACCTTGTCCCCGTTGATTTTGTTGTCTTGGATATCGAATGCAATGCATCTTGTCCTATTGTATTGGGAAGACCTTTTCTTCGAACCGTTGGTGCTGTTATTGATATGAGGGAAGGTAATATTAAATATCAATTTCCTCTCAAGAAAGGTATGGAACACTTCCCTAGAAAGAGAATGAAGTTGCCTTTTGATTCTATTATTAGAACAAGTTATGATGTTGATGCTTCTACTCTCGATGTTACTTGATTTGCACTTTCTGCGCCTAGCTGAAAGGCGTTAAAGAAAAGCGCTTATGGGAGACAACCCATGTTTTTACTACAGTACTTTATTTTATATTTGAGTCTTGGAAGTTGTTTACTACTGTAGCAACCTCTCCTTATCATGTTTTTGTGCCAAGTAAAGTTTCTATGTCAAAGTTGATGTTATATTTGGGATCGCTGCGCAGAAACAGCATTGCTGTCTGTCACGAATCTGGGCACAGGTCTCTGTAGAAAATTCGAAAAAATCTGCCAATTTACGAGCGTGATCCTCAGATATGTACGCAACTTTCATTAGTTTTGAGTTTTTCCATTTGAGCAAGTATGGTGCCATCTTAAAATTCGTCTTTACGGACTGTTCTGTTTTTGACAGATTCTGCCTTTTATTTCGCATTGCCTCTTTTGCTATGTTGGATTTATTTCTTTGATCCATTAATGTCCAGTAGCTTTATGCAATGTCCAGAAGTGAAAATAATGATTGTGTCACCTCTGAATGTGTGAATTATTAATTGTGCACTAACCCTCTAATGAGTTTGCTTGAAGTTTGGTGTGAAGGAAGTTTTCAAGGGTCAAGAGAGGAGTATGATATACTATGATCAAGAGGAGTGAAAGCTCTAAGCTTGGGGATGCCCCCGTGGTTCACCCCTGCATATTCTAAGAAGACTCAAGCGTCTAAGCTTGGGGATGCCCAAGGCATCCCCTTCTTCATCGACAACATCATCAGGTTCCTCCCCTGAAACTATATTTTTATTCAATCACATCTTGTGTTCTTTACTTGGAGCGTCGGTTTGTTTTTGTTTTTGTTTTTGTTTGAATAAAATGGATCCTAGCATTCACTTTGTGGGAGAGAGACACGCTCCGCTGTTGCATATGGACAAATATGTCCTTAGGCTTTACTCATAATGTTCAAGGCGAAGTTTCTTCTTCGTTAAATTGTTATATGGTTGGAATTGGAAAATGCTACATGTAGTAATTCTAAAATGTCTTGGATAATGTGATACTTGGCAATTGTTGTGCTCATGTTTAAGCTCTTGCATCATATACTTTGCACCCATTAATGAAGAAATACATAGAGCTTGCTAAAATTTGATTTGCATATTTGGTCTCTCTAAGGTCTAGATAATATCTAGTATTGAGTTTTGAACAACAAGGAAGACGGTGTAGAGTCTTATAATGTTTACAATATGTCTTTTATGTGAGTTTTGCTGCACCGGTTCATCCTTGAGTTTGCTTCAAATAACCTTGCTAGCCTAAACCTTGTATCGAGAGGGAATACTTCTCATGCATCCAAAATCCTTGAGCCAACCACTATGCCATTTGTGTCCACTATACCTACCTACTACATGGTATTTCTCCGCCATTCCAAAGTAAATTGCTTGAGTGCTACCTTTAAAATTCCATCATTCACCTTTGCAATATATAGCTCATGGGACAAAATAGCCTTAAAAACTATCGTAGTATTGAATATGTACTTATGCACTTTATCTTTTATTAAGTTGCTTGTTGTGCGATAACCATGCTTCTGGGGAACGCCATCAACTATTGTTGAATATCATGTGAGTTGCTATGCATGTCCGTCTTGTCTGAAGGATCTATCACTTTAATGATTGGAGCATGCAAATTGTTAGAGAAGAACATTGGGCCGCTAACTAAAGCCATGAATCATGGTTGAAGTTTCAGTTTTGGACATATATCCTCAATCTCATATGAGAATAATAATTGTTGCTACATGCTTATGCATTTAAGAGGAGTCCATTATCTGTTGTCCATGTTGTCCCGGTATGGATGTCTAAGTTGAGAATAATCAAAAGCGAGAAATCCAAAATGCGAGCTTTCTCCTTAGACCTTTGTACAGGCGGCATGGAGGTACCCCTTTGTGACACTTGGTTGAAACATGGCATGCAAAGATCCGGTAGTCCAAGCTAAGTAGGACGAGGTGCGGGCACTATTAGTATACTATGCATGAGGCTTGCAACTTGTAAGATATAATTTACATAACTCATATGCTTTATTACTACCGTTGACAAAATTGTTTCATGTTTTCAAAATAAAAGCTCTAGCACAAATACAGCAATCGATGCTTTCCTCTTTGAAGGACCATTCTTTTACTTTTATTGTTGAGTCAGTTTACCTATCTCCCTCCACCTTAAGAAGCAAACACTTGTGTGAACTGTGCATTGATTCCTACATACTTGCATATTGCACTTGTTATATTACTTTATGTTGACAATATCCATGAGATATACATGTTATAAGTTGAAAGCAACCGCTGAAACTTAATCTTCCTTTGTGTTGCTTCAACACCTTTACTTTGATTTATTGCTTTATGAGTTAACTCTTATGCAAGACTTATTGATGCTTGTCTTGAAGTACTATTCATGAAAAGTCTTTGCTTTATGATTCACTTGTTTACTCATGTCATTACCTTTGTTTTGATCGCTGCATTCATTACATATGTTTACAAATAGTATGATCAAGATTATGATGGCATGTCACTTCAGAAATTATCTTTGTTATCGTTTTACCTGCTCGGGACGAGCAGAACTAAGCTTGGGGATGCTGATACGTCTCCAACGTATCGATAATTTCTTATGTTCCATGCTACTTTATTGATGATACCTACATGTTTTATGCACATTATATGTCGTATTTACGCATTTTCTGGAACTAACCTATTAACAAGATGCCGAAGAGCCAGTTGCTGTTTTCTGCTGTTTTTGGTTTCAGAAATCCTAGTAAGGAAATATTTGTCGGAATTGGACGAAATCACCGCCCAGGGTCCTATTTTTGCACGGAGCTTCCAGAAGACCGAAGAGATAACGAAGTGGGGCGACGAGGCGCCGCCACCATAGGGCCGCGCGGCCAGAGGGGGGCCCGCGCCGCCCTATGGTGTGGGCCCCTCGTCAGCCCCCCGACTTTGCCCTTCCGCCTACAAATAGCCTCCGTCGCGAAACCCCCAGTACCGAGAGCTACGATACGGAAAACCTTCCGGAGACGCGCCGCCGCAATCCCATCTCGGGGGATTCGGGAGATCGCCTCCGGCACCCTGCCGGAGAGGGGATTCATCTCCCGGAGGACTCTACACCGCCATGGTCGCCTCCGGAGTGATGAGTGAGTAGTTCACCCCTGGACTATGGGTCCATAGCAGTAGCTAGATGGTCGTCTTCTCCTAATTGTGCTTCATTGTTGGATCTTGTGAGCTGCCTAACATGATCAAGATCATCTATCTGTAATACTATATGTTGTGTTTGTCGGGATCCGATGGATAGAGAATACTATGTTATGGTGATTATCAATCTATTGTTTATGTGTTGTTTATGATCTTGCATGCTCTCCGTTATTAGTAGAGGCTCTGGCCAAGTTTTTACTCTTAACTCCAAGAGGGAGTATTTATGCTCGATAGTGGGTTCATGCCTTCATTGACACCTGGGACAGTGACAGAAAGTTCTAAGGTTGTGATGTGTTGTTGCCACTAGGGATAAAACATTGATTCTATGTCTAAGGATGTAGTTGTCGATTACATTACGCACCATACTTAATGCAATTGTCTGTTGCTTTGCAACTTAATACTGAATGGGGTTCGGATGATAACCTGAAGGTGGACTTTTTAGGCATAGATGCAGTTGGATGGCGGTCTATGTACTTTGTCGTAATGCCCGGATTAAATCTCACTATATTTATCATATCATGTATATGCATTGTTATGCCCTTCTCTATTTGTCAATTGCCCGACTGTAATTTGTTCACCCAACATGCTTTTATCTTATGGGAGAGACACCTCTAGTGAACTGTGGACCCCGGTCCTATTCTTTACATCGCATACAATCTCTGCAATACTTGTTTTACTGTTTTCTTGCAAGCAATCATCTTCCACACAATACGGTTAATCCTTTGTTACAGCAAGCCGGTGAGATTGACAACCTCACTGTTTCGTTGGGGCAAAGTACTTGGGTTGTGTTGTGCAGGTTCCACGTTGGCGCCGGAATCCCTGTTGTTGCGCCGCATCACATTTCGCCACCATCAACCTTCAACGTGCTTCTTGGCTCCTCCTGGTTCGATTAAACCTTGGTTTCTTTCTGAGGGAAAACTTGCTACTGTGCGCATCATACCTTCCTCTTGGGGTTCCCAACGAACGTGTGAGTTACACGTTCATTGCATCACATGATTCAGCTAATAACTTTGATTCAGCCCTTATTAGCATTTATAATAGATTAAACACTCTTGAAACAAGTGCATCTCGCCTAAATGAAAATTATGGATATATTCGTAACCGTCTTGATCAAGTTTTAGTGAACTCTGAACCTTCATTGTGGGATCCTACTATTAAAATTGTCATAGGTAACCAAACTCGTCGTGCTAATTGTGATATTATGACTGAATTTTGCCTAATGCCTAAGAGTATTCATAAATCATTGAAACTTTGGGAATTCGCTGAAGGGGGAGAAGGAATAACTCTTATTGATAACTCTGTTATAATTCCTAAAGGGATAGCTGCGGGTGTGCATACAACCATTCTTGGGAGAACAATATCCATTGATTACCTTGTCATTGAATGCGCAGGAACAGGACAAATCACACTCGGAAGATCCCTGCTGAAACTATTGGGAGCAGTCATAGACGTGAGAGAAGGCACCTTAAAATTCACCTCTACACCCGGGGGTAGCCATATATTCCCTAAGCCAAAGAGTAAGAAAGAGGACAAGAAAGGTAAGGGTAAAGCCCAAGGTAATGTCGATGTTTCATCTCTTGATGTTACTTGATTTGCACTTTCTGCGCCTAGCTGAAAGGCGTTAAAGAAAAGCGCTTATGGGAGACAACCCATGTTTTTACTACAGTACTTTGTTTTATATTTGAGTCTTGGAAGTTGTTTACTACTGTAGCAACCTCTCCTTATCATGTTTTTGTGCCAAGTAAAGTTTCTATGTCAAAGTTGATGTTATATTTGGGATCGCTGCGCAGAAACAGCATTGCTGTCTGTCACGAATCTGGGCCTAAGTCTCTGTAGAAAATTCGAAAAAATCTGCCAATTTACGAGCGTGATCCACAGATACGTACGCAACTTTCATTAGTTTTTAGTTTTTCCATTGGAGCAAGTCTGGTGCCATTTTAAAATTCGTCTTTACGAACTGTTCTGTTTTGACAGATTCTGCCTTTTATTTCGCATTGCCTCTTTTGCTATGTTGGATAAATTTCTTTGATCCATTAATGTCCAGTAGCTTTATGCAATGTCCAGAAGTGTAAAGAATGATTGTGCCACCTCTGAACATGTAAACTTTTATTGTGCACTAACCCTCTAATGAGTTTGCTTGAAGTTTGGTGTGAAGGAAGTTTTCAAGGGTCAAGAGAGGAGTATGATATACTATGATCAAGAGGAGTGAAAGCTCTAAGCTTGGGGATGCCCCCGTGGTTCACCCCTGCATATTTTAAGAAGACTCAAGCGTCTAAGCTTGGGGATGCCCAAGGCATCCCCTTCTTCATCGACAACATCATCAGGTTCCTCCCCTGAAACTATATTTTTATTCAGTCACATCTTGTGTTCTTTACTTGGAGCGTCGGTTTGTTTTTGTTTTTGTTTTTGTTTGAATAAAATGGATCCTAGCATTCACTTTGTGGGAGAGAGACACGCTCCGCTGTTGCATATGGACAAATATGTCCTTAGGCTTTACTCATAATGTTCAAGGCGAAGTTTCTTCTTCGTTAAATTGTTATATGGTTGGAATTGGAAAATGCTACATGTAGTAATTCTAAAATGTCTTGGATAATGTGATACTTGGCAATTGTTGTGCTCATGTTTAAGCTCTTGCATCATATACTTTTCACCCATTAATGAAGAAATACATAGAGCTTGCTAAAATTTGGTTTGCATATTTGGTCTCTCTAAGGTCTAGATAATATCTAGTATTGAGTTTTGAACAACAAGGAAGACGGTGTAGAGTCTTATAATGTTTACAATATGTCTTTTATGTGAGTTTTGCTGCACCGCTTCATCCTTGAGTTTGCTTCAAATAACCTTGCTAGCCTAAACCTTGTATCGAGAGGGAATACTTCTCATGCATCCAAAATCCTTGAGCCAACCACTATGCTATTTGTGTCCACCATACCTACCTACTACATGGTATTTCTCCGCCATTCCAAAGTAAATTGCTTGAGTGCTACCTTTAAAATTTCCATCATTCGCCTTTGCAATATATAGCTCATGGGACAAAATAGCCTTAAAAACTATTGTGGTATTGAATATGTACTTATGCACTTTATCTCTTATTAAGTTGCTTGTTGTGCGATAACCATGCTTCTGGGGACGCCATCAACTACTCTTTGTTGAATATCATGTGAGTTGCTATGCATGTCCGTCTTGTCTGAAGTAAGGGAGATCTACCACCTTAATGGTTGGAGCATGCATATTGTTAGAGAAGAACATTGGGCCGCTAACTAAAGCCATGAATCATGGTGGAAGTTTCAGTTTGGACATATATCCTCAATCTCATATGAGAATAATAATTGTTGCTACATGCTTATGCATTAAAGAGGAGTCCATTATCTGTTGTCCATGTTGTCCCGGTATGGATGTCTAAGTTGAGAATAATCAAAAGCGAGAAATCCAAAATGCGAGCTTTCTCCTTAGACCTTTGTACAGGCGGCATGGAGGTACCCCTTTGTGACACTTGGTTGAAACATGTGTATTGCGATGATCCGGTAGTCCAAGCTAAGTAGGACAAGGTGCGGGCACTATTAGTATACTATGCATGAGGCTTGCAACTTGTAAGATATAATTTACATAACTCATATGCTTTATTACTACCGTTGACAAAATTGTTTCACGTTTTCAAAATAAAAACTCTAGCACAAATATAGCAATCGATGCTTTCCTCTTTGAAGGACCTTTCTTTTACTTTTATTGTTGAGTCTATCTCTCTCCACCTCAAGAAGCAAACACTTGTGTGAACTGTGCATTGATTCCTACATACTTGCATATTGCACTTGTTATATTACTTTACATTGACACTATCCATGAGATATACATGTTATAAGTTGAAAGCAACCGCTGAAACTTAATCTTCCTTTGTGTTGCTTCAATACCTTTACTTTGATTTATTGCTTTATGAGTTAACTCTTATGCAAGACTTATTGATGCTTGTCTTGAAGTACTATTCATGAAAAGTCTTTGCTTTATGATTCATTTGTTTACTCATGTCATTACCATTGTTTTGATCGCTGCATTCATTACATATGTTTACAAATAGTATGATCAAGATTATGATGGCATGTCACTTCAGAAATTATCTTTGTTATCGTTTTACCTGCTCGGGACGAGCAGAACTAAGCTTGGGGATGCTGATACGTCTCCAACGTATCGATAATTTCTTATGTTCCATGCTACTTTATTGATGATACCTACATGTTTTATGCACATTATATGTCGTATTTACGCATTTTCTGGAACTAACCTATTAACAAGATGCCGAAGAGCCAGTTGCTGTTTTCTGCTGTTTTTGGTTTCAGAAATCCTAGTAAGGAAATATTCGGAATTGGACGAAATCACGCCCAGGGTCCTATTTTTGCACGGAGCTTCCAGAAGACCGAAGAGATAACGAAGTGGGGCGACGAGGCGCCGCCACCATAGGGCCGCGCGGCCAGAGGGGGGCCCGCGCCGCCCTATGGTGTGGGCCCCTCGTCAGCCCCGACTTTGCCCTTCCGCCTACAAATAGCCTCCGTCGCGAAAACCCCAGTACCGAGAGCTACGATACGGAAAACCTTCCAGAGACGCCGCCGCCGCGAATCCCATCTCGGGGGATTCAGGAGATCGCCTCCGGCACCCTGCCGGAGAGGGGATTCATCTCCCGGAGGACTCTACACCGCCATGGTCGCCTCCGGAGTGATGAGTGAGTAGTTCACCCCTGGACTATGGGTCCATAGCAGTAGCTAGATGGTCGTCTTCTCCTAATTGTGCTTCATTGTTGGATCTTGTGAGCTGCCTAACATGATCAAGATCATCTATCTGTAATACTATATGTTGTGTTTGTCGGGATCCGATGGATAGAGAATACTATGTTATGGTGATTATCAATCTATTGTTTATGTGTTGTTTATGATCTTGCATGCTCTCCGTTATTAGTAGAGGCTCTGGCCAAGTTTTTACTCTTAACTCCAAGAGGGAGTATTTATGCTCGATAGTGGGTTCATGCCTTCATTGACACCTGGGACAGTGACAGAAAGTTCTAAGGTTGTGATGTGCTGTTGCCACTAGGGATAAAACATTGATTCTATGTCTAAGGATGTAGTTGTCGATTACATTACGCACCATACTTAATGCAATTGTCTGTTGCTTTGCAACTTAATACTGAATGGGGTTCGGATGATAACCTGAAGGTGGACTTTTTAGGCATAGATGCAGTTGGATGGCGGTCTATGTACTTTGTCGTAATGCCCGGATTAAATCTCACTATATTTATCATATCATGTATATGCATTGTTATGCCCTTCTCTATTTGTCAATTGCCCGACTGTAATTTGTTCACCCAACATGCTTTTATCTTATGGGAGAGACACCTCTAGTGAACTGTGGACCCCGGTCCTATTCTTTACATCGCATACAATCTACTGCAATACTTGTTTTACTGTTTTCTTGCAAGCAATCATCTTCCACACAATACGGTTAATCCTTTGTTACAGCAAGCCGGTGAGATTGACAACCTCACTGTTTCGTTGGGGCAAAGTACTTGGGTTGTGTTGTGCAGGTTCCACGTTGGCGCCGGAATCCCTGTTGTTGCGCCGCATCACATTTCGCCACCATCAACCTTCAACGTGCTTCTTGGCTCCTCCTGGTTCGATTAAACCTTGGTTTCTTTCTGAGGGAAAACTTGCTACTGTGCGCATCATACCTTCCTCTTGGGGTTCCCAAGCTTGTAATGCCATAAAGAAATTGGTTGCATCACATGATTCAGCTAATAACTTTGATTCAGCCCTTATTAGCATTTATAATAGATTAAACACTCTTGAAACAAGTGCATCTCGCCTAAATGAAAATTATGGATATATTCGTAACCGTCTTGATCAAGTTTTAGTGAACTCTGAACCTTCATTGTGGGATCCTACTATTAAAATTGTCATAGGTAACCAAACTCGTCGTGCTAATTGTGATATTATGACTGAATTTTGCCTAATGCCTAAGAGTATTCATAAATCATTGAAACTTTGGGAATTCGCTGAAGGGGGAGAAGGAATAACTCTTATTGATAACTCTGTTATAATTCCTAAAGGGATAGCTGCGGGTGTGCATACAACCATTCTTGGGAGAACAATATCCATTGATTACCTTGTCATTGAATGCGCAGGAACAGGACAAATCACACTCGGAAGATCCCTGCTGAAACTATTGGGAGCAGTCATAGACGTGAGAGAAGGCACCTTAAAATTCACCTCTACACCCGGGGGTAGCCATATATTCCCTAAGCCAAAGAGTAAGGAAGAGGACAAGAAAGGTAAGGGTAAAGCCCAAGGTAATGTCGATGTTTCATCTCTTGATGTTACTTGATTTGCACTTTCTGCGCCTAGCTGAAAGGCGTTAAAGAAAAGCGCTTATGGGAGACAAACCATGTTTTTACTACAGTACTTTGTTTTATATTTGAGTCTTGGAAGTTGTTTACTACTGTAGCAACCTCTCCTTATCATGTTTTTGTGCCAAGTAAAGTTTCTATGTCAAAGTTGATGTTATATTTGGGATCGCTGCGCAGAAACAGCATTGCTGTCTGTCACGAATCTGGGCCTAAGTCTCTGTAGAAAATTCGAAAAAATCTGCCAATTTACGAGCGTGATCCTCAGATACGTACGCAACTTTCATTAGTTTTGAGTTTTTCCATTTGAGCAAGTCTGGTGCCATTTTAAAATTCGTCTTTACGTTCTGTTTTGACAGATTCTGCCTTTTATTTCGCATTGCCTCTTTTGCTATGTTGGATAAATTTCTTTGATCCATTAATGTCCAGTAGCTTTATGCAATGTCCAGAAGTGTAAAGAATGATTGTGCCACCTCTGAACATGTAAACTTTTATTGTGCACTAACCCTCTAATGAGTTTGCTTGAAGTTTGGTGTGAAGGAAGTTTTCAAGGGTCAAGAGAGGAGTATGATATACTATGATCAAGAGGAGTGAAAGCTCTAAGCTTGGGGATGCCCCGTGGTTCACCCCTGCATATTTTAAGAAGACTCAAGCGTCTAAGCTTGGGGATGCCCAAGGCATCCCCTTCTTCATCGACAACATCATCAGGTTCCTCCCCTGAAACTATATTTTTATTCAGTCACATCTTGTGTTCTTTACTTGGAGCGTCGGTTTGTTTTTGTTTTTGTTTTTGTTTGAATAAAATGGATCCTAGCATTCACTTTGTGGGAGAGAGACACGCTCCGCTGTTGCATATGGACAAATATGTCCTTAGGCTTTACTCATAATGTTCAAGGCGAAGTTTCTTCTTCGTTAAATTGTTATATGGTTGGAATTGGAAAATGCTACATGTAGTAATTCTAAAATGTCTTGGATAATGTGATACTTGGCAATTGTTGTGCTCATGTTTAAGCTCTTGCATCATATACTTTTCACCCATTAATGAAGAAATACATAGAGCTTGCTAAAATTTGGTTTGCATATTTGGTCTCTCTAAGGTCTAGATAATATCTAGTATTGAGTTTTGAACAACAAGGAAGACGGTGTAGAGTCTTATAATGTTTACAATATGTCTTTTATGTGAGTTTTGCTGCACCGGTTCATCCTTGAGTTTGCTTCAAATAACCTTGCTAGCCTAAACCTTGTATCGAGAGGAATACTTCTCATGCATCCAAAATCCTTGAGCCAACCACTATGCTATTTGTGTCCACCATACCTACCTACTACATGGTATTTCTCCGCCATTCCAAAGTAAATTGCTTGAGTGCTACCTTTAAAATTTCCATCATTCGCCTTTGCAATATATAGCTCATGGGACAAAATAGCCTTAAAAACTATTGTGGTATTGAATATGTACTTATGCACTTTATCTCTTATTAAGTTGCTTGTTGTGCGATAACCATGCTTCTGGGGACGCCATCAACTACTCTTTGTTGAATATCATGTGAGTTGCTATGCATGTCCGTCTTGTCTGAAGTAAGGGAGATCTACCACCTTAATGGTTGGAGCATGCATATTGTTAGAGAAGAACATTGGGCCGCTAACTAAAGCCATGAATCATGGTGGAAGTTTCAGTTTGGACATATATCCTCAATCTCATATGAGAATAATAATTGTTGCTACATGCTTATGCATTAAAGAGGAGTCCATTATCTGTTGTCCATGTTGTCCCGGTATGGATGTCTAAGTTGAGAATAATCAAAAGCGAGAAATCCAAAATGCGAGCTTTCTCCTTAGACCTTTGTACAGGCGGCATGGAGGTACCCCTTTGTGACACTTGGTTGAAACATGTGTATTGCGATGATCCGGTAGTCCAAGCTAAGTAGGACAAGGTGCGGGCACTATTAGTATACTATGCATGAGGCTTGCAACTTGTAAGATATAATTTACATAACTCATATGCTTTATTACTACCGTTGACAAAATTGTTTCATGTTTTCAAAATAAAAGCTCTAGCACAAATATAGCAATCGATGCTTTCCTCTTTGAAGGACCTTTCTTTTACTTTTATTGTTCACCTATCTCTCTCCACCTCAAGAAGCAAACACTTGTGTGAACTGTGCATTGATTCCTACATACTTGCATATTGCACTTGTTATATTACTTTACATTGACACTATCCATGAGATATACATGTTATAAGTTGAAAGCAACCGCTGAAACTTAATCTTCCTTTGTGTTGCTTCAATACCTTTACTTTGATTTATTGCTTTATGAGTTAACTCTTATGCAAGACTTATTGATGCTTGTCTTGAAGTACTATTCATGAAAAGTCTTTGCTTTATGATTCATTTGTTTACTCATGTCATTACCATTGTTTTGATCGCTGCATTCATTACATATGTTTACAAATAGTATGATCAAGATTATGATGGCATGTCACTTCAGAAATTATCTTTGTTATCGTTTTACCTGCTCGGGACGAGCAGAACTAAGCTTGGGGATGCTGATACGTCTCCAACGTATCGATAATTTCTTATGTTCCATGCTACATTATTGATGATATCTACATGTTTTATGCACATTATATGTCGTATTTACGCATTTTTGGAACTAACCTATTAACAAGATGCCGAAGAGCCATTCTGTTTTCTGCTGTTTTTGGTTTCAGAAATCCTAGTAACGAAATATTCTCGGAATTGGACGAAATCAACGCCCAGGGTCCTATTTTTGCGAAGCTTCCAGAAGACCGAAGAGGAGACGAAGTGGGGCCACGAGGTGGGGACACACCAAGGCGGCGCGGCCCAAGCCCCGCGCCGCCTAGTGTGTGGGCCCCCGTGACGCCTTTGACCTACCCTTTCGCCTACTTAAAGCCTCCGTCGCGAAACCCCCAGTACCGAGAGCCACGATACGGAAAACCTTCCAGAGGCCGCCGCCACGAATCCCATCTCGGGGGATTCAGGAGATCGCCTGCCGGAGAGGGGATTCATCTCCCGGAGGACTCTACACCGCCATGGTCGATGGCGTGTAACTCACACGTTCGTTGGGAACCCCAAGAGGAAGGTATGATGCGCACGTAGCAAGTTTTCCCTCAGAAAGAAACCAAGGTTTAATCGAACCAGGAGGAGCCAAGAAGCACGTTGAAGGTTGATGGTGGCGAAATGTGATGCGGCGCAACAACAGGGATTCCGGCGCCAACGTGGAACCTGCACAACACAACCCAAGTACTTTGCCCCAACGAAACAGTGAGGTTGTCAATCTCACCGGCTTGTTGTAACAAAGGATTAACCGTATTGTGTGGAAGATGATTGCTTGCAAGAAAACAGTAAAACAAGTATTGCAGTAGATTGTATGCGATGTAAAGAATAGGACCGGGGTCCACAGTTCACTAGAGGTGTCTCTCCCATAAGATAAAGCATGTTGGGTGAACAAATTACAGTCGGGCAATTGACAAATAGAGAAGGGCATAACAATGCATATACATGATATGATAAATATAGTGAGATTTAATCCGGGCATTACGACAAAGTACATAGACCGCCATCCAACTGCATCTATGCCTAAAAAGTCCACCTTCAGGTTATCATCCGAACCCCATTCAGTATTAAGTTGCAAAGCAACAGACAATTGCATTAAGTATGGTGCGTAATGTAATCGACAACTACATCCTTAGACATAGAATCAATGTTTTATCCCTAGTGGCAACAGCACATCACAACCTTAGAACTTTCTGTCACTGTCCCAGGTGTCAATGAAGGCATGAACCCACTATCGAGCATAAATACTCCCTCTTGGAGTTAAGAGTAAAAACTTGGCCAGAGCCTCTACTAATAACGGAGAGCATGCAAGATCATAAACAACACATAAACAATAGATTGATAATCACCATAACATAGTATTCTCTATCCATCGGATCCCGACAAACACAACATATAGTATTACAGATAGATGATCTTGATCATGTTAGGCAGCTCACAAGATCCAACAATGAAGCACAATTAGGAGAAGACGACCATCTAGCTACTGCTATGGACCCATAGTCCAGGGGTGAACTACTCACTCATCACTCCGGAGGCGACCATGGCGGTGTAGAATCCTCCGGGAGATGAATCCCCTCTCCGGCAGGGTGCCGGAGGCGATCTCCTGAATCCCCGAGATGGGATTCACGGCGGCGGCTTCTGGAAGGTTTTCATATCGTGGCTCTCGGTACTGGGGTTTCGCGATGGAGGCTTTAAGTAGGCGAAAAGGCGTGGGGGCCACACGAGGGCCCCACACCATAGGTCGGCGCGGCCAAGGCCTGGGCGCGCCGCCTATGGTGTCGGCCCTCGTGGCCCCACTTCGACTCCCCTTCGGTCTTCTGGAAGCTTCGTGCAAAAATAGGACCCTGGGCGGTGATTTCGTCCAATTCCGAGAATATTTCCTTACTAGGATTTCTGAAACAAAAAACAGCAGAAAACAGCAACTGGCTCTTCGGCATCTTGTTAATAGGTTAGTTCCAGAAAATGCGTAAATACGACATATAATGTGCATAAAACATGTAGGTATCATCAATAAAGTAGCATGGAACATAAGAAATTATCGATACGTTGGAGACGTATCAGCATCCCCAAGCTTAGTTCTGCTCGTCCCGAGCAGGTAAAACGATAACAAAGATAATTTCTGAAGTGACATGCCATCATAATCTTGATCATACTATTTGTAAACATATGTAATGAATGCAGCGATCAAAACAAAAGTAATGACATGAGTAAACAAGTGAATCATAAAGCAAAGACTTTTCATGAATAGTACTTCAAGACAAGCATCAATAAGTCTTGCATAAGAGTTAACTCATAAAGCAATAAATCAAAGTAAAGGTATTGAAGCAACACAAAGGAAGATTAAGTTTCAGCGGTTGCTTTCAACTTATAACATGTATATCTCATGGATATTGTCAACATAAAGTAATATAACAGGTGCAATATGCAAGTATGTAGGAATCAATGCACAGTTCACACAAGTGTTTGCTTCTTAAGGTGGAGGGAGATAGGTAAACTGACTCAACAATAAAAGTAAAAGAATGGTCCTTCAAAGAGGAAAGCATCGATTGCTGTATTTGTGCTAGAGCTTTTATTTTGAAAACATGAAACAATTTTGTCAACGGTAGTAATAAAGCATATGAGTTATGTAAATTATATCTTACAAGTTGCAAGCCTCATGCATAGTATACTAATAGTGCCCGCACCTCGTCCTACTTAGCTTGGACTACCGGATCTTTGCATGCCATGTTTCAACCAAGTGTCACAAAGGGGTACCTCCATGCCGCCTGTACAAAGGTCTAAGGAGAAAGCTCGCATTTTGGATTTCTCGCTTTTGATTATTCTCAACTTAGACATCCATACCGGGACAACATGGACAACAGATAATGGACTCCTCTTAAATGCATAAGCATGTAGCAACAATTATTATTCTCATATGAGATTGAGGATATATGTCCAAAACTGAAACTTCAACCATGATTCATGGCTTTAGTTAGCGGCCCAATGTTCTTCTCTAACAATTTGCATGCTCCAATCATTAAAGTGATAGATCCTTCAGACAAGACGGACATGCATAGCAACTCACATGATATTCAACAATAGTTGATGGCGTTCCCCAGAAGCATGGTTATCGCACAACAAGCAACTTAATAAGAGATAAAGTGCATAAGTACATATTCAATACTACGATAGTTTTTAAGGCTATTTTGTCCCATGAGCTATATATTGCAAAGGTGAATGATGGAATTTTAAAGGTAGCACTCAAGCAATTTACTTTGGAATGGCGGAGAAATACCATGTAGTAGGTAGGTATAGTGGACACAAATGGCATAGTGGTTGGCTCAAGGATTTTGGATGCATGAGAAGTATTCCCTCTCGATACAAGGTTTAGGCTAGCAAGGTTATTTGAAGCAAACTCAAGGATGAACCAGTGCAGCAAAACTCACATAAAAGACATATTGTAAACATTATAAGACTCTACACCGTCTTCCTTGTTGTTCAAAACTCAATACTAGATATTATCTAGACCTTAGAGAGACCAAATATGCAAATCAAATTTTAGCAAGCTCTATGTATTTCTTCATTAATGGGTGCAAAGTATATGATGCAAGAGCTTAAACATGAGCACAACAATTGCCAAGTATCACATTATCCAAGACATTTTAGAATTACTACATGTAGCATTTTCCAATTCCAACCATATAACAATTTAACGAAGAAGAAACTTCGCCTTGAACATTATGAGTAAAGCCTAAGGACATATTTGTCCATATGCAACAGCGGAGCGTGTCTCTCTCCCACAAAGTGAATGCTAGGATCCATTTTATTCAAAAAAAAACAAAAACAAAAACAAACCGACGCTCCAAGTAAAGAACACAAGATGTGATTGAATAAAAATATAGTTTCAGGGGAGGAACCTGATGATGTTGTCGATGAAGAAGGGGATGCCTTGGGCATCCCCAAACTTAGACGCTTGAGTCTTCTTAGAATATGCAGGGGTGAACCACGGGGCATCCCCAAGCTTAGAGCTTTCACTCCTCTTGATCATAGTATATCATACTCCTCTCTTGACCCTTGAAAACTTCCTTCACACCAAACTTCAAGCAAACTCATTAGAGGGTTAGTGCACAATTAATAATTCACACATTCAGAGGTGACACAATCATTATTTTCACTTCTGGACATTGCATAAAGCTACTGGATATTAATGGATCAAAGAAATAAATCCAACATAGCAAAAGAGGCAATGCGAAATAAAAGGCAGAATCTGTCAAAAACAGAACAGTCCGTAAAGACGAATTTTAAGATGGCACCAGACTTGCTCAGATGGAAAAACTCAAAACTAATGAAAGTTGCGTACATATCTGAGAATCACGCTCGTAAATTGGCAGATTTGTTCGAATTTTCTACAGAGACTTGTGCCCAGATTCGTGACAGACAGCAATGCTGTTTCTGCGCAGCGATCCCAAATATAACATCAACTTTGACATAGAAACTTTACTTGGCACAAAAACATGATAAGGAGAGGTTGCTACAGTAGTAAACAACTTCCGAGACTCAAATATAAAATAAAGTACTGTAGTAAAAACATGGGTTGTCTCCCATAAGAGCTTTTCTTTAACGCCTTTCAGCTAGGCGCAGAAGGTGCAAATCAAGTAACATCTAGAGTAGAAGCATCAACATCATAACTTGTTCTAATAATAGAATCAAAAGACAACTTCATTCTCTTTCTAGGGAAGTGTTCCATACCTTTCTTGAGAGGAAATTGATATTTAATATTACCTTCCCTCATATCAATAACAGCACCAACGGTTCGAAGAAAAGGTCTTCCCAATACAATAGGACAAGATGCATTGCATTCGATATCCAAGACAACAAAATCAACGGGGACAAGGTTATTGTTAACCGTAATGTGCACATTATCAATCCTCCCCAAAGGTTTCTTTTTAACATTATCGGCAAGATTAACATCCAAATAACAATTCTTCAATGGTGGCAAGTCAAGCATATCATAAATCTTTTTAGGCATAACATAAATACTTGCACCAAGATCACATAAAGCATTACATTCAAAGTCATTGAATTTCATTTTAATGATGGGCTCCCAACCATCTTCTAACTTTCTAGGAATAGAAGTTTCAAGTTTTAGTTTCTCTTCTCTAGCTTTTATGAGAGCATTTGTAATATGTTTTGTAAAGGCTAAATTTATAGCACTAGCATTAGGACTTTTAGCAAGTTTTTGTAAGAACTTTATAACTTCAGAGATGTGGCAATCATCAAAATCTAAATCATTATGAGCTACAGCAATGGGATCATTGTCCCCAAGGTTGGAAAAAATTTCAGCAGTTTTATCACAAGCAGTTTCAGCAGTTTTAGCAATTTCAGGCAGTTTTGTACGCTTTGCACTAGGAGTAGAAACATTGCCAACACCAATTATTTTACCATTGATAGTAGGAGGTGCAGCAACATGTGAAGCATTAACATTACTAGTGGTGGTAATAGTCCAAACTTTAGCTACATTATTCTCTTTAGCTAGTTTTTCATTTTCTTCTCTATCCCACCTAGCACGCAGTTCAGCCATTAATCTTATATTCTCATTAATTCTAACTTGGATGGCATTTGCTGTAGTAGTAATCTTATTATCAATATCATTATTAGGCATAACTTTCAATTTTAAAAGATTAACATCAGAGGCAAGTCTATCAACTCTAGAAGCAATAATATCAATTTTATCAAGCTTTTCCTCAACAGATTTGTTAAAAGCAGTTTGTGTACTAATAAATTCTTTAAGCATAGCTTCAAGACCAGAGGGTACACTCCTATTATTATTGTAAGAATTCCCATAAGAATTACCATAACCATTACCATTAGCAGAAGGATATGGCCTATAGTTATTACTAGAGTTGTTCCTATAAGCATTGTTGTTGAAATTATTATTTTTAATGAAATTCACATCAACATTTTCTTCTTGAGCAACCAATGAAGCTAAAGGAACATTATTTGGATCAACATTAGATCTACCATTCACAAGCATAGACATAATCACATCAATCTTATCACTCAAGGAAGAGGTTTCTTCAACAGAATTTACCTTCTTACCTTGTGGAGCTCTTTCCGTGTGCCATTCAGAGTAATTTATCATCATATCATCAAGAAGTTTTGTAGCCGCCCCCAAAGTGATGGACATAAAGGTACCTCCAGCAGCTGAATCCAATAAATTCCGCGAAGAAAAATTTAGTCCTGCATAGAAGGTTTGGATGATCATCCAAGTAGTCAGTCCATGGGTTGGGCAATTCTTTACCAAAGTTTTCATTCTCTCCCATGCTTGAGCAACATGTTCAGTATCTAATTGCTTAAAATTCATTATGCTACTTCTCAAAGATATAATTTTAGCGGGAGGATAATATCTACCAATAAAAGCATCCTTACATTTAGTCCATGAATCAATACTATTCTTAGGCAAAGATAGCAACCAATCTTTAGCTCTTCCTCTTAATGAGAAAGGAAACACTTTCAATTTAATAATATCACCATCTACATCCTTATACTTTTGCATTTCACATAGTTCAACAAAATTATTGAGATGGGCAGCAGCATCATCAGAACTAACACCAGAAAATTGATCTCTCATAACCATTCAGTAAAGCAGGTTTAATTTCAAAGAATTCTGCTGTAGTAGCAGGTGGAGCAATAGGTGTGCATAGGAAATCATTATTATTTGCATTTGTGAAGTCACACAACTTAGTATTTTCAGGGGTATTCATTTTAGCAACGGTAAATAAAACAAACTAGATAAAGTAAATGCAAGTAACTAATTTTTTTGTGTTTTTGATATAGTGAGCAAGACAGTAAATAAAGTAAAACTAGCAACTAATTTTTTTGTGTTTTGTTTAGGTGCAGCAAACAAAGTAGTAAATAAAATAAAGCAAGACAAAAACAAAGTAAAGAGATTGAGAAGTGGAGACTCCCCTTGCAGCGTGTCTTGATCTCCCCGGCAACGGCGCCAGAAAAAGAGCTTGATGGCGTGTAACTCACACATTCGTTGGGAACCCCAAGAGGAAGGTATGATGCGCACAGTAGCAAGTTTTCCCTCAGAAAGAAACCAAGGTTTAATCGAACCAGGAGGAGCCAAGAAGCACGTTGAAGGTTGATGGTGGCGAAATGTGATGCGGCGCAACAACAGGGATTCCGGCGCCAACGTGGAACTGCACAACACAACCCAAGTACTTTGCCCCAACGAAACAGTGAGGTTGTCAATCTCACCGGCTTGCTGTAACAAAGGATTAACCGTATTGTGTGGAAGATGATTGCTTGCAAGAAAACAGTAAAACAAGTATTGCAGTAGATTGTATGCGATGTAAAGAATAGGACCGGGGTCCACAGTTCACTAGAGGTGTCTCTCCCATAAGATAAAGCATGTTGGGTGAACAAATTACAGTCGGGCAATTGACAAATAGAGAAGGGCATAACAATGCATATACATGATATGATAAATATAGTGAGATTTAATCCGGGCATTACGACAAAGTACATAGACCGCCATCCAACTGCATCTATGCCTAAAAAGTCCACCTTCAGGTTATCATCCGAACCCCATTCAGTATTAAGTTGCAAAGCAACAGACAATTGCATTAAGTATGGTGCGTAATGTAATCGACAACTACATCCTTAGACATAGAATCAATGTTTTATCCCTAGTGGCAACAGCACATCACAACCTTAGAACTTTCTGTCACTGTCCCAGGTGTCAATGAAGGCATGAACCCACTATCGAGCATAAATACTCCCTCTTGGAGTTAAGAGTAAAAACTTGGCCAGAGCCTCTACTAATAACGGAGAGCATGCAAGATCATAAACAACACATAAACAATAGATTGATAATCACCATAACATAGTATTCTCTATCCATCGGATCCCGACAAACACAACATATAGTATTACAGATAGATGATCTTGATCATGTTAGGCAGCTCACAAGATCCAACAATGAAGCACAATTAGGAGAAGACGACCATCTAGCTACTGCTATGGACCCATAGTCCAGGGGTGAACTACTCACTCATCACTCCGGAGGCGACCATGGCGGTGTAGAGTCCTCCGGGAGATGAATCCCCTCTCCGGCAGGGTGCCGGAGGCGATCTCCTGAATCCCCGAGATGGGATTCGCGGCGGCGGCGTCTGGAAGGTTTTCCGTATCGTGGCTCTCGGTGGGGTTTTCGCGGAGGCTTTAAGTAGGCGAAAGGGCAACGTGGGGGCCACACGAGGGCCCCACACCACAGGTCGGCGCGGCCAAGGCCGCCGCGCCGCCCTATGGTGTCGGCCCCTCGTGGCCCCACTTCGACTCCCTCGGTCTCTGGAAGCTTCGTGCAAAAATAGGACCCTGGGCGGTGATTTCGTCCAATTCCGAGAATATTTCCTTACTAGGATTTCCAAAAACAGCAGAAAACAGCAACTGGCTCTTCGGCATCTTGTTAATAGGTTAGTTCCAGAAAATGCGTAAATACGACATATAATGTGCATAAAACATGTAGGTATCATCAATAAAGTAGCATGGAACATAAGAAATTATCGATACGTTGGAGACGTATCAGCATCCTCCGGAGTGATGAGTGAGTAGTTCACCCCTGGACTATGGGTCCATAGCAGTAGCTAGATGGTCGTCTTCTCCTAATTGTGCTTCATTGTTGGATCTTGTGAGCTGCCTAACATGATCAAGATCATCTATCTGTAATACTATATGTTGTGTTTGTCGGGATCCGATGGATAGAGAATACTATGTTATGGTGATTATCAATCTATTACTTATGTGTTGTTTATGATCTTGCATGCTCTCCGTTATTAGTAGAGGCTCTGGCCAAGTTTTTTCTCTTAACTCCAAGAGGGAGTATTTATGCTCGATAGTGGGTTCATGCCTTCATTGATACCTGGGACAGTGACAGAAAGTTCTAAGGTTGTGTTGTGCTGTTGCCACTAGGGATAAAACATTGATTCTATGTCTAAGGATGTAGTTGTTGATTACATTACGCACCATACTTAATGCAATTGTCTGTTGCTTGCAACTTAATACTGGAAGGGGTTCGGATGATAACTGAAGGTGGACTTTTTAGGCATAGATGCAGTTGGATGGCGGTCTATGTACTTTGTCGTAATGCCCGATTAAATCTCACTATATTTATCATATCATGTATATGCATTGTTATGCCCTTTTCTATTTGTCAATTGCCCGACTGTAATTTGTTCACCCAACATGCTTTTATCTTATGGGAGAGACACCTCTAGTGAACTGTGGACCCCGGTCCTATTCTTTACATCGCATACAATCTCTGCAATTGTTCTTTACTATTTTCTTCGCAAACAATCATCTTCCACACAATACGGTTAATCCTTTGTTACAGCAAGCCGGTGAGATTGACAACCTCACTGTTTCGTTGGGGCAAAGTACTTTGGTTGTGTTGTGCGCCGCATCACATTTCGCCACCATCAACCTTCAACGTGCTTCTTGACTCCTACTGGTCCGATTAAACCTTGGTTTCTTACTGAGGGAAACTTGCCACTGTGCGCATCATACCTTCCTCTTGGGGTTCCCAACGGACGTGTACATCTACGCGCATCAACGGCCCGATCTGGCCGTGAAAATTCAGCCAACATTGGAGACAGAGGCACGGCCACAGAAGAAAGTGTGGCGCCCCAAGCAAACAAGAGCCGATGCAGAGGCATCGGCTGATACAAACATGGTGTTTATACTCCCGTCAGAATTTTGTGCTCCAAAAGACGAGGAAGTATCAGTGGCACAATTTGACTGCGGTCCACGACCAGTTATCTTTGAGAAGCCACGAGAGAGGAGCTACAGGCATCTGAAAGCCCTATACCTGAGAGGTTACATCAATGGGCAGCCTATTGGCAAGATGTTGGTTGACACGGGAGCGGCAGTCAATATAATGCCGTACTCCATGTTACGACGTTTGGGACATTCCAATGAAGATCTGATCAAGACCAACGTCACACTAAGCGATTTCAACGGCCAAGCGTCAGAAGCCAAGGGTGTTCTGAACGTAGATCTAACTGTGGGCCGAAAAACCATCCCTACGTCATTCTTCATCGTCGACAGCAAAAGCACTTACGCTGTCCTGCTAGGAAGGGATTGGATCCACGCTAACTGTTGCATTCCATCCACAATGCATCAGTGCATCATACAATGGGATGGAGATGAAGTGGAGGTTGTTCATGCAGATGACTCGATCGAGATCTCATTAGCTGGCATGAACATTTGGGATGCAGACGACCAAGAGCCGCTCTCTGGAATCAATCTGGACGGCTGTGAGCGCATCGAAGCTTCAAAAAACGGGGTGAGGCTGGTCTTATCCACTGGCCTGATAGAGTAGCAAGATCCAAGTCTGTGGACCTACGTGGCAAGGCCGATCCCGGTGATCGGCCCCAAAAAATAAAAAGCAAAGATCTCACCTCAAGCATGTCACGTAGCTATAGCAGAGAACCAATAAGTTGTAAACCCTCATTGAACATTGCAATGAAAAAGGAGGCCGATTCTAGCAATCGGCCAAAATTATCCTCAACATGCCTTTTGCCTGTGTTCAGCATTGATTTAGCAGGCGATGGAAAGCTGGGGTATGGGTTTACATCAGCTGATGAGCTAGAAGAGATTGACATTGGTCCTGGGGATAAGCCACGACCAACATTTATCAGCAAAAAGTTAGATCCGCATCTGAGGGACCTGATGATATCCCTGTTGAAAGAGTACCCAGATTGTTTCGCATGGGATTATACAGAGATGCCTGGGTTAGACAGGAGCATCATTGAGCATCGGCTCCCTCTGAAGAAAGGATTTCGGCCGTTCCAGCAGCGAGCACGACAGATGAAGGCCGAAATCTTGGTGGAAGTCAAGAAAGAGATCCAGAAGATGTTGGACGCCGGGTTCATCAGGCCATGCAGGTACGCTGAATGGATTTCCAATGTCGTACCTGTGGAGAAAAAGGATGGCCGATGGCGCGTCGCCATAGATTTTCGGAATCTCAATAGTGCCACTCCAAAGGATGAATATCCGATGCCAGTAGCAGAGACATTGATCAATGCGGCTGCTGGTCATAAAGTTTTAAGTTTCATGGATGGCAATGCCGGCTACAACCAAATCTTCATGGCTCCAGAAGATATAAACAAGACTGCATTCAGAGTGCCAGGCTCGGTGGGCTTGTTTGAATATGTAGTCATGACATTTGGACTGAAGAATGCCGGCGCAACATACCAAAGAGCCATGAATTACATCTTTCATGATTTAATCGGCAAATTGGTGGAGATTTACATCGACGACGTGGTGGTCAAGTCTGTTTCGGTGGACGGACACTTGGAAGATTTGCGACACGTCCTGGACCGAACTAGGAAGTTCGGACTAAGAATGAATCCAAAGAAGTGTGCCTTTGGGGTGACGGCCGGTCAGTTCCTGGGTTTCTTGGTTCATGAACGTGGAATCGAGATCGGCCTGAAAAGTCAAGAGGCAGTGCGAACGATGAAGCCACCCACCACGAAGAAGGAGCTCCAGTGTCTCATCGGCAAAATCAATTTCGTCAGAAGATTCATCTCCAATCTGTCAGGGCGAATTGAGCCGTTCATGGGATTGGTCAAAATCAAGTCTGATGAGGAGTTTCGCTGGGGGGCAGAGCAACAGCAAGCATTTGACGATATTAAGGAGTACTTAACGAAGCCACCTGTGTTGGTTCCACCGCAGCAAGACAGGCCATTCTACATTTACTTGTCAGTAGCTGACACCTCCATCGCGTCAGTGGTGGTGCAGGTCTATGATGGTCTGGAAAAAGTGGTTTTCTACCTCAGCAGAAGGATGTTGGATGCAGAAACGAGGTACCTCGAGATCGAGAAGTTGTGCCTCTGCTTTTTCACCTGCACCAAGATCCAGCACATCTTGCTGTCAGCAGAAATCATCGTCATATGCAAATCGGATGTCATCAAGCACATGCTGTCGGCTCCTGTATTGAAAGGCCGACTCGGCAAATGGATGTTTGCTTTATCGGAATTTGATATCCGGTATCAGCCTGCGAAAGCAGTCAAAGGACAAGCGTTGGCCGATCTTATTGCTGAACGAATAAACACGGACGTAGCAGCACTATCTGTGCGTGCATGGACCATGTTCTTCGATGGATCGGTCTGTGAAGATGGTTGTGGCATCGGCATGCTACTCGTGTCGCCTCGGGGGGCAACATACTCCTTCTCCATCAGGCTATCTACACCTTGCACTAACAATGTTGCTGAGTATGAAGCGATATGCAAGGGAATGGAGTTGCTACTGGACGCTGGGGCAGAGGCAGTTGAGATCTTTGGGGATTCCAAATTGGTGATTTCTCAACTCACGGAGGAGTACAAGTGTGAGAGCGAGTCGCTCTTCCCATTATGGATGCAATGCCGTGAGCTGATGGCCCAGTTCAGGTATATAAACTTCCATTGGATCCCAAGGTCGCAAAATACCGAGGCGAACGACCTCGCACAGACATCGTCAGGATACAAAGACGTGGTAGATGGAGCCGATTTTCAGGTGCAGCTCATGGAACCCGATGATTGGAGAGCCGATATCTTCAATTACTTGAAAGATCCGGCTCGGGGGGCACCTAAACGGATAAGATACAGGGCCATGAAGTACGTCCTGATTGGTGATGACATGTTCTACAGGACTTTGGAAGGGTTACTTCTCAAATGTTTGGGACCAGCCGAGTCCAATCGGCTCTTGCATGAGGTGCATGAGGGTGCCTGTGGAACTCACCAATCGGCTCATAAGATGAAGTGGCTGATCAGGCGATCGGGATTTTATTGGCCCACCATGCTTGAAGATTGTTTCAAGTACTATAAAGGGTGTCAAGCATGTCAGAAGTTTGGGAGCATTCAGATGGTACCTGCATCAGCGATGAATCCTATCATCAAGCCGTGGCCGTTCCGAGGGTGGGGCATGGATATGATCGGCAAAATACATCCTCCTTCGAGCAAAGGTCATGTATGGGTTCTGGCCATTACAGATTATTTTACTAAATGGGTAGAGGCCGTCCCTATGAAGGCAGTGGCAGCGTCAGATGTTGTCGATTTCGTGAGGGAGCATGTTATCCACAGATTCGGAATTCCCCAGACTATCACGACCGATGGAGGTTCGGTCTTCGTTTCTAAGGAGTTTAGAAAGTTCTGCGAGGATATGGGAATCAAGCTGATCCGATCGTCTCCATACTATGCTCAAGCAAATGGACAGGCTGAAGCATCCAACAAAAGTCTGATCAAGCTGATTAAGAGGAAGATCGACGAGCATCCTAGACGTTGGCACGAGGTATTGTCAGAAGCGTTATGGGCTTATCGCATGTCGTGTCATGGAGCAATAAAAACCTCGCCATACCATCTGGTCTATGGACAAGAAGCTGTGTTACCCTGGGAAATCAAGGCTGGGTCGAGAAGGGTTACATTTCAGAATGATTTAACTACTGAAGAATATGCAGCCCTGATGAGTGACAGTATTGAGGATGCAACGGAACTCAGACTTTGGTCACTTGAGAAAATCAAGGAGAATAAAGCCAAGGTGGCTCGCGCATATAATAAGAAGGTGAAGCCAAAGGAGTTCCAGGTTGGTGATCTGGTATGGGAAGCTGTATTGCCGTTGGGGACTAAGGATAAAATGTATGGTAAATGGTCTCCAAATTGGCACGGCCCGTACAAAGTCGACCAAGTTTTAAAGGGTAATGCATACATGCTCGAGCAGTTGGATGGTGTGAAGTTCCCAGTGGCTGTCAATGGCCAGCATCTCAAGAAGTACTTCCCAAGCATGTGGGATGATGAGCAGTAAGATATGGAGGCCGATACACGAAATCGGCCAGTAAAAAAAATTTAATTTTTTTTGGGAAACAGCCGATGCATAGATATCGACTTTAGAATAAGAACAGCCGATGCGCAGTCATCGACTTTAGAGGTGCAAAGTATCATGGTCAGGTATCAAGTTATTGTCTGAATCTGAGGTTTGTCTGCTTGAACCTGTCTAATTGGTTATCATTAGCTTTATGGGCGTCTGATGGTACAAAGCCGATACGGTGCTATCGGCTCTTGGGGCGTTGACCACCTTTGACAATCGGAAAATGAGAAGATGTGAAATCGGATGATTGGAAATTAAATTGGAAGAACATTTTCATTGATTCAAAGGGGGATTTTACAACGAAGAGCTAATTGCTCTCAAAAGGGATGATCTAGGGCCTAATGCGCTACTGCTAGCCCTATTCTAGCCCCTAATCTACGGGCCATCGCTGCCCTCGTCGTCGCCGTCGTAGCTGCCGTCGGCGCTGCTTCCGGCGAAGTCCTCATCGCTGCTGATGAAGCCATCGGCGGGAGCTTCATCCTCCTCCTCGTCGTCGTCATCGTTGATACGTCTCCAACGTATCGATAATTTCTTATGTTCCATGCTACTTTATTGATGATACCTACATGTTTTATGCACATTATATGTCATATTTATGCATTTTCTGGAACTAACCTATTAACGAGATGCCGAAGAGCCAGTTCTGTTTTCTGCTGTTTTTGGTTTCAGAAATCCTAGTAAGGAAATATTCTCGGAATTGGACGAAATCTTCGCCCAGGGTCCTATTTTTGCACGAAGCTTCCAGAAGACCGAAGAGATAACGGAGTGGGGCCACGAGGCAGCCAGGGGCTAGGGCGGCGCGGCCCAGCCCTTGGCCGCGCGGCCCTGCCCCCTGGGCACCTCGTGTGCCCCCCGCGTTGCCCTTCCGCCTACTTAAAGCCTCGTCGCGAAAACCCCGTGAGAGCCACGATACGGAAAACCTTCCAGAGACGCCGCCGCCGCGAATCCCATCTCGGGGATTCAGGAGATCGCCTCCGGCACCCTGCCGGAGAGGGGATTCATCTCCGGAGGACTCTACACCGCCATGGTCGCCTCCGGAGTGATGAGTGAGTAGTTCACCCTGGACCATGGGTCCATAGCAGTAGCTAGATGGTCGTCTTCTCCTTGTTGTGCTTCATTGTTGGATCTTGTGAGCTGCCTAACATGATCAAGATCATCTATATGTAATTCTATATGTTGTGTTTGTCGGGATCCGATGGATAGAGAGTACTATGATTATGGTGATTATCAATCTATTGTTTATGTGTTGTTTATGATCTTGCATGCTCTCCGTTATTAGTAGAGGCTCTGGCCAAGTTTTTACTCTTAACTCCAAGAGGGAGTATTTATGCTCGATAGTGGGTTCATGCCTTCATTGACACCTGGGACAGTGACAGAAAGTTCTAAGGTTGTGATGTGCTGTTGCCACTAGGGATAAAACATTGATTCTATGTCTAAGGATGTAGTTGTTGATTACATTACGCACCATACTTAATGCAATTGTCTGTTGCTTAGCAACTTAATACTGAATGGGGTTCGGATGATAACCTGAAGGTGGACTTTTTAGGCATAGATGCAGTTGGATGGCGGTCTATGTACTTTGTCGTAATGCCCAATTAAATCTCACTATATTTATCATATCATGTATATGCATTGTTATGCCTTTCTCTATTTGTCAACTGTAATTTGTTCACCCAACATGCTTTTATCTTATGGGAGAGACACCTCTAGTGAACTGTGGACCCCGGTCCTATTCTTTACATAGCATACAATCTACTGCAATTGTTCTTTACTATTTTCTTGCAAACAATCATCTTCCACTCGATACGCTTAATCCTTTGTTACAGCAAGCCGGTGAGATTGACAACCTCACTGTTTCGTTGGGGCAAAGTACTTTGATTTTGTTGTGCAGATTCCACGTTGGCGCCGGAATCCCTGTTGTTGCGCCGCATCACATTTCGCCACCATCAACCTTCAACGTGCTTCTTGGCTCCTCCTGGTTCGATTAAACCTTGGTTTCTTTCTGAGGAAAACTTGCCACTGTGCGCATCATACCTTCCTCTTGGGGTTCCCAACGGACGTGTACATTTACGCGCATCAAGCCTGTTTTCTGGCGCCGGGGAGATCAAGACACGCTGCAAGGGGAGTCTCCACTTCTCAATCTCTTTACTTTGTTTTTGCCTTGATTTATTTTATTTACTATTTTGTTTGCTGCACCTAAACAAAACACAAAAAAATTAGTTTCTAGTTTTACTTTATTTACTGTCTTGCTCTCCATATCAAAAACACAAAAAAATTAGTTACTTGCATTTAATTTATTTTGTTATCATGTCTAGTCCTGTACTTGTTTTTATTTTCACTAGTTAGGCATAATGGAAAACAACAAAAAAATTAGAGATCTTTATGAACTTTATCTTGAATTAGGACATGATGTGTTTGAAGAGAAAATTAAAAAACCCATGGAACTTTGTTTGCAAAATAGTTGTAGCAAGGTTATTAGCATGAACTCTTTGAACACCATTATTGCTAAAGCTATGGAAGAATTTAAGCTTGGGGAAGCTGGTTGTGATATTTTTAGTCCCCCAAGCATGGAGGAGAAAATTAATTATGATTACAATATGCCTCCTATGTATGATGATTATGGTGATGAGAATAATAATGATAGCTATTTTATTGAATTTGCTCCCACTACAACTAATAAAATTGATTATGCTTATGTGGAGAGTAATAATTTTATGCATGTAGCTCATGACAAGAATGTTGTATGTGATAGTTATATTGTTGAGTTTGTTCATGATGCTACTGAAAGTTATTATGAGAGAGGGAAACATGGTTATATGCATCTTAATAATATTAAGTTTCCCCTCTTTATGTTGAGAATCTTGAAATTGCACTTGTGTTGCTTTTCTATGCTTGCCACTTTGTTCTTCATGAATCTATTTGTGTACAAGATTCCTTTTCATAGGAAGTGGGTTAGGCTTAAATGTGTTTTGAATTTGCTTCTTGATGCTCTCTTTTGCATCAACTCTTATTTCTGAGCCCATCTTAATGGCTATAAAGAAAAGCGCTTATGGGAGACAACCCATGTTTTTACTACAGTACTTTGTTTTATATTTGAGTCTTGGAAGTTGTTTACTACTGTAGCAACCTCTCCTTATCATGTTTTTGTGCCAAGTAAAGTTTCTATGTCATAGTTGATGTTATATTTGAGATCGCTGCGCAGAAACAGCATTGCTGTCTGTCACGAATCTGGGCACAAGTCTCTGTAGAAAATTCGAAAAAATCTGCCAATTTACGAGCGTGAACCTCAGATATGTACGCAACTTTCATTAGTTTTGACTTTTTCCATTTGAGCAAGTCTGGTGCCAGCTTTAAATTCGTCTTTACGGACTGTTCTTTTGACAGATTCTGCCTTTTCGCATTGCCTCTTTTGCTATATTGGATTCATTTCTTTGATCCATTAATGTCCAGTAGCTTTATGCAATGTCCAGAAGTGTAAAGAATGATTGTGTCACCTCTGAATGTGTGAATTATCAATTGTGCACTAACCCTCTAATGAGTTTGCTTGAAGTTTGGTGTGAAGGAAGTTTTCAAGGGTCAAGAGAGGAGAATGATATACTATGATTGTGGGGCCCCGGACTAGCTGTCCGAAACACCCGTTATGCATACACATTCACGATCCCATGATCAGTGTGTCGTGAAAGCATAACCGAACTGGTATCAAATACATCATCCATTACAGTACCGAATAAAAAGATTACAACAGGTCACATGACCAATACTTACATAAGAGCCGCAATGGCAGGAGATCAACAGTCACACAGCGGAAATACTTCAGATGAAAGCGTTCGCATGGCCCAAGTCATGCCATAACCCTACAGGCAACTGACTGGGAGAACGTTCCTAGCTCGCATAGACGTCGTCGACTCCTTCTTCATCTGTCGGATTCCACCAAGTCTGGCCAAGTAAATAGCCAGGGACAAAGCCATGAGTACATTATGAATTGTACTCGCAAACCACCTTAGAGAGAAGTAAAGGATATGCATATTTGGCAGTAGCAAGGAACATGCACTATCTAGGGCGACAAGGAGCGAGAGGTAGTTCCTCTGGAGAGTAATGACATATCTACATCTTTGTTAAAAACCTTTTTGTAAACCACTTTGGTGTGCGGACTAATAGGTACGGGTGACCCAATTTTTTTTTCGGCCATCTCCTTTGGCCATTATCTTTCCAAATTTCCACAGTACTCGCAGGTACCTTTCCACCAGTCCCACTGGCGTCACTTTCCCAAATCAACATTTTGAGAAAACACTTTTATAAAACAAAACTCCTTTTGATACTCAGCACTTCCTTTCCCACGTCCATTGCCGCGGACACGGCTATTCGAATAGATTTTACACTCTGCAGAGGTTGTACACTTTCCCCACAAGATCCGAATACTCATCGTGTGGGCATCATCCCTGCATAATAACATATGCCACGACAAGTACCCGATCGTAGTTTTTCGCCTGCTCGCCTTAGCCTAAGACATGCCGCCTAGAGTTGTACCTCCCAACACCAGAGTCCGAGGGGTCGTTTACCCAGGAGTAGCAAATTCCCCGACCAGCTCGACCCTCCGGAATGCCGCGACCAACTGCGGGGCATTATTCAATGGGAGCTCATAGGTTGTACCCCTGCCATCTAAAAAGAAGGAAAGGCGTCCCCAGTACGTCGGGAAGGCCCGGTCGATAGGTGTCCATGATCGGACTACCCCTTACACTTGCAGGACCCAAACTAAGGCGAGACAAACTACTACGCTACGCCCCGTCCCACTAAAGGGTAATGTGGTTGTACTGGCTAGGTCCGGTGATGTACTCAGTCAACAAAAGTTTTTCGAAAACAATTTTCTTCACTTCTCTTGCTCCCAGCAAGTCCCTTCTGCTCAAAAACAATTTATCAAAACCACACTTGGGCAGGGATACCCCATTCCAAGGTTTTCGGAAACTTCTTTTCGGGAAAACATTTTCGTAACCATTTTTCCAGGGCTCCCACCTATAGTCCAATTCTTCTTTGAAAAGCAGCGACAAGGATGATAAGGTGTTAAGCACCATATCACTAACATGTATTTGTTTAGTAGGTATCAACGAGGGCTGCACCCTAAGGGTGGAATAATAAAACTCCGGGTGGAACTAACCACCGAAATGGAAATAAAAATACATGCACTTTATAAAACCTGCAATAATGCAAGAGTAAGATATATAGGATCAGAGATGCATCAAGAGGTGGCTTGCCTTGGTTGGCTATTTGTCCCTGAACTTCTTCTTCACGATCCTCTTCCCTTCCTTCCTCTTCAAAATCCTCACCAAGATCCTCTCCTTCTCCGATAGCGTTCGCATTTCTAACGTCGCAAAATAAAAGGAAGAATAATCAACACACAACCATAGCATCAACCACTCATACAAAACCAGTAGCAAACCACTCAATCAGGGACACTAAACACATCGAATAAATGACACATAGGGCAAGAGGGTTATTTTATTTATAAAAGACCTACTTTTATTGCTACCGGAAAAGACCTTGATAAAATATAAATTTGCTAAAAAGGGCTCTGCCTCCGTCAAAGCATAAACTACAAAAGCACAGGTGGCTAATGACTTTTGGAAACCACCAGAGGTCTGGTGCCAAGGTTCATTTAAAACAATTTTAAACAAAAGCACTCAATTTCTCCTAGAGGCAATTAATTATGCCTAGAATCCCAATTAAATATCCAAAAACTCTCAGTAACAAACCAGGGGGTAAACTTTATAACCCTTAGGTAGGTAAGGTCTGAGAGTGTTCAACCCAATTGGTTTTTGTTCAAAAACATTTTTATTCTGCAAATTAAAAAATCACACAAACCCCTACTATTCAGATCTAAATCTATAAACAAAGAAAAACTCCAGGAATCTCCTGCATGTTTACCCTATAGCAAAATGGAGCTACTGAAATTATATTTCTAGCAAAATTTACCCCACTGCAAAAAGATGATCACAACTCTCACAAACAAATAAACATCACAGCAGCAACATTTCAAAAGCAAATATACTAGTAAATAAATAAGGCAGAAAATTTTATGCATGCAGATCCAGGTGGTTAATAATTTGGTTAGCAACACGCAGAAATTTGAATCATGCCATTTGGGTGTGTAAGGAATATTTGGGGAATTAAAAAGTGGAGCAGATCTCTCAGCTGAATTTAATTTACAGCGGAAAGAAAAAGAACGTGTCGGGCAGCGCAGCGCAGCGCTAGGCCAGCCCAGTTCGTCGTCCACACGCACGCGGGAGGCCGCATGCCAGTGTTAGACCTAGTCCCGATACGCCGCGTCAACTCGCCGAGTACTTTCCGGCGATACGCGTACGTATACGCTGGCTCACTTAGATGTTCCGGCGAAGTGCTTTCTCGCCATGCAACACGCACGTACGAGCCAAGTACCAAGCACCTATATGTATTTTGCTAGATCTATTGATCTGTACCGAAACACTTGCACGCAGCAGCTAGCTTCTAGATTACTTTCCTAGCTAGTCTTGCTCTCACGTACGCATCACAGGGAAACAAAACGATTGGATCGCCCAGCCACATATCGTGGCTTTGTTTCTTTGTATTTCTTCTGTCTCGGTAGTAGTACAAGAAACAAGGGGTAGGCCTAGCCTTTTATAAACGCAGGTAAGAACTAGCTATATACTACTCGGTGTAGAATTCCTATACTATTCGGTTCGGTCATTCGGAGACGAGACGTACGTCCGCGCGCACGCGACGCCGTGCTGGAGTCGTACTCGCGTATTCGTGCTTAATGCTCAGTCCCAGCGGCCAGCGGGTCGGCCGGTTTCTGGCCACGCGCGAGACGAGGCTGCATGCAGCCGCTCATTCTCAGGATCTTTGGCTCACGAGGAGCACTACCGGTCTACGACAACTGCTGGACGTCGACGACCCAAACGAAACTGCCGGTGACATGCAGGCGACGGGGACGGCTCGGGGCTCACCGTGGGGCTGTCGCCAACGGAGGGGACGACTCGGAGCGGCGGAGGAGGCCTGGGGAGACGCGACTCGGCGGTTCGGGCGTCCAGTCGGCTCCGTAGCGGTGTAGGGACGTGGCTGAGGCGGGGGTCTCCGAGCGGCATCGGAGGCGTGCGTCCTTGCCGACGACGGCGATCATCTGGGGAGCCCTGGACATGGAAACGATAGCGTCAGGGTTGCCACTCAAAGTGAGAGAGGAAGAGAGAACAAGGGGAGTAGAGAGGAAAGACGAAGAGCGACGGCCCATGTCGTGAACGACGTCACGCCGCACGGCCGGCTCAACCCGGCCTGCCCTCCAGCGAGAACAAGGATAGGCTCCCTCTTGGCTGTCTCTGAGGAGTGTAGAGAAGGTAGGGGAAAGAAGTGAGGAGTGGAGGTGGCGTGGGGCATTGGAGCTGGGCACGGGTCGGTTTTATGGAGTCCGGGAGATAGAGCACACTGAGCCGTGGTCAAGGAGAGGTTGGCGTCGTCCATGGCCTGCCACTGGCCAGGAGAGGCGGTGCCGCTGCGCGCCTGCACATTTGGAGCGATGCATGCGTCCGGGTGCCGTTCGAACAGAGGGGGTGGTCGACGGGTCACGTCGCCCGTGACGTGTTTGATTAAATTCCGGCGAACGATCAAGCTCATGGACTGGCGTGTGAGGGTGCGGGGCGAGTTCTGCGTGTGCCTGAGTGAGGGTAATCCACGGCTGCCTCACTGCGCCCGGTCGAGAGGGCGAGGGGGAGGTTGCAGCAAGATTTGTCAAACCTTGCCATGGCATGGCATCGGCCACACACTCCTTTTCTTCCAAGCACAACCAGCCAAGGGCTGTACTGCAGCAGTAAGATTCGTCCAGGGAGAGAGAGAGACTAGGGCTGGATAGAGGGGACAGGGAGAGGTCGCGTCCGTGTGCCGACTGCTCGAGGAAATGCCAGCGGCGATGTGAGGTCGCGCGCGAGCAGCGCAGCGCATGGCAGCATCTCTCCATTCGTGGACAGGGTGGTGGCACTCCTCTCGCTCACCAGTCGCGGTCTTAGGTCACGGAAGAGGGGACGTGAGGTGGCAGACGCGGACGTGCGCGCGGCGGCGTGTACGGCAGGGATTGGGGGTCGATGGCTGCGCGCACGCCAGGTGTTCGACGTCGCGTCGTCCTTCAGAGCGAGGGTGCTTGCGGCCAGCAGGAAAGGTACAAAGGTGAGCGTGTGTGTTGGTCTGGTTAGGGACAATGAGGAGGGGCTGGTGGCGATGTTGCTTGGGCAGAAACGCCCTGCTCAATTCTTGGTGCATGCCACCCGTGTCCTTGCCCAAGAGAGAAAAAGATAGCAAGCTAGGGCTAGCTTGGTGACTTTCCAGGGGTGTTAGGAGTGCAGGATGGAGGGTTAGGGTGCAGGTCTAGGACAGCTCAAAATCAAGCAACGTTTGGGAAGAGAGAAATGGATGTTTGACTCACACATGCACATGCAAGGCATTTGCTCGGCTCTCCTCCTTGCCAAACATAAGTGGACAAGTACATGTGCTAAAACTGCAAGGCTTGATGACCTCTCGCTCACCAGTCGCGGTCTTAGGTCACGGAAGAGGGGACGTGAGGTGGCAGACGCGGACGTGCGCGCGGCGGCGTGTCGGCGGGATTGGGGGTCGATGGCTGCGCGCACGTCAGGTGTTCGACGTCGCGTCGTCCTTCAGAGCGAGGGTGCTTGCGGCCAGGAGGAAAGGTACAAAGGTGAGCGTGTGTGTTGGTCTGGTTAGGGACAATGAGGAGGGGCTGGTGGCGATGTTGCTTGGGCAGAAACGCCCTGCTCAATTCTTGGTGCATGCCACCCGTGTCCTTGCCCAAGAGAGAAAAAGATAGCAAGCTAGGGCTAGCTTGGTGACTTTCCAGGGGTGTTAGGAGTGCAGGATGGAGGGTTAGGGTGCAGGTCTAGGACAGCTCAAAATCAAGCAACGTTTGGGAAGAGAGAAATGGATGTTTGACTCACACATGCACATGCAAGGCATTTGCTCGGCTCTCCTCCTTGCCAAACATAAGTGGACAAGTACATGTGCTAAAACTGCAAGGCTTGATGACTAAGATTCGGTGCTACTGGTGGTAGATAAGGAGATTTATTGGTGCTAAGAGGAGGTTAGAGAAATAAAGATGGAATCCACAAAGGATACCAAGTATGCTTATGATGTCACTAATCATAGAAAAAAAATCAAGGTGACGTGATGAGAGGTAGATTAGTAGGTTGTGGTTGATGTGTAGAAATTGTCATCTAAATTTCGAAAAAGAAAGGTTTGATCACTAAGAGAGTTGATTCAGTTGGGTTGGACGAAATTTTTGAAAAGGAGAAAGGTAAAATTTGAGTTCAAAATATACTCCACTTGCGTGCCAAAGCACACTAGGTTTTTTTATCAAAAACTATTTGGTAAAATAGGAGTTAAAATAGTTTTTCTAGAAATTATATTTTGAATGGAAAAGATACAATAAACATATCATTCACATTTCCTATTTAAATAAGATATAAAGGTTTTTAAAATAGTTTTCCAAAGATTAGAAATATTTTGATAGCCAAGATAGAGAGGTTTAGGATTTTAAGGGTCTATGCCAATTTGGAAAAAAAATAGAATATGACGCATGGTCTTGGAGAGATAGAGATGCAAATGGATATTAGTCATTGGTTGAAAAAAAAAGATCATCCTCCACAATCATGTATAGATGGAGTAGTGAGGTTAAAGTAGGGATCATGGAGATGTATTAAAGGTAAAGACAATGCCATGATATTTGATCACGATTCAAATAGTCTAAGAATTTTGTTTTGGGTGTCTATGGCCTTCACTTGATTTAAACTAAATAAGAAATTTCATTTGAAAAAGTGAAAGTGGGAGAGAGTTTTAGAAAGAGTTGAATGACCCAAGGTTTTAGTAAAAAGGAAATATGGATCATTCCATTTCATTTTAGGCAACCAAACTGCATATAAAAGCTTTTATAAAATTTTGAAGGTACACAAAGTAAGGGTAAGACATTTGGCGAATACTTTATCTTAGAACAAAATAAATTTAGAAACTCTTTTTGTCATACTATGATCTAAGGTGACCATAGCCACTTCAAAATAAAAATAAAAGTTTTTGGAAAGATCCTTTGAATTCAAAATTTGAGTCATAATACAAAATAAAAGAGGTTTTGTTATTTGACATAAGGTTCTAATATTTTTGAAGAGAGGAGATTAAGGTGATACAAGAGTGACCATAGCATAAGTGTTTCTCGAGATAAGAAGATGTGGGTTGAGGTATTTCAATTAACATTATTCAACAAACATCACCCATCAAACAAAGTCAGACACATTTCAACCAAACACAAGGCAACACAAGCAAAACTTAAAAAGTTTTTGTTCCCCCAGATTTTTGCACTTTGGACAAATAAACAAGGTTGCAAAAGTTGGGGTGTTACAGACCTTCCACCCTTAAAATAATCTCGTCCCGAGATTACTAAGCGTAGGACTAGAAAGGTTTTATAGGTTAATCTAAGTTAGACTCCAACTTCTGGTAGACGTGTCGCTTTCTGGATATCACAATTCAGCTTCCGAGAGACATGATAGATTTCCGCCAAGAGAAAACTTCGTGAACAGGTTGACTTCTCGATGCCGGTGTTAGATCTGTAGATTTCTCACAATCTTCGAGGGGTCCACGATTCATGGAGAGTTAGGGCATCCGAACGGTATTTGAGAAAGGTCGAACGTGTTAGAGTTAGCTTCATTTTTAGTGGAAGACGAAGTCTTCCAACCTTAAGATTGTTCAACGGGGGCTCATGAAAAGTCAAAGCTTCAGCCATGGGGTCTTGTCGGGCGCTTCTGAAGAAGTCATTGATCTCCGTATCTTGAGTTGAAGAATCTTCAGGGGTGAAGTGTATGCCCCAACTTCAAGAGGCACGCACAATGTTTACTATTTTGTAGGGCGTTCGTTAAGTTAGTAAGTCAGCGGAACTCCTGGTGGATCTTCACATGAAGCAGCAACCACAGTCGTTGAAAATAGTCTTTGGCTTTAGGGTTGGTGTCCACTAAAGTACACCAAATTTGGAGTCCTGAAGAGTCTTCAAGGGCTTCACTTGATGAGGACCAGATGGACCTTGTAGAGTAACTTGGCTTCGATGCCACCGCTCACTTAGCTCGTTAGGGGGCGGTTTTTAAGAAGATACCTCGAGGTTAGCACGATTATGCTCTACGGTTTGACAAAATTAGTAGGGCTTCATCTTCTCGTGGAGTTGTAGTCGATCTTGAAGGTACTGGCTTCTTCTTCGTTGGCATCGCGGGATATCTTGAGTTGAATGTCGTACTGGAGTTGGGCATTTCAGAAAACAGTGTGGCATCTAGTTCTTAGCCAAGTTAGAGGTAGGGTTTCCGTTAGCTTTTTAAACTAACAATTAGAATTTCAACCCGAAAATTGCCCGAATGCGAGGAAAACATCTTAGGGAGGGTTTCCTAGACAGGGTTACCACACAAAGAGGGTTTTTCAGGCCGAAAGGCCAAAACAAGCATACACACAAGAAGCAATCACAAGCACTCAAGTAGCAAATTTAGAAAACTACAAGCAATCATGAAAACCACACGAGGTACTTTAAGTACCCAGGGATGCCTGATATGCGGGGGTAGCTCAATCAAAACAATTGAGTTGGTCCTATCCATCCTATAGGCTTCGGTTGGTCAGAGATGCATACGTCTTCATTTTGCTGATATTGACCTCAACATGGATTCTTTTAGCAGTTGGTGGTGAAGCAGTTCTGGTGTTGACTCATGGATGTTTAGGCGAAGGCGAAAACTGCGTAGATCTTCTGGTCTCGACATACCAGGGACGTGAGGTCTTCGGAGGGGTAACTATTGAGGTACTCCCAAAGTTGAGATCTTCTCGGGGCTGGCCTAAAAATTACTAGTCAAGAACTGAGGACTTGATCCTTGACGACTGCAAAAGTGCAAGTCCAAAGAGGAACAAGGTCAACTCCCTGACAGACTTTGGTGCCAACCAAAGACATGCTCTTATTATCCCTATACGTGTACTGCTAAGTCGACGTCCATCTTCAATAGCTGCAGTCGAAGATACTTGAAACTTCATGAAGGATTGATCCATCTTCGACTTTGAATCTCCGAGTCTGAGTGGGGGCATCGTCTGATGTTTTGGTTTGGAAGAGGATGAGATCGTAGAATCAGAAAAATTTCGAAATCTTTCGAAATTAGAGAGCGCGGTAAGAATTGAAGTTTTTGAAAGGATAAGAAGATAGAAGCTAAGCTTCTAGTTACTTAGGAAAATAAGTTTCGTAAATAGTTTTACCAAAGTAGTATTGTCCTATCTAACGTCCATGCTAACTAAGGTCTCCTACAGTCAGGATGGCTCTGATACCAGCTCTGTGGGGCCCCGGACTAGCTGTCCGAAACACCCGTTATGCATACACATTCACGATCCCATGATCAGTGTGTCGTGAAAGCATAACCGAACTGGTATCAAATACATCATCCATTACAGTACCGAATAAAAAGATTACAACAGGTCACATGACCAATACTTACATAAGAGCCGCAATGGCAGGAGATCAACAATCACACAGCGGAAATACTTCAGATGAAAGCGTTCGCATGGCCCAAGTCATGCCATAACCCTACAGGCAACTGACTGGGAGAACGTTCCTAGCTCGCATAGACGTCGTCGACTCCTTCTTCATCTGTCGGATTCCACCAAGTCTGGCCAAGTAAATAGCCAGGGACAAAGCCATGAGTACATTATGAATTGTACTCGCAAACCACCTTAGAGAGAAGTAAAGGATATGCATATTTGGCAGTAGCAAGGAACAGGCACTATCTAGGGCGACAAGGAGCGAGAGGTAGTTCCTCTGGAGAGTAATGACATATCTACATCTTTGTTAAAAACCTTTTTGTAAACCACTTTGGTGTGCGGACTAATAGGTACGGGTGACCCAATTTTTTCTTTTCGGCCATCTCCTTTGGCCATTATCTTTCCAAATTTCCACAGTACTCGCAGGTACCTTTCCACCAGTCCCACTGGCGTCACTTTCCCAAATCAACATTTTGAGAAAACACTTTTATAAAACAAAACTCCTTTTGATACTCAGCACTTCCTTTCCCACGTCCATTGCCGCGGACACGGCTATTCGAATAGATTTACACTCTGCAGAGGTTGTACACTTTCCCCACAAGATCCGAATACTCATCGTGTGGGCATCATCCCTGCATAATAATATGCCACGACAAGTACCCGATCGTAGTTTTTCGCCTGCTCGCCTTAGCCCAAGACATGCCGCCTAGAGTTGTACCTCCCAACACCAGAGTCCGAGGGGTCGTTTACCCAGGAGTAGCAAATTCCCCGACCAGCTCGACCCTCCGGAATGCCGCGACCAACTGCGGGGCATTATTCAATGGGAGCTCATAGGTTGTACCCCTGCCATCTAAAAAGAAGGAAAGGCGTCCCCAGTACGTCGGGAAGGCCCGGTCGATAGGTGTCCATGATCGGACTACCCCTTACACTTGCAGGACCCAAACTAAGGCGAGACAAACTACTACGCTACGCCCCGTCCCACTAAAGGGTAATGTGGTTGTACTGGCTAGGTCCGGTGATGTACTCAGTCAACAAAAGGTTTTCGAAAACAATTTTCTTCACTTCTCTTGCTCCCAGCAAGTCCCTTCTGCTCAAAAACAATTTATCAAAACCACACTTGGGCAGGGATACCCCATTCCAAGGTTTTCGGGAAACTTCTTTTCCGGGAAAACATTTTCGTAACCATTTTTCCAGGGCTCCCACCTATAGTCCAATTCTTCTTTGAAAAGCAGCGACAAGGATGATAAGGTGTTAAGCACCATATCACTAACATGTATTTGTTTAGTAGGTATCAACGAGGGCTGCACCCGCAAGGGTGGAATAATAAAACTCCGGGTGGCACTAACCACCGAAATGGAAATAAAAATACATGCACTTTATAAAACCTGCAATAATGCAAGAGTAAGATATATAGGATCAGAGATGCATCAAGAGGTGGCTTGCCTTGGTTGGCTATTTGTCCCTGAACTTCTTCTTCACGATCCATCTGCTCTTCCTTCCTCTTCGAAATCCTCACCAAGATCCTCTCCTTCTCCGATAGCGTTCGCATTTCTAACGTCGCAAAATAAAAGGAAGAATAATCAACACACAACCATAGCATCAACCACTCATACAAAACCAGTAGCAAACCACTCAATCAGGGACACTAAACACATCGAATAAATGACACATAGGGCAAGAGGGTTATTTTATTTATAAAAGACCTACTTTTATTGCTACCGGAAAAGACCTTGATAAAATATAAATTTGCTAAAAAGGGCTCTGCCTCCGTCAAAGCATAAACTACAAAAGCACAGGTGGCTAATGACTTTTGGAAACCACCAGAAGAGGTCTGGTGCCAAGGTTCATTTAAAACAATTTTAAACAAAAGCACTCAATTTCTCCTAGAGGCAATTAATTATGCCTAGAATCCCAATTAAATATCCAAAAACTCTCAGTAACAAACCAGGGGGTAAACTTTATAACCCTTAGGTAGGTAAGGTCTGAGAGTGTTCAACCCAATTGGTTTTTGTTCAAAAACAATCAAGAGGTGGCTTGGCTTGGTTGGCTATTTGTCCCTGAACTTCTTCTTCACGATCCTCTTCCCTTCCTTCCTCTTCAAAATCCTCACCAAGATCCTCTCCTTCTCCGATAGCGTTCGCATTTCTAACGTCGCAAAATAAAAGGAAGAATAATCAACACACAACCATAGCATCAACCACTCATACAAAACCAGTAGCAAACCACTCAATCAGGGACACTAAACACATCGAATAAATGACACATAGGGCAAGAGGGTTATTTTATTTATAAAAGACCTACTTTTATTGCTACCGGAAAAGACCTTGATAAAATATAAATTTGCTAAAAAGGGCTCTGCCTCCGTCAAAGCATAAACTACAAAAGCACAGGTGGCTAATGACTTTTGGAAACCACCAGAAGAGGTCTGGTGCCAAGGTTCATTTAAAACAATTTTAAACAAAAGCACTCAATTTCTCCTAGAGGCAATTAATTATGCCTAGAATCCCAATTAAATATCCAAAAACTCTCAGTAACAAACCAGGGGGTAAACTTTATAACCCTTAGGTAGGTAAGGTCTGAGAGTGTTCAACCCAATTGGTTTTTGTTCAAAAACATTTTTATTCTGCAAATTAAAAAATCACACAAACCCCTACTATTCAGATCTAAATCTATAAACAAAGAAAAAATCCAGGAATCTCCTGCATGTTTACCCTATAGCAAAATGGAGCTACTGAAATTATATTTCTAGCAAAATTTACCCCACTGCAAAAAGATGATCACAACTCTCACAAACAAATAAACATCACAGCAGCAACATTTCAAAAGCAAATATACTAGTAAATAAATAAGGCAGAAAATTTTATGCATGCAGATCCAGGTGGTTAATAATTTGGTTAGCAACACGCAGAAATTTGAATCATGCCATTTGGGTGTGTAAGGAATATTTGGGGAATTAAAAAGTGGAGCAGATCTCTCAGCTGAATTTAATTTACAGCGGAAAGAAAAAGAACGTGTCGGGCAGCGCAGCGCAGCGCAGTGCTAGGCCAGCCCAGTTCGTCGTCCACACGCACGCGGGAGGCCGCATGCCAGTGTTAGACCTAGTCCCGATACGCCGCGTCAACTCGCCGAGTACTTTCCGGCGATACGCGTACGTATACGCTGGCTCACTTAGATGTTCCGGCGAAGTGCTTTCTCGCCATGCAACACGCACGTACGAGCCAAGTACCAAGCACCTATATGTATTTTGCTAGATCTATTGATCTGTACCGAAACACTTGCACGCAGCAGCTAGCTTCTAGATTACTTTCCTAGCTAGTCTTGCTCTCACGTACGCATCACAGGGAAACAAAACGATTGGATCGCCCAGCCACATATCGTGGCTTTGTTTCTTTGTATTTCTTCTGTCTCGGTAGTAGTACAAGAAACAAGGGGTAGGCCTAGCCTTTTATAAACGCAGGTAAGAACTAGCTATATACTACTCGGTGTAGAATTCCTATACTATTCGGTTCGGTCATTCGGAGACGAGACGTACGTCCGCGCGCACGCGACGCCGTGCTGGAGTCGTACTCGCGTATTCGTGCTTAATGCTCAGTCCCAGCGGCCAGCGGGGTCGGCCGGTTTCTGGCCACGCGCGAGACGAGGCTGCATGCAGCCGCTCATTCTCAGGATCTTTGGCTCACGAGGAGCACTACCGGTCTACGACAACTGCTGGACGTCGATGACCCAAACGAAACTGCCGGTGACATGCAGGCGACGGGGACGGCTCGGGGCTCACCGTGGGGCTGTCGCCAACGGAGGGGACGACTCGGAGCGGCGGAGGAGGCCTGGGGAGACGCGACTCGGCGGTTCGGGCGTCCAGTCGGCTCCGTAGCGGTGTAGGGACGTGGCTGAGGCGGGGGTCTCCGAGCGGCATCGGAGGCGTGCGTCCTTGCCGACGACGGCGATCATCTGGGGAGCCCTGGACATGGAAACGATAGCGTCAGGGTTGCCACTCAAAGTGAGAGAGGAAGAGAGAACAAGGGGAGTAGAGAGGAAAGACGAAGAGCGACGGCCCATGTCGTGAACGACGTCACGCCGCACGGCCGGCTCAACCCGGCCTGCCCTCCAGCGAGAACAAGGATAGGCTCCCTCTTGGCTGTCTCTGAGGAGTGTAGAGAAGGTAGGGGAAAGAAGTGAGGAGTGGAGGTGGCGTGGGGCATTGGAGCTGGGCACGGGTCGGTTTTATGGAGTCCGGGAGATAGAGCACACTGAGCCGTGGTCAAGGAGAGGTTGGCGTCGTCCATGGCCTGCCACTGGCCAGGAGAGGCGGTGCCGCTGCGCGCCTGCACATTTTGGAGCGATGCATGCGTCCGGGTGCCGTTCGAACAGAGGGGGTGGTCGACGGGTCACGTCGCCCGTGACGTGTTTGATTAAATTCCGGCGAACGATCAAGCTCATGGACTGGCGTGTGAGGGTGCGGGGCGAGTTCTGCGTGTGCCTGAGTGAGGGTAATCCACGGCTGCCTCACTGCGCCCGGTCGAGAGGGCGAGGGGGAGGTTGCAGCAAGATTTGTCAAACCTTGCCATGGCATGGCATCGGCCACACACTCCTTTTCTTCCAAGCACAACCAGCCAAGGGCTGTACTGCAGCAGTAAGATTCGTCCAGGGAGAGAGAGAGACTAGGGCTGGATAGAGGGGACAGGGAGAGGTCGCGTCCGTGTGCCGACTGCTCGAGGAAATGCCAGCGGCGATGTGAGGTCGCGCGCGAGCAGCGCAGCGCATGGCAGCATCTCTCCATTCGTGGACAGGGTGGTGGCACTCCTCTCGCTCACCAGTCGCGGTCTTAGGTCACGGAAGAGGGGACGTGAGGTGGCAGACGCGGACGTGCGGCGGCGTGTACGGCAGGGATTGGGGGTCGATGGCTGCGCGCACGCAGGTGTTCGACGTCGCGTCGTCCTTCAGAGCGAGGGTGCTTGCGGCCAGGAGGAAAGGTACAAAGGTGAGCGTGTGTGTTGGTCTGGTTAGGGACAATGAGGAGGGGCTGGTGGCGATGTTGCTTGGGCAGAAACGCCCTGCTCAATTCTTGGTGCATGCCACCCGTGTCCTTGCCCAAGAGAGAAAAAGATAGCAAGCTAGGGCTAGCTTGGTGACTTTCCAGGGGTGTTAGGAGTGCAGGATGGAGGGTTAGTGTGCAGGTCTAGGACAGCTCAAAATCAAGCAACGTTTGGGAAGAGAGAAATGGATGTTTGACTCACACATGCACATGCAAGGCATTTGCTCGGCTCTCCTCCTTGCCAAACATAAGTGGACAAGTACATGTGCTAAAACTGCAAGGCTTGATGACTAAGATTCGGTGCTACTGGTGGTAGATAACAGGAGATTTATTGGTGCTAAGAGGAGGTTAGAGAAATAAAGATGGAATCCACAAAGGATACCAAGTATGCTTATGATGTCACTAATCATAGAAAAAAAATCAAGGTGACGTGATGAGAGGTAGATTAGTAGGTTGTGGTTGATGTGTAGAAATTGTCATCTAAATTTCGAAAAAGAAAGGTTTGATCACTAAGAGAGTTGATTCAGTTGGGTTGGACGAAATTTTTGAAAAGGAGAAAGGTAAAATTTGAGTTCAAAATATACTCCACTTGCGTGCCAAAGCACACTAGTTTTTTTATCAAAAACTATTTGGTAAAATAGGAGTTAAAATAGTTTTTCTAGAAATTATATTTTGAATGGAAAAGATACAATAAACATATCATTCACATTTCCTATTTAAATAAGAGATAAAGGTTTTTAAAATAGTTTTCCAAAGATTAGAAATATTTTGATAGCCAAGATAGAGAGGTTTAGGATTTTAAGGGTCTATGCCAATTTGGAAAAAAATAGAATATGACGCATGGTCTTGGAGAGATAGAGATGCAAATGGATATTAGTCATTGGTTGAAAAAAAGATCATCCTCCACAATCATGTATAGATGGAGTAGTGAGGTTAAAGTAGGGATCATGGAGATGTATTAAAGGTAAAGACAATGCCATGATATTTGATCACGATTCAAATAGTCTAAGAATTTTGTTTTGGGTGTCTATGGCCTTCACTTGATTTAAACTAAATAAGAAATTTCATTTGAAAAAGTGAAAGTGGGAGAGAGTTTTAGAAAGAGTTGAATGACCCAAGGTTTTAGTAAAAAGGAAATATGGATCATTCCATTTCATTTTAGGCAACCAAACTGCATATAAAAGCTTTTATAAAATTTTGAAGGTACACAAAGTAAGGGTAAGACATTTGGCGAATACTTTATCTTAGAACAAAATAAATTTAGAAACTCTTTTTGTCATACTATGATCTAAGGTGACCATAGCCACTTCAAAATAAAAATAAAAGTTTTGGAAAGATCCTTTGAATTCAAAATTTGAGTCATAATACAAAATAAAAGAGGTTTTGTTATTTGACATAAGGTTCTAATATTTTTGAAGAGTGGAGATTAAGGTGATACAAGAGTGACCATAGCATAAGTGTTTCTCGAGATAAGAAGATGTGGGTTGAGGTATTTCACTTAACATTATTCAACAAACATCACCCATCAAACAAAGTCAGACACATTTCAACCAAACACAAGGCAACACAAGCAAAACTTAAAAAGTTTTTGTTCCCCCAGATTTTTGCACTTTGGACAAATAAACAAGGTTGCAAAAGTTGGGGTGTTACAATGATCAAGAGGAGTGAAAGCTCTAAGCTTGGGGATGCCCCCGTGGTTCACCCCTGCATATTTTAAGAAGACTCAAGCGTCTAAGCTTGGGGATGCCCAAGGCATCCCCTTCTTCATCGACAACATCATCAGGTTCCTCCCCTGAAACTATATTTTTATTCAATCACATCTTGTGTTCTTTACTTGGAGCGTCGGTTTGTTTTTGTTTTTGTTTTTGTTTGAATAAAATGGATCCTAGCATTCACTTTGTGGGAGAGAGACATGCTTCGCTGTTGCATATGGACACATATGTCCTTAGGCTTTACTCATAATGTTCAAGGCGAAGTTTCTTCTTCGTTAAATTGTTATATGGTTGGAATTGGAAAATGCTACATGTAGTAATTCTAAAATGTCTTGGATAATGTGATACTTGGAAATTGTTGTGCTCATGTTTAAGCTCTTGCATCATATGCTTTGCACCCACTAATGAAGAAATACATAGAGCTTGCTAAAATTTGATTTGCATATTTGGTCTCTCTAAGGTCTAGATAATATCTAGTATTGAGTTTTGAACAACAAGGAAGACGGTGTAGAGTCTTATAATGTTTACAATATGTCTTTTATGTGAGTTTTGCTGCACCTGTTCATCCTTGAGTTTGCTTCAAATAACCTTGCTAGCCTAAACCTTGTATCGAGAGGGAATACTTCTCATGCATCCAAAATCCTTGAGCCAACTACTATGCCATTTGTGTCCACCATACCTACCTACTACATGGTATTTCTCCGCCATTCCAAAGTAAATTGCTTGAGTGCTACCTTTAAAATTCCATCATTCACCTTTGCAATATATAGCTCATGGGACAAAATAGCCTTAAAAACTATCGTAGTATTGAATATGTACTTATGCACTTTATCTTTTATTAAGTTGCTTGTTGTGCGATAACCATGCTTCTGGGGAACGCCATCAACTATTGTTGAATATCATGTGAGTTGCTATGCATGTCCGTCTTGTCTGAAGGATCTATCATTTTAGTGGTTGGAGCATGCAAAATTGTTAGAGAAGAACATTGGGCCGCTAACTAAAGCCATGAATCATGGTGGAAGTTTCAGTTTTGGACATATATCCTCAATCTCATATGAGAATAATAATCATTGCTACATGCTTATGCATTTAAGAGGAGTCCATTATCTGTTGTCCATGTTGTCCCGGTATGGATGTCTAAGTTGAGAATAATCAAAAGCGAGAAATCCAAAATGCGAGCATTCTCCTTAGACCTTTGTACAGGCGGCATGGAGGTACCCCTTTGTGACACTTGGTTGAAACATGGCATGCAAAGACCCGGTAGTCCAAGCTAAGTAGGACGAGGTGCGGGCACTATTAGTATACTATGCATGAGGCTTGCAACTTGTAAGATATAATTTACATAACTCATATGCTTTATTACTACCGTTGACAAAATTGTTTCATGTTTTCAAAATAAAAGCTCTAGCACAAATACAGCAATCGATGCTTTCCTCTTGAAGGACCATTCTTTTACTTTTATTGTTGAGTCAGTTTACCTATCTCCTTCCACCTTAAGAAGCAAACACTTGTGTGAACTGTGCATTGATTCCTACATACTTGCATATTGCACTTGTTATATTACTTTATGTTGACAATATCCATGAGATATACATGTTATAAGTTGAAAGCAACCGCTGAAACTTAATCTTCCTATGTGTTGCTTCAACACCTTTACTTTGATTTATTGCTTTATGAGTTAACTCTTATGCAAGACTTATTGATGCTTGTCTTGAAGTACTATTAATGAAAAGTCTTTGCTATATGATTCAGTTGTTTACTCATGTCATTACCTTTGTTTTGATCGCTGCATTCATTACATATGTTTACAAATAGTATGATCAAGATTATGATGGCATGTCACTTCAGAAATTATCTTTGTTATCGTTTTACCTGCTCGGGACGAGCAGAACTAAGCTTGGGGATGCTGATACGTCTCCAACGTATCGATAATTTCTTATGTTCCATGCTACTTTATTGATGATACCTACATGTTTTATGCACATTATATGTCATATTTATGCATTTTACGGAACTAACCTATTAACGAGATGCCGAAGAGCCAGTTCTTGTTTGCTGTTTTTGGTTTCAGAAATCCTAGTAAGGAAATATTCTCGGAATTGGACGAAATCTTCGCCCAGGGTCCTATTTTTGCACGAAGCTTGAAGACCGAAGAGATAACGGAGTGGGGCCACGAGGCAGCCGGGGGCTAGAGGCGGCGCGGCCCAGCCCGCCTGCCCCCTGGGCACCTCGTGTGGCCCCCGCGTTGCCCTTCCGCCTACTTAAAGCCTCCGTCGCGAAACCCCCAGTACCGAGAGCCACGATACGGAAAACCTTCCAGAGACGCCGCCGCCGCGAATCCCATCTCGGGGGATTCGGGAGATCGCCTCCGGCACCCTGCGGAGAGGGGATTCATCTCCCGGAGGACTCTACACCGCCATGGTCGCCTCCGGAGTGATGAGTGAGTAGTTCACCCCTGGACCATGGGTCCATAGCGGGCTAGATGGTCGTCTTCTCCTTGTTGTGCTTCATTGTTGGATCTTGTGAGCTGCCTAACATGATCAAGATCATCTATATGTAATTCTATATGTTGTGTTTGTCGGGATCCGATGGATAGAGAGTACTATGATTATGGTGATTATCAATCTATTGTTTATGTGTTGTTTATGATCTTGCATGCTCTCCGTTATTAGTAGAGGCTCTGGCCAAGTTTGTACTCTTAACTCCAAGAGGGAGTATTTATGCTCGATAGTGGGTTCATGCCTTCATTGACACCTGGGACAGTGACAGAAAGTTCTAAGGTTGTGATGTGTTGTTGCCACTAGGGATAAAACATTGATTCTATGTCTAAGGATGTAGTTGTTGATTACATTACGCACCATACTTAATGCAATTGTCTGTTGCTTAGCAACTTAATACGAATGGGGTTCGGATGATAACCTGAAGGTGGACTTTTTAGGCATAGATGCAGTTGGATGGCGGTCTATGTACTTTGTCGTAATGCCCAATTAAATCTCACTATATTTATCATATCATGTATATGCATTGTTATGCCTTTCTCTATTTGTCAATTGCCCGACTGTAATTTGTTCACCCAACATGGTTTTATCTTATGGGAGAGACACCTCTAGTGAACTGTGGACCCCGGTCCTATTCTTTACATAGCATACAATCTACTGCAATTGTTCTTTACTATTTTCATGCAAACAATCATCTTCCACTCGATACGCTTAATCCTTTGTTACAGCAAGCCGGTGAGATTGACAACCTCACTGTTTCGTTGGGGCAAAGTACTTTGATTTTGTTGTGCAGATTCCACGTTGGCGCCGGAATCCCTGTTGTTGCGCCGCATCACATTTCGCCACCATCAACCTTCAACGTGCTTCTTGGCTCCTCCTGGTTCGATTAAACCTTGGTTTCTTTCTGAGGGAAAACTTGCCACTGTGCGCATCATACCTTCCTCTTGGGGTTCCCAACGGACGTGTACATTTACGCGCATCAATCGTCATCCGACCCAGCGCGGAAGCGCTTGGCCGGTGGGTACCCCGCGGAGGAGGAGTCCTCTTCCTCCGATTCCTCCGCCTCCTCTTCCTCCTTGTCGGAGGAGAAGCCCCCGTCCCAGGGGAAGAGGTCGTCGTCGCTTCTGCCTCCAGCTCCCCATTGACGAAGGCTGGAGGTCTTCCTCCCCGTCAGTGAGGGGTTCGTCGTCCTCTGATTCGGCGGAGAAGTCCCAGTCCCGCGCGTCCCAATACTCTGGGGCGCAGGCTTCGTAGATGGCCATCAGGTCGACCTCCGGCTCAAGCTCGCTGGAAGAGGAGGATTGGAAGGATAGGCCGGAGGAGACGGAGGAAGAAGAGGAGTCCATGGCGCTGAGGAGGGTTTTTTGTTTGCCGATGGCTACTGTGGAGCAAGGGGATGAAGAAGCCAGCCGTTTGGACGAGTTTAAATAAAGGGATATAATGAAAAAACGGTTTAATGCTGTGGCAGTTTCGAGGATGCGTTGCTAAAACTGACAGATCGTGCAGTACGGAGAAGTTGAGAAGGCAAGGCGTCATGATGAAAGGGCACTGGAGCGGTTCGGCTCTGCAATGCAGTTTTGCTCTGTTGTGTCAAATCATGGTGAAGAAAACAGAGTGGCGACGGTTCTGCTCTGCCACGACATGACCCTTCGAAGGAAAAACAGAGTGGTTTTGAAATTATCATTACCAAAACCAGGGGGCATGTGTTATCACCGGATTTTGGCCAAATCAGGAGATGGGCCGTAAGTGAAGATGGGCTTGAAGGATATACACGTGGAGCGACTTTGAAGCGGCCTTGCACGAAGAGTTTGGGCTAGATTTCCCGTGTATCTGTAAATTATAGTAGATTACATCTTAGTTTAGAATTAAAAGATAGAGTTTAACCCGTGCACGGTTAGGTGCACGAATTAGAAAGTCCCTTGGACTATAAATATGTATCTAGGGTTATCGAGAAAGGAGGACAATCACGTTCACAACAAACACAAACCAGGCGCATCGCCACCCCTTGTTTCGAGGGTTTCTTCCGGGTAAGCATCATGCTGCCTAGATCGCATCTTGCGATCTAGGCAGTACACGTTTATTCGTTATCTTGTGTTACTCGTGCTGAAGCGTTGTTGATGGCGAGTAGCACTATTTATCATAGGTGTTTTGGGGCTTGCATGGATGTTTTTCTTATGCATATTTGCTTAGCTATGCGTCCCTCGATATCTAGCTGCCCTTATACCTATCTAGGTGTAAGGGCAGCACCTTGCTTGTTTGTTATTTAGTAGATCCAATCTGTTATAGTTGCTCCTTGATTCTTCAAGGATTGGTTTAATATCTGTATGGTTAGGCCTTGCAAACGGGTTGAACGATCCGGTAGTGCGTAAGGTATGGTTTGTTAGTCCTAAGAGGGATGTTCCGGGAATTGACTTAATGTTGGTTTTTAGGCCTCTTTTAGGGTTAGTTTTCCACTATCTTTCGTGTCTATTAGGCTCAACTACGCGTAGGATGTTCCGAATATGCGGTGAAAACCCTAAACTGTCGTAGATTGGTTTAACTTTATATTGATCAAGCAGGAGCCCCATGTCGTCGTAAATCCAACGTGGACCATGGGGCGATCGGCTCTTTGAGCCGATCCACAGGGCAACCTGAGAGCCGATCGGGCTCGTACTTAATGTTTACGTGTCTACCATGCAGGAAACTAACCGAAGCAATTCAGCACCTTCCTGACCAGGTATAGGTCAGGTGGCACGCCCTTGCAACCGCTAGGACGTGTGCCGGAACATTGCGGGATGACGTCGAGGGACCAGGGCCCACCCAGCAGTCTTGGCAGCCTCCCGGCTCTTCGTGTTGCTTAACCACTGCTCGCCGGTGGGTTTTGGCAGGCAACAGAAGGATACATGCTTCCCTTCTCATTTTCATGTTTTAAACTTGTTTTTAATCTTGGTCAAACCTAGGATTTGACCAAGATTCAAATGGGCATAAAAATTCAGAAAAAATCAAAAGAATGAAAAACCAAGTTGATAAACAAGGTCTAGACATATTCAAACCATAAAAATCATGTATATATCTACCCCTAACCCTAAACTCTGTCTTATGAAGTCAAGCATGAAGAGAAGTGGTTTTGGGTTTCAAACATGGAAATTTCAAAAAAAACCCAAAAAGCTTCATTTTCGGGAGACTAAGAAGGATCCATGCTTACCATTTATTTTCATGTTTTAAACTTGTTTAAATCTTGGTCAAACCTAGGATTTGACCAAGATTTAAATGGACAGAAAATTAAAAAAATCAAAAAAATGAAAAACCAAAGTACATAGTCTTCTTATGGCATATAGTAAGCATTTAAGTTGTTAAACAAGGTCTAGACATATTCAAACCAGACAAATCATGTATCTATACCCCTAACCCCTAAACTCTATATATCTTATGAAGTCAAGCATGAAGAGACGTGGTTTTGGGTTTCAAACATGGAAATTTCAAAAACCTCCCAAAAGGCTCATTTTAGAGTGACTAAGAAGGATCCATGCTTACCTTTTCCTTTTCATATTTTGAACTTGTTTAAATCATTGTCAAACCTAGGATTTGACCAAGATACAAATGGGCACAAAATAAAAAAAATCTGAAAAATGAAAAACAAAAGCACATAGTCTTCTTATGTCATATAGTAAGCATATATTGAAGTTGATAAACAAGGTATAGACATATTCAAACTAGACAAATCATGTATCTACCCCCTAACCCAGCCCTAAACTCTGTCTTATGAAGTCTAGCATGAAGAGAAGTCGTTTTGGGTTTCAAACGCTTAAGCCAAAAGCCCCATTTCAAATATTTCAAACTTATTCAAATTTGGTTCAAATTTGAAAGACATACAAGTTATAGCACACATAGTGCATACATGTTCACACATACTGCACTAGATGCTAACCCTATAGTTTGAGGCCATTGGATGAGGTCGAAAAAATTCTTGGATTAGAAATGGGGTTGTTCGAACCCCATAGTTGGATTTTTTGAACCTTGATCTGTAGTACTGGGCAAAACCCAAGTTTAACCTATTTAATTATAGATTCGTAGGTTGATTTTTCTGCCTTTTTATTATTACTATGCAGCACATGTGTGTTTGCCCGTCGAGTGAAACTCGGAGGAAGAGGGATCACTCGGAAGGAGAGGAGAAGGGAGAGAATTATGGTGTCTCCCCTTTTTCGGGTGATGATGTTGACTGTTGTGCAGGGTTTGTCAGTGAGCAGGAGGTGCGAAGTCGCGCCGTGGTTGTTGGTGCACCATGGCCGACGATTTTTGGTCCCTCCGTGGTTCATGTCAAAACTTTTTTTTTCTCATTTTTGAGGCCACCTAGCCCGACGAAAGCGGCCAAAACGTCGCGTATGGTGGCCCGGGACGTGGTGCATCGCAAATTCTCGGGTTCGCCGGCCGAGTCAACGCAAATCCGCACCGCCCAGGGATGTAGGGCCCACATGGCAGCCTCTCTAGCATTGTTTTTTTTCTCGATCGCGCCATCTCGTTCAACGCTCTCCGATCGAGCCGTTTACGATGCAGGATCATGGGTCCCGCATGTCATCCTCTATGAACCAAATTTCTTTCTTTTCTTGGATTTTTTGACCCCCTGATTTCTGGCTACTTCCTTTTTCTTTTGATCCCTTGCCGCCTTGGAAACGTTGAGACCGCTGAGCTAAATGGGACCCGCATGTCATCCTCTATGTACTGTAAAACTTTCTTTTCTTGGATTATTTTTGGCTCCTGATATTTCGTTACTTGCCTTTTTCTTTCGATCCCCTGCCGCCTCTCAAACGATGATACCGCTGATGCTAAATGGGACCCGCATGTCATCCTCTATGTACTATAAAACTTTCTTTTCTTGGATTTTTTGGCACCTCATATTTGGTCACTTGCCTTTTTTTCGATCCCCTGCCGCCTCTCAAACGGTGATACCGCTGCTGCTAAATGGGACCCGCATGTCATCCTCTATGTACTATAAAACTTTCTTTTCTTGGATTTTTTTGGCACCTCATATTCGGTCACTTGCCTTTTCTTTCGATCCCCTGCCGCCTCTCAAACGGTGATACCGCTGCTGCTAAATGGGACCCGCATGTCATCCTCTATGTACTATAAAACTTTCTTTTCTTGGATTTTTTGGCTCCTGATATTTCGTTACTTGCCTTTTTCTTTCGATCCCCTGCCGCCTCTCAAACGGTGATACGCTGCTGCTAAATGGGACCCGCATGTCATCCTCTATGTACTATAAAACTTTCTTTTCTTGGATTTTTTTTGGCACCTCATATTCGGTCACTTGCCTTTTTCTTTCGATCCCCTTCCGCCTCTCAAACGGTGATACCGCTGCTGCTAAATGGGACCCGCATGTCATCCTCTATGTACTATAAAACTTTCTTTTCTTGGATTTTTTTGGCTCCTGATATTTCGTTACTTGCCTTTTTCTTTCGATCCCCTGCCGCCTCTCAAACGGTGATACCGCTGCTGCTAAATGGGACCCGCATGTCATCCTCTATGGACTATAAAACTTTCTTTTCTTGAATTATTTTTGGCTCCGATATTTGGTCACTTGCCTTTTCTTTCGATCCCCTGCCGCTCAAACAGTGAGACCGCTGCAGCTAAATGGGACCCGCATGTCATCCTCTATGAGCAATCAACTTTATTTTCTTGGAGTTTTTTTTGGCACCTCATATTTGGTCACTTGCCTTTTTCTTTCGATCTCATGCCACGTTTGAAACGTTGAGGAACCTGCTGGCTCATGGGACCCGCATGTCATCCTCTATGTGCTATAAAAGTTTATTTTCTAGGGTTTTTTTCACTCTCTGATTTTTGTCTATTTCCTTTTTCTTTTGATGCTGCCGAAACGTTGAGTATGCTGCTACTCATGGGACCCGCATGTCATCCTCTATGTACAATCAAGTTTCTTTTCTTGAATTATTTTTGGCTCCCTGATATTTCGTCACTTGCCTTTTTCTTTCGATTTCATGCCACGTTTGAAACGTTGAGGAACCTGCTGGCTCATGGGACCGCATGTCATCCTCTATGTGCTATAAAAGTTTGTTTTCTTGGATTTTTTTTCACCCTCTGATTTTTGGCTATTTGCCTTTTACTTTTGATCCCCTGTCCCCTTTGAAACGTTGAGTAAGCTGCTGGCACATGGGACCCGCATGTCAACCTCTATGTCCATCAACTTTCTTTTCTTGGATTTTTTGACCCCCTAATTTCTAGCTACTTTCTTTTTCTTTTGATCTCAAGCCGCAGTTCAAACATTGAGACCGCTGCTGCAAAATGGGACCCGCATGTCATCCTCTATGTACAATAAATCTTGGATTATTTTTGGCACCTCATATTTGGTCACTTTTTTTTTCTTTCGATCTCATGCCGCCTTTGAAACGTTGAGTAAGCTGGCTCATGGGTCCCCCATGTCATCCTCTACGAACAATAAAAGTTTCCTTTCTTGGAGTTATTTTTGACCCCTAATTTCTGGCTATTTGCCTTTTTCTTTTGATCCCCTGCCCCTTTGAAACGATGAGGACGCTGTTGGCAGGTCGGTCCCACATGTCATCCTCTATGAACAATAAAAGTTTCCTTTGGTGGATTTATTTTTGACACCTAATTAATTTCTGGCTATTTCCTTTTTTTCTTTTGATCCCCTGCCCTTTGAATGCTGCTGCCTCATGGGTCCCGCATGTCATCCTCTCGAACGATAAATGTTTTCTTTTCTTGGATTTTTTTACCAACTGATTTTTAGTTTTTTATTTTATTTTCGATCCCCTGCCGCCTTTGAAACGTTGACGCTGCTGGCTCATGGGTCCCGATGTCAGCCTCCCCGTACAAGAAACATGTGATATCTTGATTATTTTGCAGACAATAAACAGTGTATTTCGCTCTGAGCTATTGCAAACGGATAAATTAAATCTTTATTTTTACATAAACAAACTTATATGTTGAGTGTCCTTGTTTTTTTGTTTTTGCGAAGCATAGGACTTTCCTGTTTTTTTATAGAAAAAACAGAACTTTCCTGTTTTGGAGTGGGCTAAAATTGTACGAGTCAAAAGGCCCAGCAGGATAGTTCGAAGGCCCAGATGTCCAGATGCAGCCCAATTGAAATCTTTCTTTTCTTGGATTTTTTTCACCCCCTGATTTCTGGCTACTTCATTTTTCTTTTGGTCCTGTGCAAAATGGGTCCCACATGTCATCCTCTATGTACAGAAATTTCTTTTCATGGATTATTTTTTGCTCCCTGATATTTGGTCACTTGCCTTTTTCTTTCGATCTCATGCCGCCTTAGAAACGTTGAGGCTGCTGGCGCTTGGGTCCCGCATGTCATCCTCTATGAACAATAAAAGTTTCTTTTCTTGGAGTTATTTTTGACCCCTAATTTCTGGCTACTTCCTTTTTCTTTTGATCCCTGCCGCCTTTGAAACGTTGAAAACTTTCTTTTCTTTCATTATTTTTGGCACCTCATATTTGGTCACTTGCCTTTTTCTTTCGATCCCTGCCGCCTCTCAAACGGTGATACCGCTGCTGCAAAATGGGACCCGCATGTCATCCTCTATGTACTATAAAACTTTCTTTTCTTGGATTTTTTTTGGCTCCTGATATTTGGTCACTTGCCTTTTTCTTTCGACCTCCTGCCGCATCTCAAACGGTGATACCGCTGCTGCTAAATTGGACCCGCATGTCATCCTCTATGTACAATAAAGTTTCTTTTCTTGGATTATTTTTGGCTCCTGATATTTGGTCACTTGCCTTTTTCTTTCGATCCCATGCCGCCTTTGAAACGTTGAGGAAGCTGCTGGCTCATGGGTCCCGCATGTCATCCTCTATGAACAATAAAAGTTTCCATTGTTGGAGTTATTTTTTACCCCTAATTTCTGGCTACTTCCTTTTTCTTTTGATCCCCTGCCGCCTTTGAACGTTGAAGAATCTCGCTAATGGGTCCCACATGTCAGCCTCTATGGACGATAAACCTTTCCTTTCTTGGAGTTATTTTGACCCCTAATTTCTGGCTATTTTGCCTTTTTTGATCCCGTGCTGCCTTGGAAACGTTGAGGATGCTGCTGCCACATGGGTCCCGCATGTCATCCTCTCAGAACGATAAATGTTTCTTTTCTTCGATTTTTTACCAACTGATTTTTGATTTATTTTTTCTTTCGATCCCCTGCCGCCTTTAAACTTTGACGACGCTGCTGGCTCATGGGTCCCGATGTCAGCCTCCCCGTACAAGAAACATGTGATATCTTGATTATTTTGCAGACAATAAAAAGTGTATTTCGCTCTGAGCTATTGCAAACGGATAAATTAAATCTTTATTTTTACATAAACGAACTAATATGAATCTCCTTGTTTTTGTTTTGTTTTTGCGAAGCATAGGACTTTCTTGTTTTGGAGTGGGCTGAAAAGACGTCCAGCAGGTTAGAAGGCCCAGATGGCCATGCAACCCCAATTTATATCTTCCTTATCTTGGATTATTTTTTGATCAAAAGGCCCAGCAGGGATACATCCTTTTTCTTTTGGTCCTGTGTGCCGCCTTGGAAACGTTGAGGACGCTGCTGCCTCATGGGACCCGCATGTCATCCTCTATGAACTATGAACTATAACCCTAATTTTTGGCTATTTCCTTTTTCTTTTGTTCCCCTGCCGCCTTGGGACCCGTATGTCATTCTCTATGTACAATAAACTTTCTTTTCTTGGAGTTTTATTCCCCCTAATTTCGGGCTACTTTCGTTTTCTTTTGATCTCAAGCCGCATTTGAAACGTTGAGACCGCTGCTGCAAAATGGGACCCACATGTCATCCTCTATGTAAAATAAAAGTTTCTTTTCTTGGATTATTTTTCACGCTCTGATTTTTGGCTATTTCCTTTTTCTTTCGATCCCCTGCTGCTTGGAAACGTTGAGGATGCTGCTGCCTCATGGGTCCCACATGTCATCCACTATGAACAATAAAAGTTTCTTTTCTTCGATTTTCTTCACCCTCTGCTTTTTGGCTATTTCCTTTTTCTTTTGATCCCCTGCCGCCTTGGAAACGTTGAGGATGCTGCAGCGTCATGGGACCCGCATGTCATACTCTATGTACAATAAAAGTTTCTTTTCTTGGTTTTTGGCTCCTGATATTTGGTCACTTGCCTTTTTTTTCAATCTCATGCCGACTCTCACAGGTACAATAAAAGTTTCTTTTCTTGGATTATTTTTGGCTCCTGATATTTGGTCACTTGCCTTTTTCTTTCGATCTCATGCCGTCTTTGAAACGTTCAGACCGCTGCTACAACATGGGACCCTATGTCATCCTCTATGTACAATGAAAGTTTCTTTTCATGGATTATTTTTTGCTCCTGATATTTGGTCACTTTCCTTTTTCTTTCGATCTCATGCCGCCTCGGCCCTCTGAAACGTCGAGTAAGTTGTTGGCTCATGGGACCCGCATGTCATCCTCTATGTACAATAAAGTTTTTTTCTTGGATTTTTTACCCCCTGATTTTTGGTCACTTGCCTTTTTCTTTCGATCCTGTGCCGCCTTTGAAATTGTGGACGCTGCTGGCTCATGGGTCCCACATGCCAGCCTCTATGAACAATAATATTTCTTTTCTTGGATTTTTTTTACCCCTGATTTCTGGCTATTTGCCTTTTTCTTTGGATCCCCGACCGCCTTTGAAACGATGAGGACGCTGCTGGCGCATAGCTCCCACATGTCAGCCTCTAAGAACAATAAACCTTTCTTTTCTTGGATTTATTGTTGACCCCTAATTAATGGCTACTTCTTTTTTTTTCGATCCCCAGCCGCCTTAGAAACGTTGAGGACGCTGCTGGCTCATGGGTCCCATATGACAGCCTCTATGAAAAGTAAAACATTTACTTTCTTGGATTTATTTTCGACACCTAATTAATGATTACTTGGTTCTTTTCTTTTGATCCCGTGACGCCTTTGAAACGTTGAGGGCCCTGCTGGCTCATGGGTCCAACATGTCAACCTCTATGAACAATAAGAGTTTCTATTGTTGCATTTATTTTTGACCCCTAATTTCTGGCTATTTGCCTTTTTTCCATTGCCTGCCACCTTAGAAACGTTGAGGACGCTGCTGGCTGGGTCCCACATGTCAGCCTCTTTGTACGATAAAAGTTTCCTTTGCTGGATTTATTTTTGACCCCTAATTTCTGGCTATTTGCCTTTTTCTTTCGAACTCCACCGCCTTTGAAACGTTGATGACGCTGCTGCAAACTGGGTACAATATGTCAGCCTCTTTGTGCGATAAACTTTTCCTTTCTTGGATTTTTTGGACACCTGATTTCGAGCTACTTGCCTTTTTCTTTCGATCTCCTGCCCCCTTTGAGAAACGTCGAGAACGATGCTGGTTCGTGGGTCCCACATGTCATCCTCTCTGAATGATAAATGTTGAGGCCGCGGCTGCAAGATACGTCCCACATGTCAGCCTGACTGTTGAATAAACGTTTCCTTTCTCGAATTTATATTTGACCCCTGATTTCTGGCTACTTTGCCGTTTCTTTCGATCCCCTGCATGTCTGCTACTCCACCGAAAAACAGACCGGCATGTATTCATCACAATACGGGTAGCTAATTTAGGAAAAATGTGTTCATCACGGGATTCAAACAAAGATCTTCATCTCTGCTAAATTTTGATTTCACCAAAAACCGAACAGCGTGTGTTCATGACTTTAAGTTCACGAACACTATGGTTTCTCTATAAAATAAGGTCACCATCCGTTCCTTTATTGAAGGCATTTGCGAAAAGTGTCTTTGGCTAATGGGCACCAGTGCTCTGCTGTTTAAAAAAAATCAAATATCATACATATTTGTTTCAAAAAAATCTGAAAATAAATGTAGACATAATAAATAAAGTAACCTACAAGCGTGTAAAATTTTAATATGAAATTCTTTATATTGTAGACTACACAAAAAAGACAAAATCTGTTGAAATTTGGAGATTTGAAATATGCATACCCAGATCCACACGTTTGTTACTTTTGTGTAGCCCAGAATTTTTTGTATTTGAAACTGAAATTTTGCACGTTTATGGGACAATTCATTAGCTACTCCATGATTTTTTTTCTAATTTTTTGAACAAATATATTTTTTTTTCTAAAATAGCAGGAGCAATGGTGCCCAAGAGCACCAAATCTCTTAATAGGCATTTGCGCCTAATAGCGTGAGCTTAGCTAATTTTTGAAGAAAAAAAGATGTCCATTGTGGTATTCAGGACAAAGATCTTCATGTCTGCTACTCCACCAAACAACAAACCAGCATGTATTCATCACAATACGGGTAGCTAATTTGTGAAAAATATGTTCAGCACGGGATTCAAACAAAGATCTTCATCTCTGCAAAATTTTGATTTCAGCAAAAACCGAACAGCGAATGTTCATGAGGTTAAGTTCACGAACACTATGTTTTCTCTATAAAATAAGGTCACCATCTGTCTCTTATTTCTCAAGGAAAAACAGGTGGAAGTGTTGGGACGAACCACATGGGTGCTTCGGCTCTATGTTCAATCTTCTCTTTTTTGTACTGCAATCTTGAGCCTATGGCAGGACCTCCATTGACGTGCATTCTGCACCAATTTGGCCTTGGACGTATCCATGTATCACGGGCGCGATTGTGGGTAGCAAAGACACAGTCAGGTTTGAACAATTGGAAATCTGGTTCTGCAGCCTCTGCGTCGATTGGCGGGGGTAGCATGAAAATTGGGTGATTGAGTCCAAGAAATAAAGAACGCCCCTTCAAATTGTTCAATCTTTCCCACCTTGCCTCTTCTACAGGGTCCAAGGTATGGGCAGATCTCAAGAAAACGTAGCACCGTACCAAAGGATAAGACCTCAGCTTGTTACCCATATGTAATATTGGAGGACCGAGGATGGGCCGATAACCTTTAACCTGAATCCACGCGAGATCAGATTCACCAGTAATGGACTCTGCTCTCATTGGTGCCAGGAACCAAGTGCGCTGGTCAGAAAATCCAAGAAATACATCTTCATCTTCATAATTATGATTATCACCATCATCATCTAATTCTTCATCATCTAATTCGTCTTCTTCTAATTCTTCTTCTTCTAATTCTTCTTCTTCTAATTCTTCTTCATCAGCATCATTATCTTCATCGGCACCTCCATCGCCTTGAGCCACATTTGCTTCATCATCTTCCATGACAGCATCTCCCTCGATTTGAGCGAAAATTGCAGCCACTTCTGCTTCTTCATCTTCAATGACAGGGGCGTCAATGAGACGCGGGGCTGCATGTGTCCCTGCAATGCACAAAGATCAACCACAATGCAGCAAGTAGGAACTACACTGAAAATTATCTCTTCTCTTCTATCTTCTATTTTCTACTACTATAAGGCACCAGTTTTTAACAAGACATGTAGCAGCAATTCCAACTGTTGGTGTCCAAAATCTAACGGTTGGGATTAGAGGTATTCGCGTGAAAAAAATACCACACCAGTGTCCACGTGTTTCTAGAACCGTCATGTTTCCATTATGAAGAAAAATCAGAGCAGTCTCACACCGATATCACACGTCCCACTTGATAGTGATTAAGAAAGGTTCCAATTTTTTGTTCATATTTATAAACTGTATGCTCACACTTATTTTGATGGTATAACCAAATTATTAGTTGTATTGAAAGTTTGAACAACATTTAGAACGCAACTTTTATACATCAGTATTGTGAATCGTAATTGGTCCAACATGTGCAGCATGCCATTTACTAGTTAAGACATAAAACAAAGACTCACCACAGGTATATGGTTCCCAAACCAGAACATCTCCATACGGATATGTAACTGCGTATACACGATGTAGGTGTGAACTTGTACCATATCCAGGAATGCCCATGGCATCGACATAGCTGTTTCTATCAAAGAATTCAGGGTTTCTCAGGATATTCCACTCCTTTTCTAGGGGCGCTTGTAGGATAGCGATCAATTCGTCAAATACAACGATTACCTCGTAATGCCATGGCCCTGCTAGATCATCTTTGTACGGCCTCTTGACGATCCGTACTTTGAGCAGTTCCAAACTTTTATCTATTTTGTATTTGAACAGGAATGGTGGGCTGCCATGCCACCATTCACTAGTAGGGCCCAAAGAAATTCCTGCATCTTGCAGAGATGGAAGAGGTATAATAGTATCTGATATGTATATGTTGCGGATCGTCAAGTGCCCGTCCTGCTGGACAAATGCCACCCAGTCGCCGTTACAACCCACCCAGTGCATGGGTCCATGTCCATCCAGTTCCTCCTTGGTATGGATAAATGCTGGAACTGTCGGCTTGTCTAATGGCATCAGCAACGCGTGAATGCCCTGCAAATAGGATTTGTTTCAAAATTGTCTATGCATGCAAGGTATTCGACAGAATGAAGAGCGGATTGTGCAGAACTGAAGCACAGATGTAATGGATAAATAAAGCAATTCCGAAGAGTACATGTGCATAGTGAAGGCAGCAAACCTTACAGTACTCCCAAATCAGGTGATGATGTTGAGTCTAAATTCATGCATGATGTTTGGCAGTAAGAAAAGTTGATTGAAAAAACACAAGCTGAAACGAGATGAGTAAATAAATAAATACTCTTACAGTATTGTCGCGGTCGTCTGGCCATGTCTCGGGGTCGCAGTGGAGCAGGCTCGGTAAACCGAACGGAACCTTATGCGCTCCGCGGATGGCATGCCGCATGCCGATCATGCCTCGAGCGAGGCGACCAGTGCTGAGGATATCCGCCCGCTCGGCTATGTTCTCCACCAGTGGGTAGTGGAGGTTGCCCCACCCCATGGACTGGTGGTAGCAATCAGGAATCTCCTCAACCTTACGCTTCTGCTTCATTGGAGTCGGTAATCTAATGCAAGGGAGAGAGGGGTGAACGGGAGAAAGAGACAGAAGAGGTTTTTTTTTGGAGAAGATGCAGTAGTAGTACTACGATACTAGGAGGTGGAGATGCGGGGCATGTTTCCGGGGGAGAGGAACCACTATTTCCCTTTAAAAAAATAACAGCACTTGCGCATTAGAACTTGGGGCGGGGATATAGCGGTAAGAGGTATTGACCAACTTTCCCTCACCTTGACCCCACGTGGTTGTGAACCCGAGATAATTTTCTTTTTGATGAACCCGATATACTTATTATAGTACTAAAATAGTACAAGTATATACCTTGTATATACCAACATTATTATTTTAAGGACTTTTGTTCCATGAGCAACAACTTCCCCCACTCCGCTCATCCGAAATCCTAGCCCCTCCAACTTCAAGGACCCATCAACATAGCTATGGCCTTCTAATTTGGCTCAAGTCGCCGCACACATAGTCCTCCCGCCGACAAGGAATAGGAGCATCAGCCCTTTCGTCGCTTGTTGTTATACATAATCATATACAGTACCATATATATTTCAAATTTCCATATCAAAAAATAGTTCAAATCTGAATTTTAACATCTCAAGCTAAACCCTCGCTTGCTCTTAAACATAAGCATACCATAGTTCTACTTTTGTCTTCACCGAACAACAGAACACAATGTGTTCATCACAACATAGCCAACCGGAGTACCTAGTAATGTAACTAGAGAAGTGAACCTATAGTTGATCAAGCCTTCAACTTTAACACAATAATACCCCCACATTATGTGTTGAGGAGCCACACCCATATATTTAAGAGTACCATCATGTAGACCACAAATGCATCAATGAAGAGAGGGGTATACTTATAGACCACCTCTTTACAAAACAGTTGTAATTAGTAGACCACAATTGCCTCGTTCATTAGCTATGAAATTACATACTATCAGTAGCTACAATGGCTGCAGGCCCTGTTTCAGAATTAAACATCACACTTGTTCCAATCCGGGGCGTTGGCGAAGTTTGGGATGAACCAAAGCGGTGTCTTTACCAGGTACCTATCTTTTTTTGTTTTGCATGTTTTCTCCAAGGCGTTGGTTTGGAAACCAACGGCGCAATCTTCACGATTCAGACTGAATCGGCATATTTCAGGCAGCTGCGAATTGCGAAGCCATGCTTCATTCGGCAAGGTGTACACACAATTTCTTCTCGTCAGACATCCTGGGACAACATCTGCACCGCCTAATGGCAGCATAATCGGATAGTTCACTCCAAGGAAAAGAGAATATTCTCCAAGGTCATCAATCTTTTCCCATGGAATACCTTCATTTAACTTACTAGTGTCCTTCGTGAACACCAGGCAACCAAACCCAGAAGCATAGTTGCCAACAGTGCGACCATGATGAACACGACGATCAGAAGCAGTATGGCAAACTTTACAGGAATATTCCCTTTCATCAGCAATGCCCAGTGTATGGATCAGAAGAAGTCTAGAACCATCTATAGATCTTGCTAACCACCACACGCCATAATCGACCTCGTGATCATGGCCAAGAGCATCATCAAGTGCACACCGCCATTCAAACACAATGGGCGGTGGCTCTACGATCAGCGGAGGACCTGCTTGAAAACGAAATTACTGTTAAGAAGGGTATGTTTGGTTTGCACAAATCTGAAAACGTAAGAATTGGGAAAACGCATTAGGATTCAGATGGGATGATATAATGGCATTTCCATTCAATAATACAGCATATTGGTGTATTTGAGTACATCACATGGGAAACCAAAGGATTCATTTCAAGAAGTTCAAGTAGAGGTCAAAATCCAACATAATTCAATCTGAGAATAAAACTCCTAATTATACAATCCTCAAATTTTTCTATGGTAATCATCTCGAATAAAAAGTCTAAATACCAATGAAATTTCATCCGAAGCAAATATGCCCCAAGCCTCCAAGTCAGATCAGTCAGGTTCGAAAATTAATAAGTTTGTGCATTAAAATTATCTTTACAGCCATGAATAATGAAGCTCATCATACACTACGTCCGGAGGAAAATTACCAGCTTGCTGAGGATTCCATGCGTGAACAGTGCCAGTATGAGTTGTGGCAAACACAAGCCCATTGTGGAGAATTGCATCGCTGTAATTGTAAAAGATGTGGGACTTGGGCTCTGTAAGAACTGTCCATCCAGAATCAGCGCCGCAAAGGAGGGCAACTCTGATGTCAAAAACAGCAACAAGAGAGAAATTTTTGTACCCCCCAGCAGCTGTGGGAACTTGGCAAATATATATCTTGTGAAATATAATAGCACGAAGGTTGTGGTGGTATATATTTGGAATGTGGGTGGTTTCAAACGGCACAGGGAGAGGAATTTCACGGCGAGTGTAGACGTTGACAAGTTTCCATTTGCAAGCAGGAAAGCCAGTGTCAACCATGGCAACCCAATCTCCATTGGCACCTACCCACTGCTTACCCGTACCGTCTGGCATCACAGCGTCGGAGGAGAACCTGTCCAGCGGCGTCAGCTTGCAATCCCGTGCTACCTTCGTCGGGTGAGAATGAAGAACACATGGGAGGCCAAACGGGAGAGAAAAAGATAGAGTTGCACTATCATTTGCAGAGTCGAAAAATAGTTTGGACGAACCGACGAGGCTCGCGGCGGTGATGACGTCGCATCTTGTTACGAGTTCTTCAAGGGGACCTTCGGAAAAGACCTTCTGAAACAGTTCAGAGTCATCATTTTCCTTGTTCGATGCCGCCATCGCAGGGCAGGGGGTGGGTCTATGAGGTTTGGGTTCAACTGATTGGAGTTTAATTTGGGTTCGATGGCGGCAGGTGGCGGGGAAGATGAAGAACGGAGGCTCTCAAACTGGGCGGTGGAATTGATTCTAAAGCTGCATGGCGGCGGCACTGGCGCGTGCTATGGAAGGTGGTCGATTGGTGCGGGCGGGGGCGGAGGTAGACGATGGAGGTGAACCGAAATAGGGCAGGTGGGGGCGGGGCGCTTGACTTCGCTCCTCTACACTCTACAGCATCTCCTCCTGTTTCTTGGAAAGTGTATAGACCCATAATAAAAAGTCACTGTTCCCTCTGAAAAGGTGAAGAACAAGTCACTGGTCTAACGTGCAAATTTGGACATCCCAAGCTATGTGTTGTCATGTCAATTCAATGTCCATGGCAGTATTTTGAATTTTGCGTGACCAAAAGAAGTACGCCTTGGCCTTTCACAATCGGGGTTTCTTTAGAGCAAGAACAATAGAAGAGCCAACAGCTGGCAAAAGTGCCACGTAGGCGGGCTATAAGCGCCCACTATTGTCCTACTTCCTCTTGGCGTGATACTCCCTCCGTCCACAAATAAGTGGACGTGCGGGATTTTCAAGGTAAATTAGTAAAAGGAAAGAAAAAATGCATTGGAGCACTCGTATCTTAAGAAACACATGTACTCAACCACGGTTGTAGATTTTCTCGGCGCAAGACTTTTCCCCAGCAGTTGTGGCTTTCAGTTATTCGTGGGTGTGGGGAGGAGCTCCGCCGCATCGGTAGAAAGCAAAGAGGAACGGCGGCTCTCGATCGTGCGGTGTACTCGTAAATCACGTGCGACCCATGCCCTAATAATTCACAATGCATTGATGAGGGCTATCACTTCATCATCCAATAAAATGTACTTAGTAACTATGGTAATAATATTGTCTTCTCGCAAAAAAAATGGTAAAAATATTGTCTCTTAAGCCATGTACTAGTACAGTGCAAGATGCTTTAGAGAAATAAACCTCTATTTTATTGCTACTCCGTAATACACATGGTTATTTATTCTAGGCAAATGCCTACCGAAAGATGTAGGAATAGGGAAATGTAGGATTGCAATGTCATGTCCACTCCAATCCTATAGGAATTCATAGAAACCAAACTTTGTTTGATTCCACCATAGGAAAAGTAAAGCATTCTTAAAAAGAGGCATGAGTAGATGTTTAATTTTCTATGGAATCTGTGCAAAGAAATCCTTAGGAAAAATTCCTATCGGAAACAATCCTACAAATCAAACAGCCAAGGATTCAATTGTACCAATTTCCTATGCAAATCCTTGGTGTTCACCCAATCCTCTCGAATACTCATCCAAAAAATGCACTAATACTTTGATGGGGAGTTTTTGTATTCTAGGCAAGAATAGAGGGTTTGCGGGGATCACTTGAGAAGTGTATTAACCAAAGAAGGCATAAGTAATACACCAACACACACTAACATGCCCTTAATGGATGTATCTCCATAAACTCCCTCTGTTCTTTATTACTACTACTAGTTTATGTACTTCTTAACTAATATGGGATAATCATGAAATATATTTTCTAACATTCAGCCAAAATATAGTGTTTCGACTTTTTAAAATACTGAAAAACTAGTAATTAAAAATATTTGAGCTATCAAATCTAGGAAGTTTGAAAATATTTTGTATTCCGTCTGAAAGTTGTGTTACTTGGTGTAAGATTCACACAAAAATGATGAAAATATCAAACCTTCAAAAAAATTGTAGTAATTCAAACGTTATGTGCGTTTCATAATTTTGCAAAATCGATTCTATTTGCAATTAAAACTATAGTAGTTGGTGATCCCCGATCATCTGATTTGCTCTTAAACAGCTCAATCCTAAATTTGAACCTCCCTGCAACAGAACACGATAGTTGGTGGTTTGTGCGGAAAAAAATTACAGTTTTAAAAAGTGTTTTACGCAACGAAGGCAGCAATAAGCGGTAGTTTGTGCAATTTCCTCGTGTAAACAACATGTAGCGTCGAAGTAATAGTACTAGGAGTACAGAAATCTTGTGTAATTTCTAGTTCTACATATTACTAGTGTCCACTGTTTGAGAGTTGATGGTGAATGGGTCTAATTTTCAATCGAATGAGAATTAGCAAATTGATTTTTATGACAAAAGCATACAAAGGGAGTAAAACCAACATACCCGCATTCGCCGCTGCTACCAGCATGCGATGCCTCCACGAGTGCATTGACGGCTGCTGCAAATCCTCGGAAGGCATCTAGGTTTTGCAGATCGTCGATTGCCGCTGTCCGGCTAAGCTTAACCAGCATAGCTGCCGCCAAGATATCTCGGATTTGGACCACAGGCAGAAGCTGATTGGGGTCGAAGGATTGCCTGATTCGGAATTTGAAGTACCAAGCCCTCGGCTCCGATGATGGAAGTTTGGAACTCGGCCCGGCCAGAACCTCCCAAATCTGTGTGTGGCAGTGGATGCCCATCGGCATCCCCAATGCTGCCGACGCCGTGATGTGGTCGGTCGCACTTTGGTCCCCACTAAAGGCTGGGGCTGCAGCACGTCGCCGCCGCCCCCGACGTCCCCACGACGGCAACGCCATGGACCGAGGCGCTGAGTTTGTTGGCGAACCCGAAGCCCTGGATGGCAAGTGCTTCTTCACAATGGAAGCATCCTCACCCGGCGAGGTTCGCCCCCGGCGCATGCCTATGCTCCGACCAGCCCACTTTGCCGCTGCTGCCTGGGCTGCCGCCGATACCTGGGCCACCGCCGCTTCATGGGACCCCCTCCCTCCTCTCCCTCTCCTAGATCAAAGGGCGCCAGGAGTCTAGCCACAGCAAGACACAGAGCCGCCTGCTTCATCGCACACCAATGGCACACAGACATTTGCGAGCTTTTAGCGCACACCCCTCCGAGGCTGAGTCGTGGAGCCTGGGTGCACGGGGCTAAGGCTGGAGGAGTCGCCATGGGACGAGGGGTGTCGAGTGCTCGGGCAAGTACGGGAAAGGCGAAGTTTTGCATAACCTTATATGATCACATCAATGCTTCTCAAGGAGCCAAATACTGTATGAGAAACCGGAAAAGTTTGAGGGCTCCTTTGATTCAAAGGATTTGCATAGGAATTGTGTAGGATTTGGTTCCTATGGGAAAATTTCCTATACATGTTGTTTGATTCATAGGAACATATCCTATAGGAAAAATTCCTATAGGAATCTTGTAGTACAATTCCTATAGGAAACAAACATTAGCTCATACCTCATGAAAAAATTCCTTTGCTACAATCAAACACACTTCATCTTCCTATAGGATTCAAGTAGACATGCCATTCCAATCCTATACATTTCCTATTCCTATGCTTTTCCTATCCTTTAAATCAAAGGAGCCCTTGAACGTTTGAAAACTTTGCCGGCATAATGCATCCTTCCAATGCACGCCTACGTACCCAACGTATACGCCAGCTAAGGTAGAAAGCCAACTCAATTGCTACTTTGTTGGCAAAATGTACCATGGCTCAATCTTAGGTCACACACCCATGAAGCCAAGTTAACACATCTATCAATTGGTATATTTTGGTCATATTCAAAATTTTACTTGAAACTTGTTGGTCATGCCATTCTACTACTCGCCTAACACTTTTTCTACGCGGGAAGGAGGGGGGTATGATGCTACCCTGAATTTGTGGGACCGAGAAAAACTCACAAATACGAGCGATGCAACAAAAAGAAACACATCCGTCCCCCTCCCCGAGTGATTTGTCCTAGATATGAAATCAAACTACAAGTGGTTCGAAAAAGGCAATCGAAAAACATGGATTGTTCATCAGTTTGTACATAGCTAGGGAAAATACCAGAATGTCATATCAGTGTTTTAGAGAAGAGCCCTTCAAATAGTTTGGCACCATGTTGGACATCGTCCAGCTTAATTCCACCCAAACATGATTTTTTTCGTTTGAATATGTCTAGACTTTGTTTATCATCTTCAATGCTTATTCTATGACATAAGAAGACTATGTGCTTTGGTTTTAATTTTTTGAATTTTTAATGCCCAATTGAATCTTGGTCAAACCCTACGTTTGACCAAGATTTAAACAAGTTCAAAACATGAAAATGAAAAAGTAAGCCTGGATCCTTCTTAGTAACTCCAAAATGATTCTTTTGGAAGGTTTTCTTAAATTTCCATGTTTGAAACCCAAAACCACTTCTCTTCATGCTTGACTTCATAAGACAGAGTTTAGGGTTAGGGTACGTATAGATACATGATTTTTCTGGTTTGAATATGTCTAGACCTTGTTTAATTTATCAACTTGAATGCTTATATGACATACGAAGACTATGTGCTTTGATTTTTCATTTTCTTGATTTTTTCGATTTTTTATGCCCATTTGAATCTTTGGTCATGAAATCCGAGATTTGACAAAGATTTAAACAAGTTTAAAACATGAAAATGAAAAAGTAAGCATGGGTCCTTTTTATTCACTCCAAAATGAAGATTTTGGGAGGTTTTTTAAATTTCCATGTTTGAAACCCAAAACCACCTCTCTTCATCGATCCTTGACTTCCTAAGACAGAGTTTAGGGTTAATTAAGGGCAGATACATGCTTTTCTGGTATGAATATATATGTGTGGACCTTGTTAATCAACTTGAATGCTTACTATATGACATAAGAAGACTATGTGCTTTGATTTTTCATTATTTTAATTTTTTGAACTTTTATGCCCATTTGTATCTTGGTCAAATCCTAGGTTTGACCAAGATTTAAAACATGAAAATGAAAAATTAAGCCTGGATCCACTACAAGAAAAGTTGCCAAACTTTTCTTGTAGTGATCCTTCTTAATTAGTAACTTCAAAATGAAGCTTTTGGAAGGTTTTTGAAATTTCCATGTCTGAAACCCAAAACACCTCTTCATGATTGACTTCATAAGACAAATCGAGTTTAGGGTTAGGGGTAGATACATGATTTTTCTAGTTTGAATATGTCTAGACCTGGCTTATCAACTTGAATGCTTAGTATATGACATAAGAAGATGTACTATGTGCATTGGTTTTTCATTTATTTGATTTGTTTTGAATTTTTATGCCGAATCAAATTTTGGTCAAATCATAGGTTTAACCAAGATTTAAACAAGTTTAAAACATTAAAATGAAAAATTAAGCATGGATCCTTCTTAGTCACTCCAAAATGAAGCTTTTGGGAGGCTTTTGAAATGTCTATGTTTGAAACCCAAAACCACTTCTCTTCATGCTTGACTTCATAAGACAGATGAGTTTAGGGTTAGGGGTAGATACATGATTTTTCTGGTTTGAATAGGTCTAGACCTTGTTATCAAGTTGAATGGCTTACTATGTGACATAAGAAGACTATGTGCTTTGGTTTTTCATTTTTGATTTTTTCGATTGTTTTTATGCCCATTTGAATCTTGGTCAAATCCTAGGTTTGAACAAGAATTTAAACAAGTTTAAAACATGAAAATGAAAAGGTAAGCATGGATCCTTCTTAGTCAGTCCGAAATGAAGCTTTTGGGCGGTTTTCGAAATTTCCATGTTTGAAAACCCAAACCACTTCTCTTCATGCTTGACTTCATAAGACAAATTTAGGGTTAGGGGTATAGATACATGATTTTTCTTGTTTGATATGTCTAGATATTGTTTATCAACTTGAATGCTTACAATATATGTGACGTAAGAAGACTATGTGTTATGGTTTTTCATTTTTGGGGGTTTTTTCGAATTTTTTATGCACACTTGAATCTTGGTCAAATCCTAGCTAGCTAGGTTTAACCAAGATTTAAACAAGTTTAAAACATGAAAATGAAAAGGTAAGCATGGATCCTCCTTAGTCACTCTAAAATGAAGCTTTTGGGAGGTTTGTGAAATTTCCATCTTTGAAACCCAAAACCACTTAAGACAAAGTTTATGGTTAGGGGTAGATACATAATTTTTCTTGTTTAAAATATGTCTAGACCTTGTTTATCAACTTGAATGCTTACTATTATATGACATAAGAAGGCTATATATGTGCTTTGGTTTTTCATTTTTTATTTTTTTCGAATTTTTATGCCCATTTAAATCTTGGTCAAATCCTATGTTTGACCAAGATTTAAACAAGTTTAAAACATGAAAATGAAAAGGTAATCATGGATCCTTCTTAGTCACACTCTAGAATGAAGCTTTTGGGAGGTTTTTGAAATTTCCATGTTTGAAAGCCAAAACCACTTCTTTTAATTCATGCTTAGCTTCGATCATAAGACAAAGTTTAGGGTTAGGGGTAGATACATGATTTTTTTGGTTTGAATATGTCTAGACCTTGTTTATCAACTAATTCTTACTATATTACATAAGAAGGCTATGTTCTTTGGTTTTTCATTTTTTCTGTTTTTTTCTAATTTTTTATGCCCATATGAATATTGGTCAAATCCTAGGTTAATTTGACAAAGATTTAAACAAGTTTAAAACATGAAAATGTAAAGGGAAGCCTGGATCCATCTTAATCACTCTAAAATGAAGCTTTTGGGAGGTTTTTGAAATTTCCATGTTTGAAACCCAAATCCACTTCTCTTCATGCTTGACTTCATAAGACAAAGTATAGGGTTATGCATGGGTAGATACATGCTTTTTCTGGTTTCAATATGTATACACCTTGTTTATCAACTTGAATACTTGCTATATATATGACATAAGAAGGCTATGTGCTTTGGGTTTTTTATATTTATTTTTTCTAAAAATTTATGCCCATTTGAATCTTGGCCAAATCCTAGGTTTGACCAAGATTTAAACAAGTTTGAACCATGAAAATGAGAAGGTAAGCTAGCCTGGATCCTTCTTAATTAGTCACTGTAAAATGAAGCTTTTGGGAGGTTTGTGAAATTTCCATGTTTGAAACCTAAAACCACTTCTCTTCATGCTTGGCTTCATAAGACAGAGATTAGGGTTAGGGGTAGATACATGCTTTTTCTGGTTTGAATATGTCTAGACCTTGTTTATCAACTTGAATGCTTACTATATATATGACATAAGAAGACTATGTTCTTTGGTTTTTCATTTTTTCTGATTTTTTCTGATTTTTATGCCCATTTGAATCTTGGTCAAATCCTAGGATTGACCAAGATTTAAACAAGTTTAATTAAAACATGAAAATGAAAAGGTAAGCCTGGATCCTCCTTAGTCACTCTAAAATGAAGCTTTTGGGAGGTTTGTGAAATTTCCATGTTTGAAACCCAAAACCACTTAAGACAGAGTTTATGGTTAGGTGTAGATACATGATTTTCTTATTTGAATATGTCTAGCATAGACCTTGTTTATCAACTAGAATGCTTACTATATGACATAACAAGGCCATATATGTGCTTTGGTTTTTATTTTTTGATTTTTTCGAATTTTTTATGCCCATTTAAATCTTGGTGAAATCATATATATGTGTGACCAATGAAAAGGTAATCATGGATCCTTAGCTTCTTAGTCACACTATAGAATGAAGCTTTTGGGAGGTTTTTGAAATTTCCATGTTTGAAACCGAAAACCACTTCTTATGTCATATAGTATGCATTAAAGTTGATAACTCTGTCTTATGAAGTCAAGCATGCATGAAGAGAAGTGGGCTTATTTGGTTTCAAACATGGAAATTTCAAAAAACCCTCCCAAGAGCTACATTTTGGAGTGACTAAGAAAGATATATAGATGCTTAATTTTTCATATTCATGATTTAAACTTGTTTAAACCATGTTCAAACCTAGGATTTGACCAAGATTCAAATGGGCATAAATTTTAAAAAAATCAAAAAATGAAAAACCAAGGCACATAGTATTCTTATGTCATATAGTAAGCATTCAATTAAGTTGATAAACAAGGTCTAGACATATTCAAACCAGGAAAATCATGCATCTACCCCCTAACCCTAGCTAAACTCTGTCTTATGAAGTCAAGCATGCATGAAGAGAAGTGGTTTTTGGTTTCAAACGTTTAAGCCAAAAGCCCCTTTTCAAATATTTCAAACTTATTCAAATTTGGTTCAAATTTGAAAGACATACAAGTTATAGCACACATAGTGCATACATTTTCACACATACTGCACTAGATGCTAACCCTATAGTTTGAGGCCATTTGGGTGACCTAGGTCGAAAAAATTCTTGGATTAGAATCGTGTTGTTCGAACCCCGTAGTTGGATTTTTTTGAACCCTTGATCTGTAGAACTGGGCAAAACCCTAGTTTAACCTATTTAATTATAGATTGGAAATCGATTTTTCTACGAGTACTACCTTTTTATTATTACTATGCAGCACATGGGTGTTTGCCCGTCGAGTGAAACTCGGAGGAAGAGGGATCACTCGGAAGGAGAGAAGAAGGGAGAGCATTATGGTGTCTTCCCTTTTTCGGGTGATGATGTTGACTTTTGTGCAGGGTTTGTCAGTGAGCAGGAGGTGCGAGCGAGCGAGAGTCGAGCGAGGCCAAGAATGAGAGAGATTTGTTTTTTTTGTGAGAGGGACAACCGAAGGATCCAGAAGGACCCACGGACTTCCAATACGCATCCTGATGCGTCTTCTCTTGACAAAGAAGATGGCTGGGAGTTTGCGTACCTATTGCACGTGACTTGTGCTCACTGAAGTGTGGGACCACACGCGTGGGCACCACACGTAAGTGACAGACCTGTTGGTGTAAAAACTCGGTTGATTATTATAGTGCATTAGAACAAAGTTTCCTATGGATTCAATGGTAGGAAATCCAAGTTAACTCATTTACATGACATTTTTTCCATGAAGCAAAGTTAACACTATCAATTGGTACATTTGGGAGTGACTAAGAAGGATCAAGGCTTACTTATTCGTTTAATTTCACGTGTTAAACTTGTCTAAATCTTGTTCAAACCTAGGATTTGACCAAGATTCAAATGGGCAGAAAAATAAATAAAAAACAGAAAAATGAAAAACCAAATCACATAGTCTTCTTATGTCATATAGTAAGCACTAAAATTGATAAACAAGGTCTAGAAATATCAAACCATACAAATCATGTATATATACCCCCTAACCCCTAAACTATGTCTTATGAAGTCAAGCATGAAGAGAAGTGGTTTTGGGTTTCAAACATGGAAATTTCAAAAACCTCCCAAAAACTACATTTTAGAGTGACTAAGAAGGATACATGCTTCCCTTTTTATATTCATGTTTTAAGCTTGTTTAAATTATCTTGGTCAAACCTAGGATTTGACAAGATTCAAATGGGCATCAAAATTGAAAAAAATCTGAAAAAAGAAAAACAAAAGCAAATAGTTTTCTTATGTCATATAGTAAGCATTAAAGTTGATAAACAAGGTCTAGACATGTTCAAACTAGACAAATCATGTATCTATACCCCCTAACCCCTGAACTCTCTTATGAAGTCAAGCATACGAAGAGAAGTGGTTTTGGGTTTCAAACATGGAAATTTGAAAAACCTCCCAAAAACTTCATTTTAGAGTGACAAAGAAGGATACATGCTTCCCTTTTCATATTCATGTTTTAAGCTGTTTAAATTATCTTGGTCAAACCTAGGATTTGACAAGATTCAAATGGGCATCAAAATTGAAAAAAAATCAAAAAAAGAAAAACCAAAGCAAATAGTTTTCTTATGTCATATAGTAACTAGACAAATCATGTATCTATACCCCGGCCCTAACCCCTAAACTCCGTCTTATGAAGTCAAGCATATGAAGAGAAGTGGTTTTGGGTTTCAAACATGGAAATTTCAAAAAACCCTCCCAAAAGCTTCATTTTAGAGTGACTAATTAAGAAGGATCCATGCATGCTTACCTTTGCATTTTCATATTTTAAACTTGTTTAAATCATTATCAAACCTAGGATTTGACCAAGATACAAATGGGTGGGCACAAAATTCAAAAAAATCAGAAAAATGAAAAACAAAAGCACATAGTCTTCTTATGCCATATCGTGTATGCACTCAAGTTAAACGAGGTCTAGGTATATCCAAACCAGACAAATCATGTATCTACACCTGTCGATCTTATGAAGTCTAGCATGAAGAGAAGTCGTTTTGGGTTTCAAACATGCATGGAAATTTCAAGAACATCCCAAAAGCTTCATTTTAGAGTGACTAAGAAGGATATATACATGCTTCCCTTTTCATTTTCATGTTTTAAACTTGTTTAAATCTTGTTCAAACCTAGGATTTGACCAAGATTCAAATATATGGGCATAAAATTCAAAAAAAAAAACAGAAAAATTAAAAACCAAGGCACATAGTCTTCTTATGTCATATAGTAAACAATCAATTAAGTTGATAAACCAGGTCTAGACATATTCAAACCAGGAAAATCATGTATCTACCCCCTAACGCCCTAGCTAAACTCTGTCTTATGAAGTCAAGCATGCATGAAGAGAAGTGGTTTTTGGTTTCAAACGTTTAAGCCAAAAGGTAAGCATGGATCCTCCTTAATTAGTCACTGTAAAATGAAGCTTTTGGGAGGTTTGTGAAATTTCCATGTTTGAAACCCAAAACCACTTAAGACAGAGTTTATGGTTAGGTGTGTAGATACATGATTTTTCTTGTTTGAATATGTCTAGACCTTGTTTATCAACTTGAATTCTTACTATATGACATAAGAAGGCTATGTATATGTGTGCTTTGGTTTTTCATTTTTTGACTTTTTCTGAACTTTTACGCCCATTTGAATCTTGGTCAAATACTAGGTTTGACCAAGGTTAAAACAAGTTTAAAACATGGCAATGAAAAGGTAAGCATGGATCATTCTTAGTCTCTCTAAAATGAAGCTTTTGGGAGGTTTTTGAAATTTCCATGTTTGAAACCCAAAATCACTTCTCTTCATATGCTTGGCTTCATAAGACAAAGATTAGGGTTAGGGGTAGATATATACATGTTTTGGGAGGTTTTTGAAATTTCCATGTTTGAAACCCAAATCCACTTCTCTTCATCCTTGACGTCTTCATAAGACAAAAGTATAGGGTTATGCATGGGTAGATACATGCTTTTTTCTGGTTTGAATATGTATAGACCTTGTTTAATTATCAACTTAATTGAATGCTTACTATATATATGACATAAGAAGGCTATATATGTGCTTTGTTTTTTCATTTTTTGATTTTTTCCTGATTTTTTATGCCCATTTGAATCTTGGTCAAATCCTAGGTTTGATCAAGATTTAAACAAGTTTAAAAAATGAAAATGAAAAGGTAAGCCTGGATCCTTCTTAGTCACTGTAAAATGAAGCTTTTGGGAGGTTTGTGAAATTTCCATGTTTGAAACCCAAAAGCACTTCTCTTCATGCTTGACTTCATAAGACAGAGTTTAGGGTTAGGGGGTGTAGATACATGATTTGTCTGGTTTGAATATGTCCAAATCTTATTTATCAACTTTTGAATGCATGCTACTCTCTCAAAGAAAAACTTTTGAATGCTTACTATATGACATAAGAAGACTATATGCTTTTAAAATTCAAACATATGGTAAGCATTCTTATGTCATATAGTAAGCATTCAAGTTGATAAACAAGCAAGGTTTGGACATATTCAAACCAGACAAATCATGTATCTACCCCTAACCCCTAATTAAATTGTCTTATGAAGTCTAGCATGAAGAGGTGGTTTTGGGTTTCAAACATGGAAATTTCAAAAACCTCCCAAAAACTTCATTTTAGAGTGACTAAGAAGGATATACAAGCTTCCCTTTTCATTTTCATGTTTTAAACTTGTTTAAATCTTGGTCAAACCTCTAGGATTTGACCAAAAGATTCAAATGGGCATAGAAATTCATAAAAAATCAAAAGAATGAAAAACCAAAGGACATAACATTCTTATGTCATATATATATAGTAAGCATTCAAGTTGATAAACAAGGTCTAGACATATTCAAACCAGAAAATCATGTATATATCTACCCCTAACCCTAAACTCTGTCTTATGAAGTCAAGCATGCATGAAGAGAAGTGGTTTTTGGTTTCAAACATGGAAATTTCGAAAACCCTCCCAAGAGCTACATTTTGGAGTGACTAAGAAGGATATATAGATGCTTAGTTTTTCATATTCATGATTTAAACTTGTTTAAACCATGTTCAAACCTAGGATTTGACCAAGATTCAAATGGGCATAAAATTTTAAAAAAATCAAAAAATAAAAAAACAAGGCACATAGTATTCTTATGTCATATAGTAAGCATTCAATTAAGTTGATAAACAAGGTCTAGACATATTCAAACCAGGAAAATCATGCATCTACCCCCTAACCCTAGCTAAACTCTGTCTTATGAAGTCAAGCATGCATGAAGAGAAGTGGTTTTTGGTTTCAAACGTTTAAGCCAAAAGCCCCTTTTCAAATATTTCAAACTTATTCAAATTTGGTTCAAATTTGAAAGACATACAAGTTATAGCACACATAGTGCATACATTTTCACACATACTGCACTAGATGCTAACCCTATAGTTTGAGGCCATTTGGGTGACCTAGGTCGAAAAAATTCTTGGATTAGAATCGTGTTGTTCGAACCCCGTAGTTGGATTTTTTGAACCCTTGATCTGTAGAACTGGGCAAAACCCTAGTTTAACCTATTTAATTATAGATTGGAAATCGATTTTTCTACGAGTACTACCTTTTTATTATTACTATGCAGCACATGGGTGTTTGCCCGTCGAGTGAAACTCGGAGGAAGAGGGATCACTCGGAAGGAGAGAAGAAGGGAGAGCATTATGGTGTCTTCCCTTTTTCGGGTGATGATGTTGACTTTTGTGCAGGGTTTGTCAGTGAGCAGGAGGTGCGAGCGAGCGAGCGAGTCGAGCGAGGCCGAGAATGAGAGAGATTTGTTTTTTTGTGAGAGGGACAACCGAAGGATCCAGAAGGACCCACAGACTTCCAATACGCATCCTGATGCGTCTTCTCTTGACAAAGAAGATGGCTGGGAGTTTGCGTACCTATTGCATGTGACTTGTGCTCACTGAAGTGTGGGACCACACGCGTGGGCACCACACGTAAGTGACAGACCTGTTGGTGTAAAAACTCGGTTGATTATTATAGTGCATTAGAACAAAGTTTCCTATGGATTCAAGGGTAGGAAATCCAAGTTAACTCATTTACATGACATTTTTTTCCATGAAGCAAAGTTAACACTATCAATTGGTACATTTGGGAGTGACTAAGAAGGATCAAGGCTTACTTATTCGTTTAATTTCACGTGTTAAACTTGTCTAAATCTTGTTCAAACCTAGGATTTGACCAAGATTCAAATGGGCAGAAAAATAAATAAAAAACAAAAAAATGAAAAACCAAATCACATAGTCTTCTTATGTCATATAGTAAGCACTAAAATTGATAAACAAGGTCTAGAAATATCAAACCATACAAATCATGTATATACCCCCTAACCCCTAAACTATGTCTTATGAAGTCAAGCATGAAGAGAAGTGGTTTTGGGTTTCAAACATGGAAATTTCAAAAACCTCCCAAAAACTACATTTTAGAGTGACTAAGAAGGATACATGCTTCCCTTTTCATATTCATGTTTTAAGCTTGTTTAAATTATCTTGCTCAAACCTAGGATTTGACAAGATTCAAATGGGCATCAAAATTGAAAAAAAATCTGAAAAAAGAAAAACAAAAGCAAATAGTTTTCTTATGTCATATAGTAAGCATTAAAGTTGATAAACAAGGTCTAGACATATTCAAACTAGACAAATCATGTATCTATACCCCCTAACCCCTGAACTCTCTGTCTTATGAAGTCAAGCATACGAAGAGAAGTGGTTTTGGGTTTCAAACATGGAAATTTGAAAAACCTCCCAAAAACTTCATTTTAGAGTGACAAAGAAGGATACATGCTTCCCTTTTCATATTCATGTTTTAAGCTTGTTTAAATTATCTTGGTCAAACCTAGGATTTGACAAGATTCAAATGGGCATCAAAATTGAAAAAAAATCAGAAAAAAGAAAAACCAAAGCAAATAGTTTTCTTATGTCATATAGTAACTAGACAAATCATGTATCTATACCCCGGCCCTAACCCCTAAACTCCGTCTTATGAAGTCAAGCATATGAAGAGAAGTGGTTTTGGGTTTCAAACATGGAAATTTCAAAAACCCTCCCAAAAGCTTCATTTTAGAGTGACTAAGAAGGATCCATGCATGCTTACCTTTGCATTTTCATATTTTAAACTTGTTTAAATCATTATCAAGCCTAGGATTTGACCAAGATACAAATGGGTGGGCACAAAATTCAAAAAAATCAGAAAAATGAAAAACAAAAGCACATAGTCTTCTTATGCCATATCGTGTATGCACTCAAGTTAAACGAGGTCTAGGTATATCCAAACCAGACAAATCATGTATCTACACCCTGTCGATCTTATGAAGTCTAGCATAAAGAGAAGTCGTTTTGGGTTTCAAACATGCATGGAAATTTCAAGAACATCCCAAAAGCTTCATTTTAGAGTGACTAAGAAGGATATATACATGCTTCCCTTTTCATGTTTTAAAATTGTTTAAATCTTGGTCAAACCTAGGATTTGACCAAGATTCAAATATATGGGCATAAAATTCAAAAAAAAACAGAAAAATTAAAACCAAGGCACATAGTCTTCTTATGTCATATAGTAAACAATCAATTAAGTTGATAAACCAGGTCTAGACATATTCAAACCAGGAAAATCATGTATCTACCCCCTAACGCCCTAGCTAAACTCTGTCTTATGAAGTCAAGCATGCATGAAGAGAAGTGGTTTTTGGTTTCAAACGTTTAAGCCAAAAGGTAAGCATGGATCCTCCTTAATTAGTCACTGTAAAATGAAGCTTTTGGGAGGTTTGTGAAATTTCCATGTTTGAAACCCAAAACCACTTAAGACAGAGTTTATGGTTAGGTGTGTAGATACATGATTTTTCTTGTTTGAATATGTCTAGACCTTGTTTATCAACTATAATGCTTACTATATGACATAAGAAGGCTATGTATATGTGTGCTTTGGTTTTTCATTTTTTGACTTTTTCTGAACTTTTACGCCCATTTGAATCTTGGTCAAATACTAGGTTTGACCAAGGTTAAAACAAGTTTAAAACATGGCAATGAAAAGGTAAGCATGGATCATTCTTAGTCTCTCTAAAATGAAGCTTTTGGGAGGTTTTTGAAATTTCCATGTTTGAAACCCAAAATCACTTCTCTTCATATGCTTGGCTTCATAAGACAAAGATTAGGGTTAGGGGTAGATATATACATGTTTTGGGAGGTTTTTGAAATTTCCATGTTTGAAACCCAAATCCACTTCTCTTCATCCTTGACGTCTTCATAAGACAAAAGTATAGGGTTATGCATGGGTAGATACATGCTTTTTTCTGGTTTGAATATGTATAGACCTTGTTTAATTATCAACTTAATTGAATGCTTACTATATATATGACATAAGAAGGCTATATATGTGCTTTGTTTTTTCATTTTTTGATTTTTTCCTGATTTTTTATGCCCATTTGAATCTTGGTCAAATCCTAGGTTTGATCAAGATTTAAACAAGTTTAAAAAATGAAAATGAAAAGGTAAGCCTGGATCCTTCTTAGTCACTGTAAAATGAAGCTTTTGGGAGGTTTGTGAAATTTCCATGTTTGAAACCCAAAAGCACTTCTCTTCATGCTTGACTTCATAAGACAGAGTTTAGGGTTAGGGGGTGTAGATACATGATTTGTCTGGTTTGAATATGTCCAAATCTTATTTATCAACTTTTGAATGCATGCTACTCTCTCAAAGAAAAACTTTTGAATGCTTACTATATGACATAAGAAGACTATATGCTTTTAAAATTCAAACATATGGTAAGCATTCTTATGTCATATAGTAAGCATTCAAGTTGATAAACAAGCAAGGTTTGGACATATTCAAACCAGACAAATCATGTATCTACCCCTAACCCCTAATTAAATTGTCTTATGAAGTCTAGCATGAAGAGAAGTGGTTTTGGGTTTCAAACATGGAAATTTCAAAAACCTCCCAAAAACTTCATTTTAGAGTGACTAAGAAGGATATACAAGCTTCCCTTTTCATTTTCATGTTTTAAACTTGTTTAAATCTTGGTCAAACCTCTAGGATTTGACCAAAAGATTCAAATGGGCATAGAAATTCATAAAAAATCAAAAGAATGAAAAACCAAAGGACATAACATTCTTATGCCATATATATATAGTAAGCATTCAAGTTGATAAACAAGGTCTAGACATATTCAAACCAGAAAATCATGTATATATCTACCCCTAACCCTAAACTCTGTCTTATGAAGTCAAGCATGCATGAAGAGAAGTGGTTTTTGGTTTCAAACATGGAAATTTCGAAAACCCTCCCAAGAGCTACATTTTGGAGTGACTAAGAAGGATATATAGATGCTTAGTTTTTCATATTCATGATTTAAACTTGTTTAAACCATGTTCAAACCTAGGATTTGACCAAGATTCAAATGGGCATAAAATTTTAAAAAAATCAAAAAATAAAAAAACAAGGCACATAGTATTCTTATGTCATATAGTAAGCATTCAATTAAGTTGATAAACAAGGTCTAGACATATTCAAACCAGGAAAATCATGCATCTACCCCTAACCCTAGCTAAACTCTGTCTTATGAAGTCAAGCATGCATGAAGAGAAGTGGTTTTTGGTTTCAAATGTTTAAGCCAAAAGCCCCTTTTCAAATATTTCAAACTTATTCAAATTTGGTTCAAATTTGAAAGACATACAAGTTATAGCACACATAGTGCATATTTGAGGCCATTTGGGTGACCTAGGTCGAAAAAATTCTTGGATTAGAATCGTGTTGTTCGAACCCCGTAGTTGGATTTTTTTGAACCCTTGATCTGTAGAACTGGGCAAAACCCTAGTTTAACCTATTTAATTATAGATTGGAAATCGATTTTTCTACGAGTACTACCTTTTTATTATTACTATGCAGCACATGGGTGTTTGCCCGTCGAGTGAAACTCGGAGGAAGAGGGATCACTCGGAAGGAGAGAAGAAGGGAGAGCATTATGGTGTCTCCCTTTTTCGGGTGATGATGTTGACTTTTGTGCAGGGTTTGTCAGTGAGCAGGAGGTGCGAGCGAGCGAGCGAGCGAGTCGAGCGAGGCCGAGAATGAGAGAGATTTGTTTTTTTTGTGAGAGGGACAACCGAAGGATCCAGAAGGACCCACATACTTCCAATACGCATCCTGATGCGTCTTCTCTTGACAAAGAAGATGGCTGGGAGTTTGCGTACCTATTGCACGTGACTTGTGCTCACTGAAGTGTGGGACCACACGCGTGGGCACCACACGTAAGTGACAGACCTGTTGGTGTAAAAACTCGGTTGATTATTATAGTGCATTAGAACAAAGTTTCCTATGGATTCAAGGGTAGGAAATCCAAGTTAACTCATTTACATGACATTATTTTTTCCATGAAGCAAAGTTAACACTATCAATTGGTACATTTTGGAGTGACTAAGAAGGATCAAGGCTTACTTATTCGTTTAATTTCACGTGTTAAACTTGTCTAAATCTTGTTCAAACCTAGGATTTGACCAAGATTCAAATGGGCAGAAAAATAAATAAAAAACAGAAAAATGAAAAACCAAATCACATAGTCTTCTTATGTCATATAGTAAGCACTAAAATTGATAAACAAGGTCTAGAAATATCAAACCATACAAATCATGTATATACCCCCTAACCCCTAAACTATGTCTTATGAAGTCAAGCATGAAGAGAAGTGGTTTTGGGTTTCAAACATGGAAATTTGAAAAACCTCCCAAAAACTTCATTTTAGAGTGACAAAGAAGGATACATGCTTCCCTTTTCATATTCATGTTTTAAGCTTGTTTAAATTATCTTGGTCAAACCTAGGATTTGACAAGATTCAAATGGGCATCAAAATTGAAAAAAATCAGAAAAAAGAAAACCAAAGCAAATAGTTTTCTTATGTCATATAGTAACTAGACAAATCATGTATCTATACCCCGGCCCTAACCCCTAAACTCCGTCTTATGAAGTCAAGCATATGAAGAGAAGTGGTTTTGGGTTTCAAACATGGAAATTTCAAAAAACCCTCCCAAAAGCTTCATTTTAGAGTGACTAATTAAAAAGGATCCATGCATGCTTACCTTTGCATTTTCATATTTTAAACTTGTTTAAATCATTATCAAGCCTAGGATTTGACCAAGATACAAATGGGTGGGCACAAAATTCAAAAAAATCAGAAAAATGAAAAACAAAAGCACATAGTCTTCTTATGCCATATCGTGTATGCACTCAAGTTAAACGAGGTCTAGGTATATCCAAACCAGACAAATCATGTATCTACACCCTGTCGATCTTATGAAGTCTAGCATGAAGAGAAGTCGTTTTGGGTTTCAAACATGCATGGAAATTTCAAGAACATCCCAAAAGCTTCATTTTAGAGTGACTAAGAAGGATATATACATGCTCCCTTTTCATTTTCATGTTTTAAACTTGTTTAAATCTTGGTCAAACCTAGGATTTGACCAAGATTCAAATATATGGGCATAAAATTCAAAAAAAACAGAAAAATTAAAAGCCAAGGCACATAGTCTTCTTATGGCATATAGTAAACAATCAACTAAGTTGATAAACCAGGTCTAGACATATTCAAACCAGGAAAATCATGTATCTACCCCCTAACGCCCTAGCTAAACTCTGTCTTATGAAGTCAAGCATGCATGAAGAGAAGTGGTTTTTGGTTTCAAACGTTTAAGCCAAAAGGTAAGCATGGATCTCCTTAATTAGTCACTTCAAAATGAAGCTTTTGGGAGGTTTGTGAAATTTCCATGTTTGAAACCCAAAACCACTTAAGACAGAGTTTATGGTTAGGTGTGTAGATACATGATTTTTCTTGTTTGAATATGTCTAGACCTTGTTTATCAACTTGAATGCTTACTATATGACATAAGAAGGCTATGTATATGTGTGCTTTGGTTTTTCATTTTTTGACTTTTTCTGAACTTTTACGCCCATTTGAATCTTGGTCAAATACTAGGTTTGACCAAGGTTAAAACAAGTTTAAAACATGGCAATGAAAAGGTAAGCATGGATCATTCTTAGTCTCTCTAAAATGAAGCTTTTGGGAGGTTTTTGAAATTTCCATGTTTGAAACCCAAAATCACTTCTCTTCATATGCTTGGCTTCATAAGACAAAGATTAGGGTTAGGGGTAGATATATACATGTTTGGGAGGTTTTTGAAATTTCCATGTTTGAAACCCAAATCCACTTCTCTTCATCCTTGACGTCTTCATAAGACAAAAGTATAGGGTTATGCATGGGTAGATACATGCTTTTTTCTGGTTTGAATATGTATAGACCTTGTTTAATTATCAACTTAATTGAATGCTTACTATATATATGACATAAGAAGGCTATATATGTGCTTTGTTTTTTCATTTTTTGATTTTTTCCTGATTTTTTATGCCCATTTGAATCTTGGTCAAATCCTAGGTTTGATCAAGATTTAAACAAGTTTAAAAAATGAAAATGAAAAGGTAAGCCTGGATCCTTCTTAGTCACTGTAAAATGAAGCTTTTGGGAGGTTTGTGAAATTTCCATCTTTGAAACCCAAAAGCACTTCTCTTCATGCTTGACTTCATAAGACATAGTTAATTTAGGGTTAGGGGGTGTAGATACATGATTTTTCTGGTTTGAATATGTCCAAATCCCAGAGGTGGTTTTGGGTTTCAAACATGGAAATTTCAAAAACCTCCCAAAAACTTCATTTTAGAGTGACTAAGAAGGATATACAAGCTTCCCTTTTCATTTTCATGTTTTAAACTTGTTTAAATCTTGGTCAAACCTCTAGGATTTGACCAAAAGATTCAAATGGGCATAGAAATTCATAAAAAATCAAAAGAATGAAAAACCAAAGGAACATAACACACTACAAGAAAAGTTGCCATGGCCGACGAAGTTGAAGTCGCGCCGTGGTTGCTGGTGTACCATGGCCGACGATTTTGGTCCCTCCGTGGTGCATGTCAAAACTTTTTTTTCTCGTTTTTGAGGCCACCTAGCCCGACGAAAGCGGCCAAAACGTGGCGTATGGTGGCCCGGGACGTGGTGCATCTCGAAATCTCGGGTTCGCCGGCCGAGTCAACGCAAATCCGCACCGCCGAGGGATGTAGGGCCCAGATGGCAGCCTCTCTGGCATTGTTTTTTTTCTACATCGCGCCATCTCGTTCAACGAGCCGTTTACGATGCAGGATCATGGGTCCCGCATGTCATCCTCTATGAACCAAAATTCTTTCTATTCTTGGATTTTTTTGACCCCCTGATTTCTGGCTACTTCCTTTTTCTTTTGATCCCTTGCCGCCTTGGAAACGTTGAGACCGCTGCTGCTAAATGGGACCCGCATGTCATCCTCTATGTGCAATCAACTTTCTTTTCTTGGAGTTTTTTTGGCACCTCAAATTTGGTCACTTGCCTTTTTCTTTCGATCCCCTGCCGCCTCTCAAACGGTGATACGCTGCTGCTAAATGGGACCCGCATGTCATCCTCTATGTACTATAAAACTTTCTTTTCATGGATTATTTTTGGCACCTCAAATTTGGTCACTTGCCTTTTTCTTTCGATCCCCTGCCGCCTCTCAAACGGTGATACCGCTGCTGCTAATGGGACCCGCATGTCATCCTCTATGTACTATAAAACTTTCTTTTCCTGGATTATTTTTGGCACCTCAAATTTGGTCACTTGCCTTTTCTTTCGATCCTGCCGCCTCTCAAACGGTGATACCGCTGCTGCTAACTGGGACCCGCATGTCATCCTCTATGTACTATAAAACTTTCTTTTCCTGGATTATTTTTGGCACCTCAAATTTGGTCACTTGCCTTTTTCTTTCGATCCCCTGCCGCCTCTCAAACGGTGATACCGCTGCTGCTAACGGGACCCGCATGTCATCCTCTATGTACTATAAAACTTTCTTTTCTGGATTATTTTTGGCACCTCAAATTTGGTCACTTGCCTTTTTCTTTCGATCCCTGCCGCCTCTCAAACGGTGATACCGCTGCTGCTAATGGGACCCGCATGTCATCCTCTATGTACTATAAAACTTTCTTTTCTTGAATTATTTTTGGCACCTCATATTTGGTCACTTACCTTTTTCTTTCGATCCCCCGCCTCTCAAACGGTGATACCGCTGCTGCTAAATGGGACCCGCATGTCATCCTCTATGTACTATAAAACTTTCTTTTCTTGGATTTTTTTGGCACCTCATATTTGGTCACTTGACTTTTTCTTTCGATCACCTGCTGCCTCTCAAACAGTGATACCGCTGCTGCTAAATGGGACCCGCATGTCATCCTCTATGTACTATAAAACTTTCTTTTCTTGAATTATTTTTGGCTCCTGATATTTTTTCACTTGCCTTTTTCTTTCGATCTCATGCCACGTTTGAAACGTTGAGGAACCTGCAGGCTCATGGGACCCGCATGTCATCCTCTATGTACTATAAAAGTTCTTTTTCTAGGTTTTTTTTCACCATCTGATTTTTGGCAATTTCTTATTTTCTTTTGATCCCCTGCCACCTCTCAAACGCTGATACCGCTGCTAAATGGGACCCGCATGTCATCCTCTATGTACTATAAAACTTTCTTTTCTTGAATTATTTTTGGCTCCTGATATTTTTTCACTTGCCTTTTTCTTTCGATCTCATGCCACGTTTGAAACGTTGAGGAACCTGCAGGCTCATGGGACCCGCATGTCATCCTCTATGTACTATAAAAGTTCTTTTTCTTGGTTTTTTTTCACCATCTGATTTTTGGCAATTTCTTTTTTTCTTTTGATCCCCTGCCACCTCTCAAACGCTGATACCGCTGCTGCTAAATGGGACCCGCATGTCATCCTCTATGTACTATAAAACTTTCTTTTCTTGAATTATTTTTGGCTCCTCATATTTGGGCACTTGCCTTTTTCTTTCGATCTCATGCCACGTTTGAAACGTTGAGGAACCTGCTGGCTCATGGGACCCGCATGTCATCCTCTATGTGCTATAAAAGTTTCCTTTGTTGGATTTTTTTCACCCTCTGATTTTTGGCTTGCCTTTTTCTTTTGATCCCCTGCCCCCTTTGAAACGTTGAGTAAGCTGTTGGCTCAAGGGACCCGCATGTCATCCTCTATGTCCATCAACTTTCCTTTCTTGGATTTTTTTCACCCCCTAATTACTAGCTACTTTCTTTTTCTTTTGATCTCAAGCCGCATTACAAACATTGAGACCGCTGCTGCAAAATGGGACCCACATGTCATCCTCTATGTACAATAAAGTTTCTTTTCTTGGATTATCTTTTGCTCCTGATATTTTGTCACTTGCCTTTTTCTTTCGATCTCATGCCGCCTTTGAAACGTTGAGTAAGCTGCTGGCTCATGGGTCCCGCATGTCATCCTCTACGAACAATAAAAGTTTCCTTTCTTGGAGTTATTTTTGACCCCTAATTTCTGGCTATTTGCCTTTTTCTTTGGATCTCCTGCCCCTTTGAAACGATGAGGACGCTGTTGGCAGGTCGGTCCCACAAGTCATCCTCTATGAACAATAAAAGTTTCCTTTGATGGATTTTTTTGAACCCCTAATTAATTTCTGGATATTTCCTTTTTTTTCTTTGATCCCCTGCCGCCTTGGAATCGTTGAGGATGCTGCTGCCTCATGGGTCCCGCATGTCATCCTCTCAGAACGGTAAATGTTTCTTTTCTTGGATATTGTTTACCAAATATTTTTGGCTTATTTTTTCTTTCGATATCCTGCCGCCTTTAAAACGTTGAGGACGCTGCTGGCTCACGGGTCCCACATGTCAGCCTCTATGAACAATAAGCGCTGAGGACGCTGCTGCCTCATGGGTCCCGCATGTCATCCTCTCAGAACGAAAATGTTTCTTTTCTTGGATTTTTTACCAACAGATTTTTGGTTTATTTTTTCTTTCCATCCCCTGCCGCCTTTAAAACGACGCTGCTGGCTCATGGGTCCACGATGTCAGCCTCCCCGTACAAGAAACATGTGATATCTTGATTATTTTGCAGACAATAAACAGTGTATTGCGCTCTGAGCTATTGCAAACGGATAAATTAAATCTTTATTTTTACAACATATATCTTGAATCTCCTTGTTTTTTGTTTTGGCGAAGCATAGGACTTTCCTGTTTTTTTTTTGAGAAAAATCCGAACTATCATGTTCTGGAGTGGGCTGAAATTGTACGTGTCAAAAGGCCCAGAAGGATAGTTCGAAGGCCCAGATGTCTAGATGCAGCCCAATTGAAATCTTTCTTTTCTTGGATTTTTTTCACCCCCTGATTTCTGGCTACTTCATTTTTCTTTTGGTCCTGTGCCGCCTTGGAAACGTTCAGACCGCTGCTGCAAAATGGGACCCGCATGTCATCCTCTATGTACAATAAAGTTTCTTTTCTTGGATTATTTTTGGCTCCTGATATTTGGTCACTTGCCTTTTTCTTTCGATCTCATGCCACGTTTGAAACGTTGAGGAATCTGCTGGCTCATGGGACCCGCATGTCATCCTCTATGTACAATAAAAGTTTGATTTCTTGGATTTTTTTTCACCCTCTGATTTTTGGCTATTTCCTTTTTCTTTTGATCCCCTGCCGCCTTTGAAACGTTCATAAGCTGCTGGCTCATAGGTCCCACATGTCAGCCTGTATGAACGATAAAGCTTTCCTTTCTTGGAGTTTTTTTGACCCCCTGGCTACTTTCTTTTTCTTTTGATCTCAAGCCGCATTTGAAACGTTGGGACCGCTGCTGCAAAATGGGACCCGCATGTCATCCTCTATGTACAATAAAGTTTCTTTTCTTGGATTATTTTTGGCTCCTGATATTTGGTCACTTGCCTTTTTCCTTCGATCCCATGCCACGTTTGAAACGTTGAGGAACCTGCTGGCTCATGGGACCCGCATGTCATCCTCTATGTACTACAAAAGTTTATTTTCTTGGGTTTTTTTTCACTCTCTGATTTTTGGCTATTTCCTTTTTCTTTTGATCCCCTGCCGCCTTGGAAACGTTGAGTAAGCTGCAAACTCGTGGGACCCGCATGTCATCCTCTATGTACAATCAATTTTCTTTTCTTGGAGTTTTTTTACCCCCTAATTTCTGGCTACTTTCTTTTTCTTTTGATCTCAAACCGCATTTGAAACGTTGGGACAGCATGTCATCCTCTATGTACAATAAATGTTTCTTTTTTTGGATTATTTTTCACCCTCTGATTTTTGGTCACTTGCCTTTTTCTTTCGATCTCATGCCGCCCTTGAAAACGTTGAGGAACCTGCTGGCCCATGGGACCCACATGTCATCCTCTATGTACTATAAAAGTTTCTTTTCTTTGATTTTTTTCACCCTCTGATCTTTGGCTATTTCCTTTTTCTTTTCATCCCCTGCCGCCTTGGAAACGTTAGTAAGCTGCTGACTGGTGGGACCCGCATGTCATCCTCTATGTACAATCAAGTCTCTTTTCTTGGATTTTTTTACCCCCTTATTTTTGGTCACTTGCCTTTTTCTTTCGATCTCATGCAGCCTCTGAAACGTTGAGAAGCTGCTGGCTCATGGGACCCACATGTCATCCTCGATACTATAAAAGTTTCTTTTCTTGGATTTTTTCACCCTCTTATTTTTGGCTGTTTCCTTTTTCTTTTGATCCCCTGCCGCCTTGGAAACATTGATTAAGCTGCTGACACAAGGGGCCCGCATGTCATCCTCTATGTACAATCAACTTGCAAGATCTTGGGGCGGAAGAGCTTGTATAAGTGGGACCCATATGTCATCCTCTATGTACAATAAAAGTTTCTTTTTCTTGGATTATTTTTTGCTCCTGGTATTTGGTCTCTTTCCTTTTTCTTTCGATCTCATGCCGCCTCTGAAACGTTGAGTAAGGTGCTGGGTCATGGGACCCGCATGCCATCCTCTATGTACAATCAACTTTCTTTTCTGGGAGTTTTTTTACCCCTAATTTCTGGCTACTCTTTTTCTTTTGATCTCAAGCCGCATTTGAAACGTTGACACCGCTGCTGCAAAATGGGACCCGCATGTCATCTTTTATGTACAATAAAGTTTCTTTTCTTGGATTATTTTTGGCTCCTGATATTTGGTCACTTGTCTTTTTCTTTCGATCTCATGCCCCCTTTGAAACGTTGAGGAAGCTGCTAGCGCATGGGTCCCGCATGTCATACTCTATGAACAATAAAAGTTTCCTTCCTTGGAGTTATTGTTTACCGCTAATTTCTGGCTACTTCCTTTTTTCTTTTGATCCCCTGCCGCCTTGGAAACGTTGAGTAAGCTGCTGACACAAGGGGCCCGCATGTCATCCTCTATGTACAATCAACTTGCAAGATCTTGGAGCGAAAGAGCTTGTATAAGTGGGACCCATATGTCATCATCTATGTACAATAAAAGTTTCTTTTCTTGGATTATTTTTTGCTCCTGATATTTGGTCACTTTCCTTTTTCTTTCTATCTCATGCCGCCACTGAAACGTTGAGTAAGGTGCTGGCTCATGGGACTGTACAATAAAGTTTCATTTCTTAGATTTTTTTTACCCACTGATTTTTGCTAACTTGCCTTTTTCTTTTCGATCATATGCCGCCTTTGAAATTGAGGTCGCCGCTGGCTCATGGGTCCCACAAGTCAGCCTCTATGAACAATAAACCTTTCCTTTGTTGTATTTTTTTTACCCCTAATTTCTGGCTATTTGCCTTTTTCTTTTGATCCCCTGCGGCCTTTGAAACGATGAGGACGCTGCTGGCAGGTCGGTCCCACATGTCATCCTCTATGAAGAATATAAGTTTCCTTTTTGGATTTATTTTTGACCCCTAATTTCTGGCTATTTGCCTTTTTCTTCTGATCCCTACCGACTTCGAAATGATGAGGATGCAGCTGGCAGATCGGTCCCACATGTCAGCCTCTATGAACAATAAATGTTTCCTTTGTAGGATTTATTTTTTACCCCTATTTTCGGGCTACTTGCCTTTTTCTTTGAAACGTTGAGGACGGTACTGTCTCATGGGTCCCACATGGCATCCTCTCTGAACGATAAACCTTCATTTCTTGTTAACGACAGGTTTATCAGTATTATTTTCGCAGACTAATACAAGCTCTTTGGCTCCAAGATCTTGCAAGTTGATAGATTAAATCAAGGAATTATTAGGATATGTTTTAAATTTCAAATCCACTTTATGAATTTTTAAAAATACCGTTATCCATGTGGGTATGGAGCGATCAAGGATTTTCATATTGGGCATGAGCAGTTTCAAAAATTGGAACCCTATAATTCAAAATAAATAAAAACAACTTTTATGTAGAATCTCCGTGTATTTTTTTTTGCCAATCATAGGATCTGTGTTTCATTAGAAAAGGGCCGAAATTGCATGAGCAGAAAGGCCCATTTGAAGTTATTGGGCTTCGACGGCCGGAGCAAGTAGACCGATAACAATTACCATGTAGATGTTCCTTGGCAACCCAAAAGTGAAATATTGGGCCCAACAGGGGAAGGTTGAACAGTACTTTTTCTATTGGGAAGGTGGTACATGGGGTTATCCTGACAAAAAAAATGGAACATGGGTTACTGAAGGTTGCCCATTTGTGCCTAATATGTTTGTCAGCAGGAGCTTTACCTTCCGCCGCCGCCGCTCCGCTTCCGCCGCCGCCGCCATGCCTCGTCGCGGGTCGAGCTACCGGTACGGCGGCGTCTCGAGCTCGGGGTACCGCAGCGTCCGCGCGCGCCCCAAATTAAGGTACTTCCTCCTCGGGACGGCACCTACGATAGGCTCGGCTGGCCTTGGGGCATTTACCCCTAGCCTCTTCCATGCTCAAGTTTTTGAAATGTTTCTGGCTCTGTTCAACACTGGATCAAATTTGTCAACATGACCATTCTTATGGATTGTGATGCCACTATTTCGTGTCTTCAAATGTTGTTCACGCTCATAGGAGCTGTAATGGACACCATTGGCATTGCAAGCTGCAGCTACCAACACCCTCTTATCTGGACCACGTGATAGGACAAGGAGATCAGCACTAACAGCGCCTGGATTCTCCGCATGGAGTTTCGAGATCTACGATTACAAAATAGACAAGAGGTCATCTCATGTGAAAACACATAGACAAGTCAGAGTGCAATTGAACATCTTACATATTTCTCAAACCAGTCCTGAAACCCACTCCCACGTGCCGATAGCTTTCCATTCGTTTCCATGTACAACCTGCAAAACATAGCCAAGTCAGCTGAATATATTTCATTTTGATACAAGTTCATAGTATATGCGAGGAACTGAGTAGTTCGTGTGCATAGTACTCACTTAACATATTCATCAGCCTCTGTAGCATTATTCAGCACATACCAAGACAGCTGTTCAAATTCAGACTGCTCTAATGTTTTTTCGGTCCTCTTTCCTATTAGCTCAACACCATGTTTAAAAACAGATCCTCCAACTTCCAAAATTCTGCGACCCCGATTGAATCTGGTCTCAATATCAGGAATATATCTTGAGGCAAATGTATATGCTTCAGCAGCAATATACGCCACTGCAATGCAAGCCTCCGGTCTAGCTTTGTTCCTAACTGTATTCTTGAAAGTGCACAGTCGACGTTCTATAGGGTACATCCATCCATACTGTACCGGACCTCTTAAAAGTGCCTCATCAGGTAGATGAACAGCCAAATGCACCATCACATCAAAGAAGGCTGGAGGATATATCAGCTCCAGCTTGCACAGGATTACTGCTATGTCCACCTTAAGACGTTCTACAACAGCTCTGCTTAGAGTTTTACTACATATTTCCCTAAAGAACCTTCCCAACTCTGCAATCACGTTGTACATATTTGGCTTCACTAAATCTTTAATGCCAATAGCTAAAAGCCTTTGCAGCAGGATGTGACAATCGTGAGTTTTCAACCCTTGGAGCTTGTTTCCTTCAGCATTGAGACAATTTGCAATGTTGGAAGCAAATCCGAACGGGAACATCACACCTCGGAGGTACTCACAAAATAATCTCCTTTTAGGCATCGGCAATGTGAATTCCGCGCCTCGAAATTTATAATGTTTTTCCTTGCCTTTGTTCACTTTGTCATTACGATCCAGTTGCAAGTGCCTGTTAACATTCAATGTTGCACAATCAATCCTAGCATTTGAGCTATCTTTTGTCTTGGATGGAATGTTGAGTAATGTGCCGACAATGCTGTCACATATATTCTTCTCCATGTGCATGATATCAATATTATGCCGAAGCTTCTTACCAGCCCAATACGGCAAGTCCCAAAGAGTGGTCCTGCGCTTATAAAATATTCTCGGTCTATCATTTTCCATTTCCTTCCTCTTGGTACGTGCTGCTATTTCACCTCCCATCTTCCTTTTGGTAGCTGCTAGACTCAGTTCATCTCGTCTCTTCTTCCTTTTTCTATCTGCTACTACTGCTGCTGCATCTTCTGTATTCTTCTCTGCTGTACCTCCATTTGGCAACGGGGAGAGAAACCGCTGGTTATTACTAAACCAAAACCGTCCCCGTGAGGCAAAGTTCTTCCCGTCCCCATCCCTGATAACTGCCACGGGGACATACTGCATACCATAACCACCACCATCGGGTTAACGGCTAACCAGCGGTTACCCATCCCTGACAATAGGCTAAAAAAAATTGAGCAGCACTTCTCTAGTACCTTAGCTAAAAATATTGACAGCAAATCAATAGGAGAAAACTGGGCACATAGCCGCACAGGGACACATAGCAGTTTAAGTTTCAGCCATTACATGACACAAATGGTAGGAGTAGCAGTTTAAGTTCAGCCATTACATGACACAAATCAATTGGCAGTTTAACTTCAGCCATTACATGACAAGAGTCATGACTCATGACAATACAGAATTCGAATGAACCGAAAATGAAGATAAATTGCAGTCTTTACTCCAAGCTTTGCTTCATCATTTCAGACTTGTAGAAGCACTGAAGTGCAGGCTGCGACTCACTAAACATTACAGCTTCAGGCCCTGCATAAGGTGAAAAGATTAGACTGAAAGCTTGTTCTATACAAGTATCATCATCCTGTCCGAAACAAGTGAATAACTGATGATCCATTCATCTATCATAGTAGTATCATCATCTTGTCCGAAACAAGCAAGTGAATAACTGATGATCCATTCATCTATCATAGTAGTATAGTGAAAATGCTACAGTATTAGAGATAGATGCTAACCTCGAGGCCTTCCTCAATATCTTCAAGAACACTCCAGAAGCTAGCTTCTTGTCCATTGTCATCATCTACAAGCAAACACAAATACAACAATTTAGACATGAAAAATAAAGGAATATAACTAGAGATGTTGCTCTATGCTCTCTGCTGTACGCCTGTACCTGCTGTGGCGGCTGGTGGTTTTCCTGGTTTAACATTTCTGACCGCTTCTAGGTGCGCCTCCAACTCGTGACTCTTAAAGTGCTGCGGTTTAGTCTTTTTACAGGCCTGATCACCAATAAATTGCAATTTTTTTCTATTTTTTCGGAAACTGTGATCTAATGGAAGGAAACGGCGATGGCCCATATAGCATATCTTGTTTATTATCCTCACTGCCAGCTGATCAGTATCACAGTGAACACATGCATTATAACCTGATGTTACTCTGCCTGACATAGTGCCCAAAGCTGGATAATCATGGGTGCAATACAGTACAGCAGCACGTAATAGAAAATTTTGTTCTTTAGGTTGACACACATCCCATGTAGGGACACCCTCCCATAATGTTTGCAAGTCTCTAATAAGAGGCTGCATGAACACATCAAAATCCTTCCCAGGAGATTTGGGACCTGGGATGAGTAAGGCCATCATACAGTTCGACTGATCGGTGCATGTCCAGGGAGCCTGGTTGTAAGGTGTAACTAGTACTGGCCACATGCTATACGAGTTGCTCATGTTGCCAAATGGGTTGAATCCATCTGTAGCAAGGCCAAGTCTCAGGTTCCTTGGATCTGCAGCAAAATCTGGATGATCCAGGTCGAATTGCTTCCATTCATCGCCATCAGCAGGATGCCTCAGTAAATCAGGGTCGGGCGTGAGAATCTCTTTGTGCCATCTTGTTTCCCGAGATGTTTGTTCTGAAGCAAACAACCTCTGCAATCTTTGTACAAGTGGAAAGTATCTCAGAACCTTCCAAGGAATCTTTTTCTTACCACCAGCTCCATCATGTTTCCATCTTGATTCCTTACATACTGGACATTCATCGAGGTCATTATACTCCATCCAAAACAGTGCACAGTTATTTTTGCAAAAATCAATCTTCTCATATCCAAGTCCCAGTACCTTGATGTACTGCTTCACCTCATAAAAGGATTTTGGCAGTCCAGCCCCAGGGAGTGCATCGCTGTATGTCTTCGCAACTGCATTGAACGCTTTATTGGTAATCCCCTGGTATGACTTGTCATGAAGTAATTTCACAATTAATTCGAATCTTGACACAACAGAACCAGGGGCCACTAAGCGCTTAGCATCTTCTATCAGGTCATGGAAAAGAGGCTTTTTGTGATAAGCATGGGGCTGTTGGCTTGCATATGGATACAGATCCCGTAACAAATTAGCAGTAGCCTCATCCTGGACGAGATCTTCAGGCTGATAACCATCAGAATAAAGAGGATCAATAATGTCAGGCTGATCATAGTGTTCACCATGGTTAATCCACCTGATATATGTCTGGTCCATCCCATAAACGAATAAATGATCTGAGACTACATGTTGAGGCTTGGACCCAATATTCAAACATACGCGGCATGGACAAATCACTTCCTTTGTCTTGTCGCCGTCAGTAAAATCACTAACGTGCTTCATGAAGTCTTCAATACCACTCAAATATGTTGGTGTGGTTAATGAGTCAAATAATATCCAAGTTCTGTCCATCTGTTGAGGAGATAGATGGTCAGAGAAGCGATAAGCTATTTCAACAAACAGGTCACCTACGAATGTAAGCAAGCATACCTGAGCAAACAGGTCGAATATAAAACTATAAATGCTACATTATTTGAGCCGATTTCAGCAAACAAACTGAGTGCAAAACTACGGCTACCTAGCGAACAGATTTTTTTAGGCTGACCACTGGGTTTCCCCACTTTGTATTTTTTTATTAATAAAAAGAGGGAAATATGTACAAAAGTTGCTGGAGAGCAGCAACTAAAAGGATCATAGATCCCAAGCAGCAAAATATATATATAATGTTCTACCCATGATATGATTTCCTCTTTGCCTTATGAACAAGGAGAGCAATTTCATCCTTGAATCTCTTGTGCCATCTATAAATGCTTGGGGGGAGGGGCGAACAGATCTATCGAAAGCAATACAATACCAACACATTCTTTCTTCTTTTTTGCCGTAATTCCGCCGATCTATTAGCAGTGCAAAGAAGCCAAAAGTAATAAGATTACATACAGGTTCATAGACCACCAGGGCCGTACCTGAGAATACGGAGGGCCTGAGCAAAACAAGAAATAGAGGCCCTCAACATGATCATTGGCAACTAAAATGATTTTATATATACTACTCACTCCATTTCAATAAACAATGCACCCTTGTTTTTCGTATTTTATCTTCGAAAAAATATTAATCTATATCTCTCTATTTAAAAATGATGTTTCAATTTTATGTAGATATACATGTATTTAGATGAGTTTAGTTTGCAGATACATGCAAGTTTTGATGAAGTTGAAACATATTTTTCAGGATGAAGTAAAAAAAAAAATTGATATAAAACTGGTATCATTAGAAAGTATTTTCCAACACGATTCTAACAATGCTGCTTATGTATTATATGATCGTGATATTGTTGTCCTATTTATTTGGTCAAGGTTCACATTGAAATGTGGTAAAATAAATTAAAAGAAGTGCATCGTGTGAAAAAGCAATCTAAGAATTCAAAAGTGCTAATTGTTAGTCGAAACATGACATCATTGAGACAAAATATTAATATTCATTGGAAGACTAACTGAATTAGCTGCACTCGCGATGAAAAAGAAAGAGAAGATACGGGTAAGAGCAAGTACAATAAGGTACAGTCTTTTTGTTTGTTTGTTTGGGTTGCTCATCAAGCTTATCGCTCGATACAATAAGGTACAGTCAGCGGGAGTGGTGTTTGGAACATGGGTGCATAGTGGGTGGTATCATAGAGTACTATCATAGATATGCTATATTTATTATAGTGGAGTATTGAAAATGGCATATATAGAAGGGGATATTGAGAATTGAGAGTGGCATAAACACAACTTCAGTTTTTGTAATGGCATAAACACAACTTGTGAATTGAGGAGTGGCATAGAACCAATTAACACTTGTTTCAATAACAGCCATCAAAAGCCAATCGAACGCACGAGAATGGATCCAAAATTTACCCATTTTAAGTTTCACGAGAAAATTTTAAACTTAAAATTCGTACTGCCTAGAAGTTTTTGAAACAAAAATCCAGTAAATCTTATATGTCGGGTTATGCATTCTGGGGGAGTTTCATCAGATTCAGCCATATTGTTTATCAATAAACCTCATTTTATGTTTTACAACCAACTTTAAACTTAAAATTCAAACTGTCCAGTAAAAAGAACAACATTCCAGTAAATCTTATATATTTCTTCTGCATTCCGGGAAAGATTGGTCGGATTCAAAAAAAATAGTTTGGGAATAAACATTGTTTTTGTCTGGAAACGACTTATTGTAGAGTGATTTTTGGTTGGATACATTCATGTGTGTTCGATTGGCTTTGGATGGCTGATATTGAACCAAAGTCAACGCTGGGCTTTTGACCTAGCTGAACGTCACTGGAGCTGCGTCAAAAGTCCAGCCATGACTTTGTCTCAATAACAGCCATCAAAAGCCGATCGAACGCACAGGAATGGATCCAACCAAAAATCACTCAACCGCTGGAATTTTGACCTGAAAGTCACTGAAGCTGTGTCCATACTTGCCCAACAGGTTGCGTATGAACGTAAACCAACATATCTGAGCAAACAGGTCGAATATAAAACTATATAACTAAATGCCACGTTATTTGAGCCGATTTCAGCAAACCAACTGAGGTCTATTTTTTTAGGCTGGACAGTGGTTTCCTCGCTGTGTATTTTTCACTGTAATAAAAAAGAGGGAAAATGTTACTGGAGAGCAGCAACTAAAAGGATCATAGATCCCAAACAGCAAAATCTAGCTAAAAAGGTTATACCCATGATGATAAGCCATGATATGATTTCCTCTTTGCCTTACAAACAAGCAGTGGCGGACCTAGGATTTTAGGAAAGGGTATGACACAACAAAATTTTGGAGTTTCTATTGAATTTCTTTTGTCCTAATAAAAATAATTAAATAAAATACTTTCTCGGATTCATACTAATTAACTCAAATTTGTCTAGATATAAATGTATCTACTCAACAAACTTGTCTAAGATACATCAGTATCTAGACAAAGTTGAGTCAATTAATTTGGATTGAAGGGAGTATGTCAAAATGATTAAATAAAACAGATTTTGCATATAATCAAAATGTAAATTGTTGAAAAATGCACCGTTGACGGGGTGCTCTAATTTTGAACTGAATTCTCACTAAATATATATAATTAATCATATACTTGACTACCAAAGATTAATTATCAGTTGATTAATCGTATATACAGTAGCAAGATATTTCCTTTGATTAATCATGATATCTAATCAGGTCATGGTGCATGGCCATAGCTGGCCTTGTAGGCTTACACGCGAGACAAAATCGCACATCTTGAAAAACATGCAAGTAGACTGTTGGCTAAAGCCAATGCATTAATCAATCGGATGTCTAATCAATCGGTTACATGCACTAGCTCAGTGTTCGCATGGCTGCACGCCACATGTATTAGCACCGCATGTATACATATACATCACTCATCTTGATTAATTGCTCAGCTCATTAAACTATCAAAGATCTTGCACGGCTTGGACGCAGGGTATGCCGTGGCATATACGGCATACCCTGTAGATCCGCCACTGCAAACAAGGAGAGCCATTTCATCCTTGAATCTCTTGCGGCTTCTGTAAAAGCTTGGGGGCGAACAGATCAATCGAAAGCAATATAATACCAACAAATTCTTTCTTCTTTTTGGCCGTAAATCCACCGATGTATTAGCAGTGCAAAGAACCCAGAAGTAATAAGATTACAAACAGGTCCATAGAGGACTGGCACCAAGCGACGACTACAAACATTGGGCAATGGTGAGCAGTACAGTGTACAGTACGAACGAATTCGAGCAAATAGGTAAAGCGGAAAACAATGTCAAACAAACACATCGAGAGGAAAACAATATCAACCGATCGATTCGAACGAACTAACGAACTTATAAGGGCTGGGCGACGGCGACTGACTTCGATTGAGCTATAATGAATCGTACTTGCCCAGGCCTGAAGATAGCATGCATACCGTGAGGATCTACCAGCTGACCGCGCCTGCCGGTGCGGCTGGAGAAGAACGGCGCCACCAGCAGTCGCCGGCTGACGCGGCTGATAGACAGCGTGGGGAAGTTTTGGTGCGCGGCCTGGTTCACCGAGGGTGTGTCTAGAGAAGAACAGGGCGCCGAAGGAGGTGTCTAGAGAAGAACAAGGTGGGCTGGGTGCTGAGTTAAAGGCGAGCGTTCGAAATATTGGGCGCGCGTTCGAAAGTTTAGGAGCGCGAGGGAGGTGTCTGCTGTGCTGAGTTAAAGGCGAGCGTTCGAAATTTCCCCGTCCTCTTCTTTTTTGGGCTAATCTATCTATACCTCTATTCTATCTACATGTTTTTTATTTTTTTCTATTCTATACATGAGTTTTTGAAATTGAATTTTTTCACTCTGTCAGCGTTCCGGCCAATGCTCATTTGAAGTAATTGAAGCTGTTGATTTGCAGCTTAGAGGTGCTATCTACCGCTCATCATACAAGGACTCTTCAGATCTAAACGGCTGTGAATGCACGGATTCGTCACCCATCCTTCCCTTGGACTGGCGATGCTGAAAGCCTGAAACACTGGAACCCTCTAGATACTTCGGGATACCTCACTGCCCCACATTATTAGACAGGCCTTTTCCGACACGGGAAGTCAAAAGTTGGGGGCTCCATGCAGTACATATGAATACTCGCTAGCTGCATGGTCTAGAAGCAGACTAGAGTAAATCATCAATTCGTCAAATCAATTGGTGTATAATTTTTTTTAGCAGCTAAGACGCCGGCATGAACCATTTTATCAACTTGAATGCTTACTACATGACATAAGAAGACTATGTACTTTGGTTTTTCATTTTTCTGATTTTTTAAATTTTGTGCCCATTTGAATCTTGGTCAAATCCTAGGTTTGACCAAGATTAAACAAGTTTAAAACATGAAAATGAAAAGGTAATCATGGATCCTTCTTAGTCACTCTAAAATGAAGCTTTTGGGATGTTCTTGAAAATTCCATGTTTGAAACCCAAAACGACTTCTCTTCATGCTTGACTTCATAAGACAGAGTTTAGGGGTTAGGGGGTAGATACATGATTTGTCTAGTTTGCATATATCTAGACCTTTTTTGTCAACTTTAATGCTTACTATATGACACAAGGAGACTATGTGCTTTGGTTTTTCATTTTTCTATTTTTTTTGAATTTTTTGCCCATATATTCGAATCTTTGTCAAATCCTAGGTTTGACCAGGATTTAAACAAGTTTAAAACATGAAAATGAAAAGGTAGGCCTGGATCCTTCTTAGTCACTCTAAAATGAAGCTTTTGGGAGGTTCTTGAAATTTCCATGTTTGAAACCCAAAACCACTTCTCTTCATGATTGACTTCATAAGACAGAGTTTAGGGTTAGGGGTAGATATATACATGATTTTCTGGTTTGAATATGTCTAGACCTTGTTTATCAACTTGAATGCTTACTATATGACATAAGAAAATTATGTGCTTTGGTTTTCATTTTTCTGATTTTTTTATGCCCGTTTGAATCTTTTGGTCAAATCTTAGGTTTGACCAAGATTTAAACAAGTTTAAGACATGAAAATGAAAAGGGGAGAATGCATCCTTCTTAATTAGTCACTCTAAACTGAATTTTGTAAGAGGTTTTTGAAATTTCCATGTTTGAAACCCAAAACCACTTCTCTTCATGTTGGACTTCATAAGACAGAGTTTAGGGGTTAGGGGGTAGATACATGATTTGTCTAGGTTGAATATGTCTAGACCTTGTTTATCAACTTTAATGCTTACTATATGACATAAGAAGACTATGTGCTTTGGTTTTTCATTTTTCTATTTTTTTGAATTTTATACCCATATATTTGAATCTTTGTGAAATCCTAGTTTTGACCAGGATTTAAACAAGTTTAGAACATGAAAATGAAAAGGTAAGCTTGGATCCTTCTTAGTCACACTCTAAAATGAAGCTTTTGGGAGGTTCTTGGAATTCCAATGTTTGAAACCCAAAACCACTTCTCTTCATGATTAACTTCATAAGACGGAGTTTAGGGTTAGGGGTAGATATATACATGATTTTTCTGGTTTGAATATGTCTAGACCTTGTTTATCAACTTGAATGCTTACTATGTGACATAAGTAGACTATGTGCTTTGGTTTTCATTTTTCTATTTTTTATATTTTATACACATATATTTGAATCTTTGTGAAATCCTAGGTTTGACCAGGATTTAAACAAGTTTAGTACATGAAAATGAAAAAGGTAAGCCTGGATCCTTCTTAGTCACACTCTAAAATGAAGCTTTTGGGAGGTTCTTGAAATATCCATGTTTGAAACCCAAAACCACTTCTCTTCATGATTGACTTCATAATACAGAGTTTAGGGTTAGGGGTAGATATATACATGATTTTCTGGTTTGAATATGTCTAGACCTTGTTTATCAACTTGAATGCTTACTATATGACACAAGAAGACTATATGCTTTTGTTTTTCATTTTTCTGATTTTTTTTGAATTTTATGCCCGTTTGAATCTTTTGGTCAAATCTTAGGTTTGACCCAGATTTAAACAAGTTTAAGACATGCAAGTGAAAAGGGAAGCTTGCATCCTTCTTAGTCACTCTAAAATGAATTTTTAAGAGGTTTTTGAAATTTCCATGTTTGAAACCCAAAACCACTTCTCTTCATGCTTGACTTCATAATACAAAGTTTAGGGGTTAGGGGGAGATACATGATTTGTCTAGTTTGAATATGTCTAGACCTTGTTTATCAACTTTAATGCTTACTATATGACATAAGAAGACTATGTGCTTTCGTTTTTCATTTTTCTATTTTTTTGTATTTTATACCCATATATTTGAATCTTTGTGAAATCCTAGGTTTGACTAGGATTTAAACAAGTTTAGAACATGAAAGTGAAAAGGTAAGCCTGGATCCTTCTTAGTCACAATCTAAAATGAAGCTTTTGGGAGGTTCTTCAAATTTCCATGTTTGAAACCCAAAACCACTTCTCTTCATAAGACAGAGTTTAGGGTTAGGGGTAGATATATACATGATTTTTCTGGTTTGAATATGTCTAGACCTTGTTTATCAACTTGAATGCTTACTATATGACATAAGAAGACTATATGCTTTTGTTTTTTCATTTTTCTGATTTTTTTGAATTTATGCATGTTTGAATCTTTTGGTCAAATCTTAGGTTTGATCAAGATTTAAACAAGTTTAAGACAAGAAAATGAAAAGGATGTTTGAAACCCAAAACCACTTCTCTCCATGCTTGACTTCACAATATACAAAGTTTAGGGAAAATGTCAGTCTTTTTATGCAAATCTGCACATAAATGGCTCAAATTAAAATAGTATACTCGTTTCAGTGTTTTTGATTTCCTATAAAAAAATAGATTTTCCTGAGAAGTTCTAATTTTTGCCAGAATTTGAAAATTTTGGATTTCTTGTTCCTATTTAGATATTATAGATACTAGCAAGATGGCCCTCGCAATTTTGATTTACCATGAATAGTTACTATGACATTTCCAAGAATACCATGTCACATATTCTACAATTTATATTTGAGTTTTTGGTATTTAAAATTCCACTGGTTTGATGACTAAATATTGAAGGTGTAGCCTTGCATTAGTGGATTTTTATCGTGACAAAACAACCTATTGTTATTGCTACTCTTACACTTACATCATTATTCTCTCTAATAATAGACCGACGAACTACCTCCATATACATATTGTCCTTACTCTCTCTTCTATTTAATCCAACTATGCTAGTGGATTACTTATGTGCCTATGAGTTTGATTCCAAATAAGAACTCCAATATTGTTGACATGATCTTTCTAAAACTAACACTTAAGGTACAATGGAGCAATCTTGTCCTGATTCTATATCCATACGCCTGTGGAAATTTTGATAAAACCACTTAAATCCACGCAAAATAGTACTCTCACCCGGATATAATTGTTTTTTATTTACCGCGTCGTACCCTCTGACCCGGAGTCCCAATTAGTATAACCATAAACTTGTGTAGCCGACTTAGAAGTGGGACATGACTATCTAGATATTACACTTTGTAAAATTTTCATAAATAAACGTAGCTAAACATGGCGGTGAGCTTTAAATCCAAAATCATATAATAATGTATTTATAATCATCTATAGAGATTTTTCTAACATGTTTCTTCGAAACACAGCACTCTATCGAAAATAATTGGTCTAATTGGAACTTATTCACTCTTCAGAACCAATTACACCCTTCTCTCATAATAACTGATTTAGAATGATTTGGGATAGACCAGATGGAATGTTTGTGTGTGACGAACACAGGATAGCATGTGGTTACCATGAGTGTATATGATTATGGCAATGACCAACCGTATTACCTACAAATGAAGTTTGGGGAAAAACTTCGTATCTAACTATCGAGCAAGATAATTGTGGAGCAAGATGCGTGCTCAATATTTTTAGATAATATTTTTTTATATCATACTTCCTCTGTTTATAAATATTAGACGTTTTAGCTAGCCAATCTAGCTTGTTTAAATGTCATACATTAACAAACGGAGGGAGTACATACATGTGCTCTACTTTGTACTACCTTGTTCAGAAAAAGATGTCGCAATTCTTTTTAAATTTTGATGAATCTATACACTATTTAGTGTAGGTGTAAAGAAACGTCCCAATTTTAAAAATCTGCTATATCCTTCTCGAGAGTGAGGGTAACCTTTTTTCTTTCGATTTGTTTAAGTACACTCAATTCATGTAGTATAAACCACTTCACACTATTTAGCGTACATCCTCATCTTCCAGGCTACCCGGCTCGACGGCAGGACGACCGTAGTAGCTCGACGCATAACACGTCCTCCTCGCCGGCACTCTCGCTCAGCTCATGTGGTTACTAAAAAAATGAATTCTAATTTTAAAATATTACACGTCCTAGTTTAAAAACCTTGTCATGCACGTGTGGTTCAGAATATGTATGCACACGACACAGTCCGACGCTAGGATAATACACAGATAACTCATCTAAACTTTCAAAAAAACTGGTCTAAACGTGACGGGATAGGTCACATGCACGTAAATATATGGCTCAATCTAGATCCCATTTAAACGTGATCTGATAGGATTCTTTTCTTTTTGACAGAATCTGATAGGATTCTTACGGTCAAAGAAAGAAAACAACATATGTTAAACTCGTATGGGCAACAGACTCTGTTTCCATGTTTTTCCCCAAACTACACTTTTACGTGCAACCTTAGACTTTCCCGCGCCAAATAAAAAAAATAGATCGTGTCAAGTTTGAGTTCGTGTTACACATGTGTACGTTTAACTCGTATGGGCAACAGACTCTGTTTCCATGTTTTTCCCAAAACTACACTTTTACGTGCAACCTTAGACTTTCCCGCACCAAATAAAAAAAATAGATCGTGTCAAGTTTGAGTTCGTGTTACACATGTGTACGTTTACGTTATATTCATCTATTAGTAAATCCTAGTCACAAATTACAGATCCAACGATTAATAATAATTAAGATGATGTGGATTAACCTTGTGTCTCTATTTAAAATTAAAACATCTTATTTTGCTTTTAGTATATAATAGAAGACTAGGTGACTCAACGAGAACGACTCAACATTGACTCGACTCAGACACAACTACTACATTGACACAAGTACTAATATAATAAAGTAAGAGTACTAGTTAGTTTACATTTCCACAGGCCAATTTTACGAACAAAATTTCGAAAATTAACCTTCAGAAACTCGGAAGCCAGGTGACACAACAGTCATCAAGGATTGCAGCTAGTGGTACACAGTGACCTGGTCAAGATCTACCTTGAGCCTGCTTGACGCTTCAGCTCGGAGTTGAGAGCCTTCTCCTGTGACAGCTCGGCCTCTAGTTTGTCCGTCCTAACCGTGAGGTTCAGGATCAGTCCGGCGAGTTTGTCCATGGTCTCCGCCTGGCCGAGGCTCCGCCGCTGGATCTCATTACTCGCAGTGAACGATTTCATGGCGATATCGTCGAGAATGCGAATCCGGATCTTCTCAGTGGCGAGCTCAGAATAAAGTCTCATGCACTCATCGGCGAGGGCGCTTCTGTCCGCCGTCTCGACGCAGAAATCGCCCATAACCATTTCTAAAATGGGACCGATCTCGTAGCGGGGCTTCTATCAGATGGGGATGGAGCACAAAATCAGAAGTGTACCCAGAGAAGTACCAAGAAAGAGAAAATGGGAATCCCAATTTGCACGAATGTCTATACCTCGCTGCTTTGAGAACTTGGCTCCGTGGAAGATGTTTCCGCAGGCAGGAGGGCTGCGGGAAAACTAAGGCCGCCCGACCTGAATATACGATTGAGAGAAGGTAAGAAAAGGAGGGGATGATAAGTTGTGAAAGACATAGAAAGATGCGCAAGAACGGAGGATCGCCTGAAGGTAGCAGTCGCGGGCTGCGACGCCCTTGAAGACTCTTGCGCAGAAGGCACCTCGACAGCAGCACAGGGACGCCATTGCTGGGATTCCCTCAGCTTCGCCGCAGCCGCACGAGCCCTTCTGTGGCGAGACTTGCTCCCGGTCATGGTGGCGAAGTAGTATTCCAAGAGGTAAACAAAGTGGTGAACTGAGGAAGACGGCAAGAGCAAAGGTTAGTTCTTAAATTTGGCCTCCCCGTCTCCTCGGCACCTCGCGAGTAGTAATACTAGTCAAAGAGCAAACTTCAAGGCAGAGACTTGGTGGGCCATTCATCTCCAACTATACTTCCTCCGATCCGAATGATACCAAATTTTTGAATGACAAATCACCCAAAACAGTATCTAGGATTTGATCTAGATTCAAATGGGCATAAAATGCGTCTTCTCTTGACAAAGAAAATGGCTGGGAGTTTGCGTACCTATTGCACGTGACTTGTGCTCACTGAAGTGTGGGACCTCACGCATGGGCACCACACGTAAGTGACAGACCTGTTGATGTAAAAACTCGGTTGATTATTATACTACTACATTTATACAAAGTTTCCTATGGATTCAAGGGTACGAAAGCCAAGTTAAATCATTTACATGACATTATTTTTTCCATGAAGCCAAGTTAACTCATTTATCAATTGGTACATTTTGGAGTGACTAAGAAGGATCCAGGCTTACTTTTTCATTTTCATGTTTTAAACATGTTTAAATCTTGGTCAAACCTATGACTTGACCAAGATTCAAATGGGCATAAAAATTCAAAAAAAAAAGAAAAACAAAAGCACACCGTCTTCATATGTCATATATCAAGGTGATAAACAAGGTCTGCCATATTCAAACCACAAAAATCTTGTATCTACCCCCTAACCCTAAACAAGGATCCAGGCTTACACCCTTTTCATTTTCATGTTTTTAAACTTGTTCAAATCTTGGTCAAACTTAGGATTTGACGAAGATTCAAATGGGCGTAAAAATACTTAGAAAAATCATGTACGTATCTACCCCCTAACCGTAAACAAGGATCCAGGCTTACCCTTTTCATTTTCATGTTTTTAAACTTGTTCAAATCTTGGTCAAACTTAGGATTTGACGAAGATTCAAATGGGTGTAAAAATACTTAGAAAAATCATGTACGTATCTACCCCAAACCCTAAACTCTATCTTACGAAGCCAAGCATGAAGAGAAGTGGTTTTGGGTTTCAAACATGGAAATTTCAAAAACCTCCCAAAAGCTTCATTTTAGAGTGACTAAGAAGGATCCATGCTTACCTTTTATTTTCATGTTTTAAACATGTTCAAATCTTGGTCAAACCGTACGTACCTAGGATTTGACCAAGATTCAAATGGGCATAAAAATTCAAAAAAAATGAAAAACCAAAGCACATAGCCTAGCTTCTTATATATGCCATATAGTAAGCACTCAAGCTAGTTGATAAACAAAGTCTAGACATATTCAAACCAGAAAAATCATGTATCTATATACCCCTAACCCTAAACTTTGTCTTAATTATGAAGTCAAGCACGAAGAGAAGTCGTTTTGGGTTTCAAACATGGACATTTCAAAAACCCTCCCAAAAGCTTCATTGTGGTGTGACGTACTAAGAAGGATACATGCTTACATTTTCAACAACCCCCCTAAAAGCTTCATTATAGAGTGACTAAGAAAGGATCCAGTCTGGCGGGCTTACCTTTTATTTTCTTGTTTTAAACTTGTTCAAATCTCGGTCAAACCTAGGATTTGACCAAGATTCAAAATGTGCATCAAAATTTAAAAAAATTAAAAACCAAATTAAAGCGCATAGTGTTCTTATGTCATATAGTAAGCATTAAAGTTGATAAACAAGGTCTAGACACATATTCAAACAAGACAAGTCATGTATATATACCCCTAACCCCTAAACTCTATCTTATGAAGTCAACAACATGAAGAGAAGTGGTTTTGGGTTTCAAACATGGAAATTTCAAAAACCTCCCAAAAGCTTCATTTTAGAGTGACTAATATATATAAGAAGGATACATGCCTGCTTACCACCTTTTCATTTTCATATTTTAAACTTGTTTAAATCCGTGTCAAATTAAACCAAGGATTTGACCAAAAGATTCAAATGGGCATAAAATTTTAAAAAAAATCAGAAAAATGAAAAACAAAAGCATATAGTCTTCTTATGTCATATAGTAAGCATTCAAGTTGATAAACAAGCTAGGTTTGGACATGCATATTCAAACCTAGGCAAATCATGTATCTATCCCCTAGCTAGCCCCTAAACTCTATCTTATGAAGTCAAGCATGAAGAGAAGTGGTTTTGGGTTTCAAACATGAAAATTTCAAGAACATCCCAAAAACTTCATTTTAGAGTGACTAAGAAAGGATACAGGCTTCCCCTTTTCATTTTCATGTTTTATACTTGTTTAAATCTTGGCCAAACCTAGGATTTGACAAAGATTCAAATGTGCATCTATCAAAATAAAAAAAGAAAAATTAAAAACCAAAGCACATAGTTTTCTTATGTCATATATAGTTAGCATTAAAGTTGATATAAACAAGGTCTAGATATATTCAAACAAGAAAAATCATGTATCTACCCCTAACCCTAAACTCTATCTTATGTAGTCAAGCATGAAGAGAAGTGGTTTTGGGTTTCAAACTTGGAAATTTCAAGAACCCCCAAAAGCTTCATTTTAGAGTGACTAAAGGATCCAGGTCGGGCTTACCTTTTATTTTCATGTTTTAAAATTGTTCAAATCTTGGTCAAACTGTACCTAGGATTTGATCAAGATTCAAATGGGCATAAAATTTCAAAAAAATGAAAAACCAAAGCATATAGCCTTCTTATGTCATATAGTAAGCACTCGATCAAGTTGGTAAACAAGGTCTAGACATATTCAAACCAGAAAAATCATGTTTCTACCCCTATCCCTAAACTTTGTCTTATGAAGTCAAGCACGAAGAGATCGAAGTCGTTTTGGATTTCAAACATGGAAATTTCAAAATCCTTCCCAAAAGCTTCATTTTGGAGTGACTAAGAAGGATACAGGCTTACCTTTTCATTTTCATGTTTTAAACTTGTTTAAATATTGGTTAAGCCTAGGATTTGACCAAGATCAAATGGGCATAAAAATTCAGAAAAAGTCAAAAAAAATGAAAACCATAGCACATAGTATTATTATGTCATATAGTAAGCATTCAAGTTGATAAACAAGGTCTAAACAACAAACTAGACAAATCATGTATCTACCCCCTAACCCTAAACTCTGTCTTATGAAGTCAAGCATGAAGAGAAGTGGTTTTGGGTTTCAAACATGGAAATTTCAAAAAACTCCCAAAAGCTTCTCATTTTTGAGTGACTAAGAAGGATTCAGGCTTACCTTTTCATTTTCATGTTTTAAACTTGTTCAAATCTTGGTCAAACTTAGGATTTGACCAAGATTCAAATGTGCATAAAAATTGGGAGGAAGGGTATGAATTACAATTCAAAAAAACAAGGTAACTTAAATACTTGGATGCCCCAAAGATGTGTGGAAGCCCAGAACGATGGCAAAACATGTGCGCACGCTGCATCCAATTCAAGTAGAACACATAGTAGGCATCGATAGTTTGACCTAAATTTGAAATCAAAGAGAAGGTGGTTAGAAAAAATCGAATTTGGCAAAGCAAAGCATGAAATCATAAATTTGTGATGCACTATAGCTATGAAAAGTATCAAACAATGCATACCAAAATGATTTTTTAGAGGAATACTAGTTCAACTTATTTTAATTTTATATTAGTAGCCCAAAATCGAACTAGTAGTTGGATATTTCTGAACTTGATCTGTATAGTAGTGGGCAAAACCCTAGTTTAACCTATTTAATCATAGATTCGTAGGTCGATTTTTCTACTTTTTTATTATTCTATGCAGCACATGTGTGTTTGCCCGTCGAGTGAAACTCGGAGGAAGAGGGATCACTCGGAAGGAGAGAAGAAGGGAGAGAATTATGGTGTCTCCCCTTTTTCGGGTGATGATGTTGACTTTTGTGCAGGGTTTGTCAGTGAGCAGGAGGTGCGAGAGCGAGCGAGCGAGCGAGTCGAGCGAGGCCGAGAATGAGAGAGATTTGTTTTTTTTTTTTTGTGAGAGGGACAACCGAAGGATCCAGAAGGACCCACATACTTCCAATACGCATCCTGATGCGTCTTCTCTTGACAAAGAAAATGGCTGGGAGTTTGCGTACCTATTGCACGTGACTTGTGCTCACTGAAGTGTGGGACCTCACGCATGGGCACCACACGTAAGTGACAGACCTGTTGATGTAAAAACTCGGTTGATTATTATACTACTACATTTATACAAAGTTTCCTATGGATTCAAGGGTACGAAAGCCAAGTTAAATCATTTACATGACATTATTTTTTCCATGAAGCCAAGTTAACTCATTTATCAATTGGTACATTTTGGAGTGACTAAGAAGGATCCAGGCTTACTTTTTCATTTTCATGTTTTAAACCTGTTTAAATCTTGGTCAAACCTATGACTTGACCAAGATTCAAATGGGCATAAAAATTCAAAAAAAAAAAGAAAAACAAAAGCACACCGTCTTCATATGTCATATATCAAGGTGATAAACAAGGTCTGCCATATTCAAACCACAAAAATCTTGTATCTACCCCCTAACCCTAAACAAGGATCCAGGCTTACACCCTTTTCATTTTCATGTTTTTAAACTTGTTCAAATCTTGGTCAAACTTAGGATTTGACGAAGATTCAAATGGGCGTAAAAATACTTAGAAAAATCATGTACGTATCTACCCCCTAACCGTAAACAAGGATCCAGGCTTACCCTTTTCATTTTCATGTTTTTAAACTTGTTCAAATCTTGGTCAAACTTAGGATTTGACGAAGATTCAAATGGGTGTAAAAATACTTAGAAAAATCATGTACGTATCTACCCCAAACCCTAAACTCTATCTTACGAAGCCAAGCATGAAGAGAAGTGGTTTTGGGTTTCAAACATGGAAATTTCAAAAACCTCCCAAAAGCTTCATTTTAGAGTGACTAAGAAGGATCCATGCTTACCTTTTATTTTCATGTTTTAAACATGTTCAAATCTTGGTCAAACCGTACGTACCTAGGATTTGACCAAGATTCAAATGGGCATAAAAATTCAAAAAAAAATGAAAAACCAAAGCACATAGCCTAGCTTCTTATATATGCCATATAGTAAGCACTCAAGCTAGTTGATAAACAAAGTCTAGACATATTCAAACCAGAAAAATCATGTATCTATATACCCCTAACCCTAAACTTTGTCTTAATTATGAAGTCAAGCACGAAGAGAAGTCGTTTTGGGTTTCAAACATGGACATTTCAAAAACCCTCCCAAAAGCTTCATTGTGGTGTGACGTACTAAGAAGGATACATGCTTACATTTTCAACAACCCCCCTAAAAGCTTCATTATAGAGTGACTAAGAAAGGATCCAGTCTGGCGGGCTTACCTTTTATTTTCTTGTTTTAAACTTGTTCAAATCTCGGTCAAACCTAGGATTTGACCAAGATTCAAAATGTGCATCAAAATTTAAAAAAATTAAAAACCAAATTAAAGCGCATAGTGTTCTTATGTCATATAGTAAGCATTAAAGTTGATAAACAAGGTCTAGACACATATTCAAACAAGACAAGTCATGTATATATACCCCTAACCCCTAAACTCTATCTTATGAAGTCAACAACATGAAGAGAAGTGGTTTTGGGTTTCAAACATGGAAATTTCAAAAACCTCCCAAAAGCTTCATTTTAGAGTGACTAATATATATAAGAAGGATACATGCCTGCTTACCACCTTTTCATTTTCATATTTTAAACTTGTTTAAATCCGTGTCAAATTAAACCAAGGATTTGACCAAAAGATTCAAATGGGCATAAAATTTTAAAAAAAATCAGAAAAATGAAAAACAAAAGCATATAGTCTTCTTATGTCATATAGTAAGCATTCAAGTTGATAAACAAGCTAGGTTTGGACATGCATATTCAAACCTAGGCAAATCATGTATCTATCCCCTAGCTAGCCCCTAAACTCTATCTTATGAAGTCAAGCATGAAGAGAAGTGGTTTTGGGTTTCAAACATGAAAATTTCAAGAACATCCCAAAAACTTCATTTTAGAGTGACTAAGAAAGGATACAGGCTTCCCCTTTTCATTTTCATGTTTTATACTTGTTTAAATCTTGGCCAAACCTAGGATTTGACAAAGATTCAAATGTGCATCTATCAAAATAAAAAAAACAGAAAAATTAAAAACCAAAGCACATAGTTTTCTTATGTCATATATAGTTAGCATTAAAGTTGATATAAACAAGGTCTAGATATATTCAAACAAGAAAAATCATGTATCTACCCCTAACCCTAAACTCTGTCTTATGTGTAGTCAAGCATGAAGAGAAGTGGTTTTGGGTTTCAAACTTGGAAATTTCAAGAACCCCCAAAAGCTTCATTTTAGAGTGACTAAAGGATCCAGGTCGGGCTTACCTTTTATTTTCATGTTTTAAAATTGTTCAAATCTTGGTCAAACTGTACCTAGGATTTGATCAAGATTCAAATGGGCATAAAATTTCAAAAAAAATGAAAAACCAAAGCATATAGCCTTCTTATGTCATATAGTAAGCACTCGATCAAGTTGGTAAACAAGGTCTAGACATATTCAAACCAGAAAAATCATGTTTCTACCCCTATCCCTAAACTTTGTCTTATGAAGTCAAGCACGAAGAGATCGAAGTCGTTTTGGATTTCAAACATGGAAATTTCAAAATCCTTCCCAAAAGCTTCATTTTGGAGTGACTAAGAAGGATATGCAGGCTTACCTTTTCATTTTCATGTTTTAAACTTGTTTAAATATTGGTTAAGCCTAGGATTTGACCAAGATCAAATGGGCATAAAAATTCAGAAAAAGTCAAAAAAAATGAAAACCATAGCACATAGTATTATTATGTCATATAGTAAGCATTCAAGTTGATAAACAAGGTCTAAACAACAAACTAGACAAATCATGTATCTACCCCTAACCCTAAACTCTGTCTTATGAAGTCAAGCATGAAGAGAAGTGGTTTTGGGTTTCAAACATGGAAATTTCAAAAAACTCCCAAAAGCTTCTCATTTTTGAGTGACTAAGAAGGATTCAGGCTTACCTTTTCATTTTCATGTTTTAAACTTGTTCAAATCTTGGTCAAACTTAGGATTTGACCAAGATTCAAATGTGCATAAAAATTGGGAGGAAGGGTATGAATTACAATTCAAAAAAACAAGGTAACTTAAATACTTGGATGCCCCAAAGATGTGTGGAAGCCCAGAACGATGGCAAAACATGTGCGCACGCTGCATCCAATTCAAGTAGAACACATAGTAGGCATCGATAGTTTGACCTAAATTTGAAATCAAAGAGAAGGTGGTTAGAAAAAATCGAATTTGGCAAAGCAAAGCATGAAATCATAAATTTGTGATGCACTATAGCTATGAAAAGTATCAAACAATGCATACCAAAATGATTTTTTTAGAGGAATACTAGTTCAACTTATTTTAATTTTATATTAGTAGCCCAAAATCGAACTAGTAGTTGGATATTTCTGAACTTGATCTGTATAGTAGTGGGCAAAACCCTAGTTTAACCTATTTAATCATAGATTCGTAGGTCGATTTTTCTACTTTTTTATTATTCTATGCAGCACATGTGTGTTTGCCCGTCGAGTGAAACTCGGAGGAAGAGGGATCACTCGGAAGGAGAGAAGAAGGGAGAGAATTATGGTGTCTCCCCTTTTTCGGGTGATGATGTTGACTTTTGTGCAGGGTTTGTCAGTGAGCAGGAGGTGCGAGCGAGCGAGCGAGCGAGCGAGCGAGCGAGAATGAGAGAGATTTGTTTTTTTTTTTTGTGAGAGGGACAACCGAAGGATCCAGAAGGACCCACATACTTCCAATACGCATCCTGATGCGTCTTCTCTTGACAAAGAAAATGGCTGGGAGTTTGCGTACCTATTGCACGTGACTTGTGCTCACTGAAGTGTGGGACCTCACGCATGGGCACCACACGTAAGTGACAGACCTGTTGATGTAAAAACTCGGTTGATTATTATACTACTACATTTATACAAAGTTTCCTATGGATTCAAGGGTACGAAAGCCAAGTTAAATCATTTACATGACATTATTTTTTCCATGAAGCCAAGTTAACTCATTTATCAATTGGTACATTTTGGAGTGACTAAGAAGGATCCAGGCTTACTTTTTCATTTTCATGTTTTAAACCTGTTTAAATCTTGGTCAAACCTATGACTTGACCAAGATTCAAATGGGCATAAAAATTCAAAAAAAAGAAAAACAAAAGCACACCGTCTTCCTATGTCATATATCAAGGTGATAAACAAGGTCTGCCATATTCAAACCACAAAAATCTTGTATCTACCCCCTAACCCTAAACAAGGATCCAGGCTTACACCCTTTTCATTTTCATGTTTTTAAACTTGTTCAAATCTTGGTCAAACTTAGGATTTGACGAAGATTCATATGGGCGTAAAAATACTTAGAAAAATCATGTACGTATCTACCCCCTAACCGTAAACAAGGATCCAGGCTTACCCTTTTCATTTTCATGTTTTTAAACTTGTTCAAATCTTGGTCAAACTTAGGATTTGACGAAGATTCAAATGGGTGTAAAAATACTTAGAAAAATCATGTACGTATCTACCCCAAACCCTAAACTCTATCTTACGAAGCCAAGCATGAAGAGAAGTGGTTTTGGGTTTCAAACATGGAAATTTCAAAAACCTCCCAAAAGCTTCATTTTAGAGTGACTAAGAAGGATCCATGCTTACCTTTTATTTTCATGTTTTAAACATGTTCAAATCTTGGTCAAACCGTACGTACCTAGGATTTGACCAAGATTCAAATGGGCATAAAAATTCAAAAAAAAATGAAAAACCAAAGCACATAGCCTAGCTTCTTATATATGCCATATAGTAAGCACTCAAGCTAGTTGATAAACAAAGTCTAGACATATTCAAACCAGAAAAATCATGTATCTATATACCCCTAACCCTAAACTTTGTCTTAATTATGAAGTCAAGCACGAAGAGAAGTCGTTTTGGGTTTCAAACATGGACATTTCAAAAACCCTCCCAAAAGCTTCATTGTGGTGTGACGTACTAAGAAGGATACATGCTTACATTTTCAACAACCCCCCTAAAAGCTTCATTATAGAGTGACTAAGAAAGGATCCAGTCTGGCGGGCTTACCTTTTATTTTCTTGTTTTAAACTTGTTCAAATCTCGGTCAAACCTAGGATTTGACCAAGATTCAAAATGTGCATCAAAATTTAAAAAAATTAAAAACCAAATTAAAGCGCATAGTGTTCTTATGTCATATAGTAAGCATTAAAGTTGATAAACAAGGTCTAGACACATATTCAAACAAGACAAGTCATGTATATATACCCCTAACCCCTAAACTCTATCTTATGAAGTCAACAACATGAAGAGAAGTGGTTTTGGGTTTCAAACATGGAAATTTCAAAAACCTCCCAAAAGCTTCATTTTAGAGTGACTAATATATATAAGAAGGATACATGCCTGCTTACCACCTTTTCATTTTCATATTTTAAACTTGTTTAAATCCGTGTCAAATTAAACCAAGGATTTGACCAAAAGATTCAAATGGGCATAAAATTTTAAAAAAAATCAGAAAAATGAAAAACAAAAGCATATAGTCTTCTTATGTCATATAGTAAGCATTCAAGTTGATAAACAAGCTAGGTTTGGACATGCATATTCAAACCTAGGCAAATCATGTATCTATCCCCTAGCTAGCCCCTAAACTCTATCTTATGAAGTCAAGCATGAAGAGAAGTGGTTTTGGGTTTCAAACATGAAAATTTCAAGAACATCCCAAAAACTTCATTTTAGAGTGACTAAGAAAGGATACAGGCTTCCCCTTTTCATTTTCATGTTTTATACTTGTTTAAATCTTGGCCAAACCTAGGATTTGACAAAGATTCAAATGTGCATCTATCAAAATAAAAAAACAGAAAAATTAAAAACCAAAGCACATAGTTTTCTTATGTCATATATAGTTAGCATTAAAGTTGATATAAACAAGGTCTAGATATATTCAAACAAGAAAAATCATGTATCTACCCCTAACCCTAAACTCTGTCTTATGTGTAGTCAAGCATGAAGAGAAGTGGTTTTGGGTTTCAAACTTGGAAATTTCAAGAACCCCCAAAAGCTTCATTTTAGAGTGACTAAAGGATCCAGGTCGGGCTTACCTTTTATTTTCATGTTTTAAAATTGTTCAAATCTTGGTCAAACTGTACCTAGGATTTGATCAAGATTCAAATGGGCATAAAATTTCAAAAAAAATGAAAAACCAAAGCATATAGCCTTCTTATGTCATATAGTAAGCACTCGATCAAGTTGGTAAACAAGGTCTAGACATATTCAAACCAGAAAAATCATGTTTCTACCCCTATCCCTAAACTTTGTCTTATGAAGTCAAGCACGAAGAGATCGAAGTCGTTTTGGATTTCAAACATGGAAATTTCAAAATCCTTCCCAAAAGCTTCATTTTGGAGTGACTAAGAAGGATACAGGCTTACCTTTTCATTTTCATGTTTTAAACTTGTTTAAATATTGGTTAAGCCTAGGATTTGACCAAGATCAAATGGGCATAAAAATTCAGAAAAAATCAAAAAAAATGAAAACCAAAGCACATAGTATTATTATGTCATATAGTAAGCATTCAAGTTGATAAACAAGGTCTAAACAACAAACTAGACAAATCATGTATCTACCCCCTAACCCTAAACTCTGTCTTATGAAGTCAAGCATGAAGAGAAGTGGTTTTGGGTTTCAAACATGGAAATTTCAAAAAACTCCCAAAAGCTTCTCATTTTTGAGTGACTAAGAAGGATTCAGGCTTACCTTTTCATTTTCATGTTTTAAACTTGTTCAAATCTTGGTCAAACTTAGGATTTGACCAAGATTCAAATGTGCATAAAAATTGGGAGGAAGGGTATGAATTACAATTCAAAAAAACAAGGTAACTTAAATACTTGGATGCCCCAAAGATGTGTGGAAGCCCAGAACAATGGCAAAACATGTGCGCACGCTGCATCCAATTCAAGTAGAACACATAGTAGGCATCGATAGTTTGACCTAAATTTGAAATCAAAGAGAAGGTGGTTAGAAAAAATCGAAATTGGCAAAGCAAAGCATGAAATCATAAATTTGTGATGCACTATAGCTATGAAAAGTATCAAACAATGCATACCAAAATGATTTTTTAGAGGAATACTAGTTCAACTTATTTTAATTTTATATTAGTAGCCCAAAATCGAACTAGTAGTTGGTAAACAAGGTCTAAACAACAAACTAGACAAATCATGTATTTACCCCCTAACCCTAAACTCTGTCTTATGAAGTCAAGCATGAAGAGAAGTGGTTTTGGGTTTCAAACTTGGAAATTTCAAGAACCCCCCAAAAGCTTCATTTTATAGTGACTAAGAAGGATCCATGCTTACCTTTTCATTTTCATGTTTTAAACTTGTTTACATCTTGGTCATAGCTAGTGTATTTGACCAAGATTCAAATGGGCATAAAATTTAAAAAAAATAATGAAAAACCAAAGTACATAGTCTTCTTATGTCATATAGTAAGCATTCAAGCTGATAAACAAGGTCTAGACATATTCAAACCAAACAAATCATGTATCTACCCCCTAACCCCTAAACTTTATCTTATGAAGCCAAGCATGAAGAGAAGTGGTTCTTGGTTTCAAACATGGAAATATCAAAAACCTCCCAAAAGCTTCATTTTAGAGTGACTAAGAAGTATCCATGCTTACCTTTTCATTTTCATATTTTAAACTTGTTTAAATCATTGTCAAACCTAGGATTATACCAAGATACAAATATGGGCACAAAACCCTCTTAGCCAAAATCAACTACGAGCAAGATTTTCTGTATTGTAGATGCCCCAATTGACTCTCATCCCCAATGTAGTCTTTTTTATGTCAGTATAGACTTCTTTACTAGATGTATACTATCGTACATGGCATGCATTTGCCTAATGAGCAGCATTGTTTAGCCGTTCTAGCCAACCCGATCAATCTGTCAAGCTTCATGCACGAGATGCCATGTTTATGGCCCTTTTGTTGTGGCTTTTTTTGGCTTTTGGCTTTGGCAAAAGCCAAAAAAAGCACGTAAATAGGTGCTTTTTTGGGCTTTTGGATTTTGGAAGCCAAGAACAAAGATTCTATTCTTTTGGCTTCCAAAATCCAAAAGCCCAAAAAGCACCTATTTAGGTGCTTTTTTTTTGGCTTTTGCCAAAGTCAAAATAAGCCACAACAAAAGGGTAATTTACTCCCTCGCTCCGGTGATCCGATCCATATTTCTTGGTGCTAAAAAGAATGTGAATCGGAGGGAGTACTGTTCTTAGATAGTACTAGTATATCAGTTCAAAAAAAAAGTACAGTGTACTACTACATCACAAATGCATCAAAAGAGTACTACTGTACATCACAAGACCACGACAGTTGTATAGTATATAGAGTTTAATGCTGAACTTTAAACAGGACCAGGAGCATCAGGGCCAGCAGCAGGGGCGTTGACCGGCAACAAACCAGGCAAAAGACGTAAGGAAGAGGCCATATGCTGCGTGCTTGGCCTTGATTGCAGGGTGGTGATTCTTCGCCGCTCGCCATGTATTCACGCCGTACCAGTTCCGCGTCGCCCGCGAGCGGATCGAAGCGATCCCGCGCGCCGGACACGCTCGAGGAGGCGTGGCGGCTCCAGTGCAAGCAGTCCGCCGCCGGGAGTCGGCGCGCGGCGTGCAGGTACAGAGGCTCCCTGTACATGCCGTCGTCGCTCCGCGAGTTCGCCCCGGGCGGGCTCTGGTACAAGGCGGATCCGCCGCTCAAACCGATGAGCGGCCCCGTCTTCAACAAATGGCGCGCCGACCGGGAGAGGAACCGCCGGTCGAAGGCGGCGTGGGAGGCGAGCACCAGCGGCGGATTCGCGCCGCCAGCCGGCGAGGAGGCGGAGGAGGCGGAGGAAGGGGAAGACCCCCTCTTCTTGAAGGCGCTGGCCGCGTCCCTCAAGGACGATGCCGACAAGAAGAGGGCGGAGGAAGAAGACAAGGCGGCGGCCATCGCCGCCGTGAAGGAGAAGGAGGCGCGGGATGCGGAGGAGAACGCGACCATCATCTTCCTCGACGACTAGATAGGTTAGAAGTCGCGATAAGGATCGCGCAATTCTGTATGTATGATCCGTATGTATGATCAACTATGAATTATGAACAATGAACTATCAAACCAAACCACATAGTTTTTTTTATGTCATATAGTAAGAATTCAAGTTGATAAAACAAGGTCTAGACATATTCAAACTAGACAAATCACGTATATCTACCCCTAACCCTAAACTCTGTCTTATGAAGTAAAGCATGAAGAGAACTGGTTTTGGGTTTCAAACATGGAAATTTCAAAAACCTTCCCAAAAGCTTCATTTTGGAGTGACTAAGAAGGATGCAGACTTACCTTTTCATTTTCATGTCTTAAACATGTTTAAATCTTGGTTAAACCTAGGATTTGACCAAGATCAAATGTGCAAAAAAATCAGAAAAAATCAAAAAAATGAAAACTAAAGCACATAGTATTCTTATGTCATATAGTAAGCATTCAAGTTGATAAACAAGGTCTAAACATATTCAAACCAGACAAATCATGTATCTACCCACTAACCCTAAATTCTGTCTTATGAAGTCGATCAAGCATGAAGAGAAGTGGTTTTGGGTTTCAAACATGGAAATTTCAAAAACCTCCCAAAAGCTTCATTTTAGAGTTACTAAGAAGGATCCATGCTTACCTTTTATTTTCATGTTTTAAACATGTTCAAATCTTGGTCAAACCGTACCTAGGATTTGACCAAGATTCAAATGGGTATAAAAATTCAAAAAAACTGAAAAACCAAAGCACATAGCCTTCTTATGTCATATATAGTAAGCACTCAAGTTGGTAAACAAGGTCTAGAGATATTCAAACCAGAAAAATCTTGTATCTACCCCTAACCCTAAACTTTGTCTTATGAAGTCAAGCACGAAGAGAAGTCGTTTTGGATTTCAAACATGGAAATTTCAAAAACCTTCCCAAAAGCCTCATTTTGGAGTGACTAAGAAGGATGCAGGCTTACCTTTTCATTTTCATGTTTTAAACTTGTTTAAACCTTGGTTAAACCTAGGATTTGACCAAGATCAAATGGGCATAAAAATTCAGAAAAAATCAAAAAATGAAAACCAAAGCACATAGTATTCTTATGTCATATATTAAGCATTCAAGTTGATAAACAAGGTCAAGACATATTCAAACCAGACAAATCATGTATCTACCCTAACCCTAAACTCTGTCTTATGAAGTCAAGCATGAAGAGACGTGGTTTTGGGTTTCAAACATGGAAATTTCAAGAACCCCCCAAAAGCTTCAATTTAGAGTGACTAAGAAGGATCCAGGTCGAGCTTATACCTTTTATTTTTATGTTTTAAACTTGTTCAAATCTTGGTCAAACCTAGGATTTGACCAAGATTCAAATGGGTATAAAAAAATGAAAAATCAAAGCACATAGCCTTCTTATGTCATATAATAAGCACTCAAGTTGATAAACAAGGTCTAGACATATTCAAACCAGAAAAATCATGTATCTACCCCTAACCCTAAACTTTGTCTTATGAAGTCAAGCACGAAGAGAAGTCGTTTTTGGGTTTCAATCATGGAAATTTCAAAAACCTTCCCAAAAACTTCATTTTGGAGTGACTAAGAAGGATGCAGGCTTAGCTTTTCATTTTCATATTTTAAACATGTTTAAATCTTGGTCAAACCTATGATTTGACCAAGATTCAAATGGGCATAAAAATAATTAGAAAAATCATGTACGTATCTACCCCTAACCCTAAAATCTATCTTACGAAGTCAAGCATGAAGAGAAGTGGTTTTGGGTTTCGAACACATGGAAATTTCAAAAACCTCCCAAAAGCTTCATTTCAGAGTGACTAAGAAGGATCCAGACCGGGCTTACATTTTATTTTCATATTTTAAACTTGTTCAAATCTTGGTCAAACCGTACCTAGGAATTGACCAAGATTCAAAAAAAAAATGAAAAACCAAAGCACATAGCCTTCTTATGTCATATACTACCTCCGGTTCAAGGAATAAGGCGCCCTCGTTTTACGTGTTTTTTGTTTGACCAAGAATTACTTCAAATATATAAAGATTGTTTGTATGAAATTAGCATCATTACAAAGTGCTTTTCAATACGAATCCAACGATACTAATTACATATAATATAATCAAGATTGTGTTGCTCAATTTTTATGGTCAAAGTTCGTCTTGGAATACGCGTGCGCCTTATTCCTTGGGACGGAGGTAGTAGTAAGCACTCAAGTTGATAAACAAGGTCTAGTCATATTCAAACCAGAAAAATCATGTATCTACCCCTAAGCCTGAACTTTGTCTTATGAAGTCAATCACGAAGAGAAGTCGTTTTGGGTTTCAAACATGGAAATTTCAAATACCTTCCCAAAAGCTTAATTTTGGAGTGACTAAGAAGGATGCAGGCTTACCTTTTCATTTCCATGTTTTAAACATGTTTAAATAAGGATGCGTGATTCTGAAACCTCATACACATTGTTGCAAAAGTAATTACATCACCTAAACAATACTACCAGTTCATAATTCTAAACTTATGTACAATCTTGGAAACATATAACGCCAGCCTAGTTCACCAATTATCATCATCCCTCTTGATGCGCTTGCCGGTGCCGCTTGTACCTGCCTCCCACGGGTTGGCAGTCCAAGTTCTGCACTCGTTCGCACTTCGTGTGTCGGGAATCCTTGTTGGAGCTTCCCAACCAGATACAGGCCCTGCCCTTGCTAGCTCACCACATCCAGCCGTTGCCCTAGCTTGCTCACCGTGTGAACCGCCATCCCACGGAGACCCCGAAGTAGGCTCGCACGAGTCCTTTATCCATGGTGGCATTTTCTTCGGATCAAATGGTATGTTGTGCCTAAAGCAATAAGATACAAATTCCCAGTAGGTTGTCCCGACACACTGCTTCTTCTCGTCGCGCCAGGCAGGGGGAAGAGCGGCCAACCTAGCCGCTTCCTTGCAATCCGGGCAAACCACTTCCCTTGGAATTGGTTGTGCTTGACGCTGCCCATCATTGATTTTTTTGAGTCGCCTGTACAACTCAAAACTGACATACCCATCAATCGCAGCATACCTCAAGTTTACTTCAGGCAATGGCATGCACTCCCATTGATCGTGGCTGCTAGTAGGGAACTTGGTCTTCATGTCTTTGTAAGATGGGTCAATGATGGCGGCTGCCAAATCACCCATGCCAGTCCTATTGCCAGGACCATTGAAATTGATCATATCCTGAATGTCAATCCAATTATGTTTAGGAATTTTAATGCCATCTCTAGCAAACCTGCTAGAGTCACCCCTGATGTCAACAGTTGTGAAACAAATTCCTTTATGTTGAAGGAATTCTTGCAGTGCCAGATTATCAGGACTCCTGCATGTTAACACAAATCAATCTTGTAAGATCGTATATGCTGAAATAGTACACATATTTTTCTTCCAGTAAACTGTATACTTGTTGCAGTGAAACAATGATTTTGCATCAGTGATACACATCAAAATAACATGAATTATTGTTGCGACTATATGATCTAATTATTTAAGTGTCATCAAGTTAAGATTCAGTTACTATATGTTAATATCTTGACATCCATGCCGATTATCGGTGAGTATGAGTACATGAAATTTGTGCAAATTTTGAGTACCAAAATCATGAAACTAGATATCGTGGTCAATCCAAAAAAATTATACAAGTATATGTTGGATATTACGTTCCAGACCACATTTTTCATACAAGTTAGTTTGTTCGTGTTTTCATACAAGTTAGAACCTAGTCTATGTCGAAATAAAAAAGCAGATCCAAGATAAAGGAAGAGTTTCTATATTAAAAAACAAAAGGATAAAGGAAGGCATGTGAAGAACATACCTGCAGAAATGGTACACCAGGACGTGGTCGTCCATGGCCAACTGAACGACGGCGGTACTTACTTGGTCCGCAGTGTATTCTAGGTCGAGGCCGACGAACCTGGACCTGTCCTCTAGTAGCTTTTGTTCGTACATCTTGAGGGTGTGCTCGAGAACGGAAGGGTCATTCGTGTAGACCACGTTCACCTTGGTCGTCCCATGGGGAACGACGCTCCTCTTTAGCGTAAACAGGCCGCCGTCGGCCATGGCAGCGCTGAAGCACGTCGAACTGATCGGAGGGATTGAGGGGGAGGGAGGGAGAGCAACTGCAAACAATGGGGTTTTTTGGAACTTGCCGAAATGCAGGGGAGAACGAACCGCCAGGGGTTGTTTAGTGGGGACAGATGGGAATAATACTGCGATGAGGTTGAGGAATTAACTCCAACCGCCATTTAAATCTAGTACTCCCTATAGTCAGTTGATAGGAAATGGACGGGCAAGATTGATTCTAGGGAGGCGAACCCCAGTATTTTCCCAATTTATTTGAGTTGTAATATAACCATCGTTAATACTTGAATTGAAAAATATTTACAAAATTAATTTATTATATACTACATGATGAGATAATCCAACAAACCATGGAAATGCATGGCCATCCAACCATGTCACCCTCTTGTGAAAATTGTATAGGTGGTAGTGTGCGCAATACACGCGGTAGCCACTTCACAAATACATCCTTTTAATTTTGCCCCCCTTAATTCGGCCAATAAAAATGAAAAGACTTTATGTGGAAAACCAAAAAAACTTTATTTGGCAAAGTATAGTCGAAAATAAGAAGTTTTTCATTGATCTCTTAAAAAAGGGGTCATGATTCGAAAGTTCGCCATGCATGGTTCTTGCGGTAACCAAGCTAGCTCACCCATGTGGCAAGAAGCGAATCAATGTCCAACATGCATGGTTCCAAAAATATATATTTACAGAATGATTCTGCTTCTCAAGAATATTTGCATGCCATCATGTTTGTTATTTTTCCTAGATAAAAGTAGTAATTGGTGACTTCGTGATTGCCTTGCTTGCTGATTTCAATAAGTTTGAACCTCATTTTGGCTTTATTTCAAATTTAGGCAAAAACTTCTTGGCAATCGACTTTGTGAGCTACTATACTTGGATGCAACCCACATTTTCGTTGGCTAATGTTTTCTGATTCCACAACAATAGGGCACATCCCTATATCATCCCAAATTTTGAATTCTTTTTAGTTTGGTTGATGACCACCATTCATATCCGAACTTAATTAATTGGAGTACACATGATGGTTTCATGGTAAGCTAGTTTGACAAATTAGCCTTCGAAATGGCGATTCGCCTACCATGCATGCATGTTTGGCCTACCCGTGAAATTTTGATTTGCGGTATTGTGCACACACGTACTGCACATGATAGCGAATAAACAAAACACATATTCGGACCCCTTTGGCCAGCAAGGGCATGTTTGGTTCCTAGCCACAATTTGTCAAGAAGCCAAAATTTGGCAGCCATGCATGCATATAGTTTATTTGGCATGTGTTTGGTTTTTGCCACAATTTGGCTTATCACACTTCATTGCATGTATATATGGTCCATTTGTCATAGACTCAACTTTTTTTTACAAAGTTTTGACAAAGTTTGGCTTTAATATTTTAAGCCACAATTTGGTGGCTAGCCATACTAGCTTTTTTTTTGGCTAACCACACTTTGGCTTTGGAAAAATGTGGCTACCAAACATGGGTCCTAATAAAAAGAAAACAACACACTAATGTGTGGTAAACCAAAAATCCCTACTTTGCAAAGTTGCATATGTGCAAAAGGGGGGCAATGCATGCATTATTCAGAAGTTGATTGTGGTTTTCGTAGTGTAACCAATTAATTAAGCTTACATATGGGAAGAGGCTAGCGAGGCGAACTCAAGCAGCTATGGTTCCAATGTTGTCAAGTTTGAAGTGGACACTGCATGAAGCTTGCTCAAATTAATGGGTAGAAAGCCAAAAGCAGTCCATATTTATTCTATATGTGTGTGAATAATAACTCTTCACCCCAAACCTCTATGTATGATAGGGTTTTATATTTTTTACTTGTTAGTAGTAAGTACATGTCATGTGATGGCTCCATGCACATGTTTCACAACTTTTTTCTGATTTGTTTCTACCTCATTTGGTTGGTTTCAAATTTGCTCAAACTTCCTATGCGCGCTATGTTGTACTATTGGGACCCATGTTTTGGCTTAGTTTGTGGTACCACACTTGCAGGGTACCTCCAAGTATTTTATTCCCAAAAATTATGAATTCTAATTAAATGGTGAACTATAAACTGATCATCTAAAGTTGGAAAATAAAATCCATATATAGCTACACATCTAGATATGTGTATAAGGTAGACAAACTGCATTGCCACACATGCCTTATATAAGTTTGTTTTTTCTAGCGGAGTGGATTCCCTAATCACCCCACGGTTGTGACATTGTCAATGTTGTCATGATAAATAACATTGCGAGACTTTCCATCTTATTCTTTTTTGTAGAAATGATCGTCCCATTATGGCAAACGTCCCCATTCGTTTTTCAAATTAAGTAAACGTTATAGGATGAAAATTCATTGAAGTGACAAATTTTCTAGATTTCTAACTATTTTAGCTCATTCAAACAAGTTTGCAATAGGCCGACCTGTTGTCCAGTGACAATTTTAGAGTACAATTTGATCAACATCACAAAAAAGTGCTTTTAAGGCTCGTAAGTAGTATCATACATGCCATGTTGGCAAAAATCTAATGTGTCACATCAATTATGAGGTGAGATATGAGAGTAGTATTATAACACATAAACCTAGAAAACTTAGAAAACTTCATGACAAATACATCATGTACACACATTTGCATTGAGATTCTACAAAACTTTAAATATGACATAAGTATGAACCATATTATGATACTATGCATTGTGGAGGTAGTATCACAAACTAGTAGTGTATGATACTACGTACTACGTACTTCCCATTGTGACTAGTCTTAATCACTCTGACCTCGCCGTCTCGCCGTCTTACTATAGTACATACTACACCCCCACTCCGTCTCTCATACATCGCCCCACTCGTTTCCCACTCCGTCTCTCATACAGCGGCTGCGCCTGTAGATATCTTCGAGGATCTGGGCGATTTTGACCCGCTTTTCGGCGCTCGCCGTTTCAAGGTGAAGACCCCAATCTTAGCATGCATGTTGGACCAATTAGGAGTACAAAATTGTGTTCTAAATGTTGCTCAAACTTTCCATACAACTAATATATAACTTATACTACGTAGGTTACACCATCGAAATAGGTATGACCAGTTGAGAAATGGGAACAATAACTTGGAACCTTTCTTACTATCGAGTGGGACGTGTGATATTGGTGTGACCCTGCTTTTTTCTTCTTCTACATAATGGCTACATGATGGTTCTAGAAAGAAGTGTATGCTGTTGTGGTATCTCTTGACGCGAATCCCTCTAATCACAAGCGTTAGATTTTGGAAACCAACGGTTAGTACTGCTGTTACATCTCTAGTTCAAAACTGGTGCATTTTGTATGTTGTTGTAGTAGTCTAGTAGATAGATTCAGATGCATGGTCAGGAGTGCAAACATTTCGCAACTAGTTGATCCCTCATCTTATTGTCGGATGTCACATTTCGAGTTTGTAAAAAAATGTAAATTCAAATCATAGTCACGGGTTATGTTGTATCTTTCGCACATCTAAACATTTGTTTCAAAAGGTGACCATATGTGAGCTGTGGAAAAAAGAAAAGACCAATGTGAATAATATTCCTTAACTATTCACATATCATTTGTCTTTTTTGTGCAAGCTAGAATTTTTTTTACATACTCATCTGTGACCTGTGGAGCAATACACAACATAATATGTGTCCCAGTTTTGTTTTTCTTCATATTTTTTAAAAGTGCAGAAGTGTGATATCCGATAATAGGATGCGAGTGCAACTAGTTGCAAATGAGATGCTAATGCATGCTGATATGATACTACCTCTGTCCATAAATAGATGTATGTCTTTTGTCGTGGCCCCATCCTACTTCTGCATTTTCTTTACGGCCATTTTTGAGTAGTTGCGACCTGGACGTGATCGGACTAGTCGATACTCGATAGTAGTCGTAGTACTGTACAACTTCTGCATGTGGCGTCAGCCTCTAGAGTAGTAGTACTAGCTAACGGATAGATTATATCTGGAGAAACTGACATGGCCATTGATATGACAAGACTATACCCGGATTCGGACGCATTGTAGTGACTCCATCAATGTTCCGCTATGATGGTCTATTTTACTGCTACACCAGATTGTCGACGCAGAGGATTCCTTGGCTTCCGCGCAAGACCCTTCCCAAAGAAGGCATCTGCTCTGGCCCGTTGATTCTATGTGGACGGTTCCAGATTGCTTTATGTGTTTTTGTACAGTATCAGATCTAGGTTTTCCTTCCCTCCATATTAGGGGTTGTTTGGTTTAGGGGATAGGTTTATGGGATGAGAGTATCCCCAACCACCTGGCTAGGATAGCCAATTTTTGTTGTTTGGTTGTGTAGGAATTGAGTGTAGGACGAGAGGTGGGTAGTGGTATAGATTTTTTTTGTTTGCTCGAAATGTTAGGGGTGGCTATAAGATGGTGAGATTATCTCTACACACATCAAATATACCACACCTCCTATTTTTATAGCCCAAAAAAATACATAACCGGTGGTATGTGAATTGATCTGGGTAAAAATATTACACAACCGTACAAATATTCAAATCCTATAGTCAAATCCTACATAACTCCTATAGTCAAATCCTACATAACTCCTATACAAATTGTACGAATCAAAGGATATGATTTTCCCCCTATATAGCTTGTTTGATTTGAAGAATTGAATCCTCCAAAATTTCTATGTATTGTTTTCTTATACTAGTACAACCCTATAGGATTTCTAATAAGAGGTTAGACCTCTTGGAAAAGTTCATATGCATCTGTGACAACTATGCTATGCACTCTCAATCTCTATAGAAATTTCCTTTGTCTTTCCGATGATACCATCACACACCTAGCTCTACCAATTCATGTAGATTTCTTTCCCGTAGGATTCAAGGAGGCATATGTCATAGCGATTCTCCATTATTCTATCATATGAATCTAACATGCCCTCTCAGTTTGAGTGATGCAAAGTGGCCACTATAAGATTTATTTAGTCAGATTAATTGGTCATGCATACACTAGTTGTTTTCTATCTTTCCTACACATGTCAATTAGCGAAATTTATAAGTAAAATCCTAAAATTCAAATAAATTGCTGAAAATTGGAAATAATATTACAGTTGTAGCAAATTACTAAATCGATCCAGAAATTATGTACATGGCTTCAGTAGTCCGTAAATGATGTCCTTGGAGTAGTTTGTGAGTTAAAGAACGTCCATTTCGTTAAACTGACATGGCCTTTGATTTGACAAGAGAACACTAATATTTTGTACCTGAATCAGAGTGGTAAAGGCGTACAGCTCGATCAATGCAATGGTATGATGGCTATGCAGCTATACCTATATAGGAGTAGACTACTAGTAGACTTTGGGACACAGAGATTTGGCTTCCGCGGCCGACCCCGAACAAGATTCTTTTACATTGCCCATCTTTTCACTGACATTGAATCGCTGAAACTTGGGGTCCGCCTGTGGCAGGACCAGCCTGTCAATGGCCCAAAGTCTTATGTGCTCCCGCCCTTTGATTTTGGATGGACGGACAAGATTGCCCAGTCCCATCCCTGTCCTGTTCGTTCCAGTTTTCATCCTCCTCCCCGGGGAACCCTCCCCGGAGAGCTCTACACCGACCCCTTCTATCCCCACCTGCTTGTCCCTTCCTTCTTCCTCCAGCGATTCATCCATCGTTCAACAAGTTGTCTAAGAAGAACATGAAGAAGTGTAAGAAGAGGAAGGAGGCGTTGTTGTCTGAGACTAAATCCGCGGTGAAATCCATCCCGCTGAAAGTCCTGCAAACTCCGACTTTGAAAGTCTACCAGCGGCGCCGGCGGACAGGCATGTCTGCGCTTCCATCGCAAGCTCAGTCTGCTTCGGGCTTGTTGGGTCAGGGCAGAGTAATCCAGCAAGAGTCCTGGTAGGTTTTTATCGCCATGTGCTTTCTTTGCCCCCATGAACGCAGATTACAGCAAGGCAAACAGATCCAACTATTTTTTTACCCGGGAGAACCAGCTATTTGACCGTCTTTCTTCCAGGGCCGCCCGTTCAAGTGTCGCCCTTCCTACCGATGCCGAGAAATCGACCGTGTTTCGCCAAGATGGTGGGTACGAAGCTCCCCGGTATGTTTCCATCGCCATGCCGAAGTTTCTCTGCCTTCTGGCTGGCTAGCGGATCAAACAATTTAACCGTCTTTCTTCCATGGCGGCTGGTTTCAGCGCCATTCCTACCCAAGTTGAGAAATCGCTCGTTTCTCGCCAACCTGGTGGGTACGAAGCTCCTGGGTATGTTTCCATCGCCATGCCGGATTTTCGTTGAGTCCTTGCTGGCAGGCGGTGCCAACTAAACCGGCTATCATCTTCCAGGGCCGACGGTTCCAGGCTCGTGCTTTCTACCGCAGGATCCACTTCGTACTTAGCTATCCAGGACCCGTTGTTTGATGAGCACTTGTTAGCTCTCAAGAGCATTAATAATGTATGCACTATATAATATATATCCATTGCTTTTTTTTCTTCCTCTTCATCTCCGTACTGCATGAGGGCTTCTTTAATTCGTAGGACTTCTATAAGAATTGTGTAGCATTTAGATCCTATGGTTTTTTTTCCTACATTAGTTGTTTGATTTATAGAAATATATCCTATGTTTGTTCCTTTTTTCGAAATGGGGGACATATCACAGCCTCTGCATCAAAATGATGTATATGGCTGCTTTATTGCTTTCTTCAGTTCATACACAAATTATGACAACTTCTCACGGATCAGCTAGAGTCGACACAAAGATCCACCAACGAAACATAGAAAACAGCGGGTGCCAAAAAGGCAAAAACACATCAGTAAGTAATTCTATGAGGAAACTGCCAGCCACCCTGGCTGTAAAAATCCCGTGCGGCTGTCTCTAGTCAGTTGCACCCAGACTCCATGATATCCTGCTGATCCTCGGGCTGGAGATAAGAAACATACGGATCTAGTGAATAATCATAGGGATAACCTGCAAGAAGGGATGAGATTTGGGTTTATTAAACTCGACTTCATTTTGTACATTCCAAATAGCCCATAAAATAGCGCATACACCCTCTGTAATGTATACAAAATCCTATGCTTTTCCTAATCTTATGATTTTCATATCCTGTGAATGAAAAAGGATCCCTGATTCGTTCCTGGTGAATTTTTCCATGCAGGAAGGGATTATGAGATTAAAGGGCCACAACACCACCCTTCAGAACAGAAACCTCAAACTCTTGCATAGGTTTGGTATCATGAATGCAGAATCAGAGACGAATGCCCAGTCTCCGGGAGAGGAGCAGCCAGTGCGCGTGTGTGCATCTTCGGCCGTGTATGTTTCCATTGCCGTGCCGCAGTTTCATCGCCTCCTTGCTGGCTGCCAGATCCAACTACTTAAATGTCTTTCTTCCAGGGATGGCGGTTCCATCGTTGAAGAGGTTCCTATGGACAAGGACTTTGCAGCTCTCAGGCATATTGAAGAGGTTGGCACTCCATTTGTTTATTTCTCCCCCCTCATCTGCACTCTGCATACTTCATTGCTGTTGAATTTGCAATGCAGGATGTGATAACACGATTCTCCGCGAAACTGGACCAGATCAAGGGCCACAACATCATCCTTCATAAGAAAATCCGCCACCTCGTGGGCAGGTGCATTTTAAATCGTGCCATATCGAAGGAGAATGCCCGTTCCATGCAATCTTCTTTTGATAAACGGTACTCAGACGTTCTCGTGGAGTGTGAGAAGTTGAAGAAGGAAGTCGAGGAACTACGCGCCCAGCCACCGATGAGTGTGGTCACTGACAAGGCTGGTCAGTGTGATTGCAACTGTGACTGTGAAAGTTTTCAACAGGAAGTGGAGTTGCATGCTGAACATGCGCAATATTTCGAGACGAAGTACTTGAAAGTTCGCACAGAGTGCGATAAGTTGAAGAAGGAAGTCGAGTGTCTCCGCTCCCAGCAGCCAACTATTGCGACATCAGGAGACCAGGGTGTGCTAATTGCAGCCAGAATTTTGGAATCGATGAAAAGTTGAATTTGGCTTTGTTGTGCAATATAGCAAGACCTGTTCCTCCTCTGCCTTTGTCTTTTGGCATAATTGCTTTGTCTTCAGTATTGACTCCTGAATGCTTCGTATATTTCTGACTGTTTCTGAATTATGTACAACTTTTGTAATATTGGTCAAATTAGTTTTGACCAGGGTTTGTGTAGGGTTGTTGAATTTTTTTGGTTGGTCCAAATTGTGTTGTGTGGTCCAAATGTGATGTATCATCACACCACCATGTGCCCCGCCACCCCCAGGTTTTGGTAATGCCATTCTGATACATGCTTCATAGAAGGAACATACATTTTTTCCGTTAGGGCATGACAATTTTGAAAAATTCAAACAAAAATGGGAAGAGAGAATGGTAACATCATTTTCCATGTGATGCCCCTGTGCCAAATTTTGGTTCATTTTAAGAATGTAAGGTGACAAATTACTCGAGGAAGCTAGTTGGAGTAGACGGGCATGACCGGATTGGCATAGGGGATTTATTTTTTGAAGGATGTTATTTTTCATGGACAATATCTGACACAAACAATAAAATGTTAAGGTCTCATATTATTCTGAATGATTGTGAATTACTTATGACGTTTGGAAGTATTGGTATACGTGAGAATCGAGTACATGCACGACTTCACGCGTCCACAACTAATCGGCCTCATCGTCTCTCGCGTCCACAACTAATGCCATTCTGATACAGAGAGTCAGAGGCTATAAAATAATCGGCCTCATCGTCTCTCGCGAGCTCGTCCTCTCCCCTCCCATCAACTCACCGCACCTCCGAGGCATCGACTTCCTCGTTTCCAACCGCAGCAGCATGAAGACAGGTCTTGCGTACGAGGCGGAGCAATCGGCGGCCGCTCGCGCAGAGGATGCCTCTGCGGTAGTGGCCGTCGCGGCGGGTGAGGCTTCACCGGGTACCCAGGCCGCTCGTCTCCTCTGCTTGTCTGATTCTTCGACCTCGGTCGAAACGGGCGTCCTGGCCGTCGAGGAGAAGGTGGATAGCAACGCCGTTGCTCCCGCCGAAGATCTGCAAGGCGTTGCAGGCCACCACGGCGAGGTCTTCCTCGACCCGGTGCTGGACGCGGACCTCGACCCCTTCGACGATTTCGGCCCAAACGTTCAGTTCCAGGAGGATGTCGAGGGTGACGACGAGGAGGTACTGCTCTTTTACCGAAACTGTCCCGATCCTTTTTGTGTCATATTACTGTTCACGTGGTTTGCACGAACCTGGTTCTTGATTGATTTGATCTCCTACCTTGTTCTTGTAGACGTACTTGATTCTACGGTTCGTACGGTCAGATTCTAGTTTAATTTCGACTAATCTGCCATGTAGTTGGCTTGATTTGTCATATAATTAATTTATGTGTTCATACTTAGTGGACTTGCAATTGTTGTGGCTTATGTTCATTGCTGTTCATAGGGTTTTCTCGTGATTTAGTATGATTTCTTCTGCCATTTACTTGTTCTACACATTTAATTTTAGGGTTTCTAAGGTTTGCTTATGATAGTGCAGTATTTATTCGATCTGTCATTAAGCACCTGATTATTATGTACTTTATAATTCACAGGAATATTCTGACGACATGGACGACAACAAGGAGCGCAGGGACCAGAAGAGCCGCTACGTTCTGAAGCGGCTGAAGGGTGGTGAAATTCGTTTCCGCAAGCGCGGGGAGCTATTTTGCCCATTCTGTGGCAAAATCCTCCAGAAGGACATCCGCAGCCTGATCCAGCATGCGACGGGTGTAGGCCTAAGTACATCGGGGAAGCACCGCCCTGCAACCAAGGCCAAGCACGCAGCATATGGCCTCTTCCTCCAGAATTACGTCTTGCCTGGCTTGTTCCCAGTCAACGCCCCTGCTGCTGGCCCTCATGCTCCTGGTCCTGTTTAAAGTTCATATGTGTAATCTTATTCCCTTTGGAAGTTCAGTATTAAACTCTACTAGTACAACCGTGGTGGTCTTGTGATGGTAGTACTCTTTTGATGCATTTGTGATGTAGTAGTACTAGTATTTTTTTTTGAAATGGTATAGTACTACTAGTATCTAAGAAAAGTACTCCCTTCGATTCACATTCATTTTACACCAAGAAATATGGATCGGAGTGAGGGAGTAAATTAAACATGGCATCTCGTGCATGAAGCTTGACATATCGATCAGGTTGGCTAGAATGGCAATACAATGCTGCTCATTAGGCAAATGCATGCCATGTAAAGAAGTCTATACTGACATAAAAAAAGACTACATTGGGGATTAGAGTCAATTGGGGCATCTACAATACAGAAAATCTTGCTTGTAGCTGATTTTGGCTAAGAGGGTTTTACTCACATTACACGTGCCACTTTCCTTGTGTGCAAAACAAGTTCCAATAAAGGAAGAGGAAAGAAAAGGACATTGTGGGCGAGATTGAACACCTTTTTTATGTGTTAAGCTGAGGCCTCGTTAAGCTGAGGATGACTTAGGCCTAACAGCTCAGCACACCCACAAATAAATCTCCTTGCACGCACCACTGCCAGCAAAAATAACAGAATTAGCACGCAAGATTAAGAATGAAGTGAATTTAATTAACTTGGTTAGCTTTTCAAGCAATATATTCAGAGAAAGAGCACACATGTTCGGCTCGAAATAATCGTAAGAGAAGAACAATAAATCTAAGGCACCCCACTTCATCGGAAGAAGGGGCGCGACAACGCATGGATTCATATATACCTTGAGTCGACGCTGGCTCATAGAAGGGCGGCCGCGCCTCGAGGATGCCGGCGACGTCTCCACCTCGGTATCACATGTGACTGCTTCTCGACGGGCGGTGCGCCACGCCATGTAGAAGATCTATCAAAAAAGGAGAGCCCGATGACGCTACTGACGCCTCAACCTTGATAGCACCGGCCTGTTGCTCCGCACTGAGATGCGCCACATGCAAGATTTAGCGGATGCGCCAATTTAAGAGATATGTCATGATCGTTGTAATAAATTTCACCGTGATGATGATTTGATCCTGCACTCGGCCTTGAACACAAGTACTAGTACAGTCTCACAATTTTTTTTATCATTATACTTTGCGAGATTTAGCGGATGCACCAATTTTAGAGATATGTCATGATCGTTGTAACGAATTTCAACGTGATGATGATTTGATCCTGCACTCGGCCTTGAACATAAGTACTAGTACATTCTCACAATTTTTTATCATTATACTTTGCGAGATTTAGCGGATGCGCCAAATTAGAAGATAGATCATGATCATGGTAACACACTTTTCAATGTAATGATGATTTGATGTTGCACTCGACCTTGAACATAAGTCCTAGTACGGTCTCACAATTTTGTATCATTATACTTTGCAAGTTTTAGAGGATGCGCCCATTTTCAGAGGTAGATCATGATCATGGTAACAAATTTTAAACGTGATGATGATTTGATGTTGCACTCGACCATGAACAGAAGTACTACTACTGTCTCACAATTTCTTTATCATTATAGTTTGCCAGATTTAGCGGATGCGCCAAATTTAGAGATAGATCATGATCGTGGTAACAAATTTTCAACGTGATGATGATTTGATGTTGCACTCGGGCTTGAACAGAAGTACTAGTACGGTCACTAATTTTTTTAGCATTATACTTTGCAACGAATGCACCAATTTCAGGTGCATGTCACCAGATCTGTGTCCGATGATGATCATGGTAGTAACCGATGTTCAACTTGATGATGATTTGATTTTACAGTCGGCCTTGAACAGAGGTACTAGTACGGTCTCACAATTTTTTATCATTATACTTGTACCTTAGCGAAATTCAAAATCTCATAGCGGCAAAACTTCCCGCCCACAAAATACAAAAATTTCACACGCTTCCAAATTCCGATTCTACCCCTGTGGAGATGACAGCAAAGTCGGTTGGTGGGGGGGTCTGGCCGTCATTTTTTGGATCACCACCTCCCTAGCCCCGGATACCCTCCCAAAAAAATTCATTTCCCTCAGTCTCTCATCTGAGACCACCCACCGGAACTTCTCAAGTCCCTCTCTCTACCACCTCCACGACCACCGCACCGGAACATCCCCGCCGGACTTCCCTGGCCTACCCGAGCCCTCGCGATCCTCGTCATCCGGCTGCCTGCCGGAGCCGCTTCATCGACGCCGTCATCAACCGGACCGGATCATCCCCGCCGAACCTCGAAACCATATGCTCATCCAGCAGTCTACCGCAGTCGCTTCAGCTGCGGTATCGTCCACCCCACCGGAGCCGCTTCGCCGGATCCGTCGTCCACCGCATCGTATCTTGCTCACCGACACCGCTGTGCATGAACCGGATCTGCTTCACCGGCGCCGTGCATGATCTAAACTCTTCTACTGTCGCTTTTCTATTGCTTGCCTGCAAGTTCTTGTTTAATCTTGGGGGAACCTGTTTGTGCTAACGACGCGCCGTTACGTTTTTGCAGATGAGATGAGTAACCATGAAGTGTAATGGCCGTCTCTCCAACCCCAAGTAGCACATGTAGCGTACTTCATCACCGGATCTATCAACCCCAGGAAGATCTGCTGTGACTCCCACAGAGTGCTTCTCCTAATGTAAGTCCCTTGTTTTAGCGCCATGTTCTGGGTTCAGATGCTTGTTTGTCTGAAGCTCTTTTAGTTCATTCCTAGCTATGACCGTAACACGTTCCTATTTTCTACTTCATTGCTAACTTTAAGCGATTGAACATTTTGGTTTGCATTCCCTGCTCTGTAGATGTAGCCATCATAACTTCTATCTTGCTCAGTCGTTGTTACAAAAATTATACTGTAGGTATTATAGTAACATCCTGCTATTATTTAGTTCATGGCCAATTTTAAGTAATTGCACATGTTGGTTCGCATTCCCTGCTCTATAGCTTTTGGCATCGTAACTTCTATATTTGGTTTACATTCCCTGCTCTGTAGATCTAGCCATCATAACTTTATCTTGCTCAGTCGTTGTTACAATTATTATGGCCTGCTACTATGTTGTTTGTGCCAATTTTTTACTCCATGAACATGTTGGCTTGCATTCCCTGTACTACAGGTGATGCCATTGTTTTGTATCTAGTTCATTGTAAGCTAACAAAGTAAGGACTTAGTTTGGCATGCTATCACTCTGCTATCTAGCCTGTAGTACAAATAAACTTGTCATACTACTAGATAATAATTTTGCGTGCCATCTTGTTCTTCAAAAGCTGCATTATTGACTTGTTTCTCTGACTTGGCATGACGCTCACATATGGAAAGCTGAACATATTGGTTTGCATTCCCTCTTATACAAGTTCACAGGTGATCCCACTATATTCTGTATCTGGTCCATCCTAAGCTCCAGCATCAACTATCCTCTATGTGTTGCTCATTACAAGTTTATATCCCGAAACATCTTGATTTGCATCCCCTTCACTATAAGTTCAGGAGTATTATTTAGTTCACGGCCAAAATGAAGTAATTGCACTTGGCACATGTTGGTTCACATTCCCTCCTCTTTAGCTTTTGCCATCGTAACTTCTATTTTTTGGTTTACATTCCCTGCTCTGTAGATGTAGCCATCATAACTTCATCTTGCTCAGTCGTTGTTACAAAATTTATAGCCTGCTACTCTGTTGTTCATGCCAATTTTGTACTCCCTGAACATGTTGGTTTGCATGGGACTCGACAGTAGTAAGTCTGCTGTTTCATTCTAACATGCTCTGTTATATTGGCTGTTGGTATGCGGCATGCACTCTTTGTTTGCTTATTGTGCGCATTACAATGATCTTGTTATAACGACGAAATGATGAGTTCCAAATTCTTTGGCAAACAATATTGTAGTGTCTTTGCCTTTCCATTGTTGCTGTCTTAACTTGTAATGTCTTTGTTTCAGATATAGGTGCTGCATGGACAACTTAAAAGATTGCCGGATCGCTTCATTGTATTGCTAGGTTTAATTACCATTCAATTTCTCTGGGTTCTGTAATATTTTTTCAATGCCTTGCAGCTGATGTAATATTTAGTTAGTTTTTATAGTTCTTTCGCGCATTTTTTCTTTGGTGCTTGTGGTAAGTGAGGCTATCCGACAGAAATCAATGCTGCGTAAATATTCTCAGTATCTAAATCACGAATTCCCATCCCTTAAACGGCCCATTTAAGCGAAATCACATATGTGCCTGCCCGCAAATTCCTAAAGCCCATATTATGCCAGCATATAAACAGCAACTAAACGGGCTGGCCCACTTACTTATTGGGCTGGCCCACTTACTTATTGGGCCAGCCCATTTGATTGACGGTGGACCCCACACTCTAGTTGGGCTGGCCCACTTGCTTTAAGGTGGACCCCACCCACTACTTAGTTGGGCCAGCCCAATTGCTTTTGTGGTGGACCCCACATACTAAATGGGCCGGCCCTTTAAGAGGAAAGTGGGACCCGCCTGTGTTTTTGGCCAGGCCCACTATCTTGTTGGGCCGGCCCACCTGCTATATGGTGGACCCCACAAACTAATTGGGCCGGCCCACTGCTATATGGTGGACCCCACATACTAATTGGGGCCCTTTAACAGGAAAGTGGGACCCACTGTGCTTTTGGCCCGGCCCACTAATTTGTTGGGCCAGCCCATTTGCTTTTGTGGTGGACCCCACATACTAAATGGGCCGGCCCTTTAAGAGGAAAGTGGGACCCACCTGTGTTTTTGGCCCGGCCCACTATCTTGTTGGGGCCCACCGCTATATGGTGGACCCCACATACTAATTGGGCCGGCCCTTTAACAGGAAAGTGGGACCCACCGTGTTTTTGGCCCGGCCCACTATCTTGTGGGCCAGCCCACTTGCTATATGGTGGACCCCACGCACTAAATGGGCCGGCCCTTTAACAGAAAGTGGGACCCACCTGTGTTTTTGGCCCGGCCCACTATTTTGTTGGGCCGCCCACTTGCTATATGGTGGACCCCACAAACTAAATGGGCCGGCCCTTTAACATAGTGGGACCCACTGTGTTTTTGGCCCGGCCCACTATTTTGTTGGGCGCCCACTTGCTATATGGTGGACCCCACAAACTAAATGGGCCGACCCTTTAACTGGAAAGTGGGACCCACCGTGTTTTTGGCCCGGCCCACTAGCTTGTTGGGCCGGCCCACTTGCTATACGGTGGACCCCACACACTAAATGGGCCGGCCCAGTTGGTGTAAGGTGGACCCCACATGTTAAATGGGCCGGCCCATTTAAGTTTTGACCAGTCAACCTTAGAGGTTAGGCCCGGCCCACGTAACTAATGGACCGGCCCAGCTATATAGTTGACCGGTCAAACTATGTCATCTGGCCCGGCCCGCTTAAGACGTGGCAGGCCTCGTGTGGGCCTACCATCTACCACGGGGTTTCAGCGGTTAACGCCGTTAACTGCAGTTAACGGCGTCTGCCACGTGTCAGTTTGCATGACGTCAGCAGTCAACGGGCTCCCGAAAACACTTCCGCAACGGTCCGATTTTCCGTGGCGGAAGGGCGCCCAAGCGCGACGGACCGAAAAAATCGTCGTTGGACTTTGCCTGACGCAGTTTCCACAACGGAACCCATATCGTCGGGTTAGGCCCATAGGCGACGAAAAATACCCCTTAGCGGACGATTTTGAGACGTTGTCTATCAGAACTTTTCTTGTAGTGACATTCTTATGTCATATATATATAGTAAGCATTCAAGTTGATAAACAAGGTCTAGACATATTCAAACCAGAAAATCATGTATATATCTACTGTAACATCCCAGAAAATACAACACAAAACAAACAAAGTTCCCTAGTTCCAAATTTTGGAACCAACAAAAACTTTTATTAAATTAAGATTGATACATAATAAGCTTGCATAATTCTTGTGCTCTTGCCATGATTGCTTGTTATTAGTATTTGAAATAATATTAAACCCTAAAGACTCACCCCTCCTCTCATCATTCTAGTGAAAATAAAATAAAAGGAAATTAAATAGGAAAAAGGCATATGTGCCTATGGCTACAATTATAAATATTTATCCTAGACCTTTTCACTTTACTTAAAGGATTGGAAAAGCTTTATAAACCTTATATAGTACTTCTTAAATCATCTCTAGGTTGAAACCAAAAAGAATAAAAAGAAAACTAAAAATGCCATAGAGGCATATGAGAGTAAAATAGTAAATAAGGGAATTTAAGAAAATTAACCCTAGGACTTGTTGTGAATGGTTGGATCACCTCCATATATCATTTCAACATTCAACAAAACCAATTGGGCCAAACCAAGTCAAAGTAAAAATAAAATACCACATATGCATATGTGACACATGGGCATTTCACCAAACATTGACCTAGGTCTCTAAACCTTGACCAAATGGTGTGAAACCCTCTCTAAACCTATTATAACACTAAATGGACCCTAACCCATGTTCAAGTGAAGCAAGAACAACCCTAGTACAAGTTATGAAAATTGGACACCTCATTCCTTATGTGTTAAGGCCAAATTTGCAAATCTTTGAACAAGACCATTTGATTTAGTTTCAATGCTCTTAAAATGTTTCTAAACTCATAAGAACCACATTAGAGTCAACCAAAGTCAAATCAAATGGATAGAAATCAAATAGGGAGAGAATTCCCAAAATTCACTCACATACACATATGCCAAAATGCAAATCCTCCACCAAGGCCAAATTTGCTTGCCCCATTGCTTCTAAAATACTTCAATATGATAAACTAACACAATTGCATCATTGGATCAAGAATTAAATCAAAGCAAAACTCAAATTCAACATACATGTGATAATGGTCATTTTGTCACTTTATAAAATGTTCCCCTCTTTACCCCTCTGGCTTTGACTTTTCTTCAACCAAACTTGGTCAACTATGACCATGTCATCCAAGACCACATGAAAGTGAACAACTCTCATGTTGACCATTAGTGCTAATGTTGACTAGGTTGACCAGAAAGACAGGGACAAGTGGAGACTTTGAATTAATGTGAAGATCATACCAAATTTGGAATCTCACAAACCTTGACCAAATTGACCACCACCACCACCATTCAATCACATTTAATATATAAATAAACTCCACCAAAAAGAATTCCAAAATCTCAATATTTTCTTCATGCGGCCATTGTGTCGAGCACCTTGTGTGCATAATCTGGAATTCATGTTACTTGCTATTGTCCAGTGGATTTTGGCCTAAACCACCTCTATCTGGTGATGATCATCACCTCTCTACACCCCCTGCCCCTAGCCCAGTACTTGCATGATCGATTAAAGTCGAGGAGAAACCCTAATCTATGCCAAACTATGCCATGCCGGCTACTTGTGGTCACTCTCTCCCTAGCCTCTCTCCCTCAGTACAACATTGCCTAGGAGCTTCTACTCATCACCACGAACCTGCACTGGAGCTCTCCAACGCACGGTATTGGCCAACGAAGCATGCCCATGCGCGCCCGAGCATGCCGACGCGCGGTGACCACGCCCTGGACGCCGCCAGTACACCAAGTGCTCGAACGCTCCCGTCCTTCTCTGGCCAGGCTACCACCGCGTTGAGCACCTACTGCCCGCCCTCTACCCGCTAGACACGCCCGCTAGCTCGCGCCCGCCCCATCAACGCCGCCATGATCGCCGACCTGCCGCCACGGTACTGCACACCACCGTCGCCAGAGCGCCACAGGCCATCATTTGGAGCGCCATCAAGCGCGCTAGCATCGCCTAGCCGTCGCCTACACGGCGCGCATCCTAGCCTGCCCCTTCGCGCACCGTAGACGCCGCGCCATGGTCGACCCTTCCCAGCACACCACGGCCACCAAGCAACGCTATAAATAGAGACGATCGGCGCCTTCTCCCTGCATCCCATCCACTCCCCTCCTCTCACTGAGCATTCCCCACTAATCAATTTCACCAGAACTCGCCGGAGCAGCCCCAATCGCAAGCTCCTACCCGCCGGAGCTCGCAGACCATCGCCAACGATTGGAGCAGCCCCGAGCCTCGCCATTGTACCAGGAGCCTCGTCTGCCTCGCCAACGTCGCCTCGAACCTCGCCAGCAACCTCCGGCGACCCACAGCGCCCTCCGACCCCCTACCTCGCCGGCGCAGCGAGCTCCTCTCCCCCGACATTGACGACGACGCTCGACCGTCCGATCTTCGTCTGATCCAACGCCCCTCAGTCACAGGTACCGATTCGCGGTTTAGTAGTCGCTGACGCGTGGGACCCCCTGTCAGGCAGCCCGCTGCGTGGTTAGCACTAGTTGGGCCGGCCCAGTTCATTTATTCTGTTTAGCCCGTTAGATTTTCCCGCGCGGCCCACAACATTCAAATTCGATTTAATCTATTAGTTCAAATTCAATACTGGTGCCAACTTCAAATTTAAATAGTTTAAATTCTACTAAACCAAATTTAGCAAATTTTATATATTTAGAAAGCTCATGAAATTGTCTAAATAATGGCACTGGCCTCATGTCCAAATTCGAAATAAAATTTAAATGATAAAAATAATAAGGCAGGGACTTTTCTGACTTCAAATAAATATTAGAAATTATCTAGAAATGATTTTAAGTTGATTCCAACTCTAATAAATCACATTTGACATAATATAATTGATTATGCAAAAATATAGCATGGTTGTTTTGCATGATCATAAACTAGAGTTAAATAATGGCTATGGAACCATTTCTAGAATATTTAATACACACACATAAACTTATTTAAATAGTATGAGGGCTTATCTCTCATTTAAATTGTGATCTTAAGTAATTCAAATAGAGGTACTGACCTAGATCAAATAAGTCTCATGCTTGGTTAATTAGAGAGGTTAATCATTTAGATGATAGTTTAACTTAATTAAGGTATAGTTTCTCACATAAGTCATTAATCCAAATGGTACATAAGAATTAATAATACATAATTAATAACCCATAGGTTTATATTTGAAAATACTTAATCTTTCTCATAAGTAGTATTTAAATATTTCAAACCTATTAATTAAATCATATAATAGACTTTGGTCTCATTTAAATCTTACCTCAACCACATTAATATGAAGTAGATCCCATGATCAATTAAAATTCACTTCTAATTAATTAATAATATTAAAACATTACAAGGTGTTACTAAAATAGTATGAGGTGCTCACCTCATTTTAAATCATCTTTCTCAAATATATGAATTAATGTGTGGACCCTTAATTGGCTAGGCTCATACTTGCTCCCTTATAAATCTTAAATCTAAATAATACTTAAATTAATTAAATCACATGAGATGATGAATCTCATTTAACTCACTTTCTCAAAATACTAAGTGTGAAGTGTTGACCTTGGTCAACATAGGATCATCCCTGGTTGTTTTAAGAATATTAAATCAACTCAATAATAGTCCTTTAAATTAGTTACAACTATGAGTTAAATCATATGAGAGATATTCCTCTCATTTAAATCTTGTTCTCAAGTAATTCAATATGAGGTAGTGATCATGGTCTAAGTAACCTCATATTAAATTATTTGGTGGCATTAAAACACTACCATGTTAGTATTAAATTGCATGAGGTATGGAACCTCATTTAAATCATTTTCTCAAATGATAAGTATGAAGAGGTTGACTTTAGTCAACCTAGGTCATATATTATTCATAAGAGAAATTAAATCTTAAGAAGATTCAATGAGAGGAAATTATTTTTCTATTACTAAATAAGGAAACCCTAGCATAATCTTGTAATAAATATTAAGTAGTGATGCTAGATCATTGTGTGAGCCACTAAGGCTAATTAAGAGTGCTTAAGTGTTGTTTGGTGATTGTATCCTCGTATTCGTTTATAGACGCTAGTACCGGAGACTATCAAGAGGAGGAAGTATTCTACCAAGAGGAAGAAGAAGAATACTTTGATCACTTCACCAATCAAGGCAAGCTAATACCTTTGCAAGCTAGTCTACTGCAAGATAATATTGATATTACTCCTACAAGCAAGCTAACATTCTTGCAACTTAGACTAATGCAAGCTAATATTCTTGCAAGATACCCTAAGGCAAAGCTCTACAAGAGCAAGGCCTCATCCTCATTTAATTTATGCTTAATGATCCTATCCCAAGTTTTTACCTTACAAGTTTTTGACTTTGGTTTATCAAAGCTTAATTTTTGATTCATGATTCACTTGGTCTAGAGTAGAACAATACTTGATTCAGATTGGCACCACTCAAAGCTAGATAGCACCCCTCATATAGTTGCTATCGCTAATCAATTAAAATTGGATTACTCTAGATGGGAACATGTGACTTTGAAATGAAGTTGAAACCTTGGAATGATGGTTCATTCCATTGAATGACTTTGAAGGTGTATATGACCAAGAGAAGATGGTGATTTTTGATATAAAACTGATGGTTGGGTTCGGATGCGATACCATTCCAATTTTGAAAGTACCCCCACAATACCCAAAATGGGTACGGGCTTAACTAGAAATTTATGTGCTTTAGTATGGGTTCCCTCTAAACAAGCGTCATAGGGGTTATGCCAAGGGCTGCCTCCGAAGCAATATGAGATATTGCGAAATGACGTGAATGAGGTGAATTGTCCGGCCCAAGCCCTGTGCAGTTCCCGGGTTAACAGGTTGGTTCTCACCGGGAGGCCAAGCTCATGGGGAGAGGTGCTGTACTAGAGTATATAAGTGAAAGGTTATGGTTGGTAGTCCGCATACGGAGTATGATAAATCAGGGCCAGTTAACCCTGACGGATTATTGCAAATATTGTGGCACAAGTGTACGACCTCTGCAGAGTGTAGAACTATTCGAATAGCCGTGTCCACGGTTACGGACGATTGGAAAGGCCATACTGTTCCGTCATCAGACCATTTTCAAAAATGTGACATATGATTGGTGACTTGCTGTGGCAAGTTGAATGGTGATTTGGGATTGATTCACAACTGAGTTGTGGGAATGACACTAATGTTCCCACTTGAGATAGTCTAGTGATTCAAGCATCTTTACTAAATGTTTATGAAATAAACTTGGCTTTATGCAAATAAACCTAGAGCTTAGTACCCCCTTACCACAATTAATAGTGCTTACACTAGTATTAGTTTGCGAGTACTTTAAAAGTACTCATGGCTTTGTCCCTGGCTATTCAAATGGCCAGACTATGAAGGTGAACAGTTGTACGAGGAAGATGGACAGCAGAACGTCTACGACAACTAGGACCGCTCCTGACGTCAACAGTTGCCTGTGGAACAGATGGACCACGACCGTTACTTCGCTTCCGCTATGTGTTTGTAATAGGATCTCTAGATCCACTATGTTGTATTAAGACTGGATCATGTGATCCTTTGTTGTAAGACGATTTCGTGTTGTAATAAATGATGTGTTGTGATATCAAGCTATTATGTCTCGCAAAAACAATATTCCTGGGATTGCGAGGAATGGCATAATAGGCATCTGGACTTAAAAATCCGGGTGTTGACAAGTTGGTATCAGAGCCATTGTTTGACCTTAGGAGACCCTAGTTAGAATGGACGTTCGGAAAAGTTTAGTTTCTAAAAATGAAGTGAGTATTTGTGAAAAACTTATTCATTTTCTTCTCTACCAGATCTTCTTAAAAATAATAAGCCAAGCACCTCTTTATAAATCCATTTAAAATTTTGCCACACTTGTTCACATCTCTAACTTACTCATCCATTTCACTTTCAGATGGAGCCTTACGTCCAGACGGAGACCTACGATCTGGAAAACGGAGGAAGTTTGGTGTTTGAGCGCGACTTGTACCTAGTGTCCGAGAGGCTCGAACGCCCACCTCCCAAGTTCCACGGAGTCCGGATCCACAACACCCCCACTGGGGAACAGCAGTGGATGATCACCGCTGACTTGAAGGGAAGCTCGGAACCTCCCATCTCGGAGAGGATCCTTTTCTCCTTCAAGGCATACAGCTGGGTGGACGGTCTTGCTCACGCCCTTCAGGAGGGACTTGCTCGGGTGTGTGGACAGAACATCGCCGCACTCCGGGGAAGCCGCTTCGCTCACTTCGCGAGGCACGACACCATGGGGGAACCCATGGCCCTCTCTTCGCACCCGGTGCTCAAGATCCATGTGCAGCATTTGGACTTTATGCTTCATGAGACCCGGAAGGACCTGGAGTTGACACGTGTTCACTCCCACCGTGCCCAGATGGCTTTGGCTCATCATGCCGACGCCATCAGGCTACTCGCCAAGGACCGCCGGTCACTCCGCCTGCAGCGCGCCAAGAATGTCGCTACTATCACCCGTCTTCGCGAGAAGATTCGCACCTTAGAGGTGACTGTCCGGACACAGCAGGACCAGATCCAGGAGATGGAGGAAGATGGAGAAGACATCCAAGGAGGCGATGACTTCCTGAGTGACGACAACGACTTTGAGGATGACGAGTTCACTGATGAGGAGGACTACGAGTTTCTGGAGGCTGCAGAGGATGGGATCATTCCCATCGATGTGGATGAAGACCCTGAGGAATAGTTTCACTAGCTTCACTTACGTAGGTGTGAGTTGTATCCCGCACCATGTATCGTAGATTGTGGAAAAAGGGTTCTTAAAACCCTTAGTGCTTTAGCTTGTAATGTGTGATGTTTGTTGTGAATAAATAAAATATGTGTTATATTCATCCTGAAAATATCTTAAGTTTAAGTTTCAACTTAACTCAAAATAAGCCCTAGAAAAATTCCCTCTTACCTCATGATATATCTACATAATCAGATGGCACCCCCAAACCGCAACGCAAATCAGGATGCCATGATGCAACTACTGCAGACAATGATGGCAGACCGGGAAGCCGAAAGAGCTGAACGCCAAGCAAACCTTGCTGCACTGCAACAGATAGCTCAGAATAATCAAGGCCATGGAAACCACGATCACCCTGGGTCAAAGCTGAAGAATTTCCAGAACACCAACCCTCCAATGTTCAGCAAAACCGAAGAACCCTTGGATGCTGATGACTGGCTCCAGACAATAGAGAACAACCTTGAAGTTGCGGGAGTTGAAGCCGCAGAAAAAGTACTGTTTGCCACCCACTACCTGTCAGGACCTGCAAGAGCCTGGTGGACTAGTGCCCGTGCAATGAATGCGGGACAGATGATGACATGGGAAGACTTCAAGCTGAAGTTCAGCAAGTACCATGTGCCCCAAGGTTTAATCAAGAAAATGAGAGACGAGTTCCGTGAACTCAAGCAAGGAAGAATGTCCGTGGTGGAATACCGCGACAGGTTTCTCACTCTGTCAAGGTACGCCCCGGATGAAATGAAAAGAAAGGAAAGATTTCTGAACGGACTGCACGACGAGATGCAAACTGTGTTAGTAAATATTCCGTTCGCTGACCTCGAAGCCCTCGTAGACTCAGCCATACAGATGGAAGGAAAGCTGCATCAGGCCAATGAGAACCGCAAGCGCAGAATGATGAACCAGAGTGGACCCCACCATACCCAGAAGCACCGCAATAACTCCTCTGGAGGATTCACCCCCAGAAACAACAGGCCACCTGCTCAGACTTATCGCCCCAACTACAGCAACAACCACGGAGGACCCCCGAAGCCCGGAGGCAACAACAATAACAACCGCAACCCCAACAGCCACAACAACAATGGGAACAACACCAACACCAACACTGGCCCGAGAACTGGAAGTAATGCCATCCCCGTCACCCCGAAGGACAAGTCCACAGTAAACTGTTACGAATGTGGAGTTGTAGGCCACTTTTCCAAAGAATGCCCCAAGAAGCTTGCCAAGATTGCCGCCAACACCGCTGCACCTGTCCAGCAACAGCGTCGCTTCGCAGGTAGAAGGAACCAGAACAACAACAACAGCCGTCTCTACCACATGACTGCCACTGAAGCCCAGGAAGCACCCCAGACCCTGACAAGTATGCCTTCCTGTTAATCAAAATTGCTCAATCTCTCTTAGGAACCTAACTCCTCTTAAAATCTCGGGACGAGATTTGTTTAAGGGGGAAGGGTTTGTAACATCCCAGAAAATACAACACAAAACAAACAAAGTTCCCTAGTTCCAAATTTTGGAACCAACAAAAACTTTTATTAAATTAAGATTGATACATAATAAGCTTGCATCATTCTTGTGCTCTTGCCATGATTGCTTGTTATTAGTATTTGAAATAATATTAAACCCTAAAGACTCACCCCTCCTCTCATCATTCTAGTGAAAATAAAATAAAAGGAAATTAAATAGGAAAAAGGCATATGTGCCTATGGCTACAATTATAAATATTTATCCTAGACCTTTTCACTTTACTTAAAGGATTGGAAAAGCTTTATAAACCTTATATAGTACTTCTTAAATCATCTCTAGGTTGAAACCAAAAAGAATAAAAAGAAAACTAAAAATGCCATAGAGGCATATGAGAGTAAAATAGTAAATAAGGGAATTTAAGAAAATTAACCCTAGGACTTGTTGTGAATGGTTGGATCACCTCCATATATCATTTCAACATTCAACAAAACCAATTGGGCCAAACCAAGTCAAAGTAAAAATAAAATACCACATATGCATATGTGACACATGGGCATTTCACCAAACATTGACCTAGGTCTCTAAACCTTGACCAAATGGTGTGAAACCCTCTCTAAACCTATTATAACACTAAATGGACCCTAACCCATGTTCAAGTGAAGCAAGAACAACCCTAGTACAAGTTATGAAAATTGGACACCTCATTCCTTATGTGTTAAGGCCAAATTTGCAAATCTTTGAACAAGACCATTTGATTTAGTTTCAATGCTCTTAAAATGTTTTTAAACTCATAAGAACCACATTAGAGTCAACCAAAGTCAAATCAAATGGATAGAAATCAAATAGGGAGAGAATTCCCAAAATTCACTCACATACACATATGCCAAAATGCAAATCCTCCACCAAGGCCAAATTTGCTTGCCCCATTGCTTCTAAAATACTTCAATATGATAAACTAACACAATTGCATCATTGGATCAAGAATTAAATCAAAGCAAAACTCAAATTCAACATACATGTGATAATGGTCATTTTGTCACTTTATAAAATGTTCCCCTCTTTACCCCTCTGGCTTTGACTTTTCTTCAACCAAACTTGGTCAACTATGACCATGTCATCCAAGACCACATGAAAGTGAACAACTCTCATGTTGACCATTAGTGCTAATGTTGACTAGGTTGACCAGAAAGACAGGGACAAGTGGAGACTTTGAATTAATGTGAAGATCATACCAAATTTGGAATCTCACAAACCTTGACCAAATTGACCACCACCACCACCATTCAATCACATTTAATATATAAATAAACTCCACCAAAAAGAATTCCAAAATCTCAATATTTTCTTCATGCGGCCATTGTGTCGAGCACCTTGTGTGCATAATCTGGAATTCATGTTACTTGCTATTGTCCAGTGGATTTTGGCCTAAACCACCTCTATCTGGTGATGATCATCACCTCTCTACACCCCCTGCCCCTAGCCCAGTACTTGCATGATCGATTAAAGTCGAGGAGAAACCCTAAACTATGCCAAACTATGCCATGCCGGCCACTTGTGGTCACTCTCTCCCTAGCCTCTCTCCCTCAGTACAACCTTGTCTAGGAGCTTCTACTCATCACCACGAACCTGCCAGTACCCAGCTGGAGCTCTCCAACGCACGGTATTGGCCAAACGAAGCATGCCCATGCGCGCCCAGAGCATGCCAGCACGCGCGGTGACCACGCCCTGGACGCCGCCAGTACACCAAGTGCTCGAACGCTCCCGTCCTTCTCTGGCCAGGCTACCACCGCGTTGAGCACCTACTGCCCGCCCTCTACCCGCTAGACACGCCCGCTAGCTCGCGCCCGCCCCATCAACGCCGCCATGATCGCCGACCTGCCGCCACGGTACTGCACGTACACCACCGTCGCCAGAGCGCCACAGGCCATCATTTGGAGCGCCATCAAGCGCGCTAGCATCGCCTAGCCGTCGCCTACACGGCGCGCATCCTAGCCTGCCCCTTCGCGCACCGTAGACGCCGCGCCATGGTCGACCCTTCCCAGCACACCACGGCCACCAAGCAACGCTATAAATAGAGACGATCGGCGCCTTCTCCCTGCATCCCATCCACTCCCCTCCTCTCACTGAGCATTCCCCACTGATCAATTTCACCAGAACTCGCCGGAGCAGCCCCAATCGCAAGCTCCTACCCGCCGGAGCTCGCAGACCATCGCCAACGATTGGAGCAGCCCCGAGCCTCGCCATTGTACCAGGAGCTTCGTCTGCCTCGCCAACGTCGCCTCGAACCTCGCCAGCAACCTCCGGCGACCCACAGCGCCCTCCGACCCCCTACCTCGCCGCGCAGCGAGCTCCTCTCCCCGACATTGACGACGACGCTCGACCGTCCGATCTTCGTCTGATCCAACGCCCCTCAGTCACAGGTACCGATTCGCGTTTAGTAGTCGCTGACGCGTGGGACCCCCTGTCAGGCAGCCCGCTGCGTGGTTAGCACTAGTTGGGCCGGCCCAGTTCATTTATTCTGTTTAGCCCGTTAGATTTTCCCGCGCGGCCCACAACATTCAAATTCGATTTAATCTATTAGTTCAAATTCAATACTGGTGTCTACTTCAAAGTTAAATAGTTTAAATTCTACTAAACCAAATTTAACAAATTTTATATATTTAGAAAGCTCATGAAATTGTCTAAATAATGGCACTGGCCTCATGTCCAAATTCGAAATAAAATTTAAATGATAAAAATAATAAGGCAGGGACTTTTCTGACTTCAAATAAATATTAGAAATTATCTAGAAATGATTTTAAGTTGATTCCAACTCTAATAAATCACATTTGACATAATATAATTGATTATGCAAAAATATAGCATGGTTGTTTTGCATGATCATAAACTAGAGTTAAATAATGGCTATGGAACCATTTCTAGAATATTTAATACACACACATAAACTTATTTAAATAGTATGAGGGCTTATCTCTCATTTAAATTGTGATCTTAAGTAATTCAAATAGAGGTACTGACCTAGATCAAATAAGTCTCATGCTTGGTTAATTAGAGAGGTTAATCATTTAGATGATAGTTTAACTTAATTAAGGTATAGTTTCTCACATAAGTCATTAATCCAAATGGTACATAAGAATTAATAATACATAATTAATAACCCATAGGTTTATATTTGAAAATACTTAATCTTTCTCATAAGTAGTATTTAAATATTTCAAACCTATTTATTGAATCATATAATAGACCTTGGTCTCATTTAAATCTTACCTCAACCACATTAATATGAAGTAGATCCCATGATCAATTAAAATTCACTTCTAATTAATTAATAATATTAAAACATTACAAGGTGTTACTAAAATAGTATGAGGTGCTCACCTCATTTTAAATCATCTTTCTCAAATATATGAATTAATGTGTGGACCCTTAATTGGCTAGGCTCATACTTGCTCCCTTATAAATCTTAAATCTAAATAATATTTAAATTAATTAAATCACATGAGATGATGAATCTCATTTAACTCACTTTCTCAAAATACTAAGTGTGAAGTGTTGACCTTGGTCAACATAGGATCATCCCTGGTTGTTTTAAGAATATTAAATCAACTCAATACTAGTCCTTTAAATTAGTTACAAATCTGTGTTAAATCATATGAGAGATATTCCTCTCATTTAAATCTTGTTCTCAAGTAATTCAATATGAGGTAGTGATCAGGGTCTAAGTAATCTCATATTAAATTATTCGATGGCATTAAAACACTATCATGTTAGTATTAAATTGCATGAGGTATGGAACCTCATTTAAATCATTTTCTCAAATGATAAGTATGAAGAGGTTGACTTTAGTCAACCTAGGTCATATATTATTCATAAGAGAAATTAAATCTTAAGAAGATTCAATGAGAGGAAATTATTTTTCTATTACTAAATAAGGAAACCCTAGCATAATCTTGTAATAAATATTAAGTAGTGATGCTAGATCATTGTGTGAGCCACTAAGGCTAATTAAGAGTGCTTAAGTGTTGTTTGGTGATTGTATCCTCGTATTCGTTTATAGACGCTAGTACCGGAGACTATCAAGAGGAGGAAGTATTCTACCAAGAGGAAGAAGAAGAATACTTTGATCACTTCACCAATCAAGGCAAGCTAATACCTTTGCAAGCTAGTCTACTGCAAGATAATATTGATATTACTCCTACAAGCAAGCTAACATTCTTGCAACTTAGACTAATGCAAGCTAATATTCTTGCAAGATACCTTAAGGCAAAGCTCTACAAGAGCAAGGCCTCATCCTCATTTAATTTATGCTTAATGATCCTATCCCAAGTTTTTACCTTACAAGTTTTTGACTTTGGTTTATCAAAGCTTACTTTTTGATTCATGATTCACTTGGTCTAGAGTAGAACAATACTTGATTCAGATTGGCACCACTCAAAGCTAGATAGCACCCCTCATATAGTTGCTATCGCTAATCAATTAAAATTGGATTACTCTAGATGGGAACATGTGACTTTGAAATGAAGTTGAAACCTTGGAATGATGGTTCATTCCATTGAATGACTTTGAAGGTGTATATGACCAAGAGAAGATGGTGATTTTTGATATAAAACTGATGGTTGGGTTCGGATGCGATACCATTCCAATTTTAAAAGTACCCCCACAATACCCAAAATGGGTACGGGCTTAACTAGAAATTTATGTGCTTTAGTATGGGTTCCCTCTAAACAAGCGTCATAGGGGTTATGCCAAGGGCTGCCTCCGAAGCAATATGAGATATTGCGAAATGACGTGAATGAGGTGAATTGTCCGGCCCAAGCCCTGTGCAGTTCCCAGGTTGGTTCTCACCGGGAGGCCAAGCTCATGGGGAGAGGTGCCTGTACTAGAGTATATAAGTGAAAGGTTATGGTTGGTAGTCCGCATACGGAGTATGATAAATCAGGGCCAGTTAACCCTGACGGATTATTGCAAATATTGTGGCACAAGTGTACGACCTCTGCAGAGTGTAGAACTATTCGAATAGCCGTGTCCACGGTTACGGACGATTGGAAAGGCCATACTGTTCCGTCATCAGACCATTTTCAAAAATGTGACATATGACTGGTGACTTGCTGTGGCAAGTTGAATGGTGATTTGGGATTGAATCACAACTGAGTTGTGGGAATGACACTAATGTTCCCACTTGAGATAGTCTATGTGATTCAAGCATCTTTACTAAATGTTTATGAAATAAACTTGGCTTTATGCAAATAAACCTAGAGCTTAGTACCCCCTTACCACAATTAATAGTGCTTACACTAGTATTAGTTTGCGAGTACTTTAAAAGTACTCATGGCTTTGTCCCTGGCTATTCAAATGGCCAGACTATGAAGGTGAACAGTTGTACGAGGAAGATGGACAGCAGAACGTCTACGACAACTAGGACCGCTCCTGACGTCAACAGTTGCCTGTGGAACAGATGGACCACGACCGTTACTTCGCTTCCGCTATGTGTTTGTAATAGGATCTCTAGATCCACTATGTTGTATTAAGACTGGATCATGTGATCCTTTGTTGTAAGACGATTTCGTGTTGTAATAAATGATGTGTTGTGATATCAAGCTATTATGTCTCGCAAAAACAATATTCCTGGGATTGCGAGGAATGGCATAATAGGCATCTGGACTTAAAAATCCGGGTGTTGACAATGGTATCAAGCCTCTTTGACCTTAGAAGTCAAGCATGCAGAGAAGTGGTTTTTGGTTTCAAACATGGAAATTTCGAAAACCCTCCCAAGAGCTACATTTTGGAGTGACTAAGAAGGATATATAGATGCTTAGTTTTTCATGTTCATGATTTAAACTTGTTTAAACCATGTTCAAACCTAGGATTTGACCAAGATTCAAATGGGCATAATTTTTTAAAAATCAAAAAATAAAATAACAAGGCACATAGTATTCTTATGTCATATAGTAAGCATTCAATTAAGTTGATAAACAAGGTCTAGACATATTCAAACCAGGAAAATCATGCATCTACCCCCTAACCCTAGCTAAACTCTGTCTTATGAAGTCAAGCATGCATGAAGAGAAGTGGTTTTTGGTTTCAAACGTTTAAGCCAAAAGCCCCTTTTCAAATATTTCAAACTTATTCAAATTTGGTTCAAATTTGAAAGACATACAAGTTATAGCACACATAGTGCATACATTTTCACACATACTGCACTAGATGCTAACCCTATAGTTTGAGGCCATTTGGGTGACCTAGGTCGAAAATTTTTGGATTAGAATCGTGTTGTTCGAACCCCGTAGTTGGATTTTTTGAACCCTTGATCTGTAGAACTGGGCAAAACCCTAGTTTAACCTATTTAATTATAGATTGGAAATCGATTTTTCTACGAGTACTACCTTTTTATTATTACTATGCAGCACATGGGTGTTTGCCCGTCGAGTGAAACTCGGAGGAAGAGGGATCACTCGGAAGGAGAGAAGAAGGGAGAGCATTATGGTGTCTTCCCTTTTTCGGGTGATGATGTTGACTTTTGTGCAGGGTTTGTCAGTGAGCAGGAGGTGCGAGCGAGCGAGCGAGCGAGTCGAGCGAGGCCGAGAATGAGAGAGATTTGTTTTTTTTGTGAGAGGGACAACCGAAGGATCCAGAAGGACCCACAGACTTCCAATACGCATCCTGATGCGTCTTCTCTTGACAAAGAAGATGGCTGGGAGTTTGCGTACCTATTGCACGTGACTTGTGCTCACTGAAGTGTGGGACCACACGTGGGCACCACACGTAAGTGACAGACCTGTTGGTGTAAAAACTCGGTTGATTATTATAGTGCATTAGAACAAAGTTTCCTATGGATTCAAGGGTAGGAAATCCAAGTTAACTCATTTACATGATTTTTTTCATGAAGCAAAGTTAACACTATCAATTGGTACATTTTGGAGTGACTAAGAAGGATCAAGGCTTACTTATTCGTTTAATTTCACGTGTTAAACTTGTCTAAATCTTGTTCAAACCTAGCATTTGACCAAGATTCAAATGGGCAGAAAAATAAAAAACAGAAAAATGAAAAACCAAATCACATAGTCTTCTTATGTCATATAGTAAGCATTAAAGTTGATAAACAAGGTCTAGACATATTAAACCAGACAAATCATGTATCTATACCCCTAACCCCTGAACTCTGTCTTATGAAGTCAAGCATATGAAGAGAAGTGGTTTTGGGTTTTGATGTCTACGGGTGCTTCTATTCTTGTACACAGTGTTGGGCCTCCAAGAGCAGAGGTTTGTAGAACAGCAGCAAGTTTTCCCTTAAGTGGATCACCCAAGGTTTATCGAACTCAGGGAGGAAGAGGTCAAAGATATCCCTCTCATGCAACCCCGCAACCACAAAGCAAGAAGTCTCTTGTGTCCCCAACACACCTAATAGGTGCACTAGTTCGGCGAAGAGATAGTGAAATACAAGTGGTATGAATGAATATGAGCAGTAGTATGGCGCCAGAAAATAGCTTGCTGGCGTGCAGTTGATGGTAGTAATATTGCAGGAAGTAAACAAGCAGAGTAAGCAGAGTAACGCAGAAACAAAAAGCAGCGATAGCATTTAGGAACAAGGCCTAGGGATTAGACTTTCACTAGTGGACACTCTCAACATTGATCACATAACAGAATAGATAAATGCATACTCTACACTCTCTTGTTGGATGATGAACACATTGCGTAGGATTACACGAACCCTCAATGCCGGAGTTAACAAGCTCCACAATTCAATGTTCATATTTAAATAACCTTAGAGTGCATGAAAGATTGACACGACTAAACCAAGTACTAACATAGCATGCACACTGTCACCTTCACGCCATGTAGGAGGAATAGATCACATCAATACCATCATAGCAATAGTTAACTTCATAATCTACAAGAGATCATAATCATAGCCTACGCCAAGTACTAACACGAGTGCACACACTGTCACCATTACACCGTGAAGGAGGAATAAAACTACTTTAATAACTTCACTAGAGTAGCACATAGATAAATTGTGATACAAAACACATTGCAATCATAAAGAGATATAAATAAGCACTTCACTATGCCATTCATAACAGTGAATAAGTATTCTGTGAAATATAGCCTAAGAGACCCACACGGTGCACACACTGTCACCTTTACACACGTGGGACAAGGAGTCTCCGGAGATCACATAAGTAAAACCCACTTGACTAGCATAATGACATCTAGATTACAAGCATCATCATATGAATCTCAATCATGTAAGGCAGCTCATGAGATTATTGTATTGAAGTACATAGAGAGAGATGAACCACATAGCTACCGGTACAGCCCCGAGCCTCGATGGAGAACTACTCCCTCCTCATGGGAGCAGCGGTGATGAAGATGGCGGTGGAGATGGCAAGGTGTCGATGGAGAAGCCTTCCGGGGCACTTCCCCGTCCGGCGGCGTGCCGGAACAGAGACTCCTGCCCCCATCTTGGCTTCGCGATGGCGGCGGCTTTGGAAGGTTTCGCGACCGTGGCTTATTCTCATCGCGTTTAGGTCAGGGACCTTATATAGGCGAAGAGGCAGCGTCGAAGGTCGAAGGCGACGACACCATAAGGTGCGCGGCCAGGACCTGGCCGCGCCTATCATCCGGGGCTGTGTGGCCCTCCTCGACTCTCTGTTGGATGATTCCGGGCAAAATAGGAACCAGGCGTTGATTTCGTCCAATTTCGAGAATATTTCGTTACTAGGATTTCTGAAAAAAAAAGCAGAAAACAGGAACTGGCACTTCGGCATCTTGTTAATAGGTTAGTTCCAGAAAATGCACGAATATGACATAAAGTGTGCATAAAACATGTAGGTATCATCAATAAAGTAGCATGGAACATAAGAAATTATCGATACGTCGGAGACGTATCAGGTTTCAAACATGGAAATTTGAAAAACCTCCCAAAAACTTCATTTTAGAGTGACAAAGAAGGATACATGCTTACCTTTTCATATTCATGTTTTAAGCTTGTTTAAATTATCTTGGTCAAACCTAGGATTTGACAAGATTCAAATGGGCATCAAAATTGAAAAAATCAGGAAAAAGAAAAACCAAAGCAAATAGTTTTCTTATGTCATATAGTAAGCCAATTAAGTTGATAAACAAGGTCTAGACATATTCAAACTAGACAAATCATGTATCTATACCCCTAACCCCTAAACTCCGTCTTATGAAGTCAAACATATGAAGAGAAGTGGTTTTGCTCCCAAAAGCTTCATTTTAGAGTGACTAAGAAGGATCCATGCTTACCTTTGCATTTTCATATTTTAATCTTTTTAAATCATTATCAAGCCTAGTATTTGACCAAGATACAAATGGGTGGGCACAAAATTCAAAAAAATCAGAATAATGAAAAACAAAAGCACGTAGTGTTCTTATGTCATATCGTATGCATTCAAGTTAAACGAGGTCTAGGTATATCCAAACCAGACAAATCATATGTATCTACCCCCTGTCGATCTTATTAAGTCTAGCATGAAGAGAAGTCGTTTTGGGTTTCAAACATGGAAATTTCAAGAACATCCCAAAAGCTTCATTTTAGAGTGACTAAGAAGGATACATGCTTCCCTTTTCATTTTCTTGGTTCTCATGACGTCTTCCTCTCGTCACTTTGTTTCGGTACTGATGATATTGCCATGCAGGAAGCATCGGCGTGTTTCAGAGATGAGCTTAAAACTCTCGTGGAACTCGCCTCCAACTTTCGCGATGATGTCGATACTTTGAAGAACGAGGTCACCGGCCGGGGCAAGCTGCATGATGTGAGCGTTCCATCAAGTGAGGAAACGAACTCTGTCATCAAGAAGCTCAAGGGCGAGAATTTGATGCTTAAGATCGAGTGCGGCTTTCTTCGCGAAGAAAACGTCGAGCTATCAAACAGGTGCGTTCAAGCTCTCAACGGGAGCCTCAACACCCAACATGATGCGGTGAAGAAGATGATGGATGACAGCATCTTGAAGAAAAACAATATGGTGGAGGACACGCGCGGGATGGTCGATCCAATCCAGGCACCGCAGAAGGAAGTCGATGCGCTCCGAGTCCAGCCACCTTTGCGTAGGTCGCCGAGGCGCCCTCGCGCAGGTCACTGAGGAGCGCACGTCGCCGAGTAGGCTGGGGGATAAGGAATTCCAACGAGAGAAGCGGAATCACCACCTGTCCTGATGGAGGGCCACTCCGCCAAGTAGGCTGGGGGAGAGAAACACTGCCTCTCATTGTTCTTTAGCTAGTCCTCCGATCCATATTACTTGATGTTAAAATGGATGTATCTACAACTGAAATATGTCTAGATACATATATTTTAGTATCACAAAGTAAGTATCAACGTTTATATTGCCCATGTCTTATTATCCATCCCTAAGGTGGGTCGCTTTTGTAACTACTGATTGCAGATTCGACTCTTCTGCAGACCGAAAGATTTTTAGAGTGACTAAGAATGATTCATGCTTAGCTTTCCATTTTCATGTTTTAAACTTGTTTAAATCTTGCTCAAACCTAGGATTTGACCAAGATTCAAATGGGTTTAACAAAATCAGAAAAATGAAAAACCAAAGCACATAGTATTCTTATGTCATATAGTAAGCATTCAAGTTGATAAACAAGGTCTAGACATATTCAAACCACACAAAACATGTATCTACCCCCTAACCCTAAACTCTGTCTTATGAAGTTAAGTATGAGGAGAAGTGATTTTGGGTTTCAAACATGGAAATTTCACAAACCTCCCAAAAGCTTCATTTTAGAGTGACTAAGAAGGATCCATGCTTACCTTTTCATTGTCATGTTTTAAACTTGTTTTAACCTTGGTCAAACCTAGGATTTGACCAAGATTCAAACTGGCATAAAAATTCAAAAAAAAAACCAAAGCACATATATAGCCTTCTTATGTCATATAGTAAGCATTCAAGTTGATAAACAAGGTCTAGACATATTCAAACCAGAAATATCATGTATCATATCTACCCCTAACCCTAAACTCTGTCTTATGAAGTCAAACATATGAAGAGAACTGGGGTTTTGTGTTTCAAACATAAAAATTTCAAGTACCTTCATTTTAGAGTGACTAAGAAAGGATTCATGCTTACCTTTTCATTGTCATGTTTTAAACTTGATTAAACCTTGGTCAAACCTAGGATTTGACCAAGATTTAAATGGGCATAAAAAATTCGAAAAGAATCAAAAAAATGAAAACAAAAGCACATATATAGCCTTCTTATGTCATAAGCATTCAAGTTGATAAACAAGGTCTAGACATATTCAAACAAGAAAAATCATGTATCTACACCTAACCATAAACTCTTCAAGTGGTTTTGGGTTTCAAACATGGAAATTTCAAGAACATCCCAAAAGCTTCATTTTAGAGTGACTAAGAAGGATACAAACTTCCCATTTCATTTTCATGTTTTAAACTTGTTTAAATCTTGGTCAAACCTAGGATTTGACCAAGATTCAAATAAGTAAAACATGAAAATGAAAAGGTAAGCATCGATCCTTCTTAGTCGCTCTAAAATGAAGCTTTTGGGAGGTTTTTGAAATTTTCATGTTTGAAACCCAAAACCACTCTTCATGCATGCTTGACTTCATAAGACATAGTTTAGGGTTAGGGGTAGATACATGATTTTTCTGGTTTGAACATGTCTAGACCTTGTTTATCAATTTGAATGCTTACTATATGACATAAGAAGGCTATGTGCTTTGGTTTTTCATTCTTACGATTTTTTTCTGAATTTTTATGCCCATTCGAATCTTGGTCAAATCCCAGGTTTGACCAAGATTTAAACAAGTTTAAAACATGACAATGAAAAGGTAATTAATCCTGGATCCTTCATAATTAATAAGTTAGTCTAATTAAAATGAAGCTTTTGGGAGGTTTTTGAAATTTTCGTGTTTGAAACCAAAAACCACTTCTCTTCATGCTTGACTTCATAAGATAGAGTTTAGGGTTAGGGGTAGATACATGATTTGTCTTATTTGAATTGTCTAGACCTTGTTTATCATCTTTTAAATGCTTACTATATATATGACATAAGAAGACTATGTGCTTTAGTTTTTCATTTTTCTGATTTTTTTAATTTTATGCCCATTTGAATCTTGGTCAAATCCTAGGTTTGACAATGATTTAAACAAGTTTAAAATATGAAAATGAAAAGATAAGCATGGATCCTTCTTAGTCACTCTAAAATAAAGCTTTTGGGTGGTTTTTGAAATTTCCATGTTTGAAACCCAAAAGCACTTCTCTTCATGCTTGACTACATAAGACAGAGTTTAGGGTTAGGGGGAGATATGATTTTTCTTGTTTGAATATATCTAGACCTGGTTTATCAACTTTAATGCTTACTATATGACATAAGAAAACTATGTGCTTTGTTTTTTCATTTTTCTGATTTTTTGGAATTTAGATGCACATTTGAATCTTGGTAAAATCCTAGGTTTGACCAAGATTTAAACAAGTATATAACATGAAAATGAAAAGGGAAGCATGTATCCTTCTTAGTCACTCTAAAATGAATTTTTTGGGAGTTTTTTGAAATTTCCATGTTTGAAACCCAAAACCATGCACTTCTCTTCATGCTTGACTTCAAAAGACAGAGTTTAGGGGTTTGCGGATAGATACATGATTTGTCTAGTTTGAATAAGTCTAGACCTTGTTTATCAACTTTCATGCTTACTATATGACATAAGAAGACTATGTGCCTTGGTTTTTCATTTTTCTATTTTTTTTATTTTATGCCCATTTGAATCTTGGTCAAATCCTAGATTTAACCAGGATTTAAACAAATTTAAAACATGAAAATGAAAAGGTAAGCCTTGATCCTTCTTAGTCACACTAAAATGAAGCTTTTGGGATGTTCTTGAAATTTCCATGTTTGAAACCCAAAACGACTTCTCTTCATGCTAGACTTCATAAGACAGAGTTTAGGGGTTAGCGGGTAGATACATGATTTGTCTAGTTTGAATAAGACTAGACCTTGTTTATCAACTTTAATGCTTACTATATGACATAAGAAGACTATGTGGTTTGGTTTTTCATTTTTCTATATTTTTATTTTATGCCCATTTGAATCTTGGTCAAACCTATATTTGACCAGGATTTAAACAAGTTTCAAACATGAAAATGAAAAGGTAAGCCTTGATCCTTCTTAGTCACACTAAAATGAAGCTTTTGGGATGTTCTTGAAATTTCCATGTTTGAAACCCAAAACGACTTCTCTTCATGCTAGACTTCATAAGACAAAGTTTAAGGTTTAGGGGTATAGATACATGTTTTGTCTGGTTTAAATATGTATAGACCTTTTTTATCAACTTGAATGCTTACTATATGATATAAGAAAACTATGTGCTTTGGTTTTTCATTTTTCTGATTTTTTTAAATTTTGATGCCCATTTGAATCTTGGTCAAATCCTAGGTTTGACCAAGATTTAAACAAGTTTAAAACATGAAAATGAAAAGGGAAGCATGTATCCTTCTTAGTCACTCTAAAATGAAGTTTTTGGGAGGTTTTTGAAATTTCCATGTTTGAAACCCAAAACCACTTCTCTTCATGCTTGACTTCATAAGACAGAGTTTAGGGGTTAGGGGTAGATACATGATTTGTATGGTTTGAATATGTCTAGACCTTGTTTATCAACTTTAATGCTTACTATATGACATAAGAACACTATGTGCTTTGGTTTTTCATTTTTCTGATTTTTTAAATTTTAATGCCCATTTGAATCTTGGTCAAATCCTAGGTTTGACCAAGATTTAAACAAGTTTAAAACATGAAAATGAAAAGGGAAGCATGTATCCTTCTTAGTCACTCTAAAATGAAGTTTTTGGGAGGTTTTTGAAATTTCCATGTTTGAAACCCAAAACCACTTCTCTTCATGCTTGACTTCATAAGACAGAGTTTAGGGGTTAGGGGGTAGATACATGATTTGTATGGTTTGAATATGTCTAGACCTTGTTTATCACCTTTAATGCTTACTATATGACATAAGAAGACTATGTGCTTTGGTTTTTCATTTTTCTGTTTTTTTTGAATTTTCTGCCCATTTGAATCTTGGTCAAATCCTAGGTTTGACCAATATTTAGACAAGTTTAACACGTGAAAACAAATAAGTAAGCCTGATAATCCCATTTGTTGACTCATTTAACTAGTTAATCCCATTTGTTGACTCTCTGTTGACCAGGTACTTGAGGTAAAATTGAGTATATTGCACTAGCCAGTATTAGTACTCAAGGGGAAAACTGAGCACACAAAAAATGCTAGTATAAGACTCGAGAGTATATCTAAATTTCCAGGGTTAGACTCGAGTACGCGTGTTGCGGTGCAGAAGTGGAAGACGTGCAATTGTTGACGGGTACTGACGCGAGTCGCGGTGCAGAAGTCGAAGACGTGCAATCGTGGACGCGTGTCGCGTTGCAGAAGCCCAAGACGTGCAGACGTTAAATGGTGGACGCGTAGGACGCGGGTCGCATTAACCACCCCTCGCCTTTATAGACGCCTCCTCGCACTATCTCTGTCACTCTCACTCGCTCATGCAACGCCGCCTCTCACGTCCCATCATCTTCTCCAAAGCAAAAACCCTCTCCCTCTCTGCAGGCGAGATGGACATGGAGAATGCGAATCCCATCGTCCATGACGCCGTCGGCTCCAAGCGCGACGCCTCCCTCTTCGACGTCGTCCCCTCAAAGGCCGTCGCCGCCGCCGGTGGCGGTCGTATCCCGCCGGGATGGGACCCCTATGAGCCGGTGCCGTACATCTCGCCTCCGAACCCCTACGACACCTGCATGGACGACCCATGGAACGAGGTAACTATGGTTTGCTCCCTTTTTTGTTCCCCATTCCTTTTTGAACCCTATTTTTGCTGGTTCCCTAGTAACTATTAGTGCCGATCTGTAGATGGATGAGTATTGGGTTAATATTTGCGCCGATTTTATTCCATTTTGCTTTGATCCCTTCTTGATTTCGTTTATGATTTGGAGTTCGGCCGTTCGGTTTATTTATGCAAGTAAAAATGGGATCTCAATCAGTTAATTTATGCAAGTAATCATGAGATCTCAATCAGTTACTTTATGCACGAATCAAAAGATATCAACCGTTTAATTTTGCAAATAATCTGGAATCTGTTCAAATTCAGATCTGGAATCTGTTTCTTTGCCTATGATGAATCGTTGGGCACAAATTTTTACAGGGTTGGTTCAGTGAACCATTGCTGTGTACAAATCTGTTGTGCATGAGCTTTGGTTCACTTACTCCATCCCTGTACATATAATCGTGTCCAACTCTAACAGAGGCTGGCTCTGTTTTTCCTTACTTTGTTATCATGCACGTTAGTCATCGTTGCAACTCATTCACTCATAGTTCCCGTTTGATATGGATCAGCTGTCTGGCAGCGACGTTGGCAGCGACGAAGAGGACCAGCACGTCAAGACTCGCCAGGTGCTGCGGAGGCTGCAGGTCGGCCAGTACGTCTCCTACTTCGCCAAGGGTGTCTACAGGTGCCCCTTCTGCACTTGGAGACTACGGCACTGACTTCAACTGCCTCCTCACGCATGCCGAGAACATCGGCAACACCTTCCCCAAGGTCGGCTCGACGGTGAACCCCTACTCCTTCCACTCCAAGCACAGGGCGCTCGGCATGCACCTCCGCAGCATCCAGCGGGTGGAGATCTCCGCCGGGCGCATGCCTCCGCTCAAGCCCAAGGCTCCCAAGGGGAGCAAGAAGTGGAAGCAGAGGAAGATGGGGTAGGCGGAGTCCTGGACGTGTGCTGCTGCTGCAAAGCAGCTTCTATTTTGTTGTTAGCTAGGGATCCCTTGTTGTTATGTTGTTAGTATGATGGTGTTGCGAAGAACCTCGAACCTGTTACTATGTTGGCTGCTGTGTATGCAGCTTATTATCTAGGGAGGGATCCCTATTAATCTATCCCTATTCTACTATATTTTGTTGGCCCTACTTTTGTTTCTCGATTTACTATGACTGTGAATTTGTCGTACATTACCCTGGAGATTTGCTTCTAGATTTAACTACATACATATGGACTAGAGGGAGTACTAGATTTGCTGCCATATTGGGCAAACAACGAGGGCCAAAAAAGGCACAAATAATTGAAGAAGACAGAAATGCAAGCTTCTCTAGATTTTATAGTAATTTGGTGAAAAAGACAGAGAGAAAGAGGGGGAAAAGGTGCTCTTAAAAATGCCAATTTGCGCCGAGAGAGACAGAACCCAGCTCCTGCTCACGTACAACCAAACGCGGTCTCGTCCTGTCCCACGCGGTCCCTTTCTACTAGCCCCACGCGACGCAGCCCCACACGTCAGCACGGAACGGTCAACTAAACGGGAATCCTCCCGTCTGAGCTCCTTCTGCGGGTTTCAAATAAGGGCTTGGGGAAAACTGAGGAAAAACATAAGGCTATCTACTTAGTATGTACCTTTTTGTAAAATAATTTCTTACATGTATTAGAAACTACCCCTCACTCATTCGCAAAAATAAAAAACTACCCCTCTCCTTTCTGGATGCACCCGGGACATTGTCATCCGGCCCTCTTCTGGACAAACCCCCTCGGGAAGGACAGTATATTTTGCACATTTCGCTACTAGAGTACTTCTAATTCCACCGCTTATTTTTCTAATCCGTTAAATCGTTAATTAGATGACCAACTGATGGAAGCTGCGATAGATTATTAGACCAACAAGTGGTGAATTGTGCAAAAGATAAGTCCGTGTTTTATGCAAAAGAGTGATATGGAGATCTGGTGGAATCTTGAATCCTCTTCAGTGGTAGGCATGCTTCACTTATTATAGCTGGAGTACATTGCGTCCCTGGTGCATTTCGTCAGTACCGATCAGCTATTTTTGCTTATCCCGGAAGAGAAGGTAGTAGCCTTTTCAGTGCTACGGAGTTGTCTGTTCACTGCTTGCTTTGTCTGCTCAAACGTCTCTCTTCTTGTCAGTCTCGCAGGTGAGACTCCCCTCCCCCCTCCTCCGCGCATCTGTCAAATATTCTGCCTCCTATTTAAAAGGACATTGCCACCGCTCGTGGGCCCCGCGCCTCCAGTGGGAATTGATGCTTCTCCATCGGAGTGTAGGACGAATGACAGAACAAGATTCGGGAGATAACTAATGTAGCAATACTGATATTCTATGGTCCAACATGCGAAGATGCCATTTACGGGATTGAACTTCGGTGACTTTGCCAGGCTGACTTTGCCATGACTTTGGGTGACTGACATGTGGACCACACTTGTTAGTGACTCAAAGACACTGAATTTGGGGACTCCTGAATGCTTCGTATATTTCTGACGGTTTCTGAATTATGTACAACTTTTGTAATATTGGTTAAACTAGTTTTGACCAGGGTTTGTGTAGGGTGGTTGAATTTTTTTGGTTGGTCTAAATGATGTAATCTTATTCCCTTTGGAAGTTCAGCATTAAACTCTACTAGTACAACCGTGGTGGTCTTGTGATGTAGTACTCTTTTGATGCATTTGTGATGTTGTAGTACTTTTTTTTGAACTGGTATAGTACTATCTAAGAAAAGTACTCCCTCCGATTCACATTCATTTTACACCAAGAAATATGGATCAGAGCGAGGGAGTAAATTAAACATGGCATCTCGTGCATGAAGCTTGACAGATCGATCATGTTGGCTAGAATAGCAATACAATGCTGCTCATTAGGCAAATGCATGCCATGTACGATAGTATACATCCAGTAAAGAAGTCTATACTGACATTCAAAAAAGACTACATTGGGGATGAGAGTCAATTGGGGCATCTACAATACAGAAAATCTTGCTCGTAGCTGATTTTGGCTAAGAGGGTTTTACTCAGATTACACGTGCCACTTTCCTTGTCTGCAAAACAAGTTCCAATAAAGGAAGAGGAAAGAAGAGGACATTGTGGGCGAGATTGAACACCTTTTTTATGTGTTAAGCTGAGGCCTCGTTTAGCTGAGGATTTCGACTTAGGCCTAACAGCTCAACACACCCACAAATAAATCTAATTGCGCGCACCACCGTCAGCAAAAATAACAAAATTAGCACGCAAGATTAAGAACAAAGTGAATTTAAGTAACTTGGTTAGCTTTTCAAGCAATATATTCAGAGAAAGAGCACACATGTTCGGCTCGAAATAATCGTAAGAGAAGAACAATAAATCTAAGGCACCCCACTTCATCGGCAGAAGGGGCGCGACAACACATGGATTCATACCGAGTCGACGCTGGCTCGTAGAAGGGCGACCGCGCCTCGAGGATGCCGACGACGTCTCCACCTCGGTCTCACATGTGACTGCTTCTCGGCGGGCGGTGCGCCGCGCCATGTAGAATATCTATCAAGAGAGGAGAGCCCGATGACGCTACCGACGCCTCAACCTTGATAGCACCGACCTGTTGCTCCACACCGAGATGCGCCACGTGCAGGATTTAGTGGATGCGACAATTTTAGAGATATGTCATGATCGTTGTAACAAATTTCAACGTGATCATGATTTGATCCTTGTCAACACCCGGGTTTTTAAGTCCGGATGCCCTATTACATCATACATCGCAATCCCAGGAAGATTGTTTTTGCGAGACATAATAGTAAGTCGTTCAGAGTCATCATTTATTACAACACATAAGGTCTTACAACAAGGGATCACATGATCCAATATTACACAAATAGATTGTTCAACATCACAAATAAGTAGCGGAAGCGTAGTAGTAGTGGACTATATATTCCACAGGCAACGCTTGACGTTAGAAGACGATCCTAGTTATCGTAGACGTCCTGCTGTCCGTCATCCTGATACTGTTGCTCCTCTTCAAAGTCTGGCATTTGAATAGCCAGGGCAAAGCCATGAGTACTTTTAAAGTACTCGCAAACTAATACTATGGTAAAACATATTAAGTGTAGTAAAGGGGTACTAAGCTCTAGGTTTATTTGCATAAAGCCAAGTTTTTATTTGATAAACATTTAGTAAACCCTATTAATTGCTAGACTAGCTCAAGTGGGAACATTAGTGTCATTCCCACAATTCATTTGGGGACCCAATCCATATTACCATTCACCATCATCATTTCAACATAAATTCCGATAAAGGAAGTAGTATGGCCTTTCCAACCGTCCATAACCGTGGACACGGCTATTCGAATAGGTTTAACACTCTGCAGAGGTTGTACTCTTGTGCCACAACTTTTGATTACATCCGTCGAGGATAACCCCGAATCATCGTAACTCAGTACGCGGATCATCAACCATAACCTTTCACTTATATGTCCTAGTATAGGCACCTCTCCCCATGAGCTTGGCCCCCCGGTGAGAACCAACTGTTAACCCGGGAACTGCACAGGGCTTGGGTCGTACATTCACCTCATATTCACATCATTTCTCATATACGGAGGCAGCCTCGGCGTAACCCCTATGATGCTTGTTTAGAGGGAACCCATACTAAAATACACAAGTTTCTAGTTAAGCCCTACCCATAATCAGGTATTGTGGGGGTACTTGTATAATTGGAAAGGTATCGCATTCAAACCCATATCAGGTTTATATCAAAAATCACTATCTTCTCTTGGTCATATTCACCTTCAAAGTCATTCCATGGAATGAACCATCATTCCAAGGTTTCAAATTCATATCAAAATCACTTGTTCCCATCTAGAGTAGTCAATTTTTAATTGATTAGCAATAGCAACTATATGAGGGGTGCTATCTAGCTTGGAGGGGTGTTAATCTAAACCAAGTATTGTTCTACTCTAGACCAAGTAAATCATAAATCAAAAAGTACTTTGAAATAAATAAGCCAAAGTAAAAATGAGTAAAAACATGGGATAGGTAATACATAAAAGTAAAAGGTGATGGTGCCTTTGCTCTTTTAGAGCTAAGCACTTGTGTTTAGCAAGGGTTAGCTTGCCTTGAGCTGAGTAGTGATCAAAGTTCTCTTCTTCTCCTTGGGAGTAGGCCTCCTCCTCTTGATACTCCTCGTTACTAGCGTCTATATACGAATACGAGGTATAAATACTAAACCAAGCTTACATACTATTCTAAAAACACTTAAAAGAATTCTCACACTAATCTTATCATCAATCACACATGGCATGGTGGGTTATTGTATGATTTCTTATTATTAAAATTAATTCCTCTTATTATATTTATTTCTTAACTTTGGTATGTAGCTCCTTAGAGAAATTTAGTTCCTCTTATTATCTTATATTAAGATTTAATCTCTTCATATAATAATCAGGTATGAAATATAGGTTGACCCAAGGTCAACATTTCATATCTATTATATGTGAGTATATAATTATTGAAGTACTATACTTCACATGGTTTTAATATTTATTAATTAAATGAATTAAAATCTCTAAGTAATAGTTATCAGAGGTTCATTAATCTAAGTCATTCCCTCTGGTTATATTACTTAGGATCAAGATTTAAATGAGAAGATATCTCTCATATTAATTATTAAATTTGAATTCAAGTTGTGAAAGCACTAGAATTGACTACATAGCTATTTTATTTCATCTAGTCCATGATCATGCAAATAACATATCTATATTATTGCATAATCAATTAGAGGACATCATTTGTGATTTATTAGAATTGGAATCAACTCAAAATTAATTATGGTTGAATTTTAAATTAAGTTTCAATTTGTAAAAGTCCCTGACTTGTTATTTTTAACATTTAAATTCTACTACGAATTTGGAGATGGGGCCAGTGGCATTAGTTAGATAATTTCATGGGCTTTCCAATGATATAAAGTTTGCTAAATTTGGTTTGGCAGATTTCAAACTATTCAATTTTTACTAAACCATCTGCAGCACAATTCAAAATAAGTTTAAACCTATATTTGAATCCTGGGCTTGGGCGGGAAACGTGGGCCGAAACGGTTTAATATTTGCTTCGCAGCCCAACAAGCAACTGGTGCGGGTGGGCTGCCCTGACGAGGTGGGGACCACCTGTCGGTGACTCTTACACGCGAAACGGTACGATAAAATGGGCCGTAGGATCGAGACGCGATCGACGGCCAGAGCTCGTCCCCGGCGGGATTCCGGCGAGCTCACGGCGTCGTAGGGGGTCGGAGGGCATACCAGGGCTCCCGCGGTGTTCTACTGGCGAGTCGACGTTGTCGAGGGTGCTGAGGAAGCTGGTAGCAGTGGCGAAGCTCGGGGTGGCGCCAATCGTCGACGGTGAGCTGCATCCCCGGCGGCTCCGATCTTGAAATTGGTCGCCTCCGGCAGAATCGAACGAGCTAGGTGGTGAGGATGATCAGTGGTGAGAGGGGAGTCGAGTGGTGTGAAGATAGCGTGCTGGGAGTATTTATAGTCGAGGGGTGCCGCGGGGTGCTGCAAGGGCGCGGCCATGGCGTGGCTCCGTTGATCGAAAGGGCAAGGCGAGGACGGAATCGTAGGCGTCGTCCTAGCGGTGCTCGAGAGCTAGCTGGCGCAGAGAGGGACGGAATCACTCGAGCTCTTGCAGTAATCATGGCGGTACCCGCGGTACGTCGCCGGCGAGTACGATGGTGACCAGGCTCTGCGCGCGCTTGAGCATGTCTAGTGGCTAGAGGGTGCGGAGTGGCTACTCGACGCGGCGGTAGGGATGCAGGAGGAGGACGATCGCGCTCGAGCGCGCGACGACTGGCGCGTCGGTGTGCGAGCGGCATGTCCTGGCAGGGTTTGGGCGTGGCGATTCTGGCCAATGCCAAGCGTTGGCAAGCCGGGGCTGGGTACCATTCGCGTCCTTGTGCTGCAGGGATGCTCGAGGACATGGAGAAAAAGTGAGAGGGAGGCCAGAGAGAGTTTTGGCCAAAGGTGGCCGGCATGGCCACGGCATGCATTGTTTTAGGGTTTTTCTCATCCTCCTCTCACTTTAATCGACCAGGGCAGGTACTAGGGTGAAGCAGGGGTTGTAAGAGAGTGTAATGATCAAAGTTAAAAGGGGTTTAGTGAAGAAACCAGTGGACAATAGTGTGTAACACATTTCTGAATTCATGTCTGCCAAGTGTTCGACACAATGCCCGCATGAACTTTTTATTTGAATTTTGAAATTCTTTTTGGTGCATCTCTTTTATATAATTAAAGTGAAGTATTGGTGGTGGTGGCACTTAATTTAGAGTTGTTTTGCAAAATGTCAAAAGTGACATAATCTTCACTTTGTTTCAGCATCCCTTCTTGTCACTTTTATTCTGGTCAACCTAGTCAACTCTAGCCATGGTGGTCAACATCAAAGTTACTCACCTTGACATGTTCTTGGATGACATGGTTTTGTTTGACCAAGTTTAGTTTAGGAATTGAGAAATACAGAGGGGTAAAGTGGTGAAGAAAATATTTTTGGTCCAAATGACCATTATCATATGTATGTAATATTTTTGATTTCCTTGTGTTTGATTCTTGATCCAATGATGCAATTGTGTTAGTTTATCATATTGAAGTATTTTAGAAGCAAGGGGGCAAGCAATTATGGCCTTGGTGAAGTATTTGCAATTTTGCATATTGTGTATGTAAGTGAAAAATGGGTTTTTCCCATTTTCTCTAATTCCCTTCAAATTAGGGTTTTGTGATCTTGGTTAGTGTTCATATAACAATAGCTAAGCATGCTAACACTCATCATGGCAATTGCACAAAAGAAATCACTCAAATGCACAAAACTATATGTGGCACTATATGCATAGAAAAAGTTTTTGTTTGTTGTAAATTTTGAATAATTGAAGCTCTCTCTTGATTTATTATTGTTGAAACTTGGGATGTTACAAACCCTTCCCCCTTACAAAAGATCTCGTCCCGAGATCTTAAAGAAAACTAGGTACTAAAGAGATTGGGGTACTCAGTCTTCATAAAGTCTTCTCTCTCCCAAGTGGCTTCTTCTTCGGTGTGATTACTCCATTGAATCTTCAGAAACTTGATACTCCTGGTACGAGTGGTTCTGAATGCTTCTTCCAGGATGCGAATAGGTACTTCGCGGTATGTCAGATCTGAGTTGATATCCACAGTTCGATGGTCGATGTTCTTGAAAACCTCGGTCTTCTCAGGTACCTCTAAGCATTTCCGGAGTAACGAGATGTGAAACACATTGTGCACCGTTGACATTTCTTCTGGTAACTCCAGTTGATAGGACACTTCTCCTCGGCGGCTCAGGACTTTGAAAGGTCCGACATAACGGGGTGCAAGCTTTCCTTTAAGCTGGAATCTCTGCATTCCTTTAAGGGGGGACACTTTGAGATATACGAAATCTCCGATCTCGAAGGTCATCTCTCGGCGTCTCTTGTCGGCGTAGCTCTTCTGTCTTGATTGTGCGGTCTTGAGGTACTCGCGGATCTTGTGAACCTTCTCTTCAGCTTCCCGGAGAATATCTGGTCCAAAGACTTGACTCTCTCCAACTTCCGACCAATTCAGAGGGGTACGGCACTTCCTTCCGTACAGGGCTTCAAAGGGGGCCATTTGTAAACTGGCTTGGTAGCTGTTGTTGTACGAGAATTCTGCGTACGGCAAGCAGTCTTCCCACTTGGATCCATATTCTAACACACATGCCCTCAGCATATCTTCCAATATCTGGTTGACTCGTTCAGTCTGTCCATCCGTCTGCGGGTGATAGGTTGTGCTGAAGTTCAGCCTAGTTCCGAGTCCTTCATGTACCTTCTGCCAAAATCTGGAGGTGAATTGGGATCCTCTATCGGATACTATTGACTTCGGGGTTCCGTGCAGGCTGACTATCCGTGAGATATACAACTCTGCAAGTCTTGGTCCTTGGTAGGTGGTTTTGACGGGGATGAAATGGGCAACCTTGGTCAGTCTGTCGACCACTACCCAGATAGAATCATTCCCTTTACTAGACTTGGGCAATCCGGTGATGAAGTCCATTCCTACCGAATCCCACTTCCATTCGGGAATCTGCAGGGGCTGTAGCAGTCCTGCGGGTCGTTGATGTTCTGCCTTGACTCTCTGACAGATGTCACATTTGGCGATGTAACTCCCGATTTCTCGCTTCATCCCATGCCACCAGAACTGTTCCTTCAAGTCCTGGTACATCTTGGTACCTCCGGGATGAATAGAATATAAGGTGTCATGGGCTTCCTTTAGAATCACTTGTTTCAACTCCGAATCTGACGGCACGCACAAGCGTCCGTTGTACCAAAGTACTCCTTCTTCATCTACGGTGAATCCTGGTGCCTTTCCTGCAGCTATTTGGCTTTTGACTCCGTCAATACTAGCATTTCCCTTCTGAGCTTCCTTGATCTGACTAATCAAGGTGGGTTGGAGTTCAATGCTGGCGAGAAAACCTTTACTAACTAGCTCCATCCTAAACTGTTCAAACTCTTGGTGAAGGCTAGGTTGCTCTTCGGCGATCATGGAGTTCAACTGACACGGCAGTCTACTCAAAGCATCTGCTACCACATTGGCCTTGCCTGGGTGATAGTGGATTTCCATATCATAATCCTTGATTAACTCTAACCATCTCCTTTGCCTCATGTTCAGCTCCTTCTGGGTGAAGATATACTTCAAGCTTTTGTGATCCGAATAGATCTCGCATCGATTACCCATGAGGTAATGACGCCATACTTTCAAGGCTAATACGACGGCTGCTAGCTCTAAGTCATGGGTCGGATAGTTCTGTTCATGCTGCTTCAGTTGCCTGGACAGATATGAGATCACTTTGCCTTCTTGCATCAACACACATCCAAGACCAATCTTGGAGGCATCACAATACACATCAAATGGTTTGGTGATGTCCGGCATGATCAGTATTGGGGCTGAAGTCAGTCTGCTCTTGAGCTGTTGGAAACTCTCTTCACACTTGTTCGTCCATTCGAACTTCTTGTCTTTCTTCAACAATTGGGTCATTGGTCTGGCTATGCTTGAGAATCCTTCAACGAATCGGCGGTAATATCCCGCCAATCCAAGAAAAGCACGGACCTCAGTCTGGGTGGTTGGGGCTTTCCATTCTGCAACGGTCTTTATCTTTGAGGGGTCAACGGCAATTCCTCCTGCTGACAAGATGTGTCCCAGGAATCCTACCTCTTTCAACCAAAACTCACACTTGCTGAACTTGGCGTACAGCTGGTGTTCCCGAAGAGTATCTAAGACCATTTCCAAGTGTTGCTCATGTTCTTCTTCGGTTTTGGAGTAGATAAGGATGTCGTCGATGAAGACAACGACGAACTTATCCAGGAAGTTCATGAAGATCTTATTCATGAGATTCATGAAATAAGCGGGGGCGTTGGTCAATCCAAATGACATGACATTGTACTCATACAATCCATATCTGGTGGTGAAGGCAGTTTTGGGGATGTCCGATGCACGGATCTTCAGCTGATGGTAACCTGTCCTAAGATCAATCTTAGAAAACACGGTGGCACCGGTCAACTGGTCAAACAAGTCCTCTATCTTGGGCAAAGGATACTTGTTCTTGATGGTGACATCATTGAGCTTGCGGTAATCCGTACATAAACGGATCGCACCATCCTTCTTGTCCACAAACAATACTGGTGATCTCCAGGGTGATGCACTTGGTCTAATCAAACCTTTGGCTAACATATCATCCAGTTGTTTCTTTAGTTCTACTAATTCTGCCGGGTTCATACTGTAAGCTCTCTGGGCTATAGGTCCTGTTCCGGGGATTAACTCGATGATGAACTCGATATCCCGATCCGGGGGCATACCGGGTAGGTCATCGGAAACACATCAGGGTATCTACAGACGACCCTGATTTGATCCAAGGTGGGTTTGGTTAAACTCTGGTTGCAGGTAAATTTTCTGGGCAGTTTTTCTGAGATGTGCTCTACTAACACTCCGGTGCTACTAGTCATGGTGATGGCCTTCTTGGCACAATCAATCAATCCATGATGTTTGGACATCCAGTCCATACCCAGTACTACTTCCAAACCTTTTGTTCCCAGAACAATCAGATTGGCATAAAAGTCTATTTCATGAATTCTGATAGGAACATCTTTGCAAATTTTTCTAGCTTTAGTGGTTGATCCAGGTATTTGCACTACCATGACATGCTTCAAACTGATGGGTTGAATCTTACTAGTGCATGCAAACTCTTCCGTAACAAATGAATGCGATGCTCCAGAATCAAACAGCACTCTTGCAGGTATTGAGTTAACAGAGAACATACCCAGCACGACATCTGGGGCTTCCTGAGCTTCTTCCGCACTCATGTGAAAGAGGCGGCCGCTACGGTTGTTCGGGTTGTTGGGGGCGAACTTCTTGTTGTTGGCGACACGGCGTTGCTGCTGAGCAGGGCCAGTGGTGTTGGCGGCCATCTTGGCGAGTCTCTGAGGACACTCTTTGGAGTAGTGCCCCACTACGCCACACTCATAGCAGTTGATGGTGGACTTGTCCTTGGGGGCGACAGGGATAGCATTGCTCCCAGTCCTCGGAGCAGTGTTGGTGTTGGGGTTGGCAGGGGCTCTTGTCGGAGCGCGGTTGAAGTTGTTGTTGTGGTGGACGAAGTTGTTGCTGTTGTGGTGGGGTCCTCCCGTCCTGGGGTTTCCTCCACTCCGATTCTGATAACCGGGGCGCGACATCTGTGCCGGTGGCCTGTTGTTCCTGGGGGTAAATCCTCCGCTTGAGCTGGGGCGAAACTTGGATGTGTTGCTGGGCCCACTCTGGTGCATCATGCGGCGCTTGCGGTTTTCATTGGCTTGGTTCAACTTGCCCTCCATCTGGATGGCGGAGTCAACAAGGGCTTCGAGGTCAGCAAAAGGTATGTTGACCAACACGGTCTGCATCTCATCGTGCAGTCCATTCAGGAACCTCTCCTTCCTCTTCTCGGTGGTATCAGTCTCATCCGGGGCGTACCTTGACAGGGTGAGGAACCTGTCGCGGTATTCTACCACGGTTAGACGGCCTTGCTTTAACTCGCGGAACTCATCCCGCATCTTCTTGATGAGACCCGGTGGCACATGATACTTACTAAACTTGAGCTTGAAATCTGCCCAAGGCATTATTTGCCCCGCATTTAATGCGCGAGCACTTGTCCACCAGGCACGTGCAGGTCCTGCCAGATAGTGGGTGGCAAACAGCACCTTGTCATCATCTTCCACTCCGGCAACCTCAAGATTGTTCTCCATTGTTTGGAGCCAATCATCAGCATCAAGGGGTTCCTCCGTCTTGCTAAACACCGGTGGGTTGGTGTTCTGAAAGTTCTTCAGCTTGGAGCCCGGGTGATCATGGTTCCCGTGGCCTTGGTTGTTCTGTGCCAGCTGTTGCAGAGCAGTGATATTGGCCTGCCTTTCAGCGCGTTCAGCCTCTCTGTCCTCCATCATGAGTTGCAGCATCTGCACCAGCGCATCCTGATTTGCGTTGCGATTTGGAGGTGCCATCTGAACAGAGATATGGATCATAGGATGAGAGGGAAATTTCTATGGCTCATTTTGGGGGTAAAATCACATTTATTTAAAACTTGATTCATAAGATGATAATATTACACACACAAACATAGTCATGAAGGTAGCACTTATTACAAGCTAACAATCCGGAGGGTTTGAAGAACCCTTTCACAATCTACGATACATGGGGCGGGTACAAAGGACCGAATACATCTCATACCACTACTACAAAATCGCTTACCGCCGGCGCACCAAAAACCCCTACCGCCGGCGTTTACGCATTCGCCGGCGACCACCTCGCCGGTGGTAATGTCGTATCGCCGGCGTTTTCCAAATCGCCGGTGGTATATGCTGTTATCCCCGGCGCTTTCCCCAAATCGCCGGCGGTAAGGACTTACCCCTGGCGGTTTGCCAATTCGCCGGGGGTAATCTGCTGCAGCGCTGGCGCTTTGATTTTCGCCAGGGGTACAGTTTCGGGGCGCCGGTGGTATTGATTACAGGATTAAAAAAATAAAACTCGAAATATATAGCAGAATACACCAGAATACACACAGAATACACACAGAATACACAGTATACACCAGCATACATAGAATACACAGAATACACAGAATACACAGTTATATAGAAAGTCCCAAATGTTCATAACATGCATGCATTAATAACACAAGTTTAGATAGTAGATAGTTCACCATATGGTTCAAACATCACGACTCGAAGTAGCACATGTTACAGAAATACATATAAGTCCAGTGTCGATGACCTAGCTAAACAACAATGACATAATAAACTAGAGAGGCGGTGGCGGCAAGCATCATCACGATGAAAGGGGTCCTCCACATCTCCCTCCTCTGTCCCGCTCGAAAGTTGGCGTATCGAGTTTCCGCCTCCTCCAAAGTGGTGTACCCCTTGTAGCTGTTGCCGCTGAAACGGTGGACCTGCCTCCTACAGTCTTCCCAGTCCTCGTAGACTCCAGGAACCCTGCCGTGGTAGACGACATAGTACGTCATCTATGCAAACACACAACAAAGAAATGTAAGTTGTTAGTACATCCATAGAGAGAGATATAACATATAGGTGTGCAAAAGAACAAACATAAAAAATACTTAAGTAATTTTATGACTAACATTTGCAAAGGACAAAAGTTTTTGAGTCAAGTCGGCTTCGGCGGGAAGGGAAGGATGCCCTCGAGCGTGTTGAATGTTCTCTCGTCACAACCATCTTCTAATCGGCCTTCTATCTCGAAATTAGAAAGTGCGGGGCCATAGTTGAACAAGCCACCATTCATGACGACATCCCTCCATAGTATTGTGCAAATGGTCCGCTGGATGGCACGGAACTCGGCTCTCACGTTTTCATCGGTGGTGTCCGACATGTTGACGAAATTCCCTTGAAGACCAGATGGCAACAAGAGATCGTTCTGAGACCTTACAACCGCCCTCATCTGTAGGATGGCAAACCATGCCTCCATCCCATTGTCATCCGCCGATTGCTTGAGGCAGGGGAACTTGGTTATGTGGTTGCACACATGGCAACCTTTAACTTTCTTCTCATGCCTGAGTTTGTCGACGCCAATCTCAGCTATGAAGCCGCTGAGGGCTTTATCAAGTGTAGACTTAACGTCGGTGAAGTCTTTCTCCTTATCAAGCCCGGAGTCGAGATAAGTGACATGGGAATGATACGGGTGAAAGAGGAGGAGGGTGCAGTACTTGAGTCTGCGCAAAATGGAAATAAACCATCATACTCAGCTATTAAGGAAATTCATGAAAGAATGTAATATAGGGTACTTTAGTAACCAAATACTTACTCGCGGAAATATGGTATGACAAAGCATTTTTTATCCTTGTTTAACACCAAGAAATCCTTGATATACTTCGCGAGAAACGCTTGTTCGTTCTGGGTGGTAGCTGGAGTCATGTAGAAGGGGTCCATGATAGCGATTTGCGCTGTGTTCTCCATGGCGATATCGTGCGCCATACTGAGCGATACGAGGCGGACCAAGTTTCGGTCTAGCTGTTGCATGTGCAAGAGCCTGAAGATGTCTTCGTACCGAATGAACATCAAGTCCGCAGGGTATGTGTTGACAAAGCCAAAGCCAGTGGGCACCTTGGCTATCACAATTGGGTACGAGGGATTTCTTTCTTTAAGAAGTAGCTTCTCCTTCATTAGAATAGTATCATGCACGTTCCTCATATCCGGCGTCAACTTGTCTACAACGTGTGCCGGCAGCATCGGCTGGCCTATGTGATGCAACTTCCTCCACGGGGTCGGCAACTTGTCATTAACCACTATCTTGCTTTTGGCAACATCTCCCGACTTCTTCCGCTTCCTGCCCTTCTTCTTACTGCAACTTGGAGTGGCGTTTTGTTTCATACCCTCCGTGGTCGCACCAAGGAGTGTCCTCGGGGTAAGCCCAACTCGGGGCGGAGCGGTGAAGGCGGTAGTGTCCTCCTGCTCGGGCGTTTCTTGTGAAAGGAACAACTTCTTCTTTAGGATATGACCGGCGGGTGGCTTGTAAGGAGAAACCGCGTCGGCGTCGAGCTCGGCGATGAACGTATCAATGGGAGCTTGATCGATGTCCAACGCCTTGTCGTGCTGACTCTCGTGCTGACTATCGGGCTGACTATCGGGCTCAAAATGATCATAAGCCGGTGGAGGACTGGCCCTGCCTTTGCCTGCCGTCAAAGCAGTCGTTGGAGCTGGGACCTTGGCTTGGCTCGGGGCATCCGTCGCATCCTGAGGAGTGACCATGCCATAGCTTGCCTCCGAACCTGAGGCGGCGGTGTTCAGCCGAATTAGGGCTTTCGGCCATAGAAGGATGTGATTCTTGAGGTCCCCGAGAGTGAGCGGGGTTTCCGTTTCCGGGGGTTGATAAGGAGGATGGAGGTCTTGGCATCCCGGTAACGACCGGTTCACGCGAACCCGGCTCACGCTATCATCCATCCTGACGCAGTGGAAAATCCGCTGTGTTGGCAGGATGACACTGCCGCTCGCTACAGCCTTCAACTTGTTGTCCACATTCAGTAGCAAGGTGCAAGGAGTCGCGTTCGCCTGTGAAAACATGTGTATGTCAGAGAGGGGCGACGACAAAGTAACTAATTTGTAGAGCTTGAGAGACTAAATTAATTACCGTGAGGGCGTCGAGCTCGGCTCGCGTTGAAGGACCGAGGCCAGGCGTGCAGGTGACTGAGGGGCTAGTACTGGGGCCCCCCAGGTCCGGCGAATCCTCTCTAGCGCCGACATTGCCGGCGGGTGGAGTCACCAAGTTGGGTGTGCATTGAGCGTGTCTAGTTGGAGGCCGGTTGTCCGAGTTGCTGGCGCCTAGGCTGATAACCGGCATCGGTCCCTTACCGCCGGCGTCGAAGTAATTCTTCATCGACAGCACAAGATCAGGGATGATTTCATTGACCCTGTTGGCCAGCGCGTCATCGACCCTGGTAGCAACCTCGGCACTGACGCGTTGCTGAACCTCGGCACTGACTCGTTGCTGAACCTCGGCACTGACGCGTTGCTCCATGGTTGTTTCCAAGTCGGCCACCTTTTTCAGAAGAGCCTCGTGCTCCCGGTCCTTCTGCGCCTGCCGCGACTCCCTAGTGCTTGAGGGCACGTCCAAGCCATAGTCGGCAAGCTTGCGACCTCCTCCGGCGCCGGGGACACGGTGGGGCTTGTCCAAAAGCGGCCGCGCCTTCACGGTGTTCAGACCCCTGATAAAAGGCGTGTCCCACGGGACTTTGCCAGTCGACGTCTGGGACGAGGAGCCAGCTGATTCGGCGGCTGCTTGTTCCGCCAACTGCCAGAAGTAACATGAACAATTTTAGAATGTAATGGACTTGGTGAGCAGTATCAAATTAATAAGCTGGTAAATTGCTTACCACTGCTTTCTCTAGTGCCATCACCTTCGCGTCGGCGACCAACTCAACTCCCACCACCACATCAGGTTTCGTGACACGTTTCCCAGCCAATTCTCGATGGTATCGGGACCTGAGATATGCCCTGAAGAGTGGGTCTTTGTACTTGGCAAAAGGGGGCTCGAGGCCAGCATTTATGTAGGCCTGGTCCTCCTTGTCCCATACCGGCTGCTTGCCTTCGAAGCCACGGCAACCGAGATTGTGGTGACCGATGTTCTTATCCGCCAGCTCCTTCCCCCAGGTCGATTGTCTTTTGGTGTACTCGAGCTCCTCGTTTTCCAAGAATTTATTATACTGCTCCAGCGTCATCCGCGGGAAGTGGCGCTGGATCTCTTCCCAAGTCTCATTGTCACCAAGCATCCCCCTCAGCATGGTTTTATAACCGCTGAGGTTCTTGGAGAACTTAGAGAGGGCTCGTCTGTTCACGATGTTATCCTTGGTATCCTCGTTCCTGTATTCCACAGGGAACTCATACCGTGCGTGCAGCCGCGCAAGGAGTTGGGCCTGCAGATGCTGCTTCTTCTTGGTTCGGAGTTTCGTCTCGTTGACGTCGACGACGTCCCGAAGGATTGCTCCCAGTTGGAGGCCGTACCCCTTCGCCACGTGCTTGGGCTCAGTAGGAATCCCGGTCTTGGCGTCCACCGCGGTGATTATGTCGCGAGTGGTGCCGACCCTGTTTGGGCGCCGCTGCTTCCGTTTCCTCTTGGCCTCGGTAGTAGTATCCGAGCTACCCCCGGCAACGCCACTGTCGGTGGTCTCGTCGGCAGCCCCCCTCTCATCCTCACCATCGTTGTCCATCTCAGCATCCTCCTCCTCCGAGGACTCGTCATCGCTGCCTGGAAGTTCCTCCAGCTGATCCGAGACCATGAGCCTGTAGTGCTCATCCAACTTCCGCTGAGAAGACCCGTCAACGTCTTCGTTGGGGTCTGCAGAAGACGACATCGCTAGCTAGAGAACAATAGCATCAAAAGTATAGTAAGTACTACTGTAAGTGTTTGAGCCAGAGTAAGTACTATTTGTTCATATGCAATGAAACTGAATGAACCATAATGAATGAGCTTATGCAAGTACCATCACAACATATGCAAACACACAACACACCAGCAAATCAAATCAAACCAAAAAAAAGAGGGGGTTTCTGCTGCCTCGCGGTCGCACTAGTTAGGTTTCTTTCCCGTGGTTGGGAGTTCTGTTTAGAATTTTATCTCATTCCCACAGCGGGGCGTTTGCTTGTTCGCCGTGGTGGCTGAACTCTCGTAGGATAGAGGCGTTCATTTTTGTGATCCCATCTTGGAAGTCGAGAACTTAGGGTCTGAGACTATCGGATGCTGATATGTCCATTACCAAAGTGCGCAAAAGGCACCACCTTTGTTCCTAATTTGATTAACATGCCTGACTTGCAAAGTTCTTAGCTTTATGTACTCAGTTCAAGTAGCACTGTAAAAAGATGAAGTATAACTGCAATAGAACATTAATTCATCATGCACATGATGACTGTAGCAATAAACAGTATTCTCATTTCCATCATAGACTCTTAACCAGAGCATTAGGACATGCATCACAAAGTAAATAACAAAATCCCCTCAGTAAATACTACATAGCAATAGTGCAAATCAGTTTATGCATCCAATAAATCCTCCGCTGCCAACACTCTAAATAACACTAAGACCTAGAGCACATGAGCACCAGAGACCTAGAGCACATGAGCACCAGATGTAATTGACCTATTTTTAATTTGACAAAACCAAAGAACCTAGCTATACTAAATTCATTAGTGCACTGCCAATCTAGAAGCAAGACAATGCCATGCGAAAATTCGGCATGACCTTTGCTAAAAATGGTCATGCCGGAGTGCCCGAAATTCGCCGGAACGGAAGTTAATCGACATTCCGGCGAAACATGGACACTCAATGTGTACCTGCAGAGAGATTTCACACAACTTTTCCAAACACATGCTCAGGTCTACCACCACCACATCAGGCTCAGGTCTACCACCATCAAAAGGAAATGACAGAGTAAAAAAAATGGCCTCTGACAGTACTTAGTGATTTCAACAGTCAAAATTTCAAAATGTAAGGTAGTTCCAGGGAACAAAGGCACTTAACAGCAAATGAGATGATTAACAGTATATATAAATAGTATACACCAATAATATCCTTTCCAGATTATCTCTAATTATCTCTTACCTAGTGTTGCCCTCGGTTCATTTAGCAGCCATTCTTACACTTCTATAACATGGTTTTACAACAATTTCAAATACTATTGTTCGGATCAGAGGCATATAGCAATTGTACATATCAAAACACGCTGCAAAATGCAGTACACTTTCTAGCTAATATGGTAAATACATGCCACTTTCTAGCTAATACTTTGACAGCTGTGCTGTTGCTCACAAAACATTAAGTGCAAAGTACTATTGTAGCACCATTGTTAGCCTGTGCATTTACTCACTACCAAACTGGTGACATTTTTACAAGTAATCCAAGAATGCAGAGTACACTGCAATCGCGCACAAGGGAATTTTGTACTAAAACATTCTCATGGTAATGAAACTTACTTAGCCAGAACGAGCTAGTAATGAAATAGGAGTATGTCACTATACCAGGCTATCAGCACATGATTGTTTCGTCATTTACACAGAAACGATAAAGGGGAAAAGGAAAAGGCATGGGCAGTTGCTCATGCAAAGATTCAGCAATCGAGCCTCATGCGGGAATCGAGTATACATAGCAAATGTTCAAATTTACCTTGAGCTAGGAGGCGGCCGGCTCGAGGGAGGGTCGACGAGGAGTCGGGGATGGGGGGCCGCTGCTGGTGGGTCGAGGATGGCGGCGACCTTCCCGCTGGTGGCCGACGAGGTCGGAGGAGGCGTCGGAGGTCGGGGGAGGCGGCGCGGTGAGGGGAGGAGAGGGGACGACGGCGGGAGGAGGGAGGCAGGGGAGAGGGGCGCATGCGGTGGAGGGATCGCGGCGGCAGGGGAACGCGGCGGCGGATCGAGCGGCAGGGGCAACGACGGTTGGGGATCGACGGCGCACGTGGTCGATTTGGCCGTGGGGAACGACGGCCAAACGCCTAAGTCCTGGAACGCGTACCCCCGGCGTTTTGCGAAACCGCCGGCGGTAAAGTTTGAGCCACTAACAGGTGGGCCCAAGTGCATTTACCACCGGCGAAATCGACCAATTCGCCGGGGATAACAGGTGACACCGTATTAATTCCGTAAACCCTGTTAGTTATACAAAACCGATTCGCTAGCGCAGTGGTTCCAGTCGCTTCTGCACAGCTGAAGCACCCAGGGTTCGAATCCCTGTGGGTGCAAAAAAGGCACCCTTTTTTTTCTTTTCTTAACACCTTTTTTTATTGTTTCTAGTTATTTAGATAAATTGTAAAGTCCTTTGGCAACATCCGATAAAATAAAGCAATGAAGGATAAATTGCGAGACATAAATTGATGATTTTAATTCTTGAATGACTTCAAAGTCCTTTCGAGGATATCCGATAAAAAACCAAGACATAAATTTAGGATACACTTGAGAAGGACAAATGGTTGTTCGAGAGATAATTATTATAAATACACAAATGACTTCAAAGTCCCTTCCGCTTGGTCCTTGTGACCCCACCGGTATCGTCGCGACTCCTTGTGTACGGAGGAACACTTGACCTAGGTAGCGTCGTCCTTCTTCTTCTTAGTGTGTAGGTTCTATCGTCTTCATCGGGTTCTTCCATCATTGGGTCTCCGACGAGGCCGTCGAAGTCTTGCTCGTCGGCAACTCCATCCATTCCGACGAGGGCCCTTTTTCCTCTCCTTACGACAACACGGCTGGGCCTTGACGGGTCAGTTATGAAGAAGCATTGCTCGACGTGCTTAGCCAATACCCAAGGCTCATTTTGCGCGGTGGGGTTCTTGGTCTTGGATTTGGGGGGCAGTCGCATGGTGGTGACATACGCATCTTCTTTTGTGACGTCCGTAGCCCATCTGACACGAAACATCGGTAGCTTCTCCCCGACGTAGTCGAGCTCCCAGATTTCCTCGATCCTTCCGTAGTACCTTTTCTTCTCTTCACCCATGTACGATTCCATCGTCACGCCCGAGTTCTGATAGTCGCTTTTTTTGTCTCTCTCCTCTGTGGAGAATGTGTAACCGTTGATGTCGTATTTCTGATAAGTCATGAGGTTGGCGGCGGGCCCATAAGACAAGGCCAATATCATTTTGTCTACGTCGCTTGCCATTGGTGGGGGATTGGCATCAATCTGGTCTTTGAACCAGCTCGCGAAAGAGGAGTTGTGCGCTCTAAATACCTCTTGTTCCGTCATCGGCTTGTCAGCCCTGCTCTTGATCATGTTTATGTGCTGATCCACCCAAGGCTCTACCTCGTTCATGTGCTGTAGTGCTACTAAGTGGGCCCTGTTAAAGTCTGTTCTCCTATCATCTTGATCGGCGTCGAGTTCCCTCCTGCCAGCGTTGTGGCCTACTCCCTCGAATCTGCCGAGGTGCTTGTTGGCGGGCAATCCAACCGGACGTGGGTCGTCCTCGTTTAAATAATTCTTGCAGAAAGAGATGCACTCCTCGGTGAGAAAGCCCTGGACGATGCTTCCATCCGGATGTGCCCTGTTACGAACGTATCCTTTGATGAAGCCGTTCATTCTTTCTAACGCCATCATGTTGTGAAGGAACGCGGGCCCGAGATCCTCGATATCGTCCACTATATGCACCAGCAGATGGACCATGATGTCAAAGAATGCGGGCGGGAAGTACATCTCCATCTCGCATAGGATGGTGACGATCTCTTCCTGCAGCCTCCCGAGTTTCTTGACGGTTATCGACTTTCGAGTGATGACGTCGAAGACGTTACACAGGTCAGTCAGCGTCGCACGAACGTGCGGTTCCATTATCCCTCGGATAGCAACCGGAAGTATCTGCGTCATCATGACATGACAGTCATGAGACTTCATCCCGCTGAAGATTTTTTTCGTCGGGTCCAGCCATCTGCGTATCAGCCCCGCGTAGCCTAGGGGAAATTTGACTTCTAGTAGGCACTTGAAGAATTGTTCGAGCTCATCGGGATTTAGAGTGAAGCAGGAGGGGCGAGGAGTTTCGCGCTGCTTGGCCACCCTTTTGCGTTTGCGACCATCCGTCTCCTCCTCCTCGGTTTCCTGGTCAACCTGGGCGAAATGAAGCTCTTTTCTGATATCAAGGGCCATCAGGTCGTGTCTTGCTTTCGACCCGTCTTTGGTCCTCTCCGGCATGTTGAGCACAGTGCCAAGCAAGCTCTCGCACACGTTCTTCGTGATATGCATGACATCAAGGCTATGAGGCGTACCGAGGATCTTCCAGTACGGCAAGTCCCAAAACACGGACCTCCTTTTCCATACCCCCAAGAGCGGCCCGGGTTCCTTTTTCTTTCTCTTGTCTCCTTTCTTCCGCTTCTGGATCTTTATCTTACCCGCCGGAGGGCAGTCTTTCCAGTTTTTCAACAGAGTATCTATCTCTTCGCCGCTTCTCCTAGGTGGAGGTCCCTCGACCTCATCCTTCCCATTGAACAGGTCTCCACGCTTCCTCCACGGGTCATTCTTGGGAAGCCACATTCGATGCCTCATGTAGACGGTTTTTGAAGACCCGGGATCCTTACCCAGCTGTAAAAACGGCGTCTTTTCCATGCATCTCACACATGCCTTGTGTCCGTGGCACACCTGGCACGCGATATATCCGTATCCAAGATAGTCCTGCACCGTCGTCAACAGTGCGGCTTTCATACGGAAAGTTTCTTGTCCGTAGGCGTCCCAAGTTTCTGTCCCTTCCTCCCACAGAGTGACTAGCTCCTCCTTCAATAGCTCCAGATACAGGTTGATATCGCTCCCTGGCTGCGTCGGCCCTTGGATTAGCATACTCATGTGTATGTACTTCTTCTTCAGGCATAGCCATGGAGGGAGGTTGTACATCCATACAAACACGGGCCAGGTGCTGTGCTTGCTGCTTTGGTTCCCAAACGGATTGAGTCCGTCGGTGCTCGCACCCAACCTGATGTTCCTTGGTTCTTTCCCGAATTCTTCGTAATACTCATCGTCTAATGTTTTCCACTGGCTTGCATCCGAAGGGTGTGTTAGCACTGGGTTTTCAACCCGTTCTACATCACGCATCACCGCCTCCTTTCTTTCCGCGTGCCAGCGCATGAGCTTTGCTTCCTTGGGGTCCACGAAGTACCGCTGCAGACGGGGCGTGAGCGGGAAGTACCACACAACTTTTCGAGGAGATTTTTTTGTCCCTCTCTTGTATCGAGATTCGCCACACTGTGGGCATGTATCGAGATTGGCATGCTCGTTCCGATATATTACGCAGTCACTGATGCATGCGTGGTATTTCTGGTGCGGTAAATCGAGAGGGCACACGATTTTCTTGGCCTCCTGTAGGCTACCGGCACACGTGTTATCTTTAGGAAAGTGGATCTTCAAGTATCCGAAGAGTTCGTCCACGCTTGTGTCCGTCCATTTGTGCTTTGCCTTCATCTCCATAATATCGAGAGCGTATCTCAGACGGCTCTCCTCCGTCCCACGAGCTGCATCGTACAACGGAGTTCTCGAGTCTACCTCGAGTTGATCTAGCTTAGCCTTCCGTCTACCAGCGATTTTGGGGTCGGTCGATGTGTTGCTGAGAAGAAGTTCTTGAACATGACGGTCCTGCACGGCCGCGGTTAGCGGGGTATTTCTACTCATGTCCTCGTCGGCCGCATGCTCTTCCCGGCCTTCTTGATCACCATCAACGTGTGCGCCATCCTCTTCAACCTCGTCTCCATTGTCGTGTGGGGCATCCTCTCCATCACCTTCGTTATCATCATCTCCACCATCATCATCTCCATCACCATCGATATCATCATCTCCATCATCACTCATCCACTGAGTATGCCCCTCCATGAAACTATACCTGAGCAGGTGTTGATTCACTATGCCTGACAAGGGGTCAAACAACGATCCTAGCTTGCATCTTCGACAAGGACACATTATATCCTTTCGCTTTTTTAGATACATGTCGGCCGTCGCGCGTTCCACGTATCTATCCACGACGCTTTCCCTCATCTCGATGACCATCGCCGCCTACAAGACAAGATAATTGATTACACCGCCGTCTCGGTTTTCACGGAAAAAATTCGGCATGACCTTTGCTAAATATTGTCATGCTGGAGTTCCAAAATTCGCCGGAACGGAAGTTAATCAACATTCCGGCAAAACATTGGCAACTCAATGTTCCTACACGCGTAAACAAATGCAAAACAATGCATTTACATATATGGAACCGCGCCTTTTGCAATTTTACTAGTGACATAACCGCGACTTTTCAACAACTCATGAACATTCCACTAATTAGTTATATACCTATTAGTTGACACGACGTCCAAAAGCACCGGAGAGAGGCCACACGTCGACTTTATGCTCGAGAGATCTAGAGATCTAAGAAATGGAGAGATCTAGCTAGATCTAGTGGAAAAGGTGGTGGGAGGAGATAGATCTAGATCTAGATTATGCAAATCATGCTAGAGGGGCTAGGTAGTCCATGATTTGCTCAAATACATCATATTTTATTGGTTAAAATAGCTAAAATGGGTGGGGGAATGAGCTAACTAGTGCTTGGGTTGATTTGCCATAGCATATGAATGTGTGAGGGTGGTGGTAGGTGGCTGGTCGAGTTATGGCATATCCCAGGTTACCGCCGGCGCCTACATGTGCGTTTGCCAGCGGTAGGGCTTATTACCGCCGGCACATACGTCCCACAAACGCCGGCGGTAAGTGCAGGATGGGTGGCCCACCCAGCCACTCGTTACCCCCGGCATTTCCGTTTTCGGGTTCGCCGGCGGTACAGCCCGCTACCCCCGGCGGTTTGGCGCAAAACGCCGGCGGTAAGTGCTGTCTGGGTGGCCCGGCCCAGCCCCTCGTTACCCCCGGCATTTTCCATTCCGTGTTCGCCGGCGGTAAAGCCCGCACCCCCGGCGCCTTCCGTTCAACTCGCCGGCGGTAGGGTTAGGCCACCCTGGAAGGTCTTACCGCCGGCATTTTCAAAACGTACTCGCCGGCGGTAAGGAGTGCTGCTATAAGCCTTTTCTCATACTACGCGGTGCTCAGAGAGGGATGGAAGCTATCCATCGATGCGGAGCGGGAAGGTGGTGTCCATCCCGGCAGGCAGGTGCTGGTAGAAGTCCTCGTCTCCTTCTTCCTCCGGCTCGTAGTCGTTGTCGTTGCTGACGTAGGAGTAGCCATCCCCTTGGATGTCTTCCCCCTCGCCTTCTCCTTCCAGGATCTGGAGCTGCTCCGCCTGAGTGGAGATGGTCTCCTTCAGGACGGAGATCTTGGTCTTGAGGCGGTGGATGGTGGAGTCCCTCTTCGCAACCAGCTGGCGAAGAGTCCTGCGCTCCTTTGCGATGACCTTGATGGTCTCCGCATACTGGTTCAGCTGCTGCTGAGTGTGGTTGGCGGTGGCGCGGGAGTTATCCAGCGCAGACCGAGTCTCGAACAGCATGTAGTCGAGGTGATCCACATGGTGCCTCAGCACGGGGTGGTATGGCAGGCTGAGGGGCAGCCCAACAGAGGAGTGCCTTGCGAAGTGCGCAAAGCGTTCCCCTTCAATAGCCACCGAGTTTTGCCCGCACAGACGAGCGAGAGCCTCCTGGAGTGCACGGGCGAGTCCATCCACCCAGGTGTTGTCTCGGAGAGAGAACTGAATCTGGCGGAACATGGGTGACTCCGGCTTCCCAGGAAGGTTAGCCATGATGAGCCACTGGAGCTGGCCGTTGGCTTGGTCCGCGACCTGGCCTCCGTAAAACACGGGAGGCGAGCGTCCGAGGAACTCGGTGAGAGCAAACAGATCCCTTTCAAAGATCAGATCCCCACCGTTCGCCAAGTCGTACACTTGGGTTTGGATGAAGGGCTCCGTCGGGATGATGGGCTCCATCTGTAGAGGGAGTGATAAGCAAGTTAATAAGTGTAAGTGTTCAAAATTTTAAGTAATAATCACATGAAATGGATTATTTTGAAAAAGAATTCCAAGGTAAGGGTATGATTGTATTTTCATAACTATTTTATTAAAGCTAAGTTTGTTGGACGTCCATTCTAACTAGGGTTTCCTAAGGTCAAACAATGGCTCTGATACCAACTTGTCAACACCCGGGTTTTTAAGTCCGGATGCCCTATTACATCATACATCGCAATCCCAGGAAGATTGTTTTTGCGAGACATAATAGTAAGTCGTTCAGAGTCATCATTTATTACAACACATAAGGTCTTACAACAAGGGATCACATGATCCAATATTACACAAATAGATTGTTCAACATCACAAATAAGTAGCGGAAGCGTAGTAGTAGTGGACTATATATTCCACAGGCAACGCTTGACGTTAGAAGACGATCCTAGTTATCATAGACGTCCTGCTGTCCGTCATCCTGATACTGTTGCTCCTCTTCAAAGTCTGGCATTTGAATAGCCAGGGCAAAGCCATGAGTACTTTTAAAGTACTCGCAAACTAATACTATGGTAAACATATTAAGTGTAGTAAAGGGGTACTAAGCTCTAGGTTTATTTGCATAAAGCCAAGTTTTTATTTGATAAACATTTAGTAAACCCTATTAATTGCTAGACTAGCTCAAGTGGGAACATTAGTGTCATTCCCACAATTCATTTGGGGATCCAAGTCAAATTACCATTCACCATCATCATTTCAACATAAATTCCGATAAAGGAAGTAGTATGGCCTTTCCAACCGTCCATAACCGTGGACACGGCTATTCGAATAGGTTTAACACTCTGCAGAGGTTGTACTCTTGTGCCACAACTTTTGATTACATCTGTCAGGATAGCCCCGAATCATCGTAACTCAGTACGCGGATCATCAACCATAACCTTTCACTTATATGTCCTAGTATAGGCACCTCTCCCCATGAGCTTGGCCCCCCGGTGAGAACCAACTGTTAACCCGGGAACTGCACAGGGCTTGGGTCGTACATTCACCTCATATTCACATCATTTCTCATATACGGAGGCAGCCTCGGCGTAACCCCTATGATGCTTGTTTAGAGGGAACCCATACTAAAATACACAAGTTTCTAGTTAAGCCCTACCCATAATCAGGTATTGTGGGGGTACTTGTATAATTGGAAAGGTATCGCATTCAAACCCATATCAGGTTTATATCAAAAATCACTATCTTCTCTTGGTCATATTCACCTTCAAAGTCATTCCATGGAATGAACCTTCATTCCAAGGTTTCAAATTCATATCAAAATCACTTGTTCCCATCTAGAGTAGTCAATTTTAACTTGATTAGCAATAGCAACTAGATGAGGGGTGCTATCTAGCTTGGAGGGGTGTTAATCTAAACCAAGTATTGTTCTACTCTAGACCAAGTAAATCATAAATCAAAAAGTACTTTGAAATAAATAAGCCAAAGTAAAAATGAGTAAAAACATGGGATAGGTAATACATAAAAGTAAAAGGTGATGGTGCCTTTGCTCTTTTAGAGCTAAGCACTTGTGTTTAGCAAGGGTTAGCTTGCCTTGAGCTGAGTAGTGATCAAAGTTCTCTTCTTCTCCTTGGGAGTAGGCCTCCTCCTCTTGATACTCCTCGTTACTAGCGTCTATATACGAATACGAGGTATAAATACTAAACCAAGCTTACATACTATTCTAAAAACACTTAAAAGAATTCTCACACTAATCTTATCATCAATCACACATGGCATGGTGGGTTATTGTATGATTTCTTATTATTAAAATTAATTCCTCTTATTATATTTATTTCTTAACTTTGGTATGTAGCTCCTTAGAGAAATTTGGTCTCCTCTTATTATCTTATATTAAGATTTAATCTCTTCATATAATAATCAGGTATGAAATATAGGTTGACCCAAGGTCAACATTTCATATCTATTATATGTGAGTATAAAATTATTGAAGTACTATACTTCACAGGGTTTTAATATTTATTAATTAAATGAATTAAAATCTCTAAGTAATAGTTATCAGAGGTTCATTAATCTAAGTCATTCCCTCTGGTTATATTACTTAGGATCAAGATTTAAATGAGAAGATATCTCTCATATTAATTATTAAATTTGAATTCAAGTTGTGAAAGCACTAGAATTGACTACATAGCTATTTTATTTCATCTAGTCCATGATCATGCAAATAACATATCTATATTATTGCATAATCAATTAGAGGACATCATTTGTGATTTATTAGAATTGGAATCAACTCAAAATTAATTATGGTTGAATTTTAAATTAAGTTTCAATTTGTAAAAGTCCCTGACTTGTTATTTTTAACATTTAAATTCTACTACGAATTTGGAGATGGGGCCAGTGGCATTAGTTAGATAATTTCATGGGCTTTCCAATGATATAAAGTTTGCTAAATTTGGTTTGGCAGATTTCAAACTATTCAATTTTTACTAAACCATCTGCAGCACAATTCAAAATAAGTTTAAACCTATATTTGAATCCTGGGCTTGGGCGGGAAACGTTACTGGGCCGAAACGGTTTAATATTTGCTTCGCAGCCCAACAAGCAACTGGTGCGGGTGGGCTGCCCTGACGAGGTGGGGACCACCTGTCGGTGACTCTTTACACGCGAAACGGTACGATAAAAATGGGCCGTAGGATCTGAGACGCGATCGACGGCTTGTGAGCGTCGTCGTCCCCGGCGGGATTCCGGCGAGCTCACGGCGTCAGTAGGGGGTCGGAGGGCATACCAGGGCTCCCGCGGTGTTCTACTGGTGGCGAGTCGACGTTGTCGAGGGTGAGGAAGCTGGTAGCAGTGGCGAAGCTCGGGGTGGCGCCAATCGTCGACGGTGAGCTGCGTCCCCCGGCGGCTCCGATCTTGAAATTGGGTCGCCTCCGGCAGTAATCGAACGAGCTAAGGTGGTGAGGATGATCAGTGGTGAGAGGGGAGTCGAGTGGTGTGAAGATAGCGTGCTGGGAGTGCCTCTATTTATAGTGTCGAGGGGTGCCGCGGGGTGCTGCAAGGGCGCGGCCATGGCGTGGCTTCTCCGTTGATCGAAAGGGCAAGGTGAGGACGGAATCGTGTAGGCGTCGTCCTAGCGGTGCTTGAGAGCTAGCTGGCGCAGAGAGGGGACGGCGGAATCACTCGAGCTCTTGCAGTAATCATGGCGGTACCCGCGGTACGTCGCCGGCGAGTACGATGGTGACCAGGCCTCTGCGCGCGCTTGAGCATGTCTAGTGGCTAGAGGGTGCGGAGTGGCTACTCGACGCGGCGGTAGGGATGCAGGAGGAGGACGATCGCGCTCGAGCGCGCGACGTACTGGCGCGTCCAGTGCCAGCGCGCGGGTCGGCGCCTGGCAGGGTTTGGGCGTGGCGATTCTGGCCAATGCCAAGCGTTGGCAAGCCGGGGCTGGGTACCATTCGCGTCCTTGTGCTGCAGGGATGCTCGAGGACATGGAGAAAAAGTGAGAGGGAGGCCAGAGAGAGTTTTGGCCAAAGGTGGCCGGCATGGCCACGGCATGCATTGTTTTAGGGTTTTTCTCATCCTCCTCTCACTTTAATCGACCAGGGCAGGTACTAGGGTGAAGCAGGGGTTGTAAGAGAGGGTAATGATCAAAGTTAAAAGGGGTTTAGTGAAGAAACCAGTGGACAATAGTGTGTAACACATTTCTGAATTCATGTCTGCCAAGTGTTCGACACAATGCCCGCATGAACTTTTTATTTGAATTTTGAAATTCTTTTTGGTGCATCTCTTTTATATAATTAAAGTGAAGTATTGGTGGTGGTGGCACTTAATTTAGAGTTGTTTTGCAAAATGTCAAAAGTGACATAATCTTCACTTTGTTTCAGCATCCCTTCTTGTCACTTTTATTCTGGTCAACCTAGTCAACTCTAGCCATGGTGGTCAACATCAAAGTTACTCACCTTGACATGTTCTTGGATGACATGGTTTTGTTTGACCAAGTTTAGTTTAGGAATTGAGAAATACAGAGGGGTAAAGTGGTGAAGAAAATATTTTTGGTCCAAATGACCATTATCATATGTATGTAATATTTTTGATTTCCTTGTATTTGATTCTTGATCCAATGATGCAATTGTGTTAGTTTATCATATTGAAGTATTTTAGAAGCAAGGGGGCAAGCAATTATGGCCTTGGTGAAGTATTTGCAATTTTGCATATTGTGTATGTAAGTGAAAAATGGGTTTTTCCCATTTTCTCTAATTCCCTTCAAATTAGGGTTTTGTGATCTTGGTTAGTGTTCATATAACAATAGCTAAGCATGCTAACACTCATCATGGCAATTGCACAAAAGAAATCACTCAAATGCACAAAACTATATGTGGCACTATATGCATAGAAAAAGTTTTTGTTTGTTGTAAATTTTGAATAATTGAAGCTCTCTCTTGATTTATTATTGTTGAAACTTGGGATGTTACAATCCTGCACTCGTCCTTGAACATAAGTACTAGTACAGTCTCACAATTTTTTTATCATTATACTTTGCGAGATTTAGCGGAAGCGCCAAATTCAAAGATAGATCATGATCATGGTAACACAATTTTCAATGTAATGATGATTTGATGTTGCACTCGACCTTGAACATAAGTACTAGTACGGTCTCACAAATTTGTATCATTATACTTTGCAAGTTTTAGCGGATGCGCCCATTTTCAGAGGTAGATCATGATCATGGTAACAAATTTTCAATGTGATGATGATTTGATGTTGCACTCGACCTTGAACAGAAGTACTACTACTGTCTCACAATTTCTTTATCATTATACTTTGCAAGATTTAGCGGATGCGCCAAATTTAGAGATAGATCATGATCATGGTAACAAATTTTCAACGTGATGATGATTTGATGTTGCACTCGGGCTTGAACAGAAGTACTAGTACGGTCTCTCAATTTTTATCATTATACTTTGCAAGATTTGGCGGATGAGCCAATTTTAGAGATAGATCATGATCATGGTAACAAATTTCAACGTGATGATGATTTGATGTTGCACTCGAACTTGAACAGAAGTACTAGTATGGTCTCACAATTTTTATTATCATTATACTTTGAAAGATATAGCGGATGCGCCAATTTCAGAGATAGATCATGATCATGGTAACAAATTTTCAACGTGATGATGATTTGATGTTACACTCCGCCTAGAAGAGAAGTACTAGTACGGTCTCACAATTTTTTTATCATTATACTTTGCAAGATCTAGCGGATACGCTAATTGCAGAGATAGATCATGATCATGGTAGTGACCGATATTCAAGGTGATGATGATTTGATTTTGCACTCGGCCTTGAACAGAGATACTAGTACGGTCTCACAATTTTTTATCATTATACTTGGACCTTAGCCAAATTCAAAATCTCATAGCGGCAAAACTTCCCGCCCACAAAATACAAAAAAATCACACGCTTTCAAATTCCCATTCTACCCCTGTGGAGATGACAGCAAAGTCGGTTGGTGGGGGGGTCTGGCCGTCATTTTTTGGATCACCACCTCCCTAGCCCCGGAAACCCTCCCAAAAAAATTCATTTCCCTCAGTCTCTCATCTGAGACCACCCACCGGAACTTCTCAAGTCCCTCTCTCTACCACCTCCACAACCACCGCACCGGAACATCCCCGCCGGACTTCCCTGGCCTACCCGAGGCCTCACGATCCTCGTCATCCGGCTGCCTGCCGGAGCCGCTTCATCGACGCCGTCATCAACCGGACCGGATCATCCCCGCCGAACCTCGAAACCATATGCTCATCCAGCAGTCTACCGCAGTCGCTTCAGCTGCGGTATCGTCCACCGCATCGGATCTTGCTCACCGACACCGATGTGCATGAACCGAATCTGCTTCACCGGCGCCGTGCATGATCTAAACTCTTCTACTGTCGCTTTTCTATTGCTTGCCTGCAAGTTCTTGTTTAATCTTGGGGGAACCTGTTTGTGCTAACGACGCGCCGTTACGTCTTTGCAGATGAGATGAGTAACCATGAAGTTAATGGCCGTCTCTCCAACCCCAAGGAGCACATGTAGCGTACTTCATCACCGGATCTATCAACCCCAGGAAGATGCTGTGACTCCCACAGAGTGCTTCTCCTAATGTAAGTCCCTTGTTTTAGCGCCATGTTCTGGGTTCAGATGCTTGTTTGTCTGAAGCTCTTTTAGTTCATTCCTAGCTATGACCGTAACACCTTGCTATTTTCTAGTTCATTGCTAACTTTAAGCGATTGAACATTTTGGTTTGCATTCCCTGCTCTGTAGATGTAGCCATCATAACTTCTATCTTGCTCAGTCGTTGTTACAAAAATTATAGGTATTATAGTAACTTCCTGCTATTATTTAGTTCATGGCCAATTTTAAGTAATTGCACATGTTGGTTCGCATTCCCTCCTCTATAGCTTTTGGCATCGTAACTTATATATTTGGTTTACATTCCCTGCTCTGTAGATCTAGCCATCATAACTTTATCTTGCTCAGTCGTTGTTACAAAAATTATGGCCTGCTACTATGTTGTTTGTGCCAATTTTTTACTCCATGAACATGTTGGCTTGCATTCCCTGTACTACAGGTGATGCCATTGTTTTGTATCTAGTTCATTGTAAGCTAACAAAGTAAGGACTTAGTTTGGCATGCTATCACTCTGCTATCTAGCCTGTAGTACAAATAAACTTGTCATACTACTAGATAATAATTTTGCGTGCCATCTTGTTCTTCAAAAGCTGCATTATTGACTTGTTTCTCTGACTTGGCATGACGCTCACATATGGAAAGCTGAACATATTGGTTTGCATTCCCTCTTATACAAGTTCACAGGTGATCCCACTATATTCTGTATCTGGTCCATCCTAAGCTCCAGCATTAACTATCCTCTATGTGTTGCTCATTACAAGTTTATATCCCGAAACATCTTGATTTGCATCCCCTTCACTATAAGTTCAGGAGTATTATTTAGTTCACGGCCAAAATGAAGTAATTGCACTTGGCACATGTTGGTTCACATTCCCTCCTCTTTAGCTTTTGCCATCGTAACTTCTATTTTTGGTTTACATTCCCTGCTCTGTAGATGTAGCCATCATAACTTCATCTTGCTCAGTCGTTGTTACAAAATTTATAGCCTGCTACTATGTTGTTCATGCCAATTTTGTACTCCCTGAACATGTTGGTTTGCATGGGACTCGACAGTAGTAAGTCTGCTGTTTCATTCTAACATGCTCTGTTATATTGGCTGTTGGTATGCGGCATGCACTCTTTGTTTGCTTATTGTGCGCATTACAATGATCTTGTTATAACGACGAAATGATGAGTTCCAAATTCTTTGGCAAACAATATTGCAGTGTCTTTGCGTTTCCATTGTTGCTGTCTTAACTTGTAATGTCTTTGTTTCAGATATAGGTGCTGCATGGACAACTTAAAAGATTGTCGGATCGCTTCATTGTATTGCTAGGTTTAATTACCATTCAATTTCTCTGGGTTCTGTAATATTTTTTCAATGCCTTGCAGCTGATGTAATATTTAGTTAGTTTTTATAGTTCTTTCGCGCATTTTTTCTTTGGTGCTTGTGGTAAGTGAGGCTATCCGACAGAAATCAATGCTGCGTAAATATTCTCAGTATCTAAATCATGAATTCCCATCCCTTAAACGGCCCAATTAAGCGAAATCACATATGTGCCGGCCCGCAAAATCCTAAAGCGCCTATTACGCCGGCATATAAACAGCAACTAAACGGTCTGGCCCACTTGATTTAGGGTGGACCCCACAATCTAATTGGGCCGGCCCACTTGCTTTAAGGTGGACCCCACCCACTCGGGCCGGCCCACTAACTATTGGGCCAGCCCAATTGCTTTTGTGGTGGACCCCACATACTAAATGGGCGGCCCTTTAAGACGAAAGTGGGACCCACCGTGTTTTGGCCCGGCCCACTATCTGGGGCCGGCCCACTTGCTATATGGTGGACCCACATACTAAACGGGCCGGCCCTTTAAGAGGAAAGTGGGACCCACCTCTTTTTTGGCCCGGCCCACTATCTTGTTGGGCCGGCCCACTTGCTAGATGGTGGACCCCACATACTAAATGGGCTGGTCCTTTAACAGGAAAGGGGGACCCACCTGTGTTTTGGCTCGGCCCACTTAGTAGATGGTGGACCCCACATACTAAATGGGCCGGCCCTTTAACAGAAAGTGGGACCCTGTGTTTTTGGCCGGCCACTATCTTGTTGGGCCAGCCCGTTTGATCTATTGTGGACCCCACGTACGAAATGGGCCGGCCCTTTAACAGAAAGTGGGACCCACCTGTGTTTTTGGCCCGGCCCACTTTCTTGTTGGGCCAGCCTGTTTGATCTATTGTGGACCCAACGTACTGAATGGGCCAGCCCGATAGCAGGAAAGTGGGACCCACATGCTAATTGGGCCGGCCCTTCTTTCATTGTTTTAGGTGGACCACGATACGTCGCAAACGTATCTATAATTTCTTATGTTCCATGCTACTTTTATTACAATACTTGAGTGTTTTACACATACTTTACAACGTTATTTTACATTTTCCGGCACTAACCTATTAACAAGATGCCGAAGTGCCAGTTCCTGTTTTTCTGCTGTTTTTGGTTTCAGAAATCCTAGTAAGGAAATATTCTCGGAATTGGACGAAATCAACGCCCAGGGTCCTATTTTTGCACGAAGCTTCTAGAAGTCCGAAGAGGAGACGAAGTGGGGCCACGAGGTGGCCACACACGGCGCGGCCCGGGCCCTGGCCGCGCCGGCTGTGGTGTGGGCCTCGTGCCGCCTTTGACCTACCCTTTCGCCTACTTAAAGCCTCCGTCGCGAAACCCCCTGCAGAGCCACGATACGGAAAACATTGCGAGAGGCCGCCGCCGCAATCCCATCTCGGGGGATTCGGAGATCGCCTCCGGCACCTGCGGAGAGGGGAATCATCACCGGAGGGGCTCTACATCATCATGCCCACCTCCGGATTGATGCGTGAGTAGTTCATCCTTGGACTATGGGTCCATAGCAGTAGCTAGATGGTTGTCTTCTCCGCTTGTGCTTTCATTGTTATAGATCTTGTGAGCTGCCTAACATGATCAAGATCATCTATTTGTAATGCTACATGTTGTGTTTGGTGAGATCCGATGAATAGAGAATACTATGTTAAGTTGATTATCAATCTATCATATATGTGTTGTTTATGTTCTTGCATGCTCTCCGTTGCTAGTAGAGGCTCTGGCCAAGTTGATACTTGTAACTCCAAGAGGGGGTGCTCGATAGTGGGTTCATGCCTCCATTAAATCTGGGACAGTGACAGAAAGTTCTAAGGTTGTGGATGTGCTGTTGCTACTAGGGATAAATCATTGATGCTTTGTCTAAGGATATTTGTGTTGATTACATTACGCACCATACTTAATGCAATTATCTGTTGTTCGCAACTTAATACTGGAAGGGGTTCGGATGATAACCTGAAGGTGGATTATTTAGGCATAGATGCATGCTGGATAGCGGTCTATGTACTTTGTCGTAATGCCCTGATTAAATCACATAGTAATCATCGTTGATATGTATTGAATCTTTATTTGTCAATTGCTCACCTGTAATTTGTTCACCCAGCATGCTAGTTATCTTATTGGAGAGACACCACTAGTGAACTGTGGACCCCGGTCCATTCTTTTACATCTGAATACATTCTACTGCTTTTACTGTTCATTGCAAACAAACACCATCTTCCACTCGAGACGCTTAATCCTTTGTTTCCAGCAAGCCGGTGAGATTGACAACCTCACTGTTACGTTGGGGCAAAGTACTTAGATGGTGTTGTGCAGGTTCCACGTTGGCGCCGGTTTCACTGGTGTTGCGCCACACTACATTCCTCCACCAACTACCTTCACGTGCTTCTTGGCTCCTACTGGTTCGATAACCTTGGTTTCTTTCTGAGGAAAACTTGCCGCTGTGCGCATCATACCTTCCTCTTGGGGTTCCCAACGGACGTGTACATCTACGCGCATCAGACCCCACTAGTTAAATGGGCCGGCCCGATAACAGGAAAGTGGGTCCCACATGTCTTGTGGGCCAGCCCTTTTGCCTGTTGACCGGTCAAACGAGTGCATTCGGTCCGGCCCACATTCTTAGTGGGACGGCCCATTAAAGTTTTGACCAGTCAACCTTAGAGGTTAGGCCCGGCCCACGTAACTAATGGACCAGCCCAGCTATATAGTTGACCGGTCAAACTAAGTCAGCTGGCCCGGCCCGCAAACTTAATGGGCCAGCCCGCTTAAGACGTGGCAGGCCTCGTGTGGGCCTACCATCTACCACGGGTTTCAGCCGGTTAACGCCGTTAACTTGTTAACGTCGTCGCCACGTGTCGTTTGCATGACGTCAGCAGTCAACGGGCTCCGGAAACACTTGGGCAACGGTCCGATTTTCCGTGGCGGAAGGGCGCCCAAGCGCGACGGACCGAAAAAATCGTCGTTGGACTTTGCCTGACGCAGTTTCCACAACAGAACCCATATCGTCGGGTTAGGCCCATAGGCGACGAAAAATACCCCTTAGCGGACGATTTTGAGACGTTGTCTATCAGAACTTTTCTTGTAGTGTCTAGACATATTCAAACCAGAAAAATCATGTATATATCTACCCCTAACCCTAAACTCTGTCTTATGAAGTCAAGCATGAAGAGAAGTGGTTTTGTGTTTCAAACATGCAAATTTCAAAAAACCCCAAAAGCTTCATTTGAGGGTGACTAAGAAGGATCCATGCTTACCATTTGATTTTCATGTTTTAACCTTGTTTAAATCTTGGTCAAACCTAGGATTTGACCAAGATTCAAATGGAAAATTTAAAAAATCAGAAAAATGAAAAACCAAAGTACATAGTCGTCTTATGTCATATAGTAAGCATTCAAGTTGTTAAACAAGGTCTAGACATATTCAAACTAGACAAATCATGTATCTATACCCCTAACCCCTAATTAAACTATGTCTTATGAAGTCAAGCATGAAGAGAAGTGGTTTCGGGTTTCAAACATGGACTAAGAAGGATCATTTTAAAAAACCCCAAAAGTTTCATTTTAGAGTGCATAAGAAGGATCCAGGCACTCTTTCATTTTCATGTTTTAATCTTGTTTAAATCTTGGTCAAACCTAGGATTTGACCAATATTCAAATGAGCATAAAAAAAATAAAAAAATAAAACGAAAGCACATAGTCTTCTTATGTCATATAGTAAGCATTCAAGTTCATAAACAAGGTCTAGACACATTCAAATCAGACAAGTCATGTACCCCTAACCCTAAACTCTGTCTTATAAATGAAGTCAAGCATGAAAAGAAGTGTGGTTTTGCGTTTCAAACATGGAAATTTGAAAAACCTCCCAAAAGCTTCATTTTAATTAGATTGACTGATTAATTAAGATCCATGATTAATTACCTTTTCATTGTCATGTTTTAAACTTGTTTAAATCTTGGTCAAACCTAGGATTTGACCAAGATTCAAATGGGCATAAAAATTCAGAAAAAATCGAAAGAATGAAAAACCAAAGCACATAGCCTCTTCTTATGTCATATATAGTAAGCATTCAAATTGATAAAACATGGTCTAGACATAGTCAAACAAGAAAAATCATGTATCTTCCCCTAACCCTAAACTTTGTCTTATGAAGTCAAGCATGAAGAGAAGTGGTTTTGGGTTTCAAACATGGTAAATTCAAGAACCTCCCAAAAGCTTCATTTTAGAGTGACTAAGAGAAGGATCCAGACTTACCTTTTCATTTTCACATGTTAAACTTGTTTAAATATTGCTCAAACCTAGGATTTTACTAGTTTATGATACAACACCTTCAATGTATAGTATCATGAATTAGTATCATGCAATGTTGCGAAAAACCAATTATTCATTTCTTTCCAAATAGACTAGCTTTGCGAGGAGGACAAAACATTTCTTTATTGCCCTCTCGTATGAATCACCTCCATACATCACCTCTCATACCGATTGAAAGCCATGCCAAATCGTTGGTTCAAGACCATGAATACCAAGCCAATTTTGTTAGCTAGTTGGACCACCCTCGGATTGAGAACCAACGGTTGAAAGAAAGGTGGGCGCCAACTCTTATTTTTTTCTCGAGAGTCCGACACTTGATGTTGATTGGAAAGTTCACAAAGGCCAAAATTTTGACATCCTCTTTGTGCAAGTCTTGCCACCATCCAAACTCGGTTTTGAAGTACCAAACAAGAAAAAAAAGCTTGCACTTTGGAGGACCCCATGGACCCTGAAAATTTTGAAAAACTTCCAGTAAATCATGCATATTTCGATTTATATTTTGGTGAATTTTCATTCGATTTGAATCATAGGTTTGTGAGCAAATATATATTTAGCTTAAACTAGTGCTCGAGTACGTAAGAAGCTATTTAATCACAAGCTAGTCGTCCGAATGGGATGAAATATTCATAGATTTTAAAACAAGGCATCTACATATTACTGGATTTTTTTCAAAATTTTCTGAATAGTTTTTCTTTTTTAGCTTCGAAATAAGAGATAGTTTGGAATGTTGGATCTCAAATGGATGGTAGATGGTGGGACACAGTCACAATGTATCTTGGAAGCATCAAGTCACTGAAGCTCTGTCCGGTTTCCAAACCAAGCTAGGAAAGGCATTGAAAATGAAGTTCTGCTCTAAAACATTTCTCATTCCATTTTGGTGCTCGCGCGGTTGCATGCTGCCCACGTGTTAAGGTACGTGTCTCTGGCATGTAGAGAACTACGATTATTGGCGAAAAATATATCGAAATGGAAACTGTAAAAAAAACCCTCTCTGGTCAACCTGATGTGACGAGACATCACTGCACCAAACGTCGTCGCAAATTTATAGATGGGTGGCGTGCTAGTCTACCAACAGTCAAATCGGCGCCCAGTCGCAGCAGCAGCCTAGAGTACTACCTAGTTTTTGCCCCTTGCATGTCTATCATCTTCTTCTTCACCCTCCCAGAATCACGCGCACGCGCAGGATCTCGATCCCCACCACGCCGCATCACTAGTACTATACCTTTCTCTCCTTACCCCGGCCGGCCGCGCGCCGCATCGTTCCTTCCATAGCGCTCGCCCTCTCCTCCGAAAACCCCAAGCGCAGTTGCATCCGCCATCCACCTAAATCCATCTTCACGTGATGGATTATTCTAGGCTTTGCCGGGGCGGCGGGGACGACCACTTGGAGGCTCTCACCGGCGACAACATCGACCTCATCGCTGCGCATCTGGACGTTACCTACACCGTCCGACTTGCCGCATGTTCCAGGGAGCTCTACGACCAGATCAGCAAGGATGAAGGTAAGATGCACCATTGGGATGAACCCTGCCTGCTGATGCCTCCGCCTGCTTATTGGTTCGATGAACACTGGGACGTGGCGACAACATCTCGTCTGCATGATACCGTGTACGACCTGGTGCCCCTCGACCATCCTCGCCGTTCTGTCGCCCTGCCGTTCATGCACGACAGAAAATGGCTTGGCGCGAACGGCGACTGGATCGCCGCCGCCGATCATCATGGGTGGTGCCTCGTGAACGTCTACACCGAGCGACATATCCCCCTTCCATCCCTACCTGCTTCGAAGATTGGTCATACTAGTGTTTCATATCAATCTGCTGTTGCATACGATGTTTCCTGGGGTCCAGGAGTAATTAATTTGTTGAAGATTGTAATCTGCCAAGTGCCCACAAAAAGTGGGAGGTACGCAGATTACAAGCTCATCGCCTTGTTCGACAAAAGGATTTTCTACCTTGAAGGGGGTGGCGACTGGAGACTGCTGAAGGCCCTTACACCTGCATCTGATTATCCAAAGTACTGTGATGCCATTGAACTCGGTGGCCACGTTTTTGCGGTGGACGAAACTGACGGCTCCACGTACTTCTGGGACACCGCAAATGGTATTTTTTCAGTCCTTATGTTGCATTGCATGATACACTGCCTTAATCAATGAAGTTATTCATGAACTACCTTGTTTATATTTTACCTTTCATAAATGACTTAATGATCACACCCCCTTTTGCTGAATATGAATGAACCGTTGCTTGCAATGAATTAGTAGGAATTAGTCACCAACAAACATAGTATGCTCAGTATGTGATTGCATTCCTGAATTAGTAACTCTACGCCACTGCAGAATATGGATGTAATTAACCAGTATCTCAAAAGATAATGTAGCACTATGAAGGCACCCTTTTTGATAACCTTTTACACCCATTGTTTCATATATAACTACAGTAATTGATTTTTGCTCCAAAAGGAGGACGAGAGACCCCTGCCATCTGCATCAGAGAGATAATGCATAAGGACTTTCATAAGTATATGACTTAACAATCACATCCTTTGTCTGAATATGAATGAACCGTTGCTTGCAATGAATTAGTACTAATCAGTCATCAGCAAACATAGTATACTCCGTATGTGAATGCATTCCTGAATTAGTAACTCTATGCCACTGCAGAATATGGATGTAATTAACAAGTATCTCAAATGTTAACATAGAAACAGAAAAATAGAAGAAAATCGTTTGTAATTACATGCGTAGCTTATATTTTAATATAAATCTTCCCTATTAATAGTGATGCTATTAATAATTATTATGTGTAAAATCTGATCAATCCGATGCATAGTTTTAGTTCTTGGCTGTAATCTTACCGATAACTGGATTTTTTGGGTACCTATCGGTGTAAGAAAGCACCGGCCGGTGTTTACCAAAATTTGTGTAAAATTGGACGACCTTTGATATATTTTACATAAATTTTAAGTTTTTTTTTTGGAAAAACTTAGCCGGTATTTGGACTGGCGTTTTGCAAACGGGTAATACATGTGCCCATCGGTATTTTCTAGAGATCGGGGAAAAAGCCTTGATTGGATGTACCTACATGCAGATCAAACAGTTCTTTATTTATATCGGTGAACAATCTGCAAAATGGTATTATTAATTTTGTTTTTGATACGGAGTACATTATTTCTCCCATTTTCTTGAATAGATTTCAGTTTCCCACAATTATCTTTGATTAGTGATTGTGACGTCCCCTCATTCAAAATAACTCCGGTTATCTTTTTCCTAATTCAATGTTATTTAAGTTTGAGTAAGTTTACGAGTAATATCTACAACCTCATATATATATAAGATTTAGCACCTGCAGGCCTAACAAAGTTAGCTGCCTGTAGTCCCCTGTATAGTTCTTTCTTTTTGCTTTCTCAGTTTTTCGTAGCCTTGCTACAACCCTGTATGCTCCCGCCTTCTCAGCGGTTTTCTCTAATATATAATGATGCACGACTAGGCATGTGTTCGAGAAAATAAAATCTAAATATCTTTTGTAATATATGAACCTATATTGATTCTTTAGATGTTGGTAGTATAATTTTCGATAAACTTGAACATACTTAAATCAGTTTAACTTAGCACCGTTTTTAGAACGCGAAAATGAGGTAAACAAATACCATGTGTACCCTTTACTAGTAATAGTAGAGAAGAGATTATGAACCTTCAACTCTAAAATGCAAATTCTTCTACTGAATGGATAGCTGCATCCACTTAGGGGGCAACACCCCCCTCACGTGTGATGGGAGACAAGTCAACACGTGGAAAGACTCAGAGGTATAGCTCAAGAGGCATATACGTGGACTCCGAGGGGGCAACAACAATTTTAGGATAAATTGCGAAAGCCAGGACTCGAACTCGAGACCCTGGCTCTGACACCATGTCAAGCTTCATGGACTAGCCAACGCAACCAAAAGTCCGAACTGATGGAAAGGTCTAGGCAATCCACTTATACAGTTCAACATTTCTTACCCTTCGGGTGGTCACAGGGAAGCTCTCTAATAGATCACTTAAGACAAAGGGAATTAACTACAACACATGACTTAAACTTAAGATGATATATATTTGTCAAAATTTGAATGTATCTATATGCTTTCACTGTCTAGATACATCTGAATTTGGACAAATCTCAGACACTTTCGGTGGGACAGAGGTAGTATATAACTGTGTATACACTAACTAGTGTCTAGTTTTGGCGAAGTTAAGACTAGTTTCGTGGGATGGATGCAGTATAACTGATATATTGGACACTCGATTTGAACACATGAATGACCAATGTCCTTAGCTTACATAGTCGTATTTATACTATGAGCATGAACGATGAACAATGCTGCTGTTTGAATATGGTTGCCAGTAACACCCTTTTCGTCTCCATTTCTAATATTGCAGAAAACCTGATGCTCCCGTTTGTAATCCCGCCACCGGTGGTGGATGATCAGCAGTACGCGTGGTTCCTCGCTCCATCTGCTGATGGCAAGCGATTGATGATCATCCTTACAGTAAACAACATTGGGATTGCCAATGCTGAAGTACCTCCTGACATTCCCTATGCTGCTAATGGGCTTCAGCTACGGCAGTATCCTCCTGTTGCCACCTACGTCTTTGAGCAGGATCCCTTATCTACTGCACGTGCAGGGGACTTTCTTTGGAGGTAGGTTAATGATACGTCCAAAACGTATCTACTTTCCCGAACACTTTTGCTATTGTTTTGCCTCTAATTTGTGTATTTTGGATACAACTAACACGGACTAACGCTGTTTTCAGCAGAATTGCTCTGGTGTCTCGTTTTTGTGCAGAAATCCAACTTTCAGGAAAAACCTCGAAATTTATACAGAAGGCCCTATTTTCCCAGAATATTGGCGGAGCCAGAAGGGCAAGCCAGGTGGGGGCACGAGGGCCCCACACACTAGGCCGGCGCGGCCCAGGAGGGGCCCGCGCGGCCCTAGTGTGTGGCGGCCTCGGCTGGCCCCCGCCCTCCTTCGGACTACTTATCGCCCTCGACCTAAAAACGCATGGAGAGAAGTCGAAGTCGCGAGAAACCCTCCAGAGAGCCGCCACATCGCGAAACTCCGTCTCAGGAGCCAGAAGTCTCCGTTCGGCACTCCGGGACGGGGAATTGGAGGAGATCTTCACCGCCATCACCACCAACGCCTCTCCATCGACCAGCCATGTTTCCCCCATCCATGTGTGAGTAATTCCCCCGCTGTAGGCTGAAGGGGATGGTAGGGATTGGATGAGATTGGTCATGTAATAGTCATAAGATTGTTAGGGCATAGTGCCTAGTATCCGTAGATGTCACTTTTATGATATTGTTGCAACTTGTTATGCTTAATGCTTGTCACTAGGGCCGAGTGCCATGATCTCAGATCTGAACATGTTATTGATTCATGAAGATATTCGTTGTTTATGATCTTACCTGCAAGTTGTATACACACGTCGCTGTCCGGAACCAATGGCCCCGAAGTGACAGAAATCGGGACAACCGGAGGGAATGGTAGTGATGTGAGGATCACATGTGTTCACGGAGTGTTAATTCTTTGCTCCGGTACTCTATTAAAAGGAGTAACTTAATTTCCAGTAGTTTCCCTAGAGGCCCGGCTGCCACCGGCTGGTAGGACAAAAGATGTTGTGCAAGTTTCTCATTGCGAGCACGTACGACTATATATGGAACACATGCCTATTGATTGATTAGTACTTGGATACCGTTTTATTATTATCTGCAAATGCCCCTGCTTTGATTGTTATATGAGTTTCTCTCATCCATGCAACGCCCGTTAATCCGTCCTGTGCCTACAGTATTTTAATCCTGTTGTTTACTATAATCACTATGTCTTTATTTCACCTGTTGTTATTTCACTATTCCTACTGCTATAAAATTGTTACTACGATAAACTCTTGCGAGCAAGTCTGTTTCCAGGTGCAGCTGAATTGACAACTCATTGTTAAGGCTTACAAGTATTCTTTGTCTCCCCTTGTGTCGAATCAATAAATTGGTAATACTTCCCTCGAAGACTGTTGCGATCCCCTATACTTGTGGGTCATCAAGACTATTTTCTGGCGCCGTTGCCGGGGAGCATAGCTTTATTTGGAAGTTCACTTGGATTGATATTGTTCGCTGCAAAGTCTCCATCATGGGTAAACCTTGCGATACTAAGATCGCCATATTACCATCCACTACAAGAAAAGGTACAACTCTTAGTACCTCTGCTGCTCTTGATTCACCATTTGTGATAAGTAAACTTGTTTCACCACCACAAGCTTCAAATGCTGGTACTTCTGCTGAATCTGAAAATTCCTCTTATAATTGTGATGATGCTTCTGCTGTGCTTGATAATGATGGTTCGTTAGGATCTTTTCTAGATGCTACAATTGCTAGGTCTAGGCAAATTGAAAATACTGAAACTCCTAATGAAAATGCTGCTACACCTGTTAATTCACCTGAGTCTATTGAATATTCTAGTGATGATCTTGATGAAGATTATGTGGAACTTGATGATGATTTTATTGAAAAATGCAATGCTACTACTGATGCAAGAAAAATTAAAAAGTTGCTTGCAGAACATGCTGTTAGATATAAACTGTCTCCTGATCCTAAATTTGCCACATCTCCTATAAACATTAAGGATAAAGATTATGATTTTTCTCTTGATCTATCTCATATACCTATTGTTGAGAAAACACCCTTTTGTGGTACTGAAAAAGAAACTGTTGTTGAACACATGATTGAGTTATCTACTCTGAGTAGCTTGTTTTCTGATGATGTCAAGATGCGTACTTATTTTGTCGCTAAAATTTTTCTTTTCTCATTAAAGGATGATGCTAAAACTTGGTATAATAATTTGCCTCCTGGTTCTATTAGAAGTCCAATTGACTTGCGTGATGTTTTCTTTCGAAAATACTTTCCTGCTAGCGCTCAACATATTGCTTTGCAGAGAATTTATAATTTTGACCAGGAAGATGGAGAGAAATTGCCTGAGGCTTGGGCAAGATTTTGCTCTCTTATTAGAGCTCGGCCTGATCATGATTTGGAAAAGCATGATTTACTTGATATATTTTATAGTGGACTAACCATTGAGTCTAGGGCATACCTGGATAGTTGTGCTGGTTGTGTTTTCAGGAAAAGAACTCCAGACGACGCTGAAGAATTATTGGCTAAAATAGGCCGGAATCATGATGATTGGTCTACACCTGAACCAACCCCGACACCGATATTGAAGAAGAGGGGTATGATTAAATTAAATGATGAAGATATGAGGGAAGCCAAGAAGTCTCTTAAAGAGAAGGGTATTAAACCTGAAGATGTGAAGAATTTACCTCCTATAGAAGATTTATGTAAGATAACTCCCCCTTCATCCATGATTGAGGTACACTCTCTTCAACGCTTTACTAGGGAAGATATTCCGTATTCAAAACCTCCTGCTCAATGCTTAGATGAGTTTGATAATTATATTGTTAAGCAAGAAAACTTTAATATGAGAGTAGAGAATCATTTAATGGAAAATTCTCGAGCTATTAGTGAATTGCATGATATTGTGGAGAGAACCTCCAATGATGTTAAGATACTTGTTAAACATTTTCATATGGTTCAAACTCAAATTGATCAACTCACTAAAGTGCAAAATGACTTGTTGGGAAATAATTCTAAATAAAAACATGCTTATGAAGTAACAACTAGAGGTGGTGTTTCTACCCAGGATCCTCTATATCCTGAAGGGCATCCCAAAAGAGTTGAAAAAGATTCTCAACTAACTAAAACTAGTGCTCTGATACGTCCCCGACGTATCCATAATTTCTGATGTTCCATGCTTGTTTTATGACAATACTTACATGTTTTGCTTGCACTTTATGATGTTTTTATGCGTTTTCCAGAACTAACCTATTAACAAGATGCCACAGTGCCAGTTCCTGTTTTCTGCTGTTTTTGGTTCCAGAAAGGCTGTTCGGGCAATATTCTCGGAATTGGACGAAATCAACGCCAAAGATCTTATTTTTCCCGGGAGGCTCCAGAACACCGAAGGGGAGACGGAGAGGAGGCCCAGGGCCCCCACACCATAGGGCCGCGCGGGCAGGCCCCGGCCGCGCCGGCCTATGAGGAGGGCGCCTGGTGCCCCTCTGACGCCGCCTCTTCGCCTATTTAACCCCTTTCGACCTAAAAACACCGTACCACTTGACGAAACTCCAGAAAGACTCCGGGCGCCGCCACCATCGCGAAACTCCAATTCGGGGGACAGAAGTCTCTGTCCCGGCACCCTGCCGGGACGGGGAAGTGCCCCCGGAAGCCATCTCCATCAACGCCATCGCCTCCATCATGCTCCGTGAGTAGTTCCCCCATGGACTACGGGTTCTAGCTGTAGCTAGTTGGTATTCTCTCCCCCATGTACTTCAATACAATGATCTCATGAGCTGCCTTACATGATTGAGATTCATCTGATGTAATCGGTGTTGTGTTTGTTGGGATCCGATGGATGATACATTATGATTAGTCTATCTATAAAGTTTGTGAAGTTATTGTTGCTACAATCTTGTTATGCTTAATGCTTGTCACTAGGGCCCGAGTGGCATGATCTTAGATTTGAGCTCTATAATTATTGCTTAGATTGTATCTACAAGTTGTATGCACATGTCACTGTCCGGAACCAAAGGCCCCGAAGTGACAGAAATCGGGACAACCGGAGGGGATGGCGGTGATGTGAGGGACACATGTTTTCACGGAGTGTTAATGCTTTGCTCCGGTGCTCTATTAAAAGGAGTACCTTAATATCCAGTAGATTCCCTTGAGGCCCGGCTGCCACCGGCTGGTAGGACAATAGATGTTGTGCAAGTTTCTCATTGCGAGCACGTACGACTAAATATGGAAAACATGCCTACATGATTAATGAATTGATGTTCTTTCTTAATGCCTTACCAATCCTATCAATTGCCCAACTGTAATTTGTTCACCAAACACTTGTTATTGGAGAGTTACCACTAGTGTAGATAGCTGGGAACCCCGGTCCATCTCGCATCATTATAAACTCGTTCTACATGTCATTGGAAGTAGTATCAACTATCTTCTGGTGCCATTGCTCTCATATTGCTATTACTGCTGCTGTGTTACTGTTACTACTGCTCTCATATCACTGCTACTTTCACATCACCCCTGTTACTAGTGCTTTTCCAGGTGCAGCTGAATTGACAACTCAGTTGTTAAGGCTTATAAGTATTCTTTACCTCCCCTTGTGTCGAATCAATAAATTTGGGTTTTACTTCCCTCGACTGTTGCGATCCCCTATACTTGTGGGTCATCAAGACTATTTTCTGGCGCCGTTGCCGGGGAGGCATAGCTCTACTCATAAGTTCACCTGGGGAGTACACTCTACCTCTCTCTCTGCTTTTATCTTATTTTGTCTTGCTAGTTTATTTTGTCTAGTTTATTTGTGCTTAGTTTATTTCTGTCTAGTTTTATTTTGCTTAGTTTACTTTTGTCTAGTTTATTTTTGTCTTGTTTTATTTTCCCTATATACCCGAAAATCCATAAAAATTTGAAAAACCTAAAAATTAAAAACTGCTATTATGGGAGAACCCATAACCTACTTGGAGCTTATAGAATGTTATAATAATTATAGAGAATCAAGAACTGGTAAAATAATGAGTGCTATGATAGAAAAATTAAATACAATTGCTAAAATCTTGCTTAAACGCCATGATATAAACTGTTGCTCTGAACATGATACTAAACATCTTAAATTTCAATGTGGCTTTAGTGAGGAATTTTTAATTAAGAACTATAATCGGAATTGCTATATTCATTATGGGTTCGAAGAGGTAGAACAATTTGTCTTATTTATGGGAGCCTCCGAGATAGAATCCTTCATGGTTGAGAATTATGAAACTTGTGCTATTTGTAAGGACCTTAAAGATTATGTCTCTACTATCCTTAATTCTTGCATAGAATGCTACAGTAGGAATCCTTATATCCTTGATTATAAAGAGAGACACATTAATGCACAAGAATGCACTCACAATTTGCAGGAACCCGTGGAAGAAGAAATTGATGAACCTGAAAGCTCATTGGATGAAAAAGAGGAGGAAATTGATGAACCTGAAAGCTCATTGGATGAAAAAGAAGAGGAGAGTGACGAACAAAAGGAGGAAGAATGGATTAGCTACCCATGCCAACCTTCTAATGAGAGTAACTCTTTATCTCTTACACTATTTGATTGTCCTCCATGCTTACCGAAAGAGGTTGAATGTTATGTTCCTGTGGATTCTCTTGAAATATTTCCTATAAGTAAAACTTGTGAGAATAATTATGCTGCTGTTATATATGATAATCCATGCTACTTTGATAAATCTTATGATAATGCTTTGTTTGTGCCTGATGTCGAAATGCATGGTACTAAAGAATTTTGCTTGGCAAATGTTTATGATAAAGCTCTAGATGATGGTCCTATGTTACTTGACAATATTAATTGTGCTACTAATGAAAATGGGATTGGAGAAGTATTGACTTTATTTAGGAGTCCCATATCTCTTGAGATTGATCAACTACCTTGTTATATTATTAATAAAAGTAAGTTTGAAAGTTTTAATTCCACTATTCTTGAGATTGATAAAAATTATGTGTTTGGAAATCATGAAAAGTATGCTGCATGTGATAGTTATATTGTTGAGTTTATTCATGAAGCTACTGAAAATTATTATGAGAGAGGAAAATATGGTTGTAGAAATTTGCATGGTACTAAAACACCTCTCTATATGCTTAAAATTTTGAAGTTACACTTGTTTTATCTTCCTATGCTTGTTACTTTGCTTTTCATGAACTTGTTTATTTACAAGATTCCTTTACATAGGAAGCATGTTAGACTTAAATGTGTTTTGGATTTGCTTTTTGATGCTCTCTTTTACCTCTACTCTTGTTTCTTGCGAGTGCATCATTAAAACTGCTGAGCCCATCTTAACGGCTATAAAGAAAGAACTTCTTGGGAGATAACCCATGTGTTATTTTGCTACAGTACTTTGTTTTATATTTGTGTTTTGGAAGTTGTTTACTACTGTAGCAACCTCTCCTTATCTTAGTTTTGTGTTTTGTTGTGCCAAGTGAAGCCTCTAATCGAAGGTTGATACTAGATTTGGATTTCTGCGCAGAAACAGATTTCTATCTGTCACGAATCTGGGCTGTTTTCTCTGTAGGTAACTCAGAAAATTAAGCCAATTTACGTGCGTGTTCCACAGATATGTACGCAACTTTCGTTAGTTTTGAGTTTTCTGATTTGAACAACGGAAGTATTTTATTAAAATTCGTCTTTACTGGCTGTTCTGTTTTGGCAGATTCTGTCTCTGTTTTTTGCATTGTCTCTTGTGGACTTTAAGCGAGGTTTTCTAGACGTAGAGGGCTGTAGCTAATGTTTTATTGAGTTCTTGCAATGTGTCACTACAGGACCAAGGTGGATTCAAGTTTTTTGAGTACTAACCCCTCTAATGAAGTTTATGAGAAGTTTGGTGTGAAGGAAGTTTTCAAGGGTCAAGAGAGGAGGATGATATATGATCAAGAAGAGTGAAAAGTCAAAGCTTGGGGATGCCCCGTGGTTCACCCCTGCATATTTCAAGAAGACTCAAGCGTCTAAGCTTGGGGATGCCCAAGGCATCCCCTTCTTCATCAACTTATCAGGTTTCTTCTATTGAAACTATATTTTTATTCTGTCACATCTTATGTGCTTTACTTGGAGCGTCTGTGTGTTTTTATTTTTGTTTGTGTTTGAATAAAGATGGATCCTAGCAATCCTTGTTTGGGAGAGAGACACGCTCCGCTTTTTCATATGAACACTTGTTCTTCGTTTTACTTTTAATGTTCAATGAATAAAAGTTGGAAGCTACAATATTTATCTTTATTTGGTTGGGAAAAGAAAATGCCTCATATGTCTTGGATAATTTGATACTTGGCAATTGTTTTGAGCTCTCAAGTAGATCATAAGTTTTTGCATGTAGTTTAAACCTATTAGTGGAGAACTACCGTAAAGCTTGTTAAAATTGGTTTGCATAATTGATCTCTCTTAAGGTCTAGATATTTTCTGGTAAAAGTGTTTGAGCAACAAGGAAGACAGTGTAGAGTATTATAATGCTTGCGATATGTTCTTATGTAAGTCTTGCTGTACCGATTCATACTTGTGTTTGCTTCAAATAACCTTGCTAGCCTAAGCCTTGTATCGAGAGGGAATACTTCTCATGCATCCAAAATCCTTGAGCCAACCACTATGCCATTTGTGTCCACCATATCTACCTACTATGTGGTATTTCCTGCCACTCCAAAGTAAATTGCTTGAGTGCTACCTTTAAACAATTCAAAATTTATCACTTCTTGATTTGTGTCAATGTTTTATAGCTCATGAGGAAGTATGTGGTGTTTATCTTTCAATCTTGGTTGGGCAACTTTCACCAATGGACTAGTGGCTTCATCCGCTTATCCAATAATTTTGCAAAAAGAGCTGGCAATGGGATTCCCAGTCCCAAATTAATTAACAAAAATAGACACTCCTCCATGGTATGTGATTGTTGGACGGCACCCGAGGATTCGGTTAGCCATGGCTTGTGTAAGCAAAGGTGGGGAGGAGTGTCATCATAATAAAACTAAAATAAAGGGCACTCCTTCATGGTATGAGATTGTTGGCAGGCACCCGAGGATTCGGTTAGCCATGGTTTGTGAAAGAAAGGTTGGAAGGAGTGCCACCCAAAAATAAAAATAATTCATGGGAGCCGCTCTTGAAGGTTTGTCTAGCAAGGGGGTTAGAGTGCCCACTACCATTCGTTGACAACAACAAACACCTCTCAAAACTTTACTTTTATGCTCTCTTTATGTTTTCAAAACCAAAGCTCTAGCACAAATATAGCAATCGATGCTTTCCTCTTTGAAGGGCCATTCTTTTACTTTATGTTGAGTCAGTTTACCTACTTCCTTCCATCTTAGAAGCAAACACTTGTGTCAACTGTGCATTGATTCTTACATACTTGCTTATTTGCATTCATCATATTACTTTGTGTTGACAATTATCCATGAGATATGCATGTTACAAGTTGAAAGCAACCGCTGAAACTTATATCTTCCCTTGTGTTGCTTCGATGCCTTTACTTTGAACTTATTGCTTTATGAGTTAACTCTTGTGCAAAACTTTTGATACTTGTCTTGAAAGTACTCTTCATGAAAAGTTTTGCTATATGTTATCTATTTGTTAGCAACTATAGATCATTGCCTTGAGTCACTTCATTCATTTCATATGCTTTGTAATAGTATGATCAAGGTTATGTAAGTAGCATGTCACTACAGAAATTATTCTTTTTTTCGTTTACCTGCTCGGGACGAGCAGGAACTAAGCTTGGGGATGCTGATACGTCCCCGACGTATCCATAATTTCTGTCGTTCCATGCTTGTTTTATGACAATACTTACATGTTTTGCTTGCACTTTATGATGTTTTTATGCGTTTTCCGGAACTAACCTATTAACAAGATGCCACAGTGCCAGTTCCTGTTTTCTGCTGTTTTTGGTTCCAGAAAGGCTGTTCGGGCAATATTCTCGGAATTGGACGAAATCAACGCCAAAGATCTTATTTTTCCCGGGAGGCTCCAGAACACCGAAGGGGAGACGGAGAGGAGGCCGGGGCCCCCACACCATAGGGCCGCGCGGGCGGGCCCTGGCCGCGCCGGCCTATGAGGAGGGCGCCCTGGTGCCCCCTGACGCCGCCTCTTCGCCTATTTAACCCCTTTCGACCTAAAAACACCGTACCACTTGACGAAACTCCAGAAAGACTCCGGGCGCCGCCACCATCGCGAAACAACAATTCGGGGACGAAGTCTCTGTCCCGGCACCCTGCCGGGACGGGGAAGTGCCCCGGAAGCCATCTCCATCAACGCCATCGCCTCCATCATGCTCCGTGAGTAGTTCCCCCATGGACTACGGGTTCTAGCTGTAGCTAGTTGGTATTCTCTCCCCATGTACTTCAATACAATGATCTCATGAGCTGCCTTACATGATTGAGATTCATCTGATGTAATCGGTGTTGTGTTTGTTGGGATCCGATGGATGATACATTATGATTAGTCTATCTATAAAGTTTGTGAAGTTATTGTTGCTGCAATCTTGTTATGCTTAATGCTTGTCACTAGGGCCCGAGTGGCATGATCTTAGATTTGAGCTCTATAATTATTGCTTAGATTGTATCTACAAGTTGTATGCACATGTCACTGTCCGGAACCAAAGGCCCCGAAGTGACAGAAATCGGGACAACCGGAGGGGATGGCGGTGATGTGAGGGACACATGTTTTCACGGAGTGTTAATGCTTTGCTCCGGTGCTCTATTAAAAGGAGTACCTTAATATCCAGTAGATTCCCTTGAGGCCCGGCTGCCACCGGCTGGTAGGACAATAGATGTTGTGCAAGTTTCTCATTGCGAGCACGTACGACTAAATATGGAAAACATGCCTACATGATTAATGAATTGATGTTCTTTCTTAATGCCTTATCAATCCTATCAATTGCCCAACTGTAATTTGTTCACCAAACACTTGTTATTGGAGAGTTACCACTAGTGTAGATAGCTGGGAACCCCGGTCCATCTCGCATCATTATAAACTCGTTCTACATGTCATTGGAAGTAGTATCAACTATCTTCTGGTGCCATTGCTCTCATATTGCTATTACTGCTGCTGTGTTACTGTTACTACTGCTCTCATATCACTGCTACTTTCACATCACCCCTGTTACTAGTGCTTTTCCAGGTGCAGCTGAATTGACAACTCAGTTGTTAAGGCTTATAAGTATTCTTTACCTCCCCTTGTGTCGAATCAATAAATTTGGGTTTTACTTCCCTCGAAGACTGTTGCGATCCCCTATACTTGTGGGTCATCATGCTCCATCTAAGAAAAAGAAAAAGAAACATAAGAATGTTGTAGAATCCTCTGAACCTGTTAATGATCCTAATAGTATTTCTATTTCTGATGCTGAAACTGAAAGTGGTAATGAACATGATAAAGATAATGATAAGGATGATACTCCTGATAAAGAAGAGGTTGAAGAAGAACCTGAAAAGCATGTTAAAAATAAAAAGTACACTAAAAAAGATTTTATTGCTGAGAAACATGGTAATGAAAGAGAACCTTGGGTTCAAAAGCAAATGTCTTTTCCTGCTAAGAAACTAAAATCAAAGGAGGAGGAACATTATAATAAATTTTGTGATTGGATGAAACCTTTATTTTTGCAAATCCCTTTGACTGATGCTATTAAATTGCCTCCTTATTCAAAGTATATGAAGGATATTGTCTCTAACAAAAGGAAAATTCCCAATGAGGAGATTTCCACTATGCTCGCTAATTACTCCTTCAGTGGTAAGGTTTCAAAGAAGCTTGGAGACCCAGGTATACCGACTATTCCTTGTTCTATCAAGAATAACTAGCGGAGTGGCCCGCGCATTTGCGTGGCTAGACTTGTACAAATACTGAAACGACGATCAATATATTTTGTTTACAACTTTACAATTTCTTACGTATGAATGTTCAATGCTTTAGGTTTTATTATTGATGATTATTATACATAGAACTTGATCATTGGTAATTTTCTATATATCAATGCATTATTTCTCTTTTGAAATGCCATCTAAGGTTCAATTTTCCCTATAATTAGATTAATTAGTAATATTGCATGATTGGACACAACAACGAAAATTTGTATGCCTCCATTATTTGCTACTGAGGAATGCCCATCCACCAGCCAAACAACTATTGGATGCAACTACGGTTTATGCCGTCCAAAAAAATCCGCTAGAATAGCATCCAAGAAAAACCTGTAATTTTACATCAGACAAACAATGACAACAAAATGGTCAAAAATTGAACCTGCAATTGGTTCTATAAAACTTGGTTCTTTAAAAACTTGTACCAGATTTACATTCAGAAGATTTATGCAACTATATTTAATTTTTTCGTGTCTATCCGGTTATTCTAGGAGAAGGTATACAACAGAGTTGAGGGAATTTATCCATGTTCAACATATGCAATCAAAGGAAACCATATGGGTGATGGCCAAAATTATTTATGACAATACGTAGTGCGACCTACTTGAACATAGAGGAAACTCACATCTAGCAAATGCACCATTACACAACGGTGACAGATATTAATTAATAATTTATTTGAGGGGACAGTATGCTCACTGGGCAAACGTTTAGTCCTAATGATTTGTTGGATATGTTTAAACTTACTCTGCACAATGGATACACGTTATCTTAGAAAGAAGCTTGACTTCAGATCTCTCTTGTAAACTTAATAAATATATACATCATCTTAGAAGAGGCTGGCCTACCTTCACATATCTCTTGTACACTTTACTCTAAAAAAAGCGCACAATAGATTTGGAGAATTACATATATTCACAATTGATTAATTGAAGTTAATACACTTAACTATATATATAGTATCTCCTCGATCATGTAAAAAAAACCTAAGCAAGAACGCCTATAATATACATGCATGTCACCACCACTGATCTGACATGTCTAGTATGTTTGGAAATCAAAGCTCTATGCATCTGCCAAAAAAATCCCAGAGATAATTTGTAAGGCTGATTAAAAGAATGTTCTCTTTCGCCTACATTGTGACGTAGCAACAAATAATGCAGATGTTAGCTGCTGGACTCCATGAACCATGTGTTAGGAAAAACTCACCATCATCTTTTGATTCTATTTGCTATCTATTCTGCTTCCACGGCAACAACCTGGCGTGCATGCATGAACTCTTCTTTCTCCCCAGTAGCTCATTATGCTTTGCTTGACTTCTCGCAAATGGATCTATCATTACAAAAACGGAACTCCACTCCCAGAGCTGCAGAATGGTACTGCCAGATTCCCGTCAGCACTGGTCTTGCCCCCAAACACCACCGGTGACGATTGGGACATTCCCTTAAGTTTTTCTTAAGAAATCTTAATCATGTATACTAAATGCAAGGGTATTTAGTTCTCATCACTAATTAAGTATATATGGATAGAAATTCCTGAGTCCATACCAAGAGAAGTTGAAGATACTAAAGACTATTCTAAAGAAAATGAAATGAAATGTGTACTTCTAGACACCTACATCGGCCAAATATATGGAATTCGGAGAAACTGAAAAGCCTCACTGAATAGCAACAGGACATCACAACATATATGGCTTAGCAAAATTTAAAATTCCCTCATATATAAAATGCTTGGTCAGAACATGATATAACATGCAACAGTAGCCTAAATCGCTGCCGGCAAAACAAATTAAGCATTGGCCAAATGGACGTAAGTAATACATCTTATACAGAACTGTACATGAAGTGGCCTACAATGAAAATAAATCACTGGAGCTCATACGACATCAATGTGTCAATCTTGTTTGATGGGAAAAAAAAAAAGGAAATCTGCAGTTTACCAGTAACATGAAAATAGTTCTTCCGTTGTAGGAAAAATCCGATTATTCAGAAGAAGCACCCTAACATGCTGTAATGTACTTCAGAGATTTAGAAGTTTCTTGCAACAAAATTAGTCCCTGAAAACTAAATTTATCATTATACTCATACGGAGATGAGCTCTAAAATTAAAAATATGGAACAACAAAAAAACATAGCTCGATGATAAGTATGATGTACCTTAACGGGCATCAACAGCTTCACATGAATTTCATGGTTCATGGTTGCCGTCTCGCCGTTGATGGGGTCCGGCCGCACTTACGCTTCCACTCGAGGAACAGTCTTGCGTATCCTTAATCTGCCTCCCCACTCCAATCCCGATTGATTAAGTTTGTCCCACATCTGTAAATCTGTCAATAAGTAAAGCACACCTTATCAGTTCACAATCGACTCTCTCAGCTGTAAAAAAGTTTCACTCCCAAAATCTGGATGATTGGTCCACTGCCGGTGGTCTGTCTACCCGCCTAGCACGTTGTTGTCCATGGCGCTGCAGCCGGAGGTCCATTGTCATTGTTGGCATAGATAGGACCGGCGCCAGCGCCAGCGAAGGAATCTTCCATTGGCGAGTCATCCGGGATATGTTGTCCGAGGAAGAAACGGCAGATGATCTTGCAGCGATCGCTCAAATTGTCATGGGAGAGGATTGAAATTGCCTTCCATTGGCGATTCCTCGAGGATCTGTGGCTGGAGGAGGACAACAGCGGCGATCATGCAGCGATCGGCTCGGATTGGCATGTCAGATGATCGAAATTGCCGGCGGTGATTTACCGTTGGCCATGAAGATGCTTGCCGGCAGGGGAAGAGGAGATTGACCGGCACCATGGCAGGGGAATAGTAGCTGGCGGCGTGAAAATTTCGTCTTGGCGAGCGTGGAGTCTTCAGCAACGATGGAAAAAAGAAAATCCCGTGAAAGAAGGGTTTGCATTGAATACGTTTTCTCTTTCCCTATTTTTGCTTTGGGACGTGAGCGATAAGGACACGTTATATTCATGACAAATTTTAACTGCCGATAGGATCGTAGCTGCCCACCAGACGTGAAGTTGTTTAGAAACTTAATCTTGGTCGTTGGTCTTTATCTGATTATGATTAGCTTATCTACACCGTTGGTTGGTTGTTGTTTTAATAATATAATAGATTATGTTAGAACTGCTCTATGTGATTTGGGAGCAGGTGTTAGTGTAATGCCTTTTTCTCTTTATAAGAGACTTGATTTAGATAAGTTAATACCGACTGATATATCTTTGCAAATGGCTGATAAATCTACTGCTATTCCTATTGGTGTATGTGAAAATGTTCCTGTTCAAGTTACTCAACATTGCTTGATATTAACTGATTTTGTTGTGTTGGAAATGCCTGAAGATGATAATATGTCCATTATTCTTGGAAGACCCTTTCTTAATACTGCAGGGGCTGTTATTGATTGCAATAAAGGAAATGTCACTTTCAATGTTGATGACAAGGAACATACCGTCTATTTTCCCAAGAGGATTGATAAAGTATATGGAGTTAATACAATTTTTAATGTGAAAACTATTAAAGTGGGATCTATTGATTGTCCTATATATGAGCCTAAAGAAGAATATCAAACTCTTGTGATTGGATCCATATCAATTCAATATAAGGTAACATGATTGATTTGAGGTTTATTTCTTCTTATGTCATATAAAATTTATTTGGTAGCAAGACTTGATCAACCTTGTTAACAAGTATATTTTAATGCATAAGAGAACTAAACAACATTTCTTTCTTTCTTTCTCCCTCCATTTGTTTTACTTGCTGTAGCACCTTTTGTTTTGCAATATGCTTTAGTTGTTTAAGATTTTGGAAATCATTTTCCTGCGCAGTAATAATTAACTTAACACCCAGAAATGTGCATTTTTCAAAGTTCTAAAAAATTTACAAAAATTATACTGGTAGTCCTATTTTTTGAAGAGGCACCTGGGAGCACCTAGGGCTGACTAGTGGGGCACCCTAGGGTGGCACCCCACAGGCCGGCGCGGCCAGCAAGGGGGGCGCGCCACCCTGGTGTGTGGGTCCCCCTTTGCCCCACTTCAGCATCTCTTCCTCCCACTCTCTTCTCTCTCCCGAAAAAACTCGTACTCACTTTCTCTCACTCGCGTTTCTGCTCAAGAACTCGCGATTTCTCGATCTCTTTGCTCATCCCAGATTTCTGTCTGAAATTTGGCACATTTGCTCCTTGGTATGTGACTCCTTTGATTGTCCAATTAGAATTTTGTTTGGTTGAGTATATCTTGAATATTTTGCTGCTGTAGATAACATGTTTAGTGAGCTTGCATGCTTGTTCTAAGTGGTAGAAACTAGTTTTGATGCATGTTTAGTACTCTAGCAAGTTCCTATAGTAGTTCCCCTCAATTATATACCTTGAAATCAAATTTTATAATGGTTGTTGAAAATTTCAGAAGAGGAAGATGAAGAAATTCAACTTTGGAGAATTATTCAAGAGAGGAACAACCAGCACCGGGAGGCCCTCGAGGGCGTCCACTCAGATTAGGCGATCCTACAATGAGGATATCATCGCGCCTAGCTTCGCGCCCGAAGAGGACAATGGGGCTCCTAATGCTTCATCCTTCCCATGTTATGATTTTCTGACAAATGCAGGGATATTGGATGATTTCTTCACCCTTGTCAACAGGGCGGGCTTAGCCACCTACGTGGGAGATGAAAGGGAGCAATACTACATGCTCACCAAAATTTTCGTTGAGAGCTTCAAGTTCCACAACACGCAATATGAGCCGACAGTTGCATTCAAGATCTATGGTAATCCTGTTACTATGGAATTGGAAGAATTTTGTCGTGCATTGGATATTGCCCCTGTAGGTACAGCAAGGAGGATTGATGACAACCCCCGGGACCTGTTGGAGCTCTATCGAGGGATCACCGATGATGATTGCCGCACCATTCAGCGCGGCAAGATAAGAAACATTCAACTCCCCGCCATTAAATATTTTGCATATTACATTGCTACTAGCATTCTTGGTAGGGAAAACACTAGCAATATCTCTAGCTATCATCTTGCTTTCTTGAATGCTGCACTTACTGGACAGACACCTTATCATCTTGGTTCTCTTATTGCTCGCCGCCTGTCTAACAGGGGGCCTATTTTTGGAGGAACTATTGCACTGCGCATTTTAACACATTTAAGACTCCCTCTTGATCCTAATGATGTGCCATTAACCCCTAGGAGACTTGATATTGCTGCTATGAAGAGTCATCATTTTGTTACCACTGATTCCACTGTAGATAATATGGTCTATAGAATGTTGTTTGCTGACGGGGATGAGAAGGAAATCCCTCTTCCCCAGCCAGGTTTGTTCAATATTGACAGGCAATCATGGTCGCGCACTAAGGAGGAGGTGGAGGAACATATGAAGATACAAGACTTCCACCAGCAGCATGACTCCGAGGACGCCGAGCCCTCCTACGACTACACTGTCACGTATCCGGGTGCTTCTTCTAGCACATACCCAGAATATGATCCATCTTCGTCATACTACGGAGATACTACCTCATGGCCTCGATGGGATTGAACTCCACTTAGGCCAAAAGCCTAAGCTTGGGGGAGGTATACCGGCATCACTCATTCTTTGCATATTATGGTTGCTGGATACTTGTACATACTTGTTTAGTTTCTTAGAGTGGTTTTCTAATGAGAGGGAGATGATATTTGGGGAAGTGCTGTCCAAAAACAGATTCTGGGCTGTTACCAAAAAAATTCGTACGCACAGCCAGAACTTTATTTTGAGTTGCCAATTTTTGAGCATGTGCCCCAGGTTGTTATCTAACTTTCATTAGTTGAACACTTTTTGAGCTGAGCAATGGAAGATTTTTGTTAATTTCGATTTCTGTACTGCTGTCAGGCTTTGGCAGATTTCTGTCATCCTGCTTTTCTGTGTTTCTGTTAGTTTGCATTCTTTTGTTTTCTCTTTGTTTTTTTCCTAAAACACAAAAATACCAAAAATATTTCTGTTGTTTCTCTTCACCATTTGTTTATTTGGTTCTTTGCTCTTAGTTTACTTTATTTGCTATCGTTGGTTTGCTATGAGAAAACCCAAAAAGATTTTGCTTTGTTTGCTTGTTTCTTTTGTTCTTGTTTCCAATTCGAAAACACCAAAAATATTTGCTGTTCTTCTTTGGTTTGTAAAGTTCATCATGATTTTAATGGTCTTCGGTGGCTGGAGCGTGGTTTTCATTTCATATTATCCAAGCTACACAAGTGAAAGGCAATAATGACGATCTACAACAATTGGATTGTGGTGAGAGGCTGGTATGAACTCTATTTGTTTTCATTTTTGTACATATAATCATCCATGTGAGCATGCTTAGTTGGTTCATGTGAGGTATATGTTATTTGAGAAAGTCTAGTAGTTCATGATCTCTCATGTTTAGCTCCAATTTATTAATATGAGTAGCATGTCATGGATGTTTGCTTGCATTGTTTTATTCATAAGTAAGTATGGCATTGTGGTATCCTACTCTGAATAATTCATTTATATCGACTTGGCACATGCTCACGCATGCATATGACTGAACAAAAAGTCAATTAAGCCTCGATGATTTATATTGCTTCAGAGTTCTTGTATCACTTTTATGCCTCCGTTAATTTATTTTGCCGCAAGCATGATTATGACAGTTACTGCTCTCTTGATTTGTCGCTCCCTAGTCTTTTGCTAGCCTTCACTTGTACTGAGCGGGAACGCCGCTCGTGCTTCCAAACACCTGAAAACCAAGTTGTTCCAAAGTGTCCACCATAAATACCTATGCATGGCATTTCAAACCATTCCAAGTAAATTCTCATGCGCTACCTTTAAAACTTTCAAAATGCTTCTCAATTTGTGTTAATGTTTCATAGCTCATGAGGAAGTATGTGGTGTTTAGCTTTCAACCTTGTCATTTACTTTTGACGGACTCTCATATGGACTAGTGGCACATCCGCTTATCCAATAATTTTGCAAAAAGAGCTAGCAATGGGATTCCCAGTCCCAAATTAATTAACTTAAATAGACACTCCTCCATGGTTTGTGATTGTTGGACGGCACCCGAAGATTCGGTTAGCCATGGCTTGTGTAAGCAAAGGTTGGGGGGAGTGTCATCATCATAATAAAACTTAAATAAAAAGGCACTCCTTCATGGTATGTGATTTTTGGCAGGCACCCGAGGATTCGGTTAGCCATGGTTTGTGTAAGAAAGGTTGGAAGGAGTGCCACATAAACATACAAATAATTCATGGGAGCCGCTCTTGGGAGTCCGGTTGACGAGGTAGTTAGTGTACCCATTACCATTCGTTGACAACAACAAGCACCTCTCAAAATAGTTTTACTCCTGTTTTAAAAATGAAAAGCTCTAGCGCATGTTAATCCCTGCTTCCCTCTGCGAAGGGTCAATCTTTTACTTTTATGTTGTGTCTCCATTCTTTCTTTGAGCACTATCTTGAGAGCACAACTGTCATTCTTAGTATAATATGCTTGTCTCAAAATATGATTGATTGTGGTATAACTTTGATGCTTTTATCTTTGACAATCACTACTTCTAGTCTTTCTATGAACTCCAGAGGTGCCTGGGCATTTATGTTTTGCCGATCAAATACGGGCAAGCGAGATACCACTTTATCATACTCTCTTATGAACATTGCAATCCTGCTTATATACATGATTCATGATGCTTATTATTAATTGTTGGTACCTCTCCATGATTGACATAGTTGTTGGATGATCTTATTTGCATGTATCTCATTATGAACTGCTTAAGTATTAGCCATAGCATGAGAATATATACATCATATGAGCAAACGTGTTCGTGAAAGTTCTTTTATCGCTCAGTTGTTAACTGAATTGCTTGAGGACAAGCAATAAGCTAAGCTTGGGGGAGTTGATACGTCCAAAACGTATCTACTTTCCCGAACACTTTTGCTATTGTTTTGCCTCTAATTTGTGTATTTTGGATACAACTAACACGGACTAACGCTGTTTTCAGCAGAATTGCTCTGGTGTCTCGTTTTTGTGCAGAAATCCAACTTTCAGGAAAAACCTCAGAATTTATACAGAAGGCCCTATTTTCCAGAATATTGGCGGAGCCGAAGGGCAAGCCAGGTGGGGGCACGAGGGCCCCACACACTAGGCCGGCGCGGCCCGGAGGGGCCCGCGCGGCCCTAGTGTGTGGCGGCCTCGGCTGGCCCCCGACGCCCTCCTTCGGACTACTTATCGCCCTCGACCTAAAAACGCACGGAGAGAAGTCGAAGTCGCCAGAAACCCTCCAGAGAGCCGCCACATCGCGAAACTCCGTCTCGGGAGCCAGAAGTCTCCGTTCTGGCACTCCGCCGAGATGGGGAATTGGAGGAGATCTTCACCGCCATCACCACCAACGCCTCTCCATCGACCAGCCATGTTTCCCCCATCCATGTGTGAGTAATTCCCCCGCTGTAGGCTGAAGGGGATGGTAGGGATTGGATGATATTGGTCATGTAATAGTCATAAGATTGTTAGGGCATAGTGCCTAGTATCCGTAGATGTCACTTTTATGATATTGTTGCAACTTGTTATGCTTAATGCTTGTCACTAGGGCCCGAGTGCCATGATCTCAGATCTGAACATGTTATTGATTCATGAAGATATTCGTTGTTTATGATCTTACCTGCAAGTTGTATACACACGTCGTTGTCCGGAACCAATGGCCCCGAAGTGACAAAATCGGGACAACCGGAGGGAATGGTAGTGATGTGAGGATCACATGTGTTCACGGAGTGTTAATGCTTTGCTCGGTACTCTATTAAAAGGAGTACCTTAATTTCCAGTAGTTTCCCTAGAGGCCCGGCTGCCACCGGCTGGTAGGACAAAAGATGTTGTGCAAGTTTCTCATTGCGAGCACGTACGACTATATATGGAACACATGCCTATTGATTGATTAGTACTTGGATACCGTTTTATTATTATCTGCAAATGCCCCTGCTTTGATTGTTATATGAGTTTCTCTCATCCATGCAACGCCCGTTAATCCGTCCCTGTGCCTACAGTATTTTAATCCTGCTGTTTACTATAATCACTACTGCTGTCTTTATTTCACCGCTGCTGTTATTTCACTATTCCTACTGCTATAAAACTGTTACTAGATAAACTCTTGCGAGCAAGTCTGTTTCCAGGTGCAGCTGAATTGACAACTCCTGTTAAGGCTTACAAGTATTCTTTGTCTCCCCTTGTGTCGAATCAATAAATTGGGTAATACTTCCCTCGAAGACTGTTGCGATCCCCTATACTTGTGGGTCATCGACACTCTCTGGCCTCGGACTCAATTACCCAATCATTGCCAACCTGAAGAAGTGTGAATCCAAAGCTCCTGATGGCACATTGGTTCCATTCATGAGGAAAAACTGCGTCTACACAGCATACCGGAAGATTCTTCATAATCAATACCCTAAAATTTTGCGCTGCAACCTCCAGCCAGATGAAGGTGAGACTGTGGGAGTTATCAGCCTTCCCAGAGATGGTTGGGATAATGTCCGACAAGCGGCTATGTGGTTTAAGCCTGCTTTGAACATTGCCCGTTCGGTGTTACCTTTAAAAAAACACTGACACACTTTTTTATTATGCTTGAAGTGTTGAGAAGTAGTACACTGTTTTTAGTATGTACTAGTTTGAATCAGTTTATTTGAACACTGCCCTGCTTTTGTATTTCGTGTTGCCTTCATATTATAACCCATGCATGGCTGTTTTAGGATTGACTTTATTTCAACACTATAATTACAATGTGTGTACGTCCTTTATAATATAGCCACCTCTTGTTGATCATACTCATGAGAGGACCATTCCTATTTTTTCGCCGCTAAAGGGTAAAGTACATCCACTGGCACGGGGGTGTGTTCGGTTCCACCCCATCCCCAAACCGAACATGCATCAACTACGAGCAAGGAAGTAGATGTGCGACCTAGGTGACTGTGTGGACCCCACATGTGAACCAAAGAAAAAAACATGTCAATACGGAACTGATGTACATACGACAACTCCTATATGATATGCGTATGTACGATTGAGCATCTGGAGGTGTGCTGCCACCTGCTTCCTCACACGAAGGGTTGGATCTTGTGTTTCGTACACGGATCGGACTGAAATTGTCGTGTGCATAGCAAGGTTCATGTCAATAAGGCTGAGTTTGGCATCTAAGTCTAGGCAACAAATACTTTTGGGTTCCAACGGCCATCTACATGGTATTTTCTATTGGCCTACTTGCTCCGGCTGTCGAAGCCCAATAACTACAAATGGGCCTTTCTGCTCATGCAATGTCGGCCCTTTTCTAAAGAACCACAGATCCTATGATTGGCAAAAAACAAAAACACGGAGATTCTACATAAAAGTTGTTTGTATTTATTTTGAATTATTGGGTTGCAAATTTTGAAACTGCTCATGGCCAATATGAAAATCCTTGATCGCTCCATACCCACATGGATCACGGTATTTTTAAAAATTCATAAAGTGGATTTGAAATTTAAAACATATCCTAATAATTCCATGATTTATTCTATCAACTTGCAAGATCTTGGAGCGAAAGAGCTTGTATTAGTCTGCAAAAACAATACAGATAAACCTATCATTAACAAGAAATGAAGGTTTATCGTCCAAAGAGGATGCCAAGTGGGACCCACGAGCCAGCAGCGTCCTCAACATTTCAAATGCGGTAGGAGATCCCAAAAAAAAGCAAGTATCCCGAAAATAGGGGTCAAAAATAAATCATAGAAAGGAAACATTTATAGTTCAGAGAGGCTGACATGTGGGACAGATCTGCCAGCAGCCTCCTCATCATTTCAAAGTCGGCAGATGATCAAAAGAAAAAAGAAAAAGGCAAATAGCCAGAAATTAGGGGTAAAAAGTAAATCCAACAAAGGAAAGGTTTATTGTTCATAGAAGATGACATGTGGGACCCATGAGCCAGAAGCGTCCTCACTTTCAAAGGCGGCACATGATCGAAAGAAAAAGGCAAGTGACCAAAAATCAGGGTGTAAAAAAAATCCAAGAAAATAATTTTTATTGTACATACAGGATGACATGCGGGTCCCATGTGCCAGCTACCAACTCAACGTTTCAGAGGCGACATGAGATCAAAAGAAAAAGGAAAGTGACCAAATATCAGGAGCAAAAAATAATCCAAGAAACAGAAACTTTTATTGTACATAGAGGATGACATATGGGTCCCATTTTGCAGCAGCGGTCTCAACGTTTCGAAGGCGGCATGAGATCGAAATAAAAAGGCAAGTGCCAAAACATCAGTAGCAAAAAATAATACAAGAAAAGAAACTTTATTGTACATAGATTATGACATGCGGGTCCCATTTTTCAGCAGTGGTCTTACGTTTCCAAGGGGGCCCGGGATCGAAAGAAAAAGGAAGTGACCAAATATCAGGAGCCAAAAATAATTCAAGAAAAGAAACTTTATTGTACATAGAGGATGACATGCGGGTCCCATTTTGCAGCAGCGGTCTCAACGTTTCCTAGGCGGCACGGGATCAAAAGAAAAAGGAAGTAGCCAGAAATCAGGGGTAAAAATAATTCCAAGAAAGGAAACTTTCATTATACCTAGAGGATGACTTGCGGGACCCACGAGCCAGCAGCTTCGTCAATGTTTCAGAGGCGGCATGATACCGAAAGAAAAAGGCAAGTGAGAAATATCAGGTCCCAAAAATAATCCAAGAAAAAACGTTTATTGTACATAGAAGATAACATGCGTGTCCCATTTTGCAGCAGCGTTCTCAACGTTTCAAAGTTGGCATGAGATCGAAAGAAAAAGGCAAGTGACAAATATCAGGAGCCAAAAATAATCCGCGAAAGAAACTTTTATTGTGCATAGGATGACATGCGGGTCCCATTTTGCCTCGTACGATTTCAGCCCACTCCAAAACAGGAAAGTCCTATGTTCGCAAAAACAAAAAAAAACAAGGAGATTCAACATATGAGTTTGTTTATGTAAAAATAAAGATCTAATTTATCCGTTTGCTAGCTCAGAGCGAAATACACTGTTTATTGTCTGCAAAATAATCAAGATATCACATGTTTTCTTGTACCGAGAGGCTGACATCAGGGACCCATGAGCCAGCAGGGTCGTCAACATTTTAAAGGCGGCAGGGGATCGAAAGAAAAAATAAACCAAAAATCAGTTGGTAAAAAATCCATGAAAAGAAACATTTATTGTTCTGAGAGGCTGACATGCGGGATCATGAGGCAGCAACATCCTCAACGTTTCAAAGGCGGCAGGGGATCAAAAGAAAAAGAAAGTAGCCAGAAATTAGGGGGTCAAAAATAAACTCCAAAAAAGGAAAGTTGATTGTACATAGAGGATGACATGCGGGTCCCATGAGTCAGCAGCTTACTCAACGTTTTCAAGGGGGCAGGGGATCAAAAGAAAAGAGGAAATCGCCAAAAATAAACTTTATTGTACATAGAGGATGACATGCGGGTCCCATTTTGCAGCAGTGGTCCCAACGTTTCAAATGCGGCTTGAGGTCAAAAGAAAAAGAAAGTAGCCAGTAATTAGGGGGTAAAAAAAATTCCAAGAAAAGAAAGTTGATTTTACATAGAGGATGACAAGCGGGTCCCATGAGTCAGCAGCTTACTCAACGTTTCCAAGGCGGCAGAGGATCAAAAGAAAAAGGAAATAGCCAAAAATCAGAGGGTGAAAAAAAACCAAGAAAATGAACTTTTATAGTACATAGAGGATGACATGCGGGTCCCATGAGCCAGCAGGTTCCTCAACGTTTCAAAGGTGGCATGAGATCGAAAGAAAAAGGCAAGTGACCAAATATCAGGAGCCAAAAATAATAATCCAAGAAAAGAAATTTTTATTGCACATAGAGGATGACATGCTGGGCCCATTTAGCAGCAGCGGTCTCAACGTTTCCAAGGCGGCACAGGACCAAAAAAAAGGAAGTAGCCAGAAATCAGGGGGTCAAAAAAATCCAAGAAAAGAAATATTTCAATTGGGCTGCATCTCGCTGTCTGGGCCTTCGAACTATCCTGCTGGTCGCCTTTGGACTCGTACAATTTCAGCCCACTCCAAAACAGGAAAAGTCCTATGCTTCGCAAAAACAAAAAACGAGGATATTCAACATATAAGTTTGTTTATTTAAAAATAAAGATTTATTTTTTCATTTGCAATTGCTAAGAGCGAAATACACTATTTATTGTCTGCAAAATAATCAAGATATCACATGTTTTTGTACGGGGAGGCTGACATCGGGGACCCATGAGCGTCGTCAACGTTTTAAAGACGGCAGAGGATGGAAAGAAAAAATAAACCAAAAATCAGTTGGTAAAAAAATAAAAAAATAAACATTTATCGTTCCGAGAGGATGACATGCGGGACCCATGAGGCAGCATCCTCAACGTTTCCAAGGCGACACAGGATTTAAAAAAAAGGCAAATAGACAGAAATTAGAGGTCAAAATAACTCCAAGAAAGGAAAGGTTTATTGTTCATAGAGGCTGACATGTGGGACCCGTGAGCCAGCAGAATCCTCAACGTTTCAAAGGCGGCAGGGGATCAAAAGAAAAAGGAAGTAGCCAGAAATTAGGGGTAAAAAATAACTCCAAGAAAGGAAACTTTAATTGTTCGTAGAGGATGACATGCGGGACCCATGAGCCAGCAGCTTACTCAACGTTTCAAAGGCGGCAGGGGATCGAAAGAAAAGGCAAGTGACACAATATAAGGAGCCAAACATAATCCAAGAAAAGAAACTTTATTGTACATAGAGGATGACATGCGGGTCCCATTTAGCAGCAGCGGTCTCAACGTTTCAAATGCGGCTTGAGATCAAAAGAAAAAGACAGTAGCCAGAAATTAGGGGGTAATAAAAAACTCCAAGAAAGGAAAGCTTTATCGTTCATACAGGCTGACATGTGGGACCTATGAGCCAGCAGAGTCCTCAACGTTTCAAAGGCGGCAGGGATTCATAAGAAAAAGGAAATAGCCAAAAGTCAGAGGGTGAAAAAAAGCCAAGAAAATGAACTTTTATAGTACATAGAGGATGACATGCGGGTCGCATGAGCCAGCAGGTTCCTCAACGTTTCAAACGTGGCATGAGATCGAAAGAAAAAGGCAAGTGACAGAATATCAGGAGCCAAAAATAATTCAAGAAAAGAAACTTGATTGTACATAGAGGATGACATGCGGGTCCCATGAGTTAGCAGCTTACTCAACGTTTCCAAGGTGGCAGGGGATCAAAAGAAAAGGAAATAGCCAAAAATCAGAGGGTGAAAAAAAATCCAAGAAAATAAACTTTTATAGCACATAGAGGATGACATGCGGGTCCCATGAGCCAGCAGGTTCCTCAACGTTTCAAACGTGGCATGAGATCGAAAGAAAAAGGCAAGTGACCAAATATCAGGAGCCAAAAATAATCCAAGAAAAGAAACTTGAATGTACATAGAGGATGACATGAGGGTCCCATTTAGCAGTGTATCACCGTTTGAGAGGCGGCAGGGGATCGAAAGTAAAAGGCAAGTGACCAAATATCAGGAGCCAAAAATAATCCATGAAAAGAAAGTTTTATAGTACATAGAGGATGACATGCGGCTCCCATTTAGCAGCAGCGGTATCACCGTTTAAGAGGCGGCAGGGGATCGAAAGAAAAAGGCAAGTAAAGAAATATCAGGAGCCAAAAATAATCCAAGAAAAGAAAGTTTTATAGTACATAGAGGATGACATGCTGTTGCCTGCCAAAACCCACCAGCGAGCAGCGACGAGCAACACGAAGAGCCGGGAGGCTCCCAGGACTGCTGGTGGGCCCTGGTCCCTCGGGCGACGGCCCGCAAAGCTCCGGCACACGTCCTGGCTATTGCGAGGGCGTGCCACCTGACCTATACCTAGTCAGGAAGGTGTTGGATTGCTTCAATTAGTTTCCTGCATGGCAGACACGTAAACATTAAATGAGCCTCGATCGGCTCTCAGGTTACCCTGTGAATCGGGTCAAAGAGCCGATTAACCCATGGTTCATATTGGATCTACGATAACATGGGGATCCTGCTTTATCAACACCAAGTTAAATCGATCTACGACAGTTTAGGGCTTTCACCGCATAACCGGAACATCCTACACGTAGTTGAGCCTGGCAGATACGAAAGATAACAGAAAACTAGTCCTAGAAGGGGCCTAAAAACCAACACGAGTTGATTCCCGGAACATCCCTTCTGGGATCGGCAAACCGTACCTTACGCACTACTGGATCATTCAACCCGTTTGCAAGGCCTAACCATGCGGATATCAAACTAATCCTTGAAGAACAAGGAATAACCATAACAGATCAGATCTACTAGATAAAGACGAAGCAAGATGCTGCCCTTACACCTAAGATAGGTGCAAAGGCAGCTAGATATTTAGAGGCAGCATAACTAAGCAAACATATCAGAAAAGCATCGATAAGCCCCAAAACATCTATGATAACAGTGTTACTCGCCATCAACAAGGCTTCAGTACGAGCAACACAAAACAACGAATAAACCGATACTGCCTAGATCGCAAGATGCGATCTAGGCAGCATGACGCTTACCCAGAAGAAACCCTCGAAACAAGGGGTGGCGATGCGCCTAGATTGTGTTTGTTGTGAACGTGATCGTTCTCCTTTCTCAATAACCCTAGGTACATAGTCCGTGGACTTTCTATCTTTGGAATAGACCTAACTGTGTACGAACCAAACTCTATCTCTTAATTCTAAACTAAAACGCGATCTACCATAATGTACAAATACACGGGCAATCTAGCCCAAATTCTCGCACGAGGCCGATTCAGAAACACTTTATGTGCATATCCTCCAAGCCCATCTCAATCACGGCCCATCTTCTGATTTGGCTAAAATCTGGTGATAACACATGCCCCCTGGTTTTGGCAATAATAATTCCAAAATCACTATGTTTTCCTTCATCGGGTCACGCGTTGCATAGCAGAACCGCTACAGTGCCCTTTCATCATGATGCCTTGCCTTCTCAACTTCTCAACACTGCACGATTTGACAGTTTTGGCACCGCATCCTCGAAACTGCCACAGCATTGATAACATCTTCTAATATATCCCCTTTATTTAACCTCATCCGAGCAGTTCGCCTCTTCATCCCCTTGCTCTGCATTAGCAATCGATACTCTCTTCCTCTGCCATGGACTCCTCCTCCTCCTACTCCTCGGGTCTCTCCTTCCAATCCTCCTCCTCCAGCGAGCCGGAGCTGGAGTACGACCCGATAGCGGCGTACGAGGCCCGCACCCCACTGTGCTGGGACGAGAGGGATTGGGACTCCTCCGTCGGGTCGGAGGACGACGAGTCCTTGACCGACGGGGAGGACAACCTCCAATTCCTCGTCGATGAGGAGTTGGAGGAGGAGAGCGATGACGACGCCTTCTCCTGGGGCGCGGACCTCTCCTCCGACGAGGAGGAGGAAGTGGAGGAGGACACCTCCTCCGACGAGTACCCGCCGGCGAAGCGCTTCCGCGCCGGGTCGGAGGATGACGACGACGACGAAGAAGACGAAGCCGCTGCCGGCGGCTTCCACGGCGACGAAGACGTCGCCGGCAGCAGCGCCGATAGCGGCGAGGACGGCGACGACGAGGGCAGCGACGGCCCCTAGATTAGGGACTACTAGTATAGGGCTAGTAGTAGTAATTTAGGTAGTAGATCATCCTTTTGAGAGAAATCGGCTCTTACTTGTAAAAAACCCTCTTATCAATGAAGAATGCTTCCCAATTTGGTTTTTCCGATTGTCCAATTCGAATTTTCCGATTGTCAAAGTAGGTCAACGCACAAAGAGCCGATGGCAACGCATCGGTCTTTATCATAAAACGCTAGCAAGGCCAGACTCCGTTAGACAGGTCTAAACGGACATTCCCCAAATTCAAACGGCAACCTGTGACCCTCATCCAAAGGACCAAACTCAGATCCCCAATTTCCCAACGAAATTCAACTCGCGGCAACGCGAATCCCAGATCCCCAACCGCGCAGATTCATCCCCGCCAGCGAATCAGATGGCGGAATCGTCCAACGCCAACGCAACAGTCTCTGGCCTGAAGGTAATCTTTAACTGCCCCTCGCCATCCGAGCATAATGTTAGAATTAATAGCAAACATCTGAATTAATGCCTTATTCCACCATTAATTTTAGGTTTCAGACATTCTGTTGCCGCATCCTTCTCTTCCAGACTCTCTTTGTCTTGGCCCCCGTACTGTCGAGGGTCCTGCCCGTTTGATTTCTTGCGAGGCTCGTAGGATCCCTTTCGTGAACCAGGATTTAGATCTAACTTCTTGGGCCGACTGCTTACGAGCCTGGCCTAACCCTCCTGAAGATTGGGTTTCTTGGTACAGTAGAGTATCCAAAACTTATCAATCCACATGGGAAACCACAGGAATAGCCGATGCTCTGTCCTTATCATTGTCTCCCCTCGAGAAGCATGAAAACCTTCTAAAAACCATCGGCTACTTCTGGTCTGATGCTCTGAACTGCTTCATGTTTGGCCACGGCCCCATGACACCAACTCTGCTAGATGTGGTAATGATCACTGGCTTAGACATTACATCCCCCAGCCCCTCTGCTTTTATGCTGCCAAGGGTCCCTTTCAAGCTCTCTTCCAAAACAGAGTGCACAAACTGGGGTGCTTACCTTCGACGCCACATGAAAAATAAAGGCCCTGTAACAGAGAAAGAACACACGGCCTTCCTAAATTTCTGGTTGGAACACTTCATATTCTGTGGCCCTTCACTTGCTCCGACCAAGAATTATCTCCCCTTGGCCTATGAACTTGCCAGAGGCACTCAGCTTGGCATCGGCAAACTGTTCCTTGGAGAGGTCTATCGATATCTCCAACTAATGTCTGTCAAACTATATTCCCAAAGAACAGTCAAAACAGGAGGTCCCTGGTGGTTTATTCAGCTATGGGCTCAGCTGTATTTCCAGAACCATATCCCGAACTTCCCACTTTTGGCTACTCGCACCTTTCCAGATGCTAACGGGAAGCAGATCCGATGCACTAGCTACGGCCAAGCCCTATATAGCCTTCCAGGTAGTAAACTGATCCCCAAAGAAGCATCAAAGTGGTTCAGCATTTTCTTCCACGGCCTGGATAATCCTCTCTTCTTTCCCTACACGGAATCTGAGAATTTTGAGAACCCAGTCTCCTTCAGGCTAGACAGCTTTGCCGATGACACCAGCACCCGGCAATTGTATTCCACCATGATCCGTCCCTGCTTCCTTCCAGTTGGCATGAGCACATCAAACATGATCATCAAACCTGGTTATGAATCCTACCAGCCGGTCGTAGCAGCCCGGCAGTTTGGTCTTGGGCAGGTGTCTCCCCATTTCTTCCTCCACCACTTAACAGAGAGCAGAGCTGACTTGCCCGATATCCTCACCGGTCAGAGGTGTTACTCCTTCTTTGATGCTCTAGCCATCCCAATCCCTAACAACCTCTCTTTTACCTCGACAACCGACGGTTTTGAGACTTGGTGGTCAATGTGGAAAACTCATGCCTTCAGGAGAGCTCTGGGACCGTTGCTGAAACAACTCGATGCTGAATACATTATCCCCGCAGAACAGGTACTACCACTCGTAAATTTTCTTGAAGTGGCTTACAATGATTTTTATAACCTTGCTCTGTCTCCTTGCAGCAACAAGATGGTCCTTTGAATTCTTCCCACCAGCTCCTATGGTCCTCTTCTGCAAAAACTCGCCACCCTTGAAAAAGGTCGTGATGCAGAGCCAGCCGATTTCACCAAAATCGGCTTCCAAGAGCAAAGTATCTTCCGGGCCAGCTGCCCCCCGAGCCTCAACCAAGGCGAGAACGTCGGTAAGGAAAGTAGCCGCCAGGAAAACTTTGAAGCGCCGGAGCCCTTCTCCAAGCCAAGAGAGCTTGCACGTACGTTGATCCATGCCTTGACTGATTTCATCTATCCTCATGGGCTTCTGCCAACATGCTTGTGCTTACTAACTCTTTTTTTATGTATAGGCCTCCACCGAAGACAACTCGAGCGAGGAAACACCATCCAATCGAGGGGATTCGAGCTCAGACAACTCTGGGAAAATCACCACGCAGAGCCAGCCAGATTTGCCACCATCGGCTTCCAGGAAAAGGCCGGTTCCTGAACCTGTTGCCCCCAAGCTCCAATCAAAGCGGGGCAGGGTGTGAGCCTCAAGAGGACTCGAAAGGAACCGCAAGCCCCTTCATCAAACCAAGAGGCTTCAACTGTAATTAACCTCCATACTCTCCCCGGCTCATCTTTCGTGCTAATCCATTTCTGCTCACGTCGGCTAACCACCTCCTTTGCAGCCTGATAACACTTCCAGTGGGGGAGTCGAGGAAGTACAGATGCCCTCCGCGAACCTGGATCCAGTAGTCTCTGCCGTTGACAAGGTCGCCGATTTGGCCAAGCCCCCAGCAGAAACACAAGAGCCGATTACCTCATCATCGGCTGTCCCCCTGGTCTCGGGAGAGGTATACTCCTTTCGTTTGGCTTACCCTTCCCTTTTGCTGCATACTGACGCTGTTTCTGTTTGTCAGGGTTGTGACCTTGCGGGCTTGCTGACGTTCGACCCTGAATCCATCGAACCAGCTCCTTCTACGGCATGCGATGAGCCACGACCCAGCGCTGTCCTACGCCAATTCCAGCGTCTCAAAGCCTTGCTTTCTTCCCCGATCGAGACGTTGGTCGAAGACCCCGAGGAGGTGAAGAGCGTCCTTGAAGAAATCAAGCACCACCTCCCGGTAACGTTGCAGGTGAAACTTTGGCCAGTTGTGACTCTGTCTGTTTACGGGTCCAGGGTGAAGTTAGCTCATCAGAGAATCAATCTACGCCACGCCCAACTTCCGTTGAAAGTTGATATAGCAGACAAATGTCGGCGGCTTAATGAGAAAAAGGCGGTCTTAGATGCCAAAACTGACACCTCTGTCAGCACCGCCGAACTTGAGACCTTGCGAAAGGAATTGGCGGACCTTGAAGAGAGGGTTCGGGCAACCAAACAGCTTATTTATGATAAGGAAGCTCTTATTGCCCGCTCCCAAGAGGAAGCAGAAGGCCTCAAAGCTCAACTGAAAACTGATCTGGCAGAAATACGTGCCCTGAACAAACAGCTGGTGACGGGCGAGGACGAAGATGACGAGGCCGAGATCGCCGAGGTGGATCGTGTCCGTGCTGACGCCCTCCGTGCCTTCGAGGCATTCCTTCAGTAGAGCCTACCCATGTAACCTGATACCAGTTTGTACCTCTGCTCGCAACAGTTTGTACCTCTGTTCGTAATAGTTTGTACATCTAGAGTCGATGGCTGTACATCGGCTTTTTAGTCTAAAGTCGATGTCCGTGCATCGGCTGTTCTTTGCGTCCTGTTGCTTTGTATTATATTTTTTTTACCGGCCGATTTCATGCATCGGCCCCCATATTTCACTGTCCGTCGTCCCACATACTTTGGGAAATATTTCTTGAGATGCTGACCATTGACAGCCACTGGGAACTTCGCACCGCTCAGCTCCTCGAGTAAGAGCCGACTTGACTCGGCTGGTGCCAAACATCTGAGAAGTAACCCTTCCAAAGTCCTGTAGAACACGTCATCCCTAATAAGAACGTACTTCATGGCCTTGTACCTTATCCGTTTAGGTGCCCCCCGAGCCGAATTTTTCAAGTAATTGAAGATATCGGCTCTCTAGTCATCCGGCTCCAGGAACAGTACCTGAACATCGGCTCCACGCTCTCACACTTGTGTTACTCTGTGAGGATAATTTGGGCCGATCGCTAGAATCGGCCTCCTTTTCAATTGCATTGCTCAATGAAGGTTTACACCTTATTTGTGCTCTACTACGGGAGGTGGTCTCCCTACTACGACTACGTGACATGCTTGAGGTGAGATCATTGCTTTTTATTTTTTGGGGCCGATCGCAGGGATCGGCCTTGCCACGTACGTCTATTGACTTTGGTCTTGCTACTCTGTCAGGCCGGTGGATAAGACCAGCCTCACCCCGTTTTTTGTAGCTTTGATGCGCTCACAGCCGTCCAAACTAACTCCAGAGATCGGCTCTTGGTCGTTTGCGTCCCAAATATTCATGCCAGCTATTGAGATCTCGATCGAGTCATCTGCATGAACAACCTCCACTTCATCTCCATCCCACTGTATCAGGCATTGGTGCATTGTGGATGGAATGCAGCAGTTGGCGTGAATCCAATCCCTCCCTAGCAGGACAGCGTAGGTGCTTTTGCTGTCGACAATGAAGAATGACGTAGGGATGGTTTTTCGGCCCACGGTTAGGTCCACGTTCAGAACGCCTTGCGCTTCTGATGCTTGGCCGTTGAAGTCGCTTAATGTGACGTTGGTTTTGATCAGATCTTCGTTAGAGCGTCCCAAACGCCGTAGCATGGAGTATGGCATTATATTGACTGCCGCTCCCGTGTCAACCAACATCTTGCCGACAGGCTGCCCGTTGATATATCTTCTTAGGTACAGGGCCTTCAAATGTTTGTAGCTCCTCTCTCGTGGCTTTTCAAAGATAACTGGCCGTGGGCCGCAGTCAAACTGAGCTACTGGCACTTCTTCGATTCTTGGAGCACAAAACTCCGACGGAAGTATGAACACCATGTTTGTGCCAGCCGATGCCTTTGCATCGGCTTTTGTTTGTTTGGGGCGCCATTCTTTCTTCTGTGGACGCATCTCCATCTCCAAAGTTTGATGAATTTTCACGGCCAGATCGGGCCGCGCTTTCCTCAACGTGTACAGGTACTGCGCCTCGGCTTCCTCCAAGCTACGTGGCCGCTGAACCCTACGCTTTTGGGAGTGACTGAGTCCATCAGGGCACCACCTTGGACGGTGGTATCTATCTTCTTCTTCATCTTCTGACTCCTCGAAATCTTCCCCTTGAGATGACTCAGCTTGTCTGTTCTGAGATGGGAGAGGTCCTAGACTCTTGAACACGGAAACCTCACTTGTGCCCTTCTTCTGCTGTCTACACTCCGGGCAGCTGTCGATTGTAGGCAATCGGCTCATTCCGAATCCCAGCAATGCTTAAAGAAGGGACAATCCTAGTGTCTGTCCATGTCTTCCTGCTCTCTTGACTTCCCCTTAGCGCGGCGCTCATAACCTTCGTCGTCTCTATCATATCGACGATATTTTCTGTTGTCTGCATCAGACCGACGATATCTTTCATCATCTATGTCGTACCGCCGGCGTCGGTCGTACTGATGCTCATATTTTTTAAGGAGATGCGCGGAGAGTGGTCGTTGATACCGCACATTTCTCACTTGTTCCTAGGTGATGTACTGTCTATCATCATATCAGGGCCGGTCACGTGGGCCGGCCTCCTCCTTTTCCTTGCCAGGGGAGTGACCGATTTCTTCTTTATCGCTGCCATGGTGGTGTACAGGCCCTGCCATGTTAACACCGAATGAGAAATCTAGCTGACGCCTCATGGAGTGATCGAGGTCCACCATGTTGACGCCAGGAAACGGTTGCGTGTCCACTTTCATGGCAAACTGACCAAGGATCAAACGGCCTTGTTCTATCGCCGTTTGGATCTGCCGACGCAGCTCTTTGCAGTCATTGGTGATATGGGTGAACGAGTGATGCCACTTGCAGTACGGTCTCCCGTTCATTTCTTGCGCCGTAGGAATTTTATGGCCTTCGGGTAACTTCAGCTGTTTTTCCTTAAGCAATAAATCGAATATCTGCTCAGCTTTGCTTATATCGAAGTCAAACCCTTTTGCAGGCCCTTGTTGTTTCACCCATTTGCAGGACACGGGAGCTGCCCCCGAGCCCATTCAGCTACGGCTACTTCCTGGTCTTCAGAGTCCTCACCGTCTTCTGTCTCGACCAGGCCGATCGGGCGTTTGAACTTATCTTGGTACAACTCTGGGTGGCGCTGCTCATATAATGTTAATTTCTGAATCATGTGCGCCGATGGTGTACTCTACTTGGAAAGCCAGATCCTTGATCGGCGCTGCGAGGCCCACCACTGCCAAATTGCTTCTTTCTCGGTTAAACGAACCGAATAACATCGGTTCTTGACATCTGAAACTTGAATGTATTCCGACACTGTTTCTCCCACGCACTGCTTCGGCTAACGCCAGCCTCGGTAGCTTCGAGTGATATTGAACATGAAACTGCTCTTCCAGTTGCTTCCACGTCCGGACTGAATCTGGTGGCAATGAGGTGTACCACCCAAAAGCTGGTCCTGTGAGAGATTGCGCAAAAAACCTTACACGTAACGGGTCTAATGCTGAAATCATGCCCAACTGTGCCAAATATCGGCTCACATGCTCAATTGAGCTGGACCCTTCTGATCCATTGAACTTTGAGAACTCGGGGAGCCGATACTTGGGTGGCAGCGGAATCAAATCATATTCGTTGGGGTACGGCTTGGAATAGCCGATTGTTCTCCTCTTTGGCAGGATGCCGAACTGGTCTCTCAAGATTGTACTGATTTTTTCCACGGTATGAGCTGCAGGGGCTGAGCTTTCATGACTCGCTCCGGTGGCATATTTAGCTAGCCACGCCTATTTATCGGCGTCTGCTCCAGAGATCCCTCCTGCTGCAATCTGGTTCGTGCGCGCCAAGTTATTGCAGTCCGGCACGTACGTGCACACGTATCCATGTGGGATTTCTTTGGGCGGCTCATACAGGAATTGGCAATCGCCAGGATCGCCTCCAACCTTGTAGACGACGTACGCCGGTGAACCCTGGCTGGAGCTGCAAGCGTGAATGGCAGCTGCGGTCTGGTCTAGAAAGGTATTTCTCCTTGGTGAGTCCCTAGGGTAGGTCCTGACGGAGAGTACTGATGCTTCATGATTTCCTGAACCACGCGGACCGCAATGCGCTCGAATGCGTTCACCAGGCTCTCAGAATGACGGTGTAGAGAATGAGCCACCATGTAATTAACTTCCTGGCGCAGAGCTCTGGTGCGTTCCTCTGAAGGGAGAGACATGTCTACTTCATCGAGAACACCTTCAGGTGAGAATCCTTTCCACCTAATGCCATGTGTACGGGTCCTCTCGAAAGAGCCGATGAGATCGGCTTCGAAGAGAGCTTTAATCTCATCATATTTCTTCTTGTGGTCGTCAGGCAGATCTGCGTACGTGATTGGTTCGTCCACCATCTCAGCTGTGGATGTTGACGTAGTTGTTGTAGAATGTCCCACCGGGCGTGCCAGAATGTGTTGCCTGCCAAAACCCACCGGCGAGCAGCGACGAGCAACACGAAGAGCCGGGAGGCTCCCAGGACTCTTGGTGGGCCCTGGTCCCTCGGGCGACGGCCCGCAAAGCTCCGGCACACGTCCTGGCTATTGCGAGGGCGTGCCACCTGACCTATACCTGGTCAGGAAGGTGTTGGATTGCTTCAATTAGTTTCCTGCATGGCAGACACGTAAACATTAAATGAGCCTCGATCGGCTCTCAGGTTACCCTATGAATCGGCTCAAAGAGCCGATTAACCCATGGTTCATATTGGATCTACGATAACATGGGGATCCTGCTTTATCAACACCAAGTTAAATTGATCTACGACAGTTTAGGGCTTTCACCGCATAACCGGAACATCCTACACGTAGTTGAGCCAGCAGATACGAAAGATAACAGAAAACTAGTCCTAGAAGGGGCCTAAAAACCAACACGAGTTGATTCCCGAACATCCCTTCTAGGATCGGCAAACCTATACATACTACTGGATCATTCAACCCGTTTGCAAGGCCTAACCATGCGGATATCAAACTAATCCTTGAAGAACAAGGAACAACCATAACAGATCAGATCTACTAGATAAAGACGAAGCAAGATGCTGCCCTTACACCTAAGATAGGTGCAAAGGCAGCTAGATATTTAGAGGCAGCATAACTAAGCAAACATATCAGAAAAGCATCGATGCAAGCCCCAAAACATCTATGATAACAGTGTTACTCGCCATCAACAAGGCTTCAGTACGAGCAACACAAAACAACGAATAAACCCATACTGCCTAGATCGCAAGATGCGATCTAGGCAGCATGACGTTTACCGGAAGAAACCCTCGAAACAAGGGGTGGCAATGCGCCTAGATTGTGTTTGTTGTGAACGTGATCGTCCTCCTTTCTCAATAACCCTAGGTACATATTTATAGTCCATGGACTTTCTATCTTTGGAGTAAACCTAACTGTGTACGAACCAAACTCTATCTCTTAATTATAAACTGAAATGCGATCTACCATAATGTACAAATACACAGGCAATCTAGCCCAAATTCTCGCACGAGGCCGATTCAGAAACACTTTATGTGCATATCCTCCAAGCCCATCTCAATCACGGCCCATCTTCTGATTTGGCTAAAATCTGGTGATAACACATGTGGGTCCCATTTAGCATTAGCGGTATCACCGTTTGAGAGGCGGCAGGGGGTCGAAAGAAAAAGGCAAGTTACCAAATATGAGGTGCCAAAAAAATCCAAGAAAAGAAAGTTTTATTGTACATAGAGGATGACATGCGGGTCCCATTTAGCATCAGCGGTATCACCGTTTGAGAGGCGGCAGGGGATCGAAAGAAAAAGGCAAGTGACCAAATATGAGGTGCCAAAAAATCCAAGAAAAGAAAGTTTTATAGTACATAGAGGATGACATGCGGGTCCCATTTAGCATCAGCGGTATCACCGTTTGAGCGGCAGGGATCGAAAGAAAAAGACAAGTGACCAGATATGAGGTGCCAAAAATAACTCCAAGAAAAGAAAGTTGATTGCTCATAGAGGATGACATGCGGGTCCCATTTAGCTGCAGCAGTCTCAACATTTCCAAGGCGGCACGGGATCAAAAGAAAAAGAAGTAGCCAGAAATCAGGGGGTCAAAAAAATCCAAGAAAAGAAAGAATTTTGGTTCATAGAGGATGACATGCGGGACCAATGATCCTGCATCGTAAACGGCTCGATCGGAGAGCGTTGAACGAGATGGCGCGATCGAGAAAAAAAATGATGCTAGTGAGGCTGCCATCTGGGCCCTACATCCCTGGGCGGTGCGGATTTGCGTTGACTCGGCCGGCGAACCAGAGGATTCGTGATGCACCACGTCCCGGGTCACCATACGCGACGTTTTGGCCGCTTTCGTCGGGCTAGGTGGCCTCAAAAACGAGAAAACAAAAGTTTTGACATGCTCCACGGAGGGACCAAAAATCGTCGGCCATGGTGCACCAGCAACCACGGCGCGACTTCAACTTCGTCGGCCATGGCAACTTTTCTTGTAGTGGAGGCGCGTGGGACCCGAAAAGGGACACATAGGCAAAATGGATGACATGGCAGCCAAACACATACCATTGTATTGAGCCAAATGCCAATGATGTTATTGATTTGTCGCAATCGGCAGTGGAAAAACGTCGTAGGCCACTTAATTTTGCTAATGACGTTTTGACCTAAATTGCCAATGACGTTTTTGCCCAATAACGTCACGATTTTCTAGGGTTTTGCCCCCCTGATGACCCACAAGTATAGGGGATCGCAACAGTCTTCGAGGGAAGTATTACCCAATTTATTGATTCGACACAAGGGGAGACAAAGAATACTTGTAAGCCTTAACAGCGGAGTTGTCAATTCAGCTGCACAGGAAACATACTTGCTCGCAAGAGTTTATCGTAGCAACGTTTTATGGCGTAGGAGTAGTGAAATTAATGAAATAAAGACAGCAGTAGTGATTATAGTAAACAACATGATTAAAATACTGTAGGCACAGGGATGGATGAACGGGCGTTGCATGGATGAGAGAATTCATATAACAATCATGGTAGGACATTTGCAGATAATAATAAAGAGGTATCCAAGTACTAATCAATCCATAGGCATGTGTTCCGTATATAGTCGTACGTGCTCGCAATGAGAAACTTGCACAACATCTTTTGTCCTACCAGCCGGTGGCAGCCGGGCCTCTAGGGAAACTACTGGAAATTAAGGTACTCCTTTTAATAGAGTACCGGAGCAAAGCATTAACACTCCGTGAACACATGTGATCCTCACATCACCGCCTTCCCCTCCGGTTGTCCCAATTTCTGTCACTTTGGGGCCTCGGGTTCGGACAGCAACGTGTGTATACAACTTGCAGGTAAGATCAATAAACAATGAATATCTTCATGAATCAATAACATTTTCAGATCTGAGATCATGGCACTCGGGCCCTAGTGACAAGCATTAAGCATAACAAGTTGCAACAATATCATAAAAGTAACATCTACGGATACTAGGCACCATGCCCTAACAATCTTATGACTATTACATGACCAATCTCATCCAATCCCTACCATCCCCTTCAGCCTACAGCGGGGAATTACTCACATGGATGGGGGAAACATGGCTGGTCGATGGAGAGGCGTCGGTGGTGATGGCGGCGATGATCCCCTCCAATTCCCGTCCGGAGTGCCGGAACGGAGTTTCTGGTCCCAAGACGGAGTTTCGCGACGGTGGCGGCGTGCGATGGTTTGGCGACTTCGACTTCCCGTCTCGCGTTTTTAGATCGAAACCCTTAAGTAGTCCAAAGGGGGCATCGAGAGGCTGGCCGAGGCGCCCACACGCTAGGGCGGCACCCCTCCCCGTGCCGGCCTGTGGGGGCTGGGCCTCCCCGGGCCTGCCCTTACGCTCCGTGATTCTTACGGAAAAATAAGCCCTTTGACATAAATTCCGAGGATTTTCCTGAAAGTTGAATTCTGCACAAAAACGAGACACCAGAGCAATTTTGCTGAAAACAGCGTTAGTCGTGTTAGTTGTATCCAAAATACACAAATTAGAGGCAAAACAATAGCAAAAGTGTTCGGGAAAGTAGATACGTTTTGGACGTATCAACTCCCCAAGCTTAGCTTATTGCTTGTCCTCAAGCAATTTAGTTAACAACTGAGTGCGATAAAAGAACTTTCATGAACACATTTGTTCATATGATGTAAATATTCTCATGATATGGCAAGTGCTTAAGCAATTCATAATAAGATACATGCAAATAATGTCATCTAATAGCTATATCAATCATGAAAGAGATACCAACAAACTAATAGCAAGCATCATGAAACACTTCCATAAGCAGGATTGCAATGTTCATAGAAAGATATGATAAAGTGGTATCTCGCTTGCCTGTATTTGTACAGCAAAACATAAATGCCCAGGCACCTCTGAAGTTCATAGAAAGACTAGAAGTAAAAATTGTCAAAGATAAAAGCATCAAAGTTATACCACAGCTAATCATATTTTGGGACAAGCATATTATACTAAGAATGACAGTTATGCTCTCAAGAAGGTGCTCAAAGAAAGGATGGTGACTCAACATAAAAGTAAAAGATTGACCCTTCGCAGAGGGAAGCAGGGATTAACATGTGCTAGAGCTTTTCATTTTTCAAAGACAAGTAAAATTATTTTGAGAGGTGTTTGTTGTTGTCAACGAATGATAGTGGGTACTCTAACCACCTCGCCAACCAGACTCTCAAGAGCGGCTCCAATGAAGGACGTTATCTCTACCTGCAAGGTAGATCATCCCTCTTCTCTTTTGTTCACACATGCATTTTAGTTTCATTATGGATGACACTCCCCCAACCTTTGCTTACACAAGCCATGGCTAACCGAATCCTCGGGTGCCTTCCAACATTCACATACCATGGGGGAGTGTCTATTTGCAGGTTAAGTTGCTTACTGATGAATCAAAGCAAAATACGTGAAGAGAATTATTAATGAAGGTTAATTAATTGGGGCTGGGAACCCCGTTGCCAGCACTTTTTGCAAAATTATTGGATAAGCAGATGTGCCACTAGTCCAATGGTGAAAGTCTGTCCGGAGTAAATGACAAGGTTGAAAGATAAAACACCACATACTTCCTCATGAGCTATAAAACATTAACACAAATTGAGAAGTAGTTTAAAGGTTTAAAGGTAGCACATTAGAATTTACTTGGAATGGTTTGAAATGCCATGCATAGGTATTTATGGTGGACACTTTGGAATAACTTGGCTTTAAGGTATTTGGAAGCACGAGCAGCGTTCCCGCTCAGTACAAGTGAAGGCTAGCAATAGACTGGGAAGCGACAATCAAGAGAGCAATAACTGTCATAATCATGCTTGCGACAAAATAAAATTAACGGAGGCATAAAAGTGATACAAGAACTCTGAAGCAAAGTAGATAATTGAGGCTTAATTGACTTTTGTTTAGTCATATGCATGCGTGAGCATGTGCCAAGTCGATTCAAGTGAATTATTCAGAGGAGGATACCACAATGTCATACCGATCTATGAATAAAACAATGCAAGCAAATATTCGTGACATGCTACTCATTATTAATAAATTGGAACTAATCATGAGAGATCATGAACTACTAGACTTCATTAGATGACATATACCTCACATGAACCAGCTAAGCATGCTCACATGGATGAGTATATGTACAAAAATGAAAACAAATAGAGTTCATACCAGCCTCTCACCACAGTCAAGTTGCCGTAGATCTTCATTATTGCCTTTCACTTGTGCAGCTTGAATAATAATATGGAATGAAACCAAGCTCCAACCACCAGAGACCGCTGAACTCCCTAATAAACTTTACACAACCAAAGAAGAACAACAAATATTTTTGGTGTTTTCGGGTTAGAAACAAGAACAAAAGGGAACAAGCAAACAAAGCAAAATCTTTTTGGATTTTCTTATAGCAAACTAACGATAGCAAATAAGGTAAAATAGGAGCAAAGAACCAAATAAACAAATGGTGAAGAGAAATAACAGAAATATTTTTGGTCTTTTTATATTTTAGGAAAGAAACAAAGAAAAAACAAGGGAATGCAAACTAACAGAAACACAGAAAAGCAGGATGGCGGAAATCTGCCAAAACCTGACAGCAGTACAGAAATCGATTTTTACAAAAATCTTCCGCTGCTCAGCTCGAAAAGTGTTCAACTAATGAAAGTTAGATAACAACCTGGGGAACATGCACAAAAATTGGCAACTCAAAATAATGTTCTGGCTGCGCTCAGGATTATTTTTAGTAACAGCCTAGAATCTGTTTTTTAGACAGCACTTCCCCAAATATCATCCCCCTCTCATTAGAAATCACTTTAAGAAGCTAAACAAGTATATACAAGTATCCAGAAATTGTAATATGCAAAGACTGATTGATGCCGGTATACCTCCCCCCAAGCTTAGGCTTTTGGCCTAAGTGGAGATCAACCCCAGCGAGGGTCAGGGTTCCACGCCGGTGGATCGTACATGGCGTGATCATAATAAGGTCCCTGCGCAGAAGAATAGCGTGGAGGCTCCACATGACCATAATGTTGATGTGAGGAGCTTGCTGCATCGGATGACGAGTCGAGGTGTTCCTCGGCCTCCTCCGTGCCGTCCCTTGCATGATGGCCTTCTCCTTCTATGTATGCATTTAGCTCATTTTCTGTGACCGACCAACTTTTCCTGGAATCAAGGTTAAACAAAACAGGTGCAGGCAATCGTACTAGCTTTTCAGTTTTCTTAGTTGTTCTCCAATTTTTCTTATAGAATGTTATCTTATAAGACAGGTTGCTCAAATTAGACGTATCCGAAACAAAGTCATGTTTAATCATGGAAACAACATCAAGTTTCTCTATGGAGAGCTGAATATCAAGATGGTGAGGTTCTACACCATGCATAGCTAATAAACGAGAGGCGATGAGACCTCCACAAATTCCTCCCTTCTCACGGTTAGTAGCAAGTCTACAAGCTATCAAAGCACCCAAATTATAAGTCCTATCATGTTGCAATGCCGCAGCTAAGAAAGCCATATCTTGGATAGACAACTTACTTGCATTCCTTCTAGCAAGAACGCACTTTGTGATGAAATAAGCAAAGTAGCGAATAGCTGGGAGTTGAATACTACTGATTTTACCACTATCATCGGAGAAGCTTCTCCCTTGAAAAATCATCGTGTATAGACTCAAGAGCTCCCGCGGCGTTCCCCTAACCTTCTCGCATGATCCCCATTGTGGCACTCTAATTGCTGCACAAAAATCATTAAAGGGCAAGTTGACAGTTTTATTATAAATTTTGTATCGAACCATGGGGTTAGTTTGGGACCGATTGAATTCGAAATCCTGCACCACTGACATGGTTAGTTTTGCATATTGGTAAGGTTCACCAACAATGAAACTTTCCAACCCTGCATTGGAAATCAGTTTTTGAACATCTTGCAAGATTCCTGCATTCCGCATAAAATCAGTGCATGGGTAATAAGCGGGGTATACTCCCTCTTCGCGGTGAACTCTCATGACTTCTTGCACCTCCAATTCTTGTTGATTTAGTTGGTGCCTATTCCCTTCCATTTTCTGAATTTTTTCAACAATCATTATAAAACTAGCACAGTGGCCCGCGCACATGCGCGGGCGACCATCGAAATATGCCTATTATCTTTATAATTAGTAAGTCATGAAAGCATAACACTAAATATTTCAACCCGGGCGTCGTCTCTTATATCTAGTTTATTGCTAAATGGTATAATTTTGATTGTCAGATGATTCCTAAGTGATCTCAGTTCAATAACAAAATAGCAATGGTAGTATTGATTAATTCAACTCCTAATATACTTTTTTTAATCACACGCTATTTAATTAAGTGGTTACACATAATTGACAAAGTATTTCCCTATAGTACCAATTTAAAACATTGTTTGGCCACAAGTTCATAACAAATACGATAGCACTACTCATAGCTGCAGTATGGATGTAAATTGAAATTCCCTCGAATTATTCACGTTATTAAACTCCATCGTTTGGTTTAATTGTCAAATTCTAATAGTGTATGTGGCTAACTTCATCTATTCTTCACAAAATATACTAAATACGGAGCCTCACTTTCTTCATCATTCAAAACAAAATCTTGTTTGGTCCAAGGGAAGGTGCCTAATATTTTTTGATCATTGAGCATATCTCAACATCTCGAGAACTATTAAGGAATCATAATCTTGATAATCACAACATTATTGGATAAGAGCGTAGAAAAATGTATGACGTTACATCATTAGCGGAAAGGGTCTTCACGACAATCATTTCAAAATTGGTATAAACACCAAAGATTCATGAGAAGAATAGCTTGGCAATTCATTGTACATATCCTTCGATCATCACAATGCCACTCTACTCAAGCAAAGACTAACTATAGTATTGAATTATGAATTCTTATTAGAATTTAAGGAAAAAAGAATAATTAAGTATGAATTCATTCATTAGTATACCCCAAAAAAATGCAATAAAAATATACGCAGTGAGGAAACTCACTGTACAGGTTTCAAAAAAAAAATTCATTAGTTTTTCCTTGAGCTACTACTACTAATAAAATTTGATTTCATCGGCATTGAATTATTTCAACCTCTCATGCTTGTTCAGGTACACCTTATTTATTCAAAATTACTGGAAAAGATATATGCAATATTCCGCTTCTTAAAATAGTAGGTCCGTAAAGGTCATGATGATGGTGGTCTGATCGACTCACCATACTATATAAGAAATATGGATCCTATTTCATGAGAAATATATGAAGATAATATATAGATTATAGTAGAAGTTTTACTTATATGGAAGCAATTTTAATCTGAAACCCGAGACCTCTCTATCTATTCATCATGAGTCTATGATTACCACGATAGAAAAAGATTTGATTACAACATTGGTCTTCTCTTGTGTATCGCAAGTCACCATGTGTTGATCACACATGTAATACAAAATTAAAGGTTTTTTTAAAACACTAATTAAATGTTTATTTACGCATAAGTCTTGAAAATGAAAGATAATAGGAAATGAGCAAACTTCAGGACCAATGTAAACAATTTTGTTAATATAAAAATATATTTGAAGGTATAATACAATGTATACATATCAACTATGCTCTGGTATATACAACTACAAAAATGTTGTGCCCTCAGAACATAACCTTTTGCATGACTTTGATTGCAAACTTTCGAACTTCCCTTTATGGATTCGCCGCTTAGGAATTTGCACCCATTAGTACTTCTTTTCGAAAGTGGCATAGTCGTCAAAACAATCTCTTCTTAGATTTCCTCCTGATTTCCTACAGTTTGAAACGTTCCAAAAACAACAACAACAGGGCATTCATGTTTCAACGATAGATAATAATTAGGAACAAAGAATGACAGCCTGTAAGGTATATATTATTATATATTAATTAACAATTCTAAAATATTGCCTGAGTTTAATTCTACTTCTCTTGTATTATAACATACTTAGTGTTTTCTTCATTTTTATGAATGACTTTTAATCCAAGTACATCAACCGAAATCCAAATTCATCTTTGCAATCTTCATTTCATTGTTTGTGTGTTGTAAATTAGACAAAAGTGTACCTTGTTATATAAAAAATCATGGCAAAGCCTATCTTTCCGAGTGAATCTTTTTAAAATTGAGTTGAGAACTTCATATGGATAATATCATGCCGTCCTAGCCAAAATAAACTGAATACATATCCTTAATTTCACAATAAGCTGCAATAGAGGAAAACAAAACAACACGAATGAGGAAACTCGAAACACTGGAAACGTAAAACAAATTCTCAAGAGAAAATACCAAGTTACAGGACTACTCACACTGCATCACGGAAGACATAGCATGAAGATATGCCAAGTCATTTTGGCAAAGGTACTATCACTATACTTGGCATAATTTCTAGAATCGACACCTAGACATGGGAATCTGGCTGATCTCTGGCTTGGTGCAGTAACATATTGCATGTTATCATTAACGTAACTGAACTAAAGCACCAAAATCCACCCAGAGAAGCTTATGCTTATGCTGGAATTACGAACATGTAGCTACCCATGAGGATGATCTCACCAAAGTCTGAAGAGGTCAAGGGATTCTCATTATTTAAAAAAGCATAATGCTATTTATCAATCAAAATGAAAAAAAATGTTGTATTTGACAGAAAAGATATAAGATATTATGATCATAATCTCAACATATTATTTTTGTAATTATAAGTTGCTGCTAGCTATGCATCTTGCGTGAATAATTTTTTTTTTAAATCCCAACACACAACACTGATGCATCGCATGAATCTATAATCTGAAAAAAAGCTAGATATTTGAGCAAATACCACCCGCAACTATCATCATTGAAAATTATATTTTCCATGTGAGTTCTCAGATGGATCCCAAAGAACATAGAGCAAGAATGCAGAATCGTTCGCTACACTCCAACGGACACTCCAGACATCCTTTCCTCTTTTGTAGTATAAATAATGCTTAACACCACGGACCTGGTCTTCTTGAAGTGCAGCCACACTTCCCTATCTTCACGTCCAACACTTCCCTCTTGGATCTCCATGACGTGAATTGATCCTTTCTCCATAACTACACCAAGCAAACCATCAATTCTTCTACTTCATTAAAAGAAAGCACAGCAACTAAACTTGTGTCATTACAAAGAAAAATAAGGAGGCAAACCCTCTAAGCTGAAAGCTGCTCCTGGGTTTCCAGACGAAACCATCAAGCAGTAGATTTTTTTTCAAAATGGGGGATGTGCCCCAGCCTCTGCATCAAACCGTCAAGCAGTAGATGATTGTATATTAGAACTTGAACGTGGTGATGTTGTTGCCATTCTCGCCACACTTCATCAGACGGCGGATGCTCCTGACATCCTTTCCTCTTTGTAGTATAATAATGTTTACCATAACGTACTTAATCATCTTGATGTGTAGTCACCCTCCTCCATCTTGACATCCAACACTTTGCACTCTTTTTTGTCGTGAATTGATGTCCCCATAGCTGCTCATGGAAAACCATCAAATAAATAGATTGCTTATACCTGAATTCAAGGCTTTCCTAGGTAGAACCTTGGAGATGAATCTTATTTACTGGGATGTCTTTATGAGGAAATCGTGAGACAACCTTGTAGTGTTGCATCTTGCGCATCCATGAATCCATGGTGGTCTGTTGCAACCATAGCCAGTGATCGCGCCCTGCACTTCGAGAGTTGGAGGAGGTTAGCTGTTAGTCACCAATCGATGCGTCGTCGGCCGGCCGGAAGCACCCAGTTCAAGGCCTTGGCGGCGCGTGAGGATGTTGCGTATTCTGTGCATGGTGGTCTCTGCTGCATGCATTTGTGAAGCAAGATCGCAATTTTAGCTGTTAATCCATATGAAAGTACCTGGAGAGTTGGAGGGAGGACGACCTTTAACCACAGATCGGTGCGTCGTCGGCCGGCCGGAAGCAACAATGTGAATTCGTGGCGGCACGCGAGGATGCGCTACAGGCCACTATGAGGCAAACCTTCAATCGATTTTGTGGATGATCTGCACTGATGATCTAGCTAGTATGTGCATGAGAAACCCAATTCCTACTAATCCAGATTGATTTGCATGCACATGATGTAGGTCGACTGGCCGAGTGCACCGAAGCGAATACGTCGGCCAGGGCGGCGGCTGATGCTTGGAGACGTATATTTGTTTTTCTTTGACTGGAAGAGTACGTGACCTAATTAGGTCTAGATAGGCAAAATATCAAAACGGTATGAGAACTTATCAAGGGCATTGGTGGGTAATTCTTTTAGCTTCCATGTCAATATTTTTTTAAGATCCAATGGCTGCAATAATTTTCTTAGATAAACTAATGGCCAGATGTTTCTGATTTTTGTGGGATTTTCTAGGTAATTCTCTTTTTTCTAATAGCTCGTAATCTACTTTTAATACATAATAGATTTGATTTCAAGGTATATAATTGATGGAAACTACTATAGGAACTTACTAGAGTACTAAACATGCATCAAAACTAATTTTTACAACTTAGAACAAGCATGCAAGCTCACTAAACATGTTACCTACAGCAGCAAAATATTCTAATTGGATAATCAAAGGAGTCACATACCAGAGAGCAAATGTGCCAAATTTCAGACAGAAATCTGGGCTGAGCAAAGAGATCGAGAAATCTTGAGCTCTTGAGCAGAAACGCGAGTGAGAGAGCGAGTTTTTTCGGGAGAGAGAATGAGATGGGAGAAAGAGATGAAGAAGTGGGGCAAGGAGGGCCCCACACAGGGTGGCGCGCCCCCTTGCTGGCCGCGCGGCCTGTGGGGTGCCACCCTAGGGTGCCCCACTGGTCATCCCCAGTGCTCCCAGGTGCCCCTTCGAAAAATAAGACTAACAGTATAATTTTTGTAAATTTTTGAGAACTTCGAAAAATGCACATTTCTGGGTGTTAAAGTGATTATTACAGCGCAGGAAAATGATTTCCAAAATCTTAAACGACTAAAGCATCTTGCAAAACAAAAAGTGCTACAGCAAGTAAAACAAGTGGAGGAAGAAAGAAATGTTGTTTAGCTCTCTCATGCATTTAAAATATACTTGTTAACAAGGTTGATCAAGTCTTGCTACCAAATAAATTTTATATGACATAAGAAGAAATAAACCTCAAATCAATCATGTTACCTTATATTGAATTGATATGGATCCAATCACAAGAGTTTGATATTCTTCTTTAGGCTCATATATTAGGACGATCAAATGATCCAACCTTGATAGTTTTCAAATTACAAATTGTATTAACTCCATATACTTTATCAATCCTCTTGGGAAAATAGACAGTATGTTCCTTGTCATCAACATTGAAAGTAACTTTTCCTTTATTGCAATCAATAACAGCCCCTGCAGTATTAAGAAAGGGTCTTCCAAGAATAATAGACATATTATCATCTTCAGGCATTTCCAACACAACAAAATCAGTTAATATTAAGCAATTTTGAGTAACTTGAACAGGAACATCTTCACATACACCAACAGGAATAGCAGTAGATTTATCAGCCATTTGCAAAGATATATCAGTTGGTATCAACTTATCTAAATCAAGTCTCTTGTAAAGAGAAAAAGGCATCACACTAACTCCTGCTCCCAAATCACATAGAGCAGTTCTAACATAATTATTCTTGATAGAACAAGGAATAGTCGGTATACCTGGGTCTCCCAGCTTCTTTGGAACCTTGCCATTGAAAGAGTAATTAGCGAGCATAGTGGAAATCTCCTCATTAGGAATTTTCCTTTTGTTAGAGACAATATCTTTCATATACTTTGAATAAGGAGGCAATTTAATAGCATCAGTCAAAGGGATTTGCAAAAATAAAGGTTTCATCCAATCACAAAATTTATTATAATGTTCCTCCTCCTTTGATTTCAGTTTCTTAGCAGGAAAAGGCATTTTCTTTTGAACCCAAGGTTCTCTTTCATTACCATGTTTCTTTGTAATAAAATCTTCTTTAGTGTACTTTTTATTTTTAGCATGCTTTTCAGGTTCTTTTTCAATTTCTTCTTTATCAGGAGTATCATTCTTATCATTATCTTCATCATGTTCATTACCACTTTCAGTTTCAGCATCAGAAATAGAAATACTATTAGGATCATTAACAGGTTCAGAGGATTCTACAACAGTTTTATGTTTCTTCTTCTTTTTCTTAGAAGGACTACTAGTTTCTTTAGTTCGTTGAGAATCTTGTTCAATTCTTTTGGGATGCCCTTCAGGATATAGAGGATCCTGGGTAGAAACACCGCCTCTAGTTGTTACTTCATAAGCATGTTTTTCTTCATGAGTATTTTTTAACAAGTCATTTTGCACTTTAGTAAGTTGATCAATTTGAGTTTGAATCATATTAAAATGTTTAACAAGCATCTTAACATCATTGGAGGTTCTCTCCACAATATCATGCAATTTACTAATAGCTTGAGAACTTTCTATTAGATGATTCTCTACTCTCATATTAAAATTATTTTGCTTAACAATATAATTATCAAATTCATCTAAACATTGATCAGGAGGTTTTGAATAAGGGATATCTCCTCTATCAAAGCGTTGAAGAGAATGTACCTCAATTGTGGATGAAGGGGGAATTATCTTACATAGGTCCTCTATAGGAGGTAAATTCTTCACATCTTCAGATTTAATACCTTTCTCCATAAGAGATTTCTTGGCTTCCCTCATATCTTCATCATTTAATTCAATCATACCCCTCTTCTTCAATATTGGTGTCGGGGTTGGTTCAGGTGTAGACCAATCATCATGATTTTTGCTTATCTTAGCCAATAATTCTTCTTCGTCCGGAGTTCTTTTCCTGAAAACACAATCAGCACAACTATCCAGGTATGCCCTAGACTCAATGGTTAGTCCACTATAAAATATATCAAGAAAATCATGCTTCTCCAAATCATGTCCAGGCCGAGCTCTAATAAGAGAGCAAAATCTTGCCCAAGCTTCAGCAATTTCTCTCCATCTTCTTGATCAAAACTATAAATTCTCTGCAGAGCAATATGTTGAGCACTAGCGGGAAAATATTTTCGAAAGAAAACATCAAGCAAACAACTTGGACTATCAATAGAATCAGGAGGCAAATTATTATACCAAATCTTAGCATCATCCTTTAATGAGAAAGGGAAAATCTTAGCGACAAAATAAGTACGCATCTTAACATTATCAGAAAACAAGCTACTTAAAGTAGAAAGCTCATTCATGTGCTCTACAGCACTCTCTTTTTCAGTACCAAAAAAAGGTGTTTTCTCAACAATAGATATATGAGATAAATCAAGAGAAAAGTCATAATCTTTATCCTTAATGTTTATAGGAGATGTGGCAAATTTAGGATCAGGAGACAGTTTATATCTAACAGCATGTTGTGCAATAAGCTTTTTAAGGTTACTTGTACTAGTAGTAGCATTGCATTTATCAATAAAATCATCATCAAGTTCCACATAATCTTCATCAAGGTCATCAGACTCAGGTGAATTAACAGGTGTAACAGTATTTTCATTAGGGGTTTCAATATTTTCAATTTGTCTAGACCTAGCAATTGTAGCATCTAGAAAAGGACCTAATGAACCAGTATTATCAAGCACAGTAGAAGCATCATCAAAATTATCAGAGGAATTTTTAGATTCAGCAGAAATACCAACACGTGAAGTTTGTGGTGGTGAAACAAGTTGACTTATCACAGATGGTGAATCAAGAGCAGCGGAGGTACTCAGAGTTGTACCTTTTCTTGTAGTGGATGGTAATATGGCGACTTTAGTATCGCGAGGTTTACCCATGATGGAGGATTTGCAGCGAACAATATCAATCCAAGTGAACTTGCAAATAAAGCTATGCTCCCCGGCAACGGCGCCAGAAAATAGTCTTGATGACCCACAAGTATAGGGGATCGCAACAGTCTTCGAGGGAAGTAAAACCCAATTTATTGATTCGACACAAGGGGAGACAAAGAATACTTGTAAGCCTTAACAGCGGAGTTGCACACTGGAAACAGACTTGCTCGCAAGAGTTTATCAGTAGCAACAGTTTTATGGCAGTAGGAGTAGTGAAATAACAGCAGTAGTGAAATAAAGACAGCAGTAGTGATTATAGTAAACAACAGGATTAAAATAATGTAGGCACATGGATGGATGAACGGGCATTGCATGGATGAGATAATTCATATAACAATCATGGTATGGCATTTGCAGATAATAATAAAGCGGTATCCAAGTACTAATCAATACATAGGCATGTGTTCCGTATATAGTCGTACGTGCTCGCAATGAGAAACTTGCACAACATCTTTTGTCCTACCAGCCGGTGGCAGCCGGGCCTCTAGGGAAACTACTGGAAATTAAGGTACTCCTTTTAATAGAGTACCGGAGCAAAGCATTAACACTCTGTGAACACATGTGATCCTCACATCACCGCCTTCCCCTCCGGTTGTCCCAATTTCTGTCACTTTGGGGCCTCGGGTTCCGGACAGCAACGTGTGTATACAACTTGCAGGTAAGATCAATAAACAATGAATATCTTCATGAATCAATAACATGTTCAGATCTGAGATCATGGCACTCGGGCCCTAGTGACAAGCATTAAGCATAACAAGTTGCAACAATATCATAAAAGTAACATCTACGGATACTAGGCACCATGCCCTAACAATCTTATGACTATTACATGACCAATCTCATCCAATCCCTACCATCCCCTTCAGCCTACAGCGGGGGAATTACTCACACATGGATGGGGGAAACATGGCTGGTCGATGGATAGGCGTCGGTGGTGATGGCGGCGATGATCCCCTCCAATTCCCCGTCCCGGCGGAGTGCCGAACGGAGTTTGGTCCCGAGACGGAGTTTCGCGACGGTGGCAGCGTGCGATGGTTTCGGCGACTTCGACTTCCCGTCTCGCGTTTTTAGATCGAAACCCTTAAGTAGTCCAAAGGGGCGTCGAGGCTGGCCGAGGCGCCCACACGCTAGGGCGCGCCCCCTCCGGGCCGCGCCGGCCTGTGTGGGGGCTGGGCCTCCCCGGGCCTGCCCTTCGGCTCCGTGATTCTTGGAAAAATAAGCCCTTTGACATAAATTCCGAGGAGTTTCTGAAAGTTGAATTTCTGCACAAAAACGAGACACCAGAGCAATTTGCTGAAAACAGCGTTAGTCCGTGTTAGTTGTATCCAAAATACACAAATTAGAGGCAAAACAATAGCAAAAGTGTTCGGGAAAGTAGAAACCTTTTGGACGTATCACCCACCCGAGTGGTCAACGACGGTCAAAGCTAGGAACGTCATAAAGCTATGACATTTTGATTTCCAGTCATAAAAAAAACGTCATATTATGGCAGATTTCTTGTACTGATGGAAGACGCCCTCCTCCTCCAAACCGCCACAATGAAAATGACAATCATCATCAACAACGTTGCAACCATAATGAGGATCAAGAGGATGCAAGATCAATACATCGACGCAATGACCATAATGAGGAAGAAATCTTTGGGAAGCTAAAGTTCACCATGCCCAAGTTCCAAGGAAAAGAATACCCCGATGCATACTTGTCTTGGGTACTCAAGGTTGACAAGATCTTCCGCATCCACAACTTCTCCGAACCAAAGTAGGTGGCCATGGCATCACTTGAGTTTGAGGGATATGCAAATGTTTGGTGGGAAGAAGTAAACAAGAAGCGCGCTAAAGAAGACTTAGAACCCATTGACACATGGGAAGAAATGCAAGAAGTCATGCACACCCGCTTTGTGCCCACTCACCACAAACGTGACCTCTTCAACAAGCTCACTCAACTCAAGCAAAGCTTCAAGTCCGTTGCGGAATATTACAAGGAGATGCACATGACCATGATGAGTGTGAATGTGGATGAGCGAGAAGAGCAAACAATGGCAAGGTTCTTGAATGGATTGAACATCCCCATCAAGAGGATAGTGGAATTCTTGCCTTACACCAACATGGTTGAGTTCTTCATCAAGCTACAAGGCCGAGCGCCAAGTGCGAGAAGACTTAGCAAGTGCAAAGTCCAAGAACTTCTTCGCCGCAATAAATGCAACGAATGCTTCCTCAAGCACAAAGAATACAAGTGCAAGTGCCTCCAATGATCCTCCCAAGCAAACAAGAAGTGCCATCAAGACAACAAGCTTCAAGCCAGAGCACTCAACTATGTTCTCCAAAGCTTCCACCGGATCTAGTAACATCACTTGCTTCAAGTGTGGTGCCCAAGGACATAAATCCTTTGAATGCAAGAACACAAGAGTTATGATAACTAGAGATGATGGACACGTGGAGTACTTAAGTGAAGCTGAATATGAAGCCCTAGTGCATGCCGCAACCAATCTTGAAAATGATGCCTTGGAAGACCAAGAGCAAATCCTATATGTGCATGATGCAAGCCCATCACTTGTGGTGACCAAAGTCTTGACAACCCATGCAATCCCTAATGAAGACCAAAGATGCAACATCTTCCACACAAGAGCCGGAATCAATGGAAAGTCCATCAAGGTCATCATCGATGGAGGTAGTTACCACAACCTTAGAAGCACCAAATTATGTTCCAATCTCAACCTTCCGCTCCGGAAACATCACCATCCTCACCATGTGCATTGGCTAAGTGACAACGGAAATGTGAAGATACAACACACCGTCACAATCTCCTTTAAGATCGACGCCTATGAAGACACCGTTGAGTGTGATGTAGTGCCTATGACGGTGTGTGATACGTCCGATTTGATCCACTATTTTGTATTATAATCTACTTTTATTTATTGATATATTTCATATTTATACATGATACTTATGTTATTTTATCTATTTTTGCATGTTTGATGATTTTCACGGGATTTGCTGTCGGAGCTGGAATTCTGCTGGAAAAGTGGTCATCAGGGTACCATACTTCGGAAGATCAGAAAATTCCAGAAACTTTCACGAAGATCTTATTTTCCCGGATGACGGAGATAGCCAGAAGGCCTAGGGCCGCGCCTGGGGCATGTATGGCCGCCCTGGCCCACATCTGACGCCGCCCTTTCGCGTATATCATCCCCACGAAAACCTAAGATCGGGGGCAGCTCGCAGAAATATTTCGCCGCCGCTACGAGGCGGAAAACACCAGAGAGAGAAAAGCTCACCGGCAGATAGGAATCTGCCGGGGGAAATTCCCTCCCAGAGGGGGAAATCGTCGTCATCGCCACCGCCATCGAGCTGGACTTCATCGTGATCATCATCCTCATCATCTCCACCATCAGAACCATCACCACCGCCATCTCCACCTCGTCCCACTGTAACTATTTGGGTTGTACCTCGCATATTTCGAAGGGGAAACTCTCCCGGTATTGATTACTTGTTGTATTTGATGCTATTGAGTGAAACCATCGGATTAAGGTTTATGTCCAGATTGTTATTCATCAGTGTATACACACTGATCATGTTCCATATGTTGTCCCATGAGTAGTTCGTTTAGTTCTTGAGGACATGGGACAAGTCTTATGTTAGTAGTGGAGCTATGTGAGTAATATGTATTGATTTTATATTTAAGTTGTGGTGTTATTCTTCTAGTGGTATCATGTGAACGTAGACTACATGATACTTCGCCTTTATGGACCTAGAGAATACATCGTGTATTTGGCTACTAATTGCGGGGTTGCCGGAGCGACAGAAACCAAAACCCCCGTTAGGTAACCATTGCATGAGGGAGCGTAGGATCTCAGAGTTTAAGGCTGTGGTTAGATTTTATCTTAATTACCTTCTTGTAGTTGCGGATGCTTGCAAGGGGTTTAATCACAAGTATGTATTATCCTAGTAAGGGTAGTGCATTAGCATAGGTTCACCCACACAACACTTACCATACCAATACAGATTATTCACGGATGCGACGAGAAAGCACTCGACATAAAACCTCCCGTGTGTCCTCAGGAACGTTTGGTCAATATAAGTAGAACAACCGGCTTGTCCTTTGTGCTAAAAAGGATTGGGCCACTTGCTGCAATTATTATTGCCGCCTTTTATTTACTCGCATTTTATTTATTTGCAATATCAAATACCCCTGAAAACCCGTTTGCTAGTGTTTACAGAGAATCCTTCATTGAAACTGCTCATCAACACCTTCTGCTCCTCGTTGGGTTCGACACTCTTATTTATCGAAAGTACTACGATACACCCCTATACTTGTGGGTCATCAAGACTATTTTCTGGCGCCGTTCCGGGGAGTGAAGCGCTATTGAAGAGCGGAATCGGTAAAGGTAAATTTACTGTAAGTGCTGTTTTTCTGCTTGCTGATTTATTTCAGCGATGGAGTCTTCTTCTTTGGACTCCGTATTTGGGTTTGTTCCTACCGCTGCTATGGTAGTGGACAAATCTCCCCAAGCTCAAGTTGATCCTTTTAATATACCTATGAAAATTGTGGAAGGTGTTATGAATAACTGCTATTCAGGAGATGGAACTGTCCATCCGGGCGATCATTTGCTTTTTATACATGAATTATGCGAGTTGTTCAAGTGTGCAGGTATTACTATGGACAAAGTGAAGAGGAAATTATTCTCATTATCGCATTGTGGAAGAGATGCGGAGTGGTATAAGATGCTGCGGAATGGCCGATCTATTGGATGGGAGGAAATTGTCCCTCTCTTTTACTCCAAGTTTTATGCTCCAAATGAGATACATAAAGATCGGAATTAAGTATATAATTTCTAGCCTCAAGATGGAGAAAGTATCGCCCAAGCATGGGGGAGATTGAAGTCACTAATGCTCAAATGCCCCATTCATGAGCTCCCAGGTAAAATTATTACTAATAACTTCTATGCGAGGCTTTCTCTACATGATAAAGATTTATTGGATGCTTCTTGTTCTAGATCATTTACCAAGATGAAGGAAGAAGCTAAATGGGATCTTCTCGACCGTATTCAAGAAATACTGAACGATGGGAAAATGATAAAGGAAGAAAGTCAGGTATTAATTATGATTATGAATGTGTTAAAACTCTTATGAAAACTGATTACTTCCATGATGCTACTGCTGTTTATGGAGTTGATTCCCAAACTGTTGCAAATCTATATAAGGTGTTTGCTTCTTATTATGATATTCCAAAAGGGGAATGGAGTAATTATCATGCGCCTTATAAAGACATTATTAGCAGTGTTCCTTCTAATGTTGTCGAGGTCAGTACCACTGATGGCGTTCTACCTGAACCTTATATTGAAAAGATGCCTTTCCCTGCTAAGGTAAAGGAGCATTCTATTTTGTCTACTGTGGTCAGTAAAAATAAAAAGAAAGTTTCAGAACCCGATGAGGAAATTAATGTTGAACCTGCAGTAGCAATAGTAAAAGAACTTGTTACAAAAAATGTAGAAGATGAACATATTGTTTTTTGTGAAGATGCTTCTAAATATTGTTTCGCATCCTAATAAGCCTCAAAAGGCTAGTGTTCCTATGCTTTCTGTCAAAATAGGTGATCATTTCTATTATGGACTATGTGATATTGGAGCAAGCTCCAGTGCTATCCCTTATGATCTTTACAAGGAGATTAGGCATGAAATTGGCCCGTGTGAACTTGAAGATATTGATGTGGCTATCCAGCTCGCCAACAGGTAAATTTTTTATCCAATTGGTATTGTGTGAGATGTGGAAGTCTTATGTGGTAAGGTTAAATATCCCACTGATTTTCTTGTGCTTGGGAAGGCTTCTAGTAAGTATTGCCCTATTATATTTGGTAGACCTTTCTTGAACACTTGCGGTGCTATTATAGACTGCAGGAAAGAGAAAATTCATACTAAATTTAATGGAGAGTCTTATGAGTTTAATGTTTCCAAGTTTACTAATGTTCCTTTGGAAGTCGATTTACCTAATGAAGATTTTAAAATTGAACAGCTTGCTTCTATTGCTCTTGCTCCTAACAATGCCTTGCAGCAATATATGGAGGAGCACGTGAGTGATGTTTTTATGCAGGAAAGAAATGAGATCGATGATACATTTCTTCATCAACCAGAGATACATAAACACGATTTACCTGTGGAGGATTTGGGTACCACTATGCCTCCTAAAGAGGATCCAGTTTAAGCCTTTACCTGAGGATCTTAAATATGCTTATATAGATGATAAAAAAATATATCCTATTATTATTAGCTCTAAACTTTCAGGATATGAAGAAGAAAGATTATTGAAAGTATTAAGGAAGCATCGTGCAGCTATGGGATATACTCTTGATGACTTGAAGGGAATTTCTCCAACTATATGTCAGCATGCTATTAATTTGGAGCCCGATGCAAAGCCAGTAGTGGAACATCAACGCCGTTTAATTCCTAAGATGAAGGAAGTGGTAAGAAATAAGGTATTACAACTCCTTGAAGCTGGCATCATTTATCCTATTGCTGATAGTAGATGTGTAACACCCCAACTTTTGCAAACATGTTTAATTATCCAAAGTGCAAAAATTAGGGGGAACAAAAACTTTTTCTATAGACTAATTAAGATGAATTGCCTTGATCTGTTTGTTATGATGAATTGCCTTGATCTGTTGGTAGATGAATTGTCTTGATTTGTTTGTTAAGTTTTGTCTTGATCTACTTCAAAGAAACAACACTCCTAGTGGTTAAACAAGCAACTCACTAAATAAAACACATGTGTGGCTTAGGAAGAGTTGTTTTCCTTCTTACTACATCAAACCCTTCTCCTGATGGCAACTTGAGTGTACCATCTTGATACTCCTCTTTGTGATAATCTAGCTCAAATCATCCTTAATTCAAAACTTGGGATCATCTACCCCTTTGCTACACCTTTCTCTTATACCCAATCATCTTGGTTGTTTTTGAAGCCAAGTCAACCATCTGTTTTGGTAGTCTTAGAAGTTCCAATTTTTGGCAGTTGATATCTAAACAACCACCACTGTTATTACTAACCTCAATGCATGGATCTCATTTATGCAACACCCTCTGCAACTTCCACGTCTTGCACGTCACATCCTCCACTTGCAACTCTTATATTCACTTGATCATGTACCCTATCCAATGTTGAATCTCAAGATCACTTCCGTCACTTTTACCTCTTGTTTCCATTCAAGTTTAATCTTCACAAAACCAAGAGTGGGAATGATGGGTAAATTTTGTAGCCACCATCTACTCTTGAAAACACTCCTCCCTAAATAAGCTAGCTTTCTTTCTTAAAAACCCTACTTGTTTTCTTCCCTGGTTTTAACCACAAAACTATTTCCAGTTTTACTAGAACTCTTCAAATGGTTTCTTCAAATAACAAGAGGGAATTGTGGATGGTATTTTATCATCTCATTTCCTTCTACCCAAAATACCTTTTTATAAAAGAATTTTACTCTTTCTTTTAAATGCATGGTTTTGGTACATGTGCCCTCCTTGCATCTTCTAAAACCAAATAGCTTAGAGAAAACTCTACTATGCTTTGTTTTGCAAATAGAACCGTTTCATTTTAAACCTCATTTTGTCCCTTTCAAAATGATTTCAAAGGCAAGTCCAATATAAACCCTATCCAAACATTTTGATAAACTCCCATAGTGGTGGATACCCATCTCTATAAAGTTCCATATTTAGTACCAAGTTCCATTCCTTCATCACATCTCACTCTTGTATGGTTTACCATCATCATCTTGACCTCATGAATTGATGATTTATGTCAGTATATTCATCCTTGTGAGTATATGGATATTTCACTCACCATGTCTCTTAGCCTTGCTCTACAATTGTCTAGACCACCATCACCATCCTATCTACCTTGTCATGCTCATGAATTGTTGCATGTGGTCAATCCCAATCTTTCCAAATATGAATTCAAATGAAAACTTCTAATCATCAACTATACCTCTGATCTACTTCCATCCTATGCTTGTCACAACCAAAGTGGTGGGAATTATCCTTAAAGTACATATCACATCACACTTCTTTTTATCAATATGTATCCACTCCTTTTCTTCTCATCATTAAAGTCACTCATTGACATTACCTCCTCAATATCAAGCCTTGGTATATTCACATGGATGTGTGCATCTCTCTCTCAATGTTCACTTGAGTTGGCAAGAATGGAGCCGACCAATTTGTATGTGCATGCAAATTTCGGCCAGCCCTCTTCTCCTCACTTCCTTCCTCCACAAGGCTTGCCTCCCAACTACCCCAATCACTAAATGGGCAGCCACCCACCATGGCCAATCAAAAAAGGAGGCAGCCACCATCCTCCCTCTATTTAAAGAGCTTGGCCGGCCACCTCCTCTCCTTTGCCTCATTTCTTCTCACTCCCTACTCTTTCCTCCACTCCCTCACACTCTCCACCTCCACTTCCCCACGAAAATGGTGCTCCCATGGCCGGCCATGGCCATGGAAAGAACTCCAAGATGAAGCTTCCTCCTCCCTCAAGCTCCTCCTCACCATGAGAGTCTCCCTCTCCTTCTTCTCCCCAACCCTAGATGGTTTTCTCTCCTCTTCTTCTTCCTCCCTTGCTAAGATTGGATCTTGATGCAGGTGCATGTTGGTCCAAGCATGGAGAAGCTTGAGCTATCCTCAGATCTGAAGTTCTTGAGCAAAGTTCGTCCAAATCCCTGCAGTAATTTCTGCTATCTTGTTGTTTCAGATTCTGTACGATTTTGTAAAATCCTCCAAAACTCGTGTGCAGGGCCAAATCGAGTGATTCAAAGTTCCGCGGATATGTATTGAAAAGATCTACAACTTGGCGTTGGTTTCACCCTCAAATTCGTTACAGATTTTCCTCGGTAAATAAAGTTCTGTAAACATGCAGATTCACTGTTTATTATATGTGTTCCGTTTTACAAAACCTTTTTGAGCAAACTCAGTACTGTGGGTGAAAGCCCTCTTCAATACCTTCATTTTGGCGATGGTTTCACTTCGATTGACCTCCTGAAACTGAAATGGTTCACAGATCAAGATCTGGTCAGATCTGACTTTGTCGAATTAAACCAGGAGCTTGGGAATGAATTTTTGAATGAAACAAATTGGGTAAGAACCACCTTTTGAAAACCTTTCAGATGCAACTAACCTCATATTTTATGATTTATGTACGAATTCTGGTGAATTAAACTTGTTCTGTGTGTTCTGCAGACATGGTTGTTAGCTTTTAAATCACCAAAAATCCATCTTTGAACCTAATTGAGAGATTCTAACTTTGTAGGACTGCTGGATGTTTTCTTAATCGTCTCAAACAAGTTTCAAACATTTATCTGTTATGTAAATCCAGAGATAAAGCAAATGGTAAAGACATGCAGTAACCTTGTTAATCCATTTGTGAGAGTTTCAGAAATAATTTGAACCCAAATCCAATTGTGTATGCATCTCTGTTTAAATATCTCTCAAATGCCAGTGGTCTCATATTTTTAGGATTTTTCTACGATTTATGGCTTACAGATCTTGTTTTCTGTACGGTTAGATTCAAACAAATTCCTAAATTTGTAGGTTTAATATTTTTGAGTGAATCCAATTGGGATAGTCTTGTATTAGTACTGGCCATCTAGGAAAAATAGTATTAGTCTCTGTTCATGCATATTTGTTACTGTTAGTAATGTGTATGTGTGACATGGGTTGTTGAAGCAAAACTTTTTGATTTATTTGAAAACTCTAACCACCTCTTTGTATTAAAATTGCTCAACCAATGTTTTATTTTTGCAAAACAAAACCTCTGCAACTTAACCTTTGTTCTATTGTTTGGCTTAAGTTTTCAAATGATGTGGAATATTGTTTACTTCCTTTTTATTGGTAGTGTTTTGTAAACAAAATAAAATAATAAGAAGGATTTGTGCTTTTCCAAAAATGTTTGAAAATAAAATATAAATGTTTGTGATGCCAAACTAATGCACTTGCCCTCTTTCTAATGTTATCTACCAGGGGATACTTAGTTGTGCCATGGTGATACCCGAGAGAGGCATTTGCTAAGTTGCGATACTCTCATACCTTTACTAGGTAAATAAATTGGTCCTCTTTTAAAATTGTTTTGGAGTAACTATAAGTTTTTTGTATGTTAGCCCGTAGTAAGGGGTTAGCTATTGCTTGTTGATTGTTGAATGTTGCATGCTTGCTATGATTGGTGCAATGTGATTGATTGTGTTCCTTTTATATTTTCCGACGATAGATGCGAACGATTCCGGAGAAGAAGAAGTGGATCGGACAAGGATTTTATTTATATTGTTGGTATTCTTATATTGATGAAGTTGAAGAAGTCCAGGGACAAATAAGCCAAGGCAAGCCATCTTTTGATCTCTGATGTGATGTCTCTTGGATGTCATCTTGTTTCTATCATTAGCATCTTGGCTCTATGTGTGATGATCTCCAAATTGTTGTCATCTATGCTTGGATGCAAGCATGGTACCTCTAGTAGTTTTGTCTTGTCAAGGTCTTGGTAATTGGTTGGGTGTATGGTATCATGGCCATTGATATCCAACTTGTTTTCTATATTTAGCTTGAACATGTTCCACCTCGGGACAAGATTCTTACTACACCACCTTCTAGTGTAGAGGTATCAATACCATGATCTCTTGGTGTATTCTCAAATTGTGATGAGTATGCCTAATTCCCTAAATGGTGTTGGTGTTGGTCAATTCTCATCCCTATCTATTGATTGGGTTAGATAGCACCACAAATCTGAAAGTATATTTCCTCTTATGTTGTCATAATACATGCTTAGCTCAAGCAAGTATGATCCACTCCATTACCTCTTTTTCATACCCTCAATGGCGTGATGACCCTCATCTCGGCCATAGTGTTGTATTAGGTCAACTCATGAAACTTTAGGTTGGGAACCCCTCAAGGTTTACCTTGTTGTAAATGTTTATGAAAACCTTGGGTGAGGCAATCTTACCCAAGCGTATGGTTTATGAAAGGAAAGGATCGTGGAAAAGATGGTTGGAAAGAGGAATGTGTGTGTGACTTGGGTTTTTGAGAAAAACGACACATGGTTCTCTGTATTCGCCCGGAACAACTAACCCGCGCAACCATAGCTACTCCAACGTGGGCACGGGGCTTAACTTGACGTTTGTTCTTCTTAGCATGAGGCACCGCACAACTATACAAGGGTACGGTTACCCCCGAGTCCGGGTTGTCATGGTTGGGACAATAGTATAACGGGAGGCCTTCGGGGCTGACCCGTCCGGAAGACACTATGGGTCTCCTGGCTTGGCGGTGGAGCCACGCTCAAGAGGAGGTGAGCTGCCACGGTGCCGGGGAGGTACATACTCCATAGGGTAGGACCTCGTGTTAAGTCGAATGGGCGAAAGGTTATGTCCGGGTATCCGTCGTGGCATATGTCGTTATGCGGGGATGATGCCCACATGATAGGTATCCGGATAGTTGTGGGGAAAGTGCGCACACTCTGCAGAGTTAAAACTATTCGAATAGCCGCGTCCGCGGTCATGGACGGCTGGGATGGTCGTTACCGAGTTGTGTCGAGTTTTGGTTTTGAAAATGATTTCCAAAGGAAATGTGTGTGTTGGATGTACCGGAAGGGTACGGAAAGGCTGGTGCCGACCATATGGAGGTGGTCGAGGAAAATGAAAAAAAAAATTGGTTGACCCTTCCTAGTGTTTCATGTAGAGGAACTCTTCTTTAACAAAGATATAGAGATGTCATAGGACTTCCCTAGTATTCCCATCAATTGAGATGGCGGTATGCTACCTCTTCTTTAACAAAGATATAGAGATGTCATAGGACTTTCTTAGTGTCCCCTTCAACTGTGATGTGGGATGCTATATCCACAAGAGAAACTGATTCTCTTTCACATGCTATATCCACCAGAGAAACTATTCTTCCTCTCTTGTCTTCTTTAGTTAGAATTGTTATCACCTTCTTGATGGTTTGAGAGTACAATTCAAATGTACTCACGGCTTTGTCCCTGGCTATTTACTTGGCCAGACCTGGAGGACTTCGACAGATGAAGAAGGAGTTGACGACGTCTATGCGAGCTAGGAACGTCTTCCCAATCAGTTGCCTGTAGGGTTAAGGCAGATGACTTGGGCTCTACGCTGCTGAAGTGATTCCGCGACTCTGATGATTTAGTTAGGCCCTTCGAGGCTATTATGTAAGTATTGGTCATGTGACCTATTGTAATTTTCTTTTCTGTTTTGTAAAGGATTATGTAATTTGATATCAGTTCGGTTATGTGTTCACGGCACACTGATCATGGGAACGTGAACTGTATACATAACAGGGTATTTCGGACAGTTAGTCCGGGGGTCCCCACAGAGCTGGTATCAGAGCAATCCTGACTGTAGGAGACCTTAGTTAGCTTGGACGTTAGTTAGGAAACAAGTACTTGGGAAAAACTATTTACGAAACCAATTCTCTCTTTAGTCGGAAGCATAGCTTCTACTCCCCTTATTTATTCAAAGCTTCTAAATTCTTATCTCTCCGCTTTATAAAAACTAGCGGAGTGGCCCGCGCATTTGCGCGGCTAGACTTATACAAATACTGAAACGACGATCAATATATTTTGTTTACAACTTTACAATTTCTTACGTATGAATGTTCAATGCTTTAGGTTTTATTATTGATGATTATTATACATAGAACTTGATCATTGGTAATTTTCTATATATCAATGCATTATTTCTCTTTTGAAATGCCATCTAAGGTTCAATTTTCCCTATAATTAGATTAATTAGTAATATTGCATGATTGGACACAACAACGAAAATTTGTATGCCTCCATTATTTGCTACTGAGGAATGCCCATCCACCAGCCAAACAACTATTGCATGCAACTACGGTTTATGCCGTCCAAAAAAATCCGCTAGAATAGCATCCAAGAAAAACCTGTAATTTTACATCAGACAAACAATGACAACAAAATGGTCAAAAATTGAACCTGCAATTGGTTCTATAAAACTTGGTTCTTTAAAAACTTGTACCAGATTTACATTCAGAAGATTTATGCATCTATATTTAATTTTTTCGTGTCTATCTGGTTATTCTAGGAGAAGGTATCACTAGTAGAGAAACCCCCCTTTAGTACCGGTTCCAAAGGGCCTTTAGTACCGGTTTTGGAACAGGTACTAATTATTCGGTACTAAAGGCCGAACCGGTACAAAAGGTGCCTCCACGTGGGCACGGAGGAACCCGTGGGGCTGGAGACCTTTGGTACCGGTTCGTAACACGTTTGTAACTACACTTAATCTCTAGTCAAATTACTTACCCGTGGTCAAACTTCCCGGTCGGTCACCCATCCTCACACTACTCCCGCACTAGCACGCTTAACTTCCAAGTTCCATCCCATTCCACTTCCAAGTGCTTCGCGCGCATGTATGTGATAGTAGTATCATATCAATCCTATTAACATGTTGGTCGATGTCACACTTTTTATCGTTTAAATTTCAAATAATTCTTTTAATAAACAAAAGTAATGATGTAATAATAATGTTAAATAAAAAAATAAAATTAACTTTTTTAAATTTTATTATTTTTAATTATTTTTTAAATTTTAATATTTTTTGCAAAACCTAAAACTTGAAAAATTGAAAATCTTATAATTTGATAAAAGTAATAGTAATATGTTAGGACTCAAAAAATCTTATAATTATTATTTTAATTTAAAAAAAATAAAAATATATAAATTTCTAAATTTCTGGGAAAAAAAACTAAAATCATCCTGCTTTCATATTTTCATTTGGAATTTTGAGAATCTAAAAATTGGATAACCGGGTAAACATTTTATTAATTTCACCGAATAGTAGATTGCATAACATATGAGAATCTGAAAACATTTTATTTTTTTTAATTTTCTATCATTTTCATTTGTATTTTACAGAGCAAAAAAAGGCGATCCACGGGGGGGTGGAGGTGCGTGGGGAGCGAAAAACCTTTAGTACCGGTTCGTGACACGAACCGGTACTAAAGGTTTTTCGGCTGACGCTAACCCCTTTAACCGGTTCGTGTAAAACTAAAGGTCCATACGAACCGGTACTAAAGGCTTAGGCAATACAACCGGTACTAATGCCCCTAGTATTTATTATTTTCTTGGGATGAGAGGTTTTCTACTAGTGTATACAACAGAGTTGAGGGAATTTATCCATGTTCAACATATGCAATCAAAGGAAACCATATGGGTGATGGCCAAAATTATTTATGACAATACGTAGTGCGACCTACTTGAACATAGAGGAAACTCACATCTAGCAAATGCACCATTACACAACGGTGACAGATATTAATTAATAATTTATTTGAGGGGACAGTATGCTCACTGGGCAAACGTTTAGTCCTAATGATTTGTTGGATATGTTTAAACTTACTCTGCACAATGGATACACGTTATCTTAGAAAGAAGCTTGACTTCAGATCTCTCTTGTAAACTTAATAAATATATACATCATCTTAGAAGAGGCTGGCCTACCTTCACATATCTCTTGTACACTTTACTCTAAAAAAAGCGCACAATAGATTTGGAGAATTACATATATTCACAATTGATTAATTGAAGTTAATACACTTAACTATATATATAGTATCTCCTCGATCATGTAAAAAAAACCTAAGCAAGAACGCCTATAATATACATGCATGTCACCACCACTGATCTGACATGTCTAGTATGTTTGGAAATCAAAGCTCTATGCATCTGCCAAAAAAATCCCAGAGATAATTTGTAAGGCTGATTAAAAGAATGTTCTCTTTCGCCTACATTGTGACGTAGCAACAAATAATGCAGATGTTAGCTGCTGGACTCCATGAACCATGTGTTAGGAAAAACTCACCATCATCTTTTGATTCTATTTGCTATCTATTCTGCTTCCACGGCAACAACCTGGCGTGCATGCATGAACTCTTCTTTCTCCCCAGTAGCTCATTATGCTTTGCTTGACTTCTCGCAAATGGATCTATCATTACAAAAACGGAACTCCACTCCCAGAGCTGCAGAATGGTACTGCCAGATTCCCGTCAGCACTGGTCTTGCCCCCAAACACCACCGGTGACGATTGGGACATTCCCTTAAGTTTTTCTTAAGAAATCTTAATCATGTATACTAAATGCAAGGGTATTTAGTTCTCATCACTAATTAAGTATATATGGATAGAAATTCCTGAGTCCATACCAAGAGAAGTTGAAGATACTAAAGACTATTCTAAAGAAAATGAAATGAAATGTGTACTTCTAGACACCTACATCGGCCAAATATATGGAATTCTGAGAAACTGAAAAGCCTCACTGAATAGCAACAGGACATCACAACATATATGGCTTAGCAAAATTTAAAATTCCCTCATATATAAAATGCTTGGTCAGAACATGATATAACATGCAACAGTAGCCTAAATCGCTGCCGGCAAAACAAATTAAGCATTGGCCAAATGGACGTAAGTAATACATCTTATACAGAACTGTACATGAAGTGGCCTACAATGAAAATAAATCACTGGAGCTCATACGACATCAATGTGTCAATCTTGTTTGATGGAAAAAAAAAAGGAAATCTGCAGTTTACCAGTAACATGAAAATAGTTCTTCCGTTGTAGGAAAAATCCGAGTATTCAGAAGAAGCACCCTAACATGCTGTAATGTACTTCAGAGATTTAGAAGTTTCTTGCAACAAAATTAGTCCCTGAAAACTAAATTTATCATTATACTGATACGGAGATGAGCTCTAAAATAAAAAAATATGGAACAACAAAAAAACATAGCTCGATGATAAGTATGATGTACCTTAACGGGCATCAACAGCTTCACCTGAATTTCATGGTTCATGGTTGCCGTCTCGCCGTTGATGGGGTCCGGCCGCACTTACGCTTCCACTCGAGGAACAGTCTTGCGTATCCTTAATCTGCCTCCCCACTCCTATCCCGATTGATTAAGTTTGTCCCACATCTGTAAATCTGTCAATAAGTAAAGCACACCTTATCAGTTCGCAATCGACTCTCTCAGCTGTAAAAAAGTTTCACTCCCAAAATCTGGATGATTGGTCCACTGCCGGTGGTCTGTCTACCCGCCTAACACATTGTTGTCCATGGCGCTGCAGCCGGAGGTCCATTGTCATTGTTGGCATAGATAGGACCGGCGCCAGCGCCAGCGAAGGAATCTTCCATTGGGGAGTCATCCGGGATATGTTGTCTGAGGAAGAAACAGGCAGATGATCTTGCAGCGATCGCTCAAATTGTCATGGCAGAGGATTGAAATTGCCTTCCATTGGCGAGTCCTCGAGGATCTGTGGCTGGAGGAGGACAACAGCGGCGATCATGCAGCGATCGGCTCAGATTGGCATGTCAGATGATCGAAATTGCCGGCGGTGATTTACCGTTGGCCATGAAGATGCTTGCCGGCAGGGGAAGAGGAGATTGACCGGCACCATGGCAGGGGAATAGTAGCTGGCGGCGTGAAAATTTCGTCTTGGCGAGCGTGGAGTCTTCAGCAACGATGGAAAAAAGAAAATCCCGTGAAAGAAGGGTTTGCACTGAATACGTTTTCTCTTTCCCTATTTTTGCTTTGGGACGTGAGCGATAAGGACACGTTATATTCATCACAAATTTTAACTGCCGATAGGATCGTAGCTGCCCACCAGACGTGACGTTGTTTAGAAACTTAATCTTGGTCGTTGGTCTTTATCTGATTATGATTAGCTTATCTACACCGTTGGTTGGTTGTTGTTTTAATAATATAATAGATGTTTGAAAATTCTTACTCTATGGTCTCATCCACTTCAAACCTACATATTGGACGATGTCCCCAACTCAGACTGGAGACTCGAACTCAAAGATGGATCAATCCATCGGGAAGACTCATTTATATCCAACAGCAGCTATTGAAGATTGGATGCCGACTTAGCCGTGCTCATGTAGGGATGATAACATCATATCTCTGGTTGTCACCAAAGTATGTCAAAGATCTGACCTTGTTCCTCCGTGGACTTGCACTTTTTGCAGTCGTCAGGGATCAAGTCCTCAGTTCTTGACTAGTAATTTTTAGGCCAGCCACCAGAAGATGCCGACTTTGGGAGTGCCTCAACAACTACCCCTCTGAAGACCTCACGTCCTCGGGATGATGAGACCATAAGATCTACGCAGTTTTCGCCTTCGCTTCAACATCGATGACTCAATACCAGGCCTGCTTCGCCACCAACTGCTACCAGGATCCAAGTTGAAGCCAATGTCAGCCAGATGAAGACATCAGCATATGTGACAAGCCCCCAAACCTATAGGATGGATAGGACAAACTCGATCGCTTTGATTGAGCTACCCCCACGTATTAGGCATCCCTAGATGCTTAGAATGCCTTGTTTGGTGTGATGATTGCTTGTAGTACCTGAGTGTGCTGCCTGGAGTGTTTTAATCTGTTTGTTGTGTGTATGATTATCTTGGCCTTTCGGTCTGAAAAACATTCTTAGTGTGATAACCCAGCGTAGGAAGCCTCCCGAAGATGTTTTCACCTCATCTACCTCACCGATAAAATGCTAACTGCTAGTTAGTTGGATAAGTTGACCATGTTGACAAGTTGTTTTTCAACCATCAGAAAGAAACTAACCCAAACCCCCAACTACACTAACTACTTTCAAGATCAGCTGAAGCGACTCTACAACGCCAACGAAGCAGAAGCCCCTACCTTCAAGAGTGACTGCACCTCTGCAAGAAGACATACTAACTTTGTCTAACCTTGGAGTATAATCGCGCTAACTTCGAGGATAACTTTTTGAGACTACCCTCTAACACACCGTCTAACAAGCTGAGAGGGCAATAGCGTCCAAGCCAAGCTACATCACATGGTTCATCTGGTCCTCATCAAGTGAAGCTCATGAAGATACCTCAAGACTCAAGATTAGGTGTAATTTACCCGCTCACTTCTTAACTGGTATAAGTCAGCACCGACCCTCATGCTGAAGATTTTCCTTCGACGACTTTTGTTGCTGCTTCATATGGACAACAACCAGGCGCTTCATCGACTTACTAACTTACCGCGCGTTATATGGTCTAGTAAACACCGTGAGTGCTTTTTGAAGCTGTGGTCTACATTTCTCTCCTGAAGAACCTTCCACTGAAAATTGGAGCTGACCCTAAAATTTTAAACCTTTCTAAAACACCGTCGAAAACTTGTTGGGCTGCATTAACCTCCCTTGAAGCTGTGGACTGCAGCTCGCTCCCAGAAGATGTTTCAACTCAAGATGAGAGAAAGATCACTTCTTCGAAAGCACCGACAAGACCCGTGGCCGAAGCTTATTGTTTTTAAACCCCCCCCATGAACAATTTTAAGGGTGGAAGAATTCGTCTTCCACTAAAATTTAAAGTTAACTCTAAAAAGTTTTCAACCCTGCTAAAGCACCGTTGGAGTGCACTAACTCTCCCAGAACCTTAAACCACAGCTAGCACTACATGAAAAGTTGCCATGGCCGACGAAGTTGAAGTCGTGTCGTGGTTGCTGGTGCACCATGGCCGACGATTTTTGGTCCCTCCGTGGTTCATGTCAAAACTTTTTTTTTCTCGTTTTTGAGGCCACCTAGCCCACGAAAGCGGCCAAAACGTCGCGTATGGTGGCCGGGACGTGGTGCATCACGAATTCTCGGGTTCGCCGGCCGAGTCAACGCAAATCCACACCGCCCGGGGATGTAGGGCCCAGATGGCAGCCTCACTAGCATTGTTTTTTTCTCGATCGCGCCATCTCGTTCAACGCTCTCCGATCGAGCCGTTTATGCGATCATGGGTCCCGCATGTCATCCTCTATGAACCAAAATTCTTTCTTTTCTTGGATTTTTGACCCCCGATTTCTGGCTACTTCCTTTTCTTTTGATCCCTTGCCGCCTTGGAAACGTTGAGACCGCTGCAGCTAAATGGGACCCGCATGTCATCCTCTATGAGCAATCAACTTTATTTTCTTGGAGTTATTTTTGGCACCTCATATTTGGTCACTTGCCTTTTTCTTTCGATCCCCAGCCTCTCAAACGGTGATACCGCTGCTGCTAAATGAGACCCGCATGTCATCCTCTATGTACTATAAAACTTTCTTTTCTTGGATTTTTTGGCACCTCATATTAGGTCATTTGCCTTTTTCTTTCGATCCCTTGCCGCCTCTCAAACGGTGATACCGCTGCTAAATGGGACCCGCATGTCATCCTCTATGTACTATAAAACTTTCTTTTCTTGGATTTTTTGGCACCTCATATTCGGTCACTTGCCTTTTTCTTTCGATCCCCTGCCGCCTCTCAAACGGTGATACCGCTGCTGCTAAATGGGACCCGCATGTCATCCTCTATGTAAATCATGTTTCTTTTTTTGAATTATTTTGGCTCCTGATATTTGGTCACTTGCCTTTTCTTTCGATCTCATGCCACGTTTGAAACGTTGAGGAACCTGCTGGCTCATGGGACCCGCATGTCATCCTCTATGTGCTATAAAAGTTTCCTTTGTTGGATTTTTTTCACCCTCTGATTTTTGGCTTGCCTTTTTCTTTTGATCCCCTGCCCCGTTGAGTAAGCTGCTGGCTCAAGGGACCCGCATGTCATCCTCTATGTCCATCAACTTTCTTTTCTTGGATTTTTTTGACCCCCTAATTACTAGCTACTTTCTTTTTCTTTTGATCTCAAGCCGCATTTCAAACATTGAGACCGCTGCTGCAAAATGGGACCCACATGTCATCCTCTATGTACAATAAATCTTGGATTATTTTTGGCTCTGATATTTGGTCACTTGCCTTTTTCTTTCGATCTCATGCCACGTTTGAAATGTTGAGGAACCTGCTGGCTCATGGGACCCGCATGTCATCCTCTATGTGCTATAAAAGTTTCCTTTGTTGGATTTTTTTCACCCTCTGATTTTTGGCTTGCCTTTTTTCTTTTGATCCCCTGCCCCCTTTGAAGTAAGTTGTTGGCTCAAGGGACCCGCATGTCATCCTCTATGTCCATCAACTTTCTTTTCTTGGATTTTTTTGACACCCTAATTACTAGCTACTTTCTTTTTCTTTTGATCTCAAGCCGCATTTCAAACATTGAGACCGCTGCTGCAAAATGGGACCCACATGTCATCCTCTATGTACAATAAATCTTGGATTATTTTTGGCTCTTGATATTTGGTCACTTGCCTTTTTCTTTCGATCTCATGCCACGTTTGAAACGTTGAGGAACCTGCTGGCTCATGGGACCCGCATGTCATCCTCTATGTGCTATAAAAGTTTCCTTTGTTGGATTTTTTTTCACCCTCTGATTTTTGGCTTGCCTTTTTCTTTTGATCCCCTGCCCTCTTTGAAGTAAGCTGTTGGCTCAAGGGACCCGCATGTCATCATCTATGTCCATCAACTTTCTTTTCTTGGATTTTTTGACCCCCTAATTACTAGCTACTTTCTTTTTCTTTTGATCTCAAGCCGCATTTCAAACATTGAGACCGCTGCTGCAAAATGGGACCCACATGTCATCCTCTATGTACAATAAATCTTGGATTATTTTTGGCTGATATTTGGTCACTTGCCTTTTTCTTTCGATCTCATGCCGCCTTTGAAACGTTGAGTAAGCTGCTGGCTCATGGGTCCCGCATGTCATCCTCTATGAACAATAAAAGTTTCCTTTCTTGGAGTTATTTTTGACCCCTAATTTCTGGCTATTTGCCTTTTTCTTTTGATCCCTGCCCCCTTTGAAACGCTGTTGGCAGGTCGGTCCCACATGTCATCCTCTATGAACAATTAAAGTTTCCTTTGGTGGATTTATTTTTGACCCCTAATTAATTTCTGGCTATTTCCTTTTTTTTCTTTTGATCCCGCGCCTTGGAATTGTTGAGAATGTTGTTGCCTCATTTTTCTTTTGGTCCCGTGCCGCCTTGGAAACGTTGAGACCGCTGCTAAAAAATGGGACCCGCATGTCATCCTCTATGTACAATAAAGTTTCTTTTCTTGGATTATTTTTGGCTCCTGATATTATGTCACTTGCCTTTTTCTTTCGATCTCATGCCGACTTTGAAACGTTGAGGATGCTGCTGCCTCATGGGTCCCGCATGTCATCCTCTCAGAACGATAAATGTTTTCTTTTCTTGGATTTTTTTACCAACTGATTTTTGGCTTTTTTATTTTCGATCCCTTGCCGCCTTTGAAACGTTGACGACGCTGCTGGCTCATGGGTTCCCGATGTCAGCCTCCCCGTACAAGAAACATGTGATATCTTATTTTGCAGACAATAAACATTGTATTTCGCTCTGAGCTATTGCAAACGGATAAATTAAATCTTTATATCTACATAAACAAACTTATATGTTGAATCTCCTTGTTTTTTGTTTTTGCGAAGCATAGGACTTTCCTGTTTTTTTTTGAGAAAAATCCGAACTTTCCTGTTTTGGAGTGGGCTGAAATTGTACGAGTCAAAAGGCCCAGCAGGATAGTTCGAAGGCCCATTTGTAGTTATTGGGCTTCGACAGCCGGAGCAAGTTGGCCGATAGGAATTACCATGTAGATGGCCGTTGGCAACCAAAGTGAAAATATTGGGCCCAACAGGGGAAGGCTGAACAGTACTATTTTCTAATTGGAAGGTGGTACATGGCGTAATCCTGCCAAAAAAAAAGATGGAACACGGGTTGCTGAAATTTGCCCATCTGCGCCTAATATCGCCGCCGCGGCTCCGCTTCCGCCGCCGCCGCCATGCCTCGTCTCGCGTCGAGCTCGCGGTACTGCCGCGTCTCGGGCACGGGGTACCGCGGCGTCCGCGCGCGCCCCAAAGGTACGTATTACGCGGAGATACGTGACGGCGGCGAGCGCATCGGCCTCGGCACCTACGAGACCGCACACGAGGCCGCGCGCGCGTACGACGCCGTGGCGTGGCGGCTCGGGCGCCCGCGATCGTCGATGAATTTCCATGACGTGTGGACGCGCCAGCAGGCCGAGGATCTCGCGCCGCCGCCGTACATCGTTAGACAGGAGGAACAGCGCCGCCGCCGCGAGACGGAGCGCCGTTTGCGCATTGCCGAGCGGGACGAGCGCGCGGCGCGCGAGTGGGCGGCCCGCTTCCCCGAGGACGTAGCCGCCGAGAACGAGCACTTCCGCAGACGGAGGGCGGAGAAGGCTACGAGGCGGGCTGCGAAGAAGGAGGACCGCGCACAACGGAGGGCGGAGAAGGCGACGAAGCGGGCCTTCATCGAAGCGCAGCTCGCCGGGCCGACCACCATTGGCGAGGACGACCCCCGTTGGATTGACCTCTTCTCGTCGGATCCGGTGTCGGGCACGACACCGGACTCGTCAGATGTCGAGTTTTAGTTTAGTTTTATCGCACTACTTTGTACAAATATGAACTACGGAGTATCTATCAAGCTAATTTTCTCCTATTTTATGTCTATTTCTAGTCTTTATTTGATCTTCTGTTTTACTGCACTCTATTTTTCATTATATTCTGTTTTTGGCGCTGCATTATAGCGCCTCTGAAAATACGCTGTTTCAGCCCTGCATTTGGCCGCCACAGTTTGCAGCTTCCGGTGAAGCTATTGCCGGCTCCATGCGCAGCATCAGCCCACAGCGCCAAAATATAGAGCCACTGCTGGAGTTGCTGTAATATGTTTGTCAGCAGGAGCTTACCTAATTAGTGAAAAAGATGTTCAGCGTGGGATTCGATAAAAGGATCTTCATGTTTTTTTCCTAGCGATCCTAGTTCGGACTTTTGATTGTGTTGGCTAGTGCATGAAGCTTGACACCTGTATTATGTGATCCTGATATGAGGATAAGAACACCTTCAGGTTGCATTGCTAATGGTGTCTACTGCAGCAGTGGCGTACCTTCAATGGAGACTGATGCAAGAGAGTTGGTACTGGTGAACCTGCACCTGACATCATCGTGCCACCTGAAGTAGGTTGTGTATTGGGATTAGACTGATAAGCATAGCACCTTGCAAAGAACAAGATGCTGCTAGTGTTGGTTAACGTGATTTTACGACAAAAGTCATGTATGCTCAACAGGTGCCGTACCTAGTTTGGATATTGTGTTGTTACCCTTTTGTGGTTTGGTGTTTGTCCAACAGAGAAAGCTACTCTTTTCCCGTGTAAGTGTTATTATGTGAACAAAAGTTGTATGTACATATATATCGGTCAGAGAACCAAGATTGCATATTCTTGCCTGGTTATAACACATAAGTCATAATAACAATTAAAGAGAAAAGGAACATTTGCCTTTGCAATGTGATTGTGCCAAGTAGATTAGACAACCAACCACAAACATTACAGGTCAACAGCCAAACGCATGCGAAAGTCCTAAGGTAAGCTCCATAATACATGTTGAAACCAAAAGCCTAGAAACCATAAGAAAGGTAGCTCCACATCACAGTTCCACGACAGCAGCATACTGATCATAAAACATATATCAAGTCAGGACAGCTGCACCACTGGGTAAGCATCCATGGGGTCTGGCTCAAGAGCGAAGACTGTGTGAATGCTGCAAAATGTGGCTCTTGCCTCACCCCACCCATACATCTTATCATGGAACCTTACCAAATCAGCATGAATCATCTTGACATAAACATAGCTCCTCTCTCCATGCTGATGGGATTGAACAATGCGCCAGTTGCAGTGCTTCAGCTTGTCAAACAGTATGCAGGAGATAACGAAGCATGCTGGCTGGTCTTTTGTAGTGACAATGGCTTGGAGTAGCTGGTCCTGTGAACCACCCAACTGGATCTTTAGAGCTTGAAGGACAGTCCGTGCCATATAAGCTACCGTTGCTGACTTCAGCTCGGGTTCAGGTGAATGACAGCTGACATCTTGTCCTCGAGATGCAGATCCTTCTTGATCAGATTCAGCGGAATCATCACCACTACTTACAGGTGCATCAGGTTCTACAGAAGGCACATCAGGTACATGCTCCAGTTCATAGGAGTTGGGTGGGACAGCACTGTTTGCTGAAATCTCTACAATACCAGCTCCAGGTAGACCACCAGTATCTACAGAGGGTAAACCACCAATATCCACTTCAGAGGATTCTCGTGGCACGACACCTTTCGCTAGAGGCTCTACCCTACCAGCTCCAGGTCCACCACCAGTCAGTACTGTGGGCATAGTCATGACGGGTTCTACCAATACAAAACCTCCTTCGGGTGGCGTGGCAACTTCGGGTGCAGGATCATCAGTAGCAACTCCAGCATCAGCACCAGTTACATCGGTCTTGACAATAGGTAAACCGTCTTGCTCTAGTTCAGAGAATTCCCGTGGCACGACACCGTTCACTAGAGGCTCTACACTAGCAGCTCCAGCTGCACCACCAGTTTCTACAGCAGGGGGTAAACCCAATCCACAACCTTCTTCATGTGGCACGATGATGCCACGTATAGGCTCATCAGTACCAGGTCCAGCTGCATCAGTCTCCATAGACAGTAAACAAGGTGGCGTCGGAGGTTTAAAAGACTGGCATGCCATTTCACCTTTGTCATCAGACAATATAGAGTTTTCTTCAACTCTATGTTTCTGCAATAATAAGCACATGAACAGAAATTAGACCAGAGCATCTAGCCATCTAACGGGGGCAGCAGCAAAACAAGCGTCGGTCCATATGTTTACCTTGTCATCTGGGATATCAGAACACACAGATTTAGAAGTCATTTCACATAGCATCCGCTTTTTCGTTCCTTCCCCTACGTCCATCTGGAATAAGTAATACTATTGATCACATAAAACTAATTAATCAAATAAATGCATATGTTGAGAAGTTTGCACGGCAAATTGTGGATTCTGCTTTCATCACCTACGAATCATCGTTCTATATATTTACCTTGTCATCTAGGATATCAGAAGTCACAGAATGAGAAGTCATTTCACTAAGTATCGGTTTTTTCGCTCTTTCCCCTCCATCCATCTGCAATAAGAAGTAATATTGATCACATAAAGCCAATTCAACGAATATATGCATATGTTGAGAAGTTTGCACAACAAATTGTGGATTCTACTTCCAATCACCAAGTAATCTCGTGAGAAATGCATGATCAAGATATGTTTCTCCCTCTTGATCGACATCTGCATCTCCATTAAGACTAATCATCGTGCGATGGTGCTCTTCAGAAGAGCGCATACAATTCCAATCACCAGACAAGCAAAAAATTGTTGATTCTAGTAATGATTAATCAGCAGTGGCCATGGAACGACCACAGATCGACCAAGCAAAAAAAAATCATCAGCCTACTGACCACCAAGCAAAGGAAACAAACTAGGCCCATACATGGCCTCACAAATCATCATCAAACGTCGATCAAACTAGCAAGTTTGAACATGGATTACTAATTTATTTTCTGATAAAGTGAGTATATTAATATCGAAAGATATTGATTACACTGAGCCTCTGCAACAACGCAATACCTTACTGGTAGTACGGATGCACAAGGATTCCTAATACTCCCTCTGTTCGGTTTTAATTAGTCGACGCGAGGGAGAGAAGAAAATGAACTGTCGATGCTTTCAACTAGAGTCAATTAAATACGAACGGAAGAAGTACGTAGTAGTATTGACAAATATCCGGATCTAGTCTAAAAACAAATTGGCATGTAAATCCTAGTAGTCTACTAAACTAGGATCAATACCCTAGATTAGGGTTGCAAGCGGCGTCCGCGAATCGTCCCGCAAAGCAGAAAATTAGAGCAAATAGTGGTTGAGATTAGAGCAGATTTAAAGCACTCGCACTGAAACTAGCTAGCCCGCTACCCACCCCGCTTGACACCCTGCCCTAGATGTGAATCTACACCAAATATTCAAACAAGGATGAGCAACCGCCAATAAAATTTTATCCGCACATCATCATCTCTACCATACAAAAGGGTATGGTGATTTCACATACAGCCATTGTTGCCGCGGGACGAGGATGAGTGATGCGCCGCGGAGAAGGTGCCTCACGCCTCTGTCGCCGCCGCCGTCGAAGAGGAAGTCGAAGCCGCGCGATTGTGGTCCGTCGCCGATATGGAGGTGGAGCTACTAGGGAGAGAGATGGAGGTGGAGGTGGAGAGGGAGTGATGGTTTGTACTAGTGGCGGCCGGTGAGGTAGTTATAAATACAGCCTCTCTCTCTTTTTTGGCAAGGAATGCAGCTTCTCTTGGAAGGCAACGAGGCAACGCACTCCAGATTTCGTATATTACTATAATAGTATGGGCGGAGAAATTTGGACGCATCTGTGTTGTCTTGTCAAATGAATCACCAGGATTTGCTTTTAGTACTCCAGATTTGGGCGACCCAAGGAAGTAGAGATAGTAATGTACGCCATCTAGCTGCACGCTATCAAATCAAATAAATGGTCATGCCATTTACTTTTAAGATGGTGCAGCAGTTATTCTGACCAAAGAAACATGCACGTCTGCTGATTATTTCTGATGGGTATACATTTACCGTCCGCTAGCAAAGATTGTTTGGCACATTGTTCTTATGGCTTTCAACATCACACCCCTTAATAATATTATTAATCAATGTTTGGGCAATCAATTGAGTGTGTTAATAAAAAATTAAAACCCACAAATCCAACTGTACTATTTTTAGGGCCATATGAAGGACAAGGAATGATTTTAAATGCCATATGGAGTACCTCCAACCATGTGAAATATGGTTCTGTCATGCAGGTGATACCCATGGCTTCGCATTGGATCTGTATGTTGTCCTACATACAGTCAACTATGAAGTACCACGATTTGGTTTTTGGGTGCAACCGGCTAGAGAATGATGCACGGGTTTGTACAGCCAGTACAATTCACATTAAGATTTTCTGATAGGATGTTGATGTGTATATGTAAGAATCATACACTAGAATGTCTTCTATGTTTAGATGGTTGATCTACGTTTATACTTTCTGTGAACCATGAGGTTAAGACCTTTGTACTGTAATAAAGATTGCTAAATAACAGTATATATGTATGCCTCTAGGGACACTGAAACAGCCAAACAACCATGCATGTGTATAGACCGTATTTGATCAAATTAAAAGAAGCACCTGGGTTCATGCAAATAGCATAAATTTATCACCTAAGTACATTAGCTATAAATAGTTAAATAGGAGTCAAGACCAACTGAGCTAGCTAGTAGTATGATCCTACTATTACATAAATATCCCTAACTCTGATTGTCTTTGTTCCAGTCCAGCGCGTTGGTGTAGCTTGGGATGAACCAAAACCCCGTATGCCAGTTGGCCCCTGGACCGCTGCTTGAGAAAGATATGCTTTGGTGGTCTTCGCCATTTAGACTGAAGCGGAAAATTTCTTGATGTGATGTGTCAAACTGAGAGCCAATGGCCTGAGGCGTGGTGTAGATGCAGTTTCTTCTTGTCAAATATCCTGGGGGAAATGTTGCACCACCCACTGGCATGAAAATCGGATAGTTCAACCCAAGGAACATAGAATAGTCTCCAAGATTAGTAACCCTTTCCCACGGGTTGGCTGGAAGTAACCGACTAGTGTCATTCGAGAATACAATGCAGGTATACCCCGAATAGCTGTGAACAGCGCGACCGCAATGGACAGAAGGGGTACTATCATAATAAGTTGGAGCACCGTCAGCGTCAAAATCCATTACGCCACGTGCATAGACCAGGAGAAGTCTAGAACGATCTTGAGATCTTGCCAGCCACCACGTACGACTATTAGAGTCAAAATCATCATCGCCATCAAATCCAGCCGTCCACGGAATGAATGGAGCAGGGAGCACTATAGGACCTTGAAAAAGGAAAGAACACGTCACATGAAAATATATTTCATGATTTATCTACTAGTGATATTGATTTGATATTGGGATGCCAATACTAGTACTTTATAAAATCATGGTCGAACATAAGATGGTTTGAAATATATTTCGAACATCTTGGTAAAACTTCATATGGATTTAAAACATGTTCCCGAAAATATTGGTCCAAATTTTAGATGGTTTGAATATAGTACTCCTTATTCTCTAGAACCGGGGGAATATAAACAAATGAAAGTCTTTATCAATATTGCATGGCACCTTTATTGATTCTATTTCTACTCTACCTTAAATTTTCTAGGGAGTAATAATAAAGAAACTTAATTACTAGGGGGCCTTTTTCCTAAGGAACAACATGCACATTAGACCATACTAAAATTCCTATAGATGTTAAATTCTATATATGTCCATACCACAAGAGGGTTATGGTGTGCGCCTATGGAATTCCTTTAAGCCAAAAGATGCCAAGACAGTTCAACAAATAAGAGGTGAAATACTATATAAGTTACGTATATAAAAAAGATAGGGAGGAAATGTTACCAAATTGATTAGGATCCCATGCATAAACATTTCCAAGCTCAGTAACGGCGAACACAAGTCCGTTATGTATAATTGCATCGCAGTATATGGCGCCGTACTGAAACTGGTTTTCAAGAAATATCCATGTACGAGGATATTCGCCATGGAGGTAGGCAATTGCAAAGTCGAAGATTGCGACAAGGGAGAAATCTTGATACCCCCTAGCAGCTGTAGGAACTTGGCAAATAGCTATCTTCTGCAGTTGAATAGCAGAACGCTGATACTCGAATATAAGTGGATTGCGTGTGGTTTCCAACTTCTTCCTCAAAGATGGAAGCTTAATCTTGCGATGAGTGTAGACATTGAGGAGGTTCCACTTGCCTTCGGGGCCAACCATGGCGATCCAATCTCCATTGGCGCCTGCCCGCTCCTCATCCTTACCGTGTGGCATTAGGCCATCATAGGAGAACCTGTCCAGCGGCAGTAGTTTGCACTTGCTGTGCACCGGCAAATCCTCCTTGAACACCACCCATGGTTTATCCGCCGGGTCACAACAGAGAACACACGGAAGGCCAAACGGCTGAGAAGCAGGCAGAGTGGCACTGTATTTGGCTGACTGAAGAATACTTTTGGAGGAACCGACTAGGGACGCGGCGGTGATGGCGTCGCACTGGCTGATGAGCACTTCAAGGGGGCCTTCCGTAAACACCTTGTGAAACAGCCCAGATCCACAGACCCTGCTCGATTTCGCCATCGCAATGAGGCAGGTGGTACAATGGGGTTGGTATTTTCTTGGGAGATCTACTGATTCGAACTTTGGGAGAGAGATGGCGATCAATGGCGGCAGGTGGGGGTTTGAGTTGGAGAACAGAGGCTCTCAAACTGGGCACTGCTGGATAGGATGCGAAAGCGCCATGGCGGAGACGCAGGCGCGTGCTATGGAAGATGGGCGGAGTGGGGATAGACGACGGAGGTGAACCGAGACGCTCCTCCTCTTATGCATATACTGCCTACTGCAGTTTCGAGGAGAGTGTGAATGTGTTCAAAAAAAGAGGAGAGTGTGAATGTGTTCAAAAAAAGAGGAGAGTGTGAATGTGTTCAAAAAAAGAGGAGAGTGTGACTGTGACCCGACACCCGAGTAGGAGCCGAGCAGACGGACTATAGGAGTAGCCCCATCATTACAGAACATTAATCGTGCTTCCTACAATAAATAAGTGAAACATCCCAGGCTTGTGTTGTCTAATCAAATCGATGGCCATGTCAGTATTATGGTGAACAAATAAAACAAATACACACCAACCTTGTTCTTTTTGCAACGTACACCAACCTAGCAAGGCATCAACCTTCTCGCCATCAACTACGACTCCGTGGCTCCGTCCCACCAAAGTTGTCTCAACTTTGTAAAAAAAATACATCTATCCATCTAAATTTTAACAAAGGTGAGACACTTTTGGTGGGACCGAGGGAGTACAAAAAAACTTCACTACTCCATGCTAGTATCGGCCACTAATTCAAATTTCAACTGAAGGCGTGCTATTTTATGGTCCTGAAAATTGCCAAAAAAAATACAACCCAAAAATGCAACAGATCCATGTTAAGGGGGTACACCCTACGCAATATACATTAAGAAACTTTGAAACTTCAGCGACCTTGTAAGAATGCCCATGACAGTGCAGTTTTGCCAAATTAGGAAGAGACGAAATATGAATTCAACCAAAGAAATCTAAACGAATCCTTAGACAATAGCATAGTTAACACGTTCAGAAAAAAATGATGACTCCAAAAGAACAACATTAGCAAGAAATACTCCATTTTAGTTTGAATTTGCAGTCACATACATATACTAGTAGTACTGCCAAAATACTATAATACTCCGAGCTGCATTCTAGCACTCCAACTAGCTAGCTAATAGTTCTGGAGTAGTAGTACTACTATACAAGTCCAAAATACATCCGAACGAACCCTACTTCGAACTAAACTACTCCCTCCGATCTTCGAGTAACTACATTGCAGTATGACTAAACGAAGATTATTGTATAACCTTCTTGTTGATGCAAACGCAGATAGGCAACACACGCTGCCCTCCATTCTGCTTCGCGTAACGGGGCGGCACCGCCAGGAAAGAAGTGAGCTGCTGCAACATGATCGAGCTAGGCGTCGGGGAGCTCGTCGGCTCGATTACCGCCATCAAGGTGTCCGTCGAGAGGTCACTGGTCCCAGCCGTCGCCGGCGCCGGCGGACCAATCACCAACAGCTGCGCCTTGTACATCGGAAACAAGCACGCGGCCGACCTGATGCACACACAGGACACAATGGTGGTCGGGCCGAGCGCTCCAACGGTGATGGCGAACACGCTACCGTCTTCTTCCCCACTGCCGATGAACAGGTGTCCCCGCGGTTGTACCGGAACACGAACTATGCACCAGGCGGGTATGCCATACTGGAACGTAAACACTGGGATGGAGTGGGATGCTTGGAGGTGTACCAGGAGCTCCCGCGGCGGGCCGGTGAAGCTGCAGCCGGTATTGATGGCCTCTGTGCAGCCGCACGGACCATGCGGGCACGCGATATAGTGCTTGTAGGACTCCGTGGAGGCGACCAAGCTCTGGCAGCCGACGCACTTGACCATTGCCCCAGATCGATTCGACGGCGGCAATCTTGCCCCAGATCGATTCGACGGCGGCAACCACGCCGGCTGCTCGCACTTCTTGCACGGGTTCGGCGCAAGCTCGCCGACGCAGCGCCGACAGCCCATATGACCGCCCTTGCACTGCACGGAACAACGTACGTGGCATCAGTTGTCATTGACATTTCTCACAGGTGAACCTAAGAATGAAATCGGAAGGGAGCGACCTTGGATATGGGGGGTTTGAAGGGCAGCAGGCAGAGGGGGCACAAGAAGAGGGCCTCCTCCATCTTCAGAGAAGAGTGATCGGGAAAACGAGAACGGGATGGGTTCTTTTTTTTATACATGCCTTGGAGTGGAGTATGGATACTACTACTTATAGGAAGAACTTCCTTGCTAAGAATCGGCGTCGGCCGTACGCAAGCATAGATGCACCAGCGGCTCTGCAGTTTGTCAAAATAAAAGGACAGAGCTGCAGTGACTTGAAGTCTCCAAATCTCATTGTGACTTGGTGCCACCATCTACCAACCATTTGAGATCCAACGTTCCAAACTATCTCTTATTTCGAACCTAAAAACAAAAATTATGAAAAAAATCCAGTAAAATGTAGATGCCTTGTTCTAAAATCTGTGAATATTTCATCCCACTCGGACGATTAGCTTGTGATTAAAGAGCTTTTTACGTATACGAGCACTAGTTTAAACTAAATACTCCCTCTGATTCATATTAATTGACTTCAATATGGATGTATCTAGAACTAAAATGTGTCTAGTACATCCATATTAGAGTCAATTAATATGAACCGGAGGGAGTATATATTTGCTCACAAACCTTTGATTCAAATCGAATGAAACTTCACCAAAATATAAATCGAAATATGCACGATTAACTGGAAGTTCTTGAAATATTTCTGAGCAATTATAATAATTATTTAGTTTAAATTCTAAGTCGATCGCATACATTGGATCTGAGATGGATGGTGGATGGTGGCACCAAGTCACTGTGAGACTTGGAAGTATCAAGTCAGTGAAGCTCTATCCCAAAATAAAAGCTTCGTGAAGGGGGCAGTTTGGTTCAAAAAAGAAGACAGTGCCAAGCAGTTGTCAAACAATACCCATATAGTCAAATGTACTCCCTCTGATTCAAATGAATTGACTCAACTTTGTCTAGATATATGGATGTATCAAGTCACTGAAGCTAAAATAAAAGCTTCATGAAGGGGGAAGTTTGGTTCGAAAAAAAATACAGTGCCAAGCAGCTGTCAAATAGTACCATAACGTCAAATGTACTCCCTCCGATTCAAACGAAATGACTCAACTTTGTATTTTGCATGTTAAAGGTTTTTCGTAAAACTTGGCCAATCTTAACATAGTTTGCCTTTCTAAAAAAAGATATAAGCCCTAAGGCTCCTTTGATTCATAGGATGGGAAAACCATAGAAATATGAAAAACATAGGATTGAGATTTAATGGCTAGTTGAATCATATAGGAAGATGAGTTGTGTTTGATTGTGCCAAAGGAAATTTTCCATGAGGTATGACCTAATGTTTTATTCTTATAGGATTTGCACTGCAAGATTCCTATAGGATATGTTCCTATGAATCAAACAACTAGTGTGGGGAAAATTCACATGTGATCTAAATCCTACATAATTCCTATACAAATCCTATATATGAATTTTAGTTGTTAGGTCACTTAAAATGACTTCACTTGAAGAGTTACATTTTTGTTTTTTCTGAATTAGTAGTGATGCCTAACCATATATATACCTAAACCAAGAGAATCAGCATAAACTTATGTATATTAATAGTAAGCGCATATATGAATGTTTTTTATCTACAAACCCAGGGTCATATATATGTACATAGAAACATGCATATATGCTAGTTTTTGTACCTTGGTGTGTTCCTCTTTTGGGCTATCTCTTTTTTGTTCACCGATTCACAACCAACGCCCTAGATTAATTTGGCACTTAGAAAATAACATTTTGTTTTTGGCGCACTAACACAAATAGTAGTAGCACGGTCAACACTGTAGAGAAGTACAAAATAAATGTGTGTGGGAAAAAATGACTTAAAGTGACCATTACATTGAGAAAAAGGGTAGAACCAAGCATTGCACAGGGAAAAAGCAGTGTAGTGCCCAGAAGAAAAAAACAAGTTGGGTTATACTCCCTCCATCCTGAAATAATGGGTGTAGAGTTAAAATTTGTCCATAAAAGAGTGTACTTCTCGTTTTGCAATGCACTTCAAAATTTGTCCACAAAAGAGTGGTAGTAAAAAATATTTCTTTCTCATCACGAGGGATATAGTTTCTTCACGACTAGTACGTACTACCTCCATCACAAAGCTTAAGTCTTTTTTTAAGAGTCAAAGCAAGTAAAGGTTGACGAAAATTTAGAACAATCTATCAACTAATATAATATTTTGTAGATACCATACCAAAAAAAATCGTTGTCTATGTATTGATATTAATTTTGTATTTTGCATGATAATGATTTTTGGTAAAATCTTAGTTTACCTTGACATAGTTTGAGCTTCTAAAAATAATATAAGCCTTACGCTTTGGGATGGAGGTAGTAGTATTTAGCATAATATGGTTTTCTTATTTACTACATGCATTTAGATCATTGGAGGTGGAAAAGTTGAAGAGGAAAGTGATGGTCGATGACAGTTTCCCAATGTAATAATAAAATCCTTAATATGCCTTGAAAACCCACACGTACGCTCTTTCTAGGACAGAGGCAGTATGAGGTAATGCACCCACGCGCTGTCATCTGCCCGTTCGTGCTATGTCTCCCAAATCTTGAAATATCGTCAGTTATCCATTTCACGTCCACACTTCTCCCTCTCTCCACGGACTAGGAAAAAACCCTCTCTTCACTTCCCCTTCCCATTCCACCGATGGAGAGCCCAACCGACGCCGTCAACGCAGCGAAAGCGAAAGCCGCGCGGCTGGCCTTAGCCGCAGAGGAGGCGTCCAGAGCCGCGACCGCAGCACGCATGGCCGCAACGGCGGCGATCATCGCCGCAGCGGATGCCAAAGACGAAGCGGAGGCCATTGCCGAAGGTCGGGCCATCGGTCGCTCATCGGCATCTGATGCTGTTGGTAGATGGGTCCACTCTCTTGGGAAGCATCCCCTAGATGACGAGGACGAGGTTGAACTCATCTTTGAACCGCCGCCGCCGACCTTCGACGAGAATATCGTCGACGAGGGGGAGGAAGTATGTTCCGATTCACCTCTCTCCCTTATTCAACATAGCCCTGTATCGATTTGCGCTATGGTCTCTCCCTCTTTTTTTGCGCTATAGCGTTTTGAATTAGCGTCAGAATCTTTTTAGATTCATATTCAGTATTAGTTGCAACTGCTACATATTTGCTTCACATCCGATTCACCTCTCTCCCTTATTCAACATAGCCCTGTATCGATTTGCTCTATGGTCTCTCCCTCTTTTTTTTGCGCTATAGGGTTTTGAATTAGCGTCAGAATCTTTTTAGATTCATATTCATTATTAGTTGCAACTGCTACATATTTGCTTCACCTGTTTATTTGGCATGTATCAGGTTGCTACTGATGAGGTTGACAGCGATGTCGAGTCGCGTCATAGGAAGGCCAGGGCCACTCTCAACAAGCTTAAGGCGGGGAAGTTCGACAAGTATTGGAGTGAACCCTGGACTGGTGCCAGGAACAGCTGCCCCTTCTGCACAAAGAGCATAAAGGTTGACTTTCGAAGCGTCCTGCAGCATGCCGAAGCCGGTGGGTCCGGCTGTCTCAAAGTTGGGGAAACTGTTAACCGATCCGGCTTCATAGCCAACCACATGGCCTATGGGCTATTCCTAAGGAAGAAATTGAACCAAGCTATCGAGACCGGTCGTGTGCCTCCTCCCAAGCCCAAGCCACCAAAGATTAAAGGTATGGGCAGCAAGAAGCAGAAGAAGCGGGACCAGGAAGAAGATGGTAAATATACTCCGTAACTGTTGTGCATGTTTGTCTCTCCTACTGCTTCAAAAGCAGCATCTTTTGTTGAACTCTGTTTATGTTTGCTGCTCAGCAGCGTTTGTGGTGAACCTATTAGCTTAATTAGGGGTTGTTGAACTATGTCTGTGTTGAACCTTGCTTAATTAGGTTGTGTTGAACTCTGTTTGTGTTGGCGTGGGAAGGGGGGCATGATGCTACCCTGAATTTGCGGGACCCCCAAAAAACTTGCAAATACGAGTGATGCATCCAAAAGGAACAAACTTTTACATGGTAGACCCCAGTCTGAAAGCAAGAAATGCGATCGGGTCCTTAACAGCCACCGCCCGGATTGATCGGGTATTTTGCCTGCCTACCGCATGTGACTTGTGCTCACTGAAGTTTGGGACCTCACGCATGGGCACCACACGTAAGTGACAGACCTGTTGGTGTAAAAACTCGGGTGATTATTATACTGCATTAGTACAAAGTTTCCTATGGATTCAAGGGTTGGAAAGCCAAGTTAACTCATTTTCATGACTAAGAAGGAGCCAGGCTTACTTTTTCATTTTCATGTTTTAACTTGTTTAAATCTTGGTCAAACAAAGGATTTGACCAGGATTCAAGTGGGCATAAAAATTCAAAAAAGAAATAAAAAAAAACCAAAGCACATAAGCTTCTTATGTCATATAGTAAGCATTACAGTTGATCAACGAAGTCTAGACATATTCAAACCAGAAAAATATTGTATATACCCCCTAACCCTAAACTCTGTCTTATGAAGTCAAGCATGAAGAAAAGTGGTTTTGGGTTTCAAACATTGGAAATTGAAAAAACTCCCAAAAGCTTCATTTTGGAGTGACTAAGAAGAATCCAGGCTTTCATTTTCATTTTCATGTTTTAAATTGGTTTAAATCTTGGTCAAACCTAGGATTTGACCAAGATTCAAATGGACATAACAAATTCAAAAAAATCAAAACCAAACACATAGTCTTTTGATGTCATATAGTAAGCATTCAAGTTGATAAACAAAGTCTAGACATATTTAAACAAGAAAAATCATGTATATACTTGGCCCCTAACCCTAAACTCTGTCTTATGAAGTCAAGCATTAAGAGGAGTGGTTTTGGGTTTCAAACATGGAAATTTAAAAAACCTCCCAAAAGCTTCATTTTGGAGTGACTAAGAAGAATCCAGGCTTACTTTTCATTTTCATGTTTTAAACTGGTTTAAATCTTGGTCAAACCTAGGATTTGACCAAGATTCAAATGGGCATAACAAATTCAAAAAAAAACTAAACACATAGTCTTTTGATGTCACATAATAAGCATTCAAGTTGATAAACAAGGTCTAGACATATTCAAACCAGAAAAATCATGTATCTACCCCCTACCCCTAAACTTTGTCTTATGAAGTAAAGCACGGAGAGATATCATTTTGGGTTTCGAACATGGAAAATTTAAAAAAACCTCCCAAAAGCTTCATTTTGGAGTGAATAAGAAGGATCCACACTTACTTTTCATTTTCATGTTTTAAACTTGTTTAAATATTGGTCAAACCTGCTAGGATTTGACCAAGATTCAAATGGGCATAAAAATTCAAAAAAATTAAACCGAAAACCACTTCTCTTCGTCCTTGACTTCATTAGACAGAGTTTAGGGTTGGGGTATATACATGATTTTTAATGTTTAAATATGTATAGACTCCGTTGATCAACATGAATGCTTACTATAACTTAAGAAGCTTAATTATGTGCTTTGGTTTTTCATTTTTTGAATTCTTTATTGAATTTTTATGCCTATTTGAATCTTGGTCAAATCCTAGGTTTGACCAAGAATTAAACAAGTCAGTAACATGAAAATGAAAAAGTAAGCCTGGATCCTTCTTATTCACTCAAAAAATGAAGCTTTTGGGAGGGTTTTTGAATTTTCCATGTTTGAAACCCAAAACCATTCCTCTTATATGCTTGACTTCATATATATCACAGAGTTTAGCCTTAGGGGGTATATACATGATTTTTCTAGTTTGAATATGTCTAAACCTTGTTTATCAACTTGAATGCTTACTATAAACCAAAAATTCATGTATCTACCCCTAACCCTAAACTATGCATGAAGAGAAGTGGTTTTGGGTTTCAAACCTGGATATTTCAAAAACCCTCCCAAAAGCTTCATTTTGGAGTGAATAAGAAGGATCAAGGCTTAATTTTTCATTTTCATGTTTTAATCTTGTTTAAATCTTGGTCAAACCTAGGATTTGACCAAGATTCAAATGGGCATAATTTAAAAAAATGAAAAATCAAGGCACATAGTCTTCTTATGTCATATAGTAAGCATTCAATTAAGTTGATAAACAAGCTCTAGACATATTCAAACCAGAAAAATCATGATGAATCTACCCCCTATATATCCCTAAACCCTAACTTATGAAGTCAAGCATGAAGAGAAGTGGTTTTTGGTTTAAATCATGGAAATTTCAAAAACCCTCCCAAGAGCTTCATTTTGGAGTGACTAATTAAGAAGCATACATGCTTACCTTTTCATATTCATGTTTTAAACTTGTTCAAATCTAGGTCAACAAACCTAGGATTTGACGAAGAATCAAATGGGTATAAAAAAATTAAAAACAAGCTCTAGATAAGCTCAAGTTGAAAAACAAGTTCTAGACATATTCCAACCAGAAAAATCATGTATGTACCCCCTATATATATATCCCTAAACCCTGACTTATGAAGTCAAGCATGAAGAGAAGTGGTTTTTGGTTTCAATCATGGAAATTTCAAAAACCCTCCCAAGAGCTTCATTTTGGAGTGGCTAAGAAGGATAGATGCTTAATTTTTCATATTTATGTTTTAAACTAGTTTAAATCATGGTCAAACCTAGGATTTGACCAAGATTCAAATGGGCATAAAAATTCAAAATAAATGAAAATAAATGAAAAACCAAGGCACGTAGTCTTCTTATGTCATATAGTAAGCATTCAATTAAGTTGATAAACAAGGTCTAGACATATTCAAACCAGAAACATCATGTATCTAGCTACCCTAGCCCTAAACTCTGTCTTATGAAGTCAAGCATGCATGAAGAGAAGTCGTGGTTTTTGGTTTCAAACATGGAAATTTTAAAAACCCTACCAAGATCTACATTTTGGAGTGACTAAGAAGGATATATGCTTAATTTTTCATATTCATGTTTTATTAAACTTGTTTAAATCATGGTCAAACCTAGGATTTGACCAAGATTCAAATGGGCATAAAAATTCAGAAAAAACAAAAAATGGAAAATCAAGGCACATAGTCTTCTTATGTCACATAGTAAGCATTCAATTAAGTTGATAAACAAGGTCTAGATATATTCAAACCAGAGAAATCATGTATCTACCCCTAACCCTAAACTCTATCTCATGAAGTCAAGCATGAAGATATGTGGTTTTTGGTTTCAAACATGGAAATTTCAAAAACCCTCCCAAGAGCTTCATTTTGGAGTGACTAAGAAGGATATATGCTTAATTTTTCATATTCATGTTTTCAACTTGTTTAAATCATGGTCAAACTTAGGATTTGACCAAGATTCAAATGGGCATAAAATTAAAAAAAACAATAAAATGAAAAACCAATGCACATAGTCTTCTTATGTCATATATATAGTAAGCATTCAATTAAGTTGATAACAAGGTCTAGACATATTCAAACGAGAAAAATCATGTATCAAGCTACCCCTAACCCCAAACTCTGTCTTATGAAGTCAAGCATGAAGAGAAGTACGTGGTTTTTTGGTTTCAAACATGGAAATTTCAAAAACCCTCTCAAGAGCTTCATTAAGTTGATAAACAAGGTCTAGACATATCAAACCAGAAAAATCATGTATCTACCCCTATATATCCCCAAACTCTGTCTTATGAAGTCAAGCATGAAGAGAAGTGGTTTTTGGTTTCAAGCATGGAAATTTCAAAAACCTCCCCAAACTTCATTTTAGAGTGACTAAGAAGGATACAAGCTTGCCTTTTCATTTTCATGTTTTAAACTTGTTTAAATTATCTTGGTCAAATCTAGGATTTGACAAGATTCAAATGGGCAAACATATGATAAGTGATGCAAATATCATTTCTAAGTGCGGGCAAACCAGCCTTTAGCTTAACATATTTCTAAGTACAAGGTTTCAGAAAATTGAGTGGGGGCGGCTGCCCCCCTTGGCTATAGTCTGGATCCGCCCATGCTATAGTTTGAGGCCATTTGGATGACGTCGAAAAAATTCTTTGATTAGAAATGGGGTTGTTCGAACCCCGTAGTTGGATTTTTTATGAACTTGATCTGTAGTACTGGGAAAAACCCTAGTTTAACGTATTTAATTATAGATTCGTAGGTTGATTTTTCTACCTTTTTTTATTATTACTATGCAGCACATATGTGTTTGCCCGTCGAGTGAAACTCGGAGGAAGAGGGATCACTCGGAAGGAGAGAAGAAGGGAGAGAACTATGGTGTCTCCCCTTTTTCGGGTGATGATGTTGACTTTTGTGCAGGGTTTGTCAGTGAGCAGGAGGTGCGAGCGAGCGAGCGAGCGAGTCGAGCGAGGCCAAGAATGAGAGAGATTTGTTTTTTTTGTGAGAGGGACAACCGAAGGATCCAGAAGGACCCACAGACTTCCAAAATGCATCCTGATGCGTCTTCTCTTGACAAAGAAGATGGCTTGGAGTTTGCGTACCTGCACTTGACTTGTGCTCACTGAAGTGTGGGACCTCACGCATGGGCACCACACGTAAGTGACAGACCTGTTGGTGTAAAAACTCGGTTGATTATTATAGTGCATTAGAACAAAGTTTCCTATGGATTCAACGGTAGGAAATCCAAGTTAACTCATTTACATGACATTAATTTTTCCATGAAGCAAAGTTAACACATCTATCAATTGGTACATTTTGGAGTGACTAAGAAGGATCCATGCTTATTCGTTTTCACGTGTTAAATTTGTTTAAGTCTTGCTCAAACCTAGGATTTCACCAAGATTGAAATGGGCATGAAAATTCAAAAAAAAATGAAACCAGAAAATTCATGTGTCTAGCTACCCCTAACCCTAAACTCTGCACGAAGAGAAGTGGTTTTGGGTTTCAAACATGGATATTTCAAAAACCCTCCCAAAAACCTTCATTTTGGAGTTAATAAGAAGGATCAAGGCTTACTTTTTCATTTTCATGTTTTAATCTTTTTTAAATCTTTGTCAAACCTAGGTTTTGACCAATATTCAAAAGGGCATAATTTAAAAAAAATGAAAAATCAAGGCACATAGTCTTCTTATGTCATATAGTAAGCATTCAATTAAGTTGATAAACAAGCTCTAGACATATTCAAACCAGAAAAATCATGATGTATCTACCCCCTATATATCCCTAAACCCTAACTTATGAAGTCAAGCATGAAGAGAAGTGGTTTTTGGTTTAAATCATGGAAATTTCAAAAACCCTCTCAAGAGCTTCATTTTGGAGTGACTACGAAGGATACATGCTTAATTTTCATATTCATGTTTTAAACTTGTTTAAATCATGGTCAAACCTAGGATTTGACCAAGATTCAAATGGGCATAATTTAAAAAAATGTAAAATCAAGGCACATAGTCTTCTTATGTCATATAGTAAGCATTCAATTAAGTTGATAAACAAGGTCTAGACATATCAAACCAGAAAAATCATGTATCTACCCCTATATATCCCTAAACCCTGACTTATGAAGTCAAGCATGAAGAGAAGAAGTGGATTTTTGGTTTCAAACATGGAAATTTCAAAAACCCTCCCAAGAGCTTCATTTTGGAGTGACTAATTATTAAGACGCATACATGCTTACTTTTTCATATTCATGTTTTAAACTTGTTCAAATCTTGGTCAACAAACCTAGGATTTGACGAAGATTCAAATGGGTATAAAAAATTAAAACCAAGGTCTGCTCATGTCATATAGTAAGCATTCAATTAAATTGATAAACAAGGTCTAGACATAAAACTAGTAGGAAAATCATGTATCTACCCCCTAACCCTAAACTATGTCTTATGAAGTCAAGCATGCATGAAGAGAAGTGGTTTTTGGTTTTCAAGCATGGAAATTTCAAAAACCCTCCCAAGAGCTACATATTGGAGTGACTAAGAAGGATAGATGCTTAATTTTTCATATTCATGTTTTAAACTTGATTAAATCATGGTCAAACCTAGGATTTGACCAAGATTCAAATGGGCATAAAAATTCAAAAAAATGAAAAACCAATGCACATAGTCATCTTATGTCATCTAGTAAGCATTCAATTAAGTTGATAAACAAGGTCTAGACATATTCAAACAAGAAAATTCATGTATCAAGCTACCCCTATCCCCAAACTCTGTCTTATATATGAAGTCAAGCATGAAGAGAAGTACGCGGTTTTTTGGTTTCAAACATGGAAATTTCAAAACCCCTCTCAAGAGCTTCATTTTGGAGTGACTATGAAGGATACATGCTTAATTTTTCATATTCATGTTTTAAACTTGTTTAAATCATGGTCAAACCTAGGATTTGGCCAAGATTCAAATGGGCAAAATTTAAAAAAATGAAAAATCAAGGCACATAGTCTTCTTATGTCATATAGTAAGCATTCAATTAAGTTGATAAACAAGGTCTAGACATATTCAAACGAGAGAAATCATGTATCTACCCCCTAACACTAAACTCTGTCTCATGAAGTCAAGCGCATGCATGAAGATATGTGGTTTTTGGTTTCAAACATGGAAATTTCAAAAACCCTCCCAAGAGCTTCATTTCGAAGTGATTAATTAAGAAGCATACATGCATGCTTACTTTTTCATATTCATGTTTTAAACTTATTCAAATCTTGGTGAAACCTAGGATTTGACCAAGATTCAAATGGGTATAAAAATAAAAAAAACAAAAAAGGTCTTCTTATGTTATATAGTAGGCATTCAATTAAGTTGATAAACAAGTTCTAGACATATTCAAACAAGAAAAATCATGCATGTATCTACCCCTAACCCTAAACTCTGTTTCATGAAGTCAAGCATGAAGATATGTGGTTTTTGGTTTCGAACATGGAAATTCAAAAACCCTCCCAAGAGCTTCATTTTGAAGTGACTAAGAAGCATACATGCTTACTTTTTCATATTCATGTTTTTAACTTATTCAAATCTTGGTGGAACCAAGGATTTGACAAAGATTCAAATGGGTATAAAAATTCAAAAAAAAACAAGGTCTTCTCTTATGTTATATAGTAAGCATTCAATTAATTTGATAAACAAGGTCTACACATATTCAAACCAGGAAAATCATGTATCTACCACCTAACCCTAATTAAACTCTGTCTTAAGAAGTCAAGCATGCATGAAGTGCTTGACTTCATATGACAGAGTTTAGCGTTAGGGGGTAGATACATGATTTTTTGGTTTGAATATGTCCAAACCTTGTTTATCAACTTGAATGTGTAATATATATATGACATAAGAAGACTGCATGCTTTGGTTTTTCATTTTTTGATTTTTTTGAAATTTTAAGCCCATCTGATTCTTTGTCAAATAATAGGTTTGACCAAGATTTAAACATGTTTAAAACATGAAAATGAAAAAGGTAAGCCTCCATCCTTCTTAGTCACTCCAAAATGAAGCTTTTTGGAGGGTTTTTGAAAATTCCATGTTTGAAACCCAAAACGACTTCTCTTCGTGCTTGACTTGATAAGACAGAGTTTTGGGTTAGGGGTAGATACATGATTTTTCCGGTTTGAATATGTCTAGACCTTGTTTATCAACTTAAATGCTAACTATATGACATCAGAATGGGCATAAAAATTTAAAAAAATTAAAAATGTAAAACCAAAATTTAATTGGGAGGAAAGGGTACATGAATTACAATTAAAAAACAAGGTAACTTAAATACTTGGATGCCCCAAGATGTGTGGAAGCCCAAAACAATGGCAAAACATATCATGTGCGCATGCTGCATCCAATTCAAGTAGAACACATAGTAGGCACCGATAGTTTGACCTAAATTTGAAATCAAAGAGAAGGTGGTTAGAAAAAATCAAAATTGGCAAAGCAAAGCATGAAATCAAAAAATTGTGATGCACTCTAGCTATGAAAATTATCAAACAATGCAAACCAAAATGATTTTTTAGAGGAATACTAGTTCAACTTATTTAATTTTTTATTTGTAGGCCAAAATCAAACCCTGTAGTTGGATTTTTTTTTCAACTTGATCTGTAGTACTGGGGAAAACCCTAGTTTAACCTATTTAATAATAGACTAGTAAAATTGCCCGTGCGTTGCACCGGGATATACAAGAATAGAGATACACGTACGATAAAATTTCATCTGATGTTTGTTCAACAGTGAAAAATCACCCTTGATTAAATTGGTACAAGCAAAGACGGTGGGATCAGATTGTCGGATGAGTTTCGTATACGAAGAAAACGTTGTGTACACAGTTTCGAAGAAACGAACACTGAAATGCTCCAGCAAACCATTCTATGTTGTACTTGCTACGAGGAAACATATATAATAAAAAATTGCATAGAAAAGCAAAAAATAGTAAGAAAGAAACATTATATTTTACATCATAAGTGACACACCTTATTTGTTTACCAACTGTATAAGCAGTTGTTCAACTTCCTCTTCGACGTGACAGACATCTAGCACGGTGACCAGATCTAACTGAGACCCCAAGAAATATGTTCTGCTTCATCCTGCAACCGTTTGAGTGATATAGCATTAAAACTATCTTTTTGCTGTAGTGGCATCCTCTGTTAAAATACATCCTTATTCTACCGTGCAGTCATAATGCCTGTGTCCATCTGAGATAATCGATATTGGCGATTTATATTTGATCTCTTGTTCTATGTCTAGCGCACCCCAGCTGCTTTATCCAAATTGAGCTACAGATGTACGGCCTTCCATGGCAAACTACAATTTGACGATGCATCAATTAGCCTAATTAACATCTTAAATTGCACCATGTCAAGGAAGCGACCATACTACTCCATCATCCTGCTGATGCATCTCTTTCAATAGACCACCCTTAGACAGTTGAAAAGTATACATATTGCACATCTGCCTAATGTTTGACGCAGGGCTTGATCAGAAAGAAGATGAGAATACATCCATATAGCGCGTCAATTTGGTCTGACCAGCTTCCATGCAGTAGCCATGTTTGTCATTGACCTTGTCGTAAAGAAGTCGAAGCAAGGACACTCACCATCAGGTCCAGAGATTGTGGTGCCTGTCGACGACTTCATCTGCAGATTTAAATATGCTATTGCTGACAATTCTTCCTTGTAGATACTCCAATTCGTACTGTCAAGCAATAGATCTTCTGCACATACCATACTCCCCCCATCGGTGCTTTAGATGAAGCTTAGCAACTGAAGTTTGCAGGATAAATTTCAACGATTTTCTCGTTGCCATCACATGTTTTACTTCGGAACAGAGGCCCAAATTCTTCATTGTAGAAGATACTTAAATTCTGAGCAGGGGTACTTAGTTAAGCTAACACATCTCATTGCAACTTTCAGCTAGACCTTTTATAGCTCATAACAAAATTTATGTCTCGCCCGACGGAGAGGTGCAAGTCCTGGAGGTCGGTGCGTAGACTGGCGGCGAGGGGGCTTCAGTCTACTGGCGGAGAGGGAGCTCGCTGGGCCTAACATGCGGGCGAAAGCCGCCGCCGCTGGGCGACCAACGCGAGCAGCTTCGACGTGGCGCGGCCGGCTCTGGGGTGTGAGAGGCGGCGCCGGAGGAAGAAAGCGCAAGGCGGCGACCTTGCACCCGGCCATGCTCGTCCTCACCACACGCCTGTAACATGAATCAATTGGAGAAAGATTCGGGAGGCTTAATTTATGGCCGGAACGTAATCCAAACTGCTGGCTAGATTCCTAGATCGATCGTCTCCTCCTCAACCACGTAGTACTCGATATACCGGATCTACATGTCCGGCGCCGGTTGCGCGTCACGAACTCACGATCTGCACCAGCATGGCCCCGGTCGGCAGGAAGATCTGGTTCTTCATCCCGGCGCCGTGCACAGTGAGGATCACGTCCACGCTGTTTACCCTCTCCGCGAACCTGCGCACGTCCGTGCCGGCCTCGGCCACGTCGGCTCCCGCCGGTACCGCCATTGTTTGACGCATCGAGAGTTGGTCTTGTGCTCAAAACCTAATTAATCGATTCCGCCGAATAGCTGTTTGGGCCGAAAACCTAATTAATCGAGCAGATTAGGGACAGTACGCGGGGCAACTAAATAGAAACTTGATGCAGGGCAAGACCTGGCTAGCTAGGCAGTTTGTAGTTCGGATAGGAGTCTGTAGTTTGTACGTGTACGTGCATAGGAAGGAAACTGAACGGACGAAAACGTATTTTGGCACGGACTAAAGCGCAAAGCGACGGACCAAACCACGGAAACGTTAGCTCCTTTATTATTAGGTATAGATTTGTAGTCGATTCTTTTACTTTTTTATTATTACTATGCAGCACATGTGTGTTTGCCCGTCGAGTGAAACTCGGAGGAAGAGGAATCACTCGGAAGGAGAAGAAGGGAGAGCAGTCACGGGGCCCCTCTTATTGATGGTGTATATTCTTTTTCTGGTGATGTTGACTGTTGTGCAGGGTTTGTCAGTGCGCAGGAGGTGCGAGCGAGCGAGCGAGTCGAGCGAGGCCGAGAATGAGAGAGATTTTTTTGTGAGAGGGGCAACCGAAGGATCCAGAAGGACCCACAGACTTCCAATACGCATCCTGATGCGTCTTCTCTTGACAAAGAAGATGGATGGGAGTTGCGTACCTATTGCACGTGACTTGTGCTCACTGAAGTGTGGGACCTCACGCATGGGCACCACACGTAAGTGACAGACCTGTTGGTGTAAAAACTCGGTTGATTATTATAGTGCATTAGAACAAAGTTTCATATGGATTCAAGGGTAGGAAATCCAAGTTAACTCATTTACATGACATTATTTTTTCCATGAAGCAAAGTTAACACTATCAATTGGTACATTTTGGAGTGACTAAGAAGGATCAATGCTTACTTATTCGTTTAATTTCACGTGTTAAACTTGTCTAAATCTTGTTCAAACCTAGGATTTGACCAAGATTCAAATGGGCAGAAAAATAATTAAAAAACAGAAAAATGAAAAACCAAATCACATAGTCTTCTTATGTCATATAGTAAGCATTCAAGTTGATAAACAAGGTCTAGACATATTCAAACCAGACAAATCATGTATCTATACCCCCGTTTGAAAATATATAGGTGTCTCACTTATGTCTTGATACATGCATTTTAGTCAGAGATACATATGTATCCATACAAATTTGAGATGCATATTTTTAACCTAGGGGCATATATGAATCTTTAGCAGGTGCGTTTTTTTACTAATCCATATGGAATATTTTGATAAAACCCTTTTAGAAGGCTTTGTTAAGGCCTCAAGGACAATGAGTTGGGAGGAGGCCAGGTAGACTGTAGCTAGGCATTGATTCGGAATTTATGATGCTTGCGACTTGCTTGCGTGGCTTGTTGATTTCCCAGGTGACGCAGCTTTTTTTGACTGCCCAGCCATGGATAGGTCATAGGAGTGCAGAGCTGTAGGCGGTGCGGATAAGTACGCGGGGCATTGATGATGTAGGTGTGTTCGGTTGCCCACGCGAGTGCAGAGCTGTACCTGTAGGGTTATGCGAGTAGGCCTTTAAACTGGGAGGTGGCACAAGAAGATTTTAGTAAGGAATGGTTCCTTTCCAGAGGAATGGAATGGTTCCATCCCCGCGTTCGGTTTGGACAAAAAGGAGGTACAGAATGGTACTGTTTTTTGTTCGGTTGGAGGAATTGGAGAGCAGAACGGAATGTGGTTAAACTAAACTTTTGTCTAAGAATCGTAATTAACAATGGCAAATAGCCTTTTAAATCTTAAAATCGTAATTAACAACGCCTAATGGCCTTTTTAATCTTAAAATCGTAATTAATGTTATTTTTTGTATGGTCGGGGAATTTGGAGAGTAGAACGGAATGAAGTTAAAGTTTAATCTTTTGTCTAAATATCGTAATTAATAGTGGCAAATGGCCTTTTTAATCTCAAAATCATAATTAACAACAACTAATAATTTTTTTGGTTGGATTAGTGAAGTGCTTTGTAATTAATAGCGGCTAAGTAACAGCCGTTCCACCACATTCCACCGATTCGGTGGAATGGGTGCATTCTGCATATGGGGAGAATATTCCCTTTCGAGGAACCACTCGGTTCCGTTCCATTCCACAACCGAACACAAGAATGGGCTCTAGGTGCGGAACGGTTCCATTCCATTCCACTTGGTTCTGGAACCGAACACACCCTAAATGCGTTGCAATGGAAAATGACAGTGTGTGGTGGCCTGATGGTGAAGAAGAAAGGTCGGGCGAAGAGTTGTTGGCTAGAGTCGGTTTTATACGAATCGACGAGGTGCGGGATAGTTTGATTTTAAGGGCTCCTTTCATTCACAGGATAGGGAAATCATAGGAGTAGGAATGTAGGATTGGGATTTGGGATGACATGTGTAGTTAAATCCTATAATAAGATGAGTTGCGTTTGATTGCGCCAAATGAATTTTTCCATGAGGTAGGACCAAATATTTAATCCTATACTAGGATTTGCACTACTTGATGATTCCTATAGGATTATTTCCTATTGGATATGTTCATATGAATCAAACTACTAGTGTAGGAAATATTCCTATAAGATCTAAATCCTATTATCTTATACCAACCTAATATGAATCAAAGAAGCCCTAAAGGATTTTCGAAGGAATCATGTACGAAGTATGATTTTTCTAAGTCACCCAACATATATACTAGGAATAGAACTAAGTAGTACCATATACTTAGGCCCACATGCACAAATATTAAGTGTGGATTGAGGAAGTCGACAACTTGGGAAAAAACTTTCGCAACTGCACACCTATGTTACCACCCATGCGACGCTAATTGTCGTAGAGCTGACCTAGAACGAACTCTTGTCTCGGTTAACATGAGAGAGATAAGGGATAAATACAATTGTGATACACTTTCCTAATATTTTGTTGAATGAGATAATCTTGTGTTTTCCTAATAGGGTTAATTAAGTACACATTTGGCAGCTCGTGTGTTGCATACGTTGGTGAACTTTAGACCCCAACTATATATTATTATTTGAACTCACCTCTAACACTTAATTATGTATAATAAGGTCCCTAACTGACCTCAAACACAATTAGGTATAACAGCGGTCCATAACTAACCTCAAACACTTAATTAGGTCTAACATTGCCCCCTTAGACTACCCACAATGGGAGTATCATAGGTAGTACACTATCATGCATCTCATGCTTGCAAAAAAGCTGATGTGGCACTGCAATTAAAGATGAGAGAGAGGATTATAATATCATAGGTAGATACCGTATCATAGCACGTAGTACTAGAAAATTTAATGTTAAATAATCTTGTACATAGATCTGCATTGAGATTCTACAAATCAATTAATATAAGAAGATTATGATACTAGTACATGATACCATGCATCGTTGACATAGTAACATGTAGTATTAATTGTATCATACACACCATACTTTTATATATGATACTATGCATTGTGACTAGTATTACTGACCTCATATATACGCTTACTTAGGTCAAACAATGGTCTTTTAAGTAGTATCGGTTTAATGAAGGTTGACCTATTTTTAACTTCATTTGTGCACTAGTAGATATGATTTGGCCCATTTTTATCCATAGGCTCATCTGATGTGATGTCTGCTATATATATTGTCTTCGATGAGTATCACGCGCATTACATACTCATACCATAGAACGAAGATGAAACCCCTTACCCTCAGCGACGTACGCAACATGGTGTTTGGGTTGAATGGCCCACCCTATTTTAAAATGTTTTAGTTAGTTATTTATGTAAAAAATTATCACATATAAAGTGGAAAAAAGAAAATTAGTAAGGTGTGCCCACCTGGCCTACGGTTGTTTTGTGCGTCCTCCACTGCGTACTCCTCTTGATCTGTGACGATGAACATAGTTCTTTAGAACACATGCAACACTTACAGTTGATAGGCCGTTGCAAAGCTAATCAATGATAAAACCTGCTTTTATAATCCATTGTACTTTGATTTAATTAGTCCCTCTAATGGACCCCAACTATGTGTGCTTGAGATTTAGCAAAATGCTTTGCCGCCGTGCCACAGAACAAATAATAAACAGACCAATCAAGTTTTTATCATTGCTAGACCTAACTAAGTGTTCAAGTGCTCAATTTTGACCACATTAGAGTTGAGGGGCCAAACATAATTCTTAAATACGTGAGGGACCGAACATATACTTCTAAACACCCGAGGGACAAGACAAATTTGAGTACTATTGTTATTATTAGACTAGTCACAATGGGGAGTATCATATAATAGTATCATGCATATGATACTAATGTACGATATTATTTTCACAGTCCATAGTATCATCATGTAGTAGTATAATATGTTACATGTATTTAGTGATTTGTAGAATCTCAATACAAAAGTGTGTACAAGATTTGTTTGGCAGTAATTTTTCTAGTTCTACATGCTATGATACGATATCTACCTATGATACCACTATCGTCTCTTTCATCATTAACTGATATGACGCATCAACATTTTGCATGCATGTAGTGCATGATACTACTTATGATATTGCCATTGTGAGTAGTCTCCCTTTGTCCTAGAGTACAATGCCAATTTGTTTTCAGAGGCAAACTTAGACTAATACTTGGGCCCGCCAATTATGAGTTGCATGTCATTCAAAACTATATCATCGGATGCTTGTTTCGATGAACTTTCCAATGGTATATTTTGCGGATGTCATAAAATTAGGCTGGTCATACTATTTCTATAGTGGGTAGTATCATGGAGTAGTATCATAGTAATGCTACATTTATTATTTTTTAGAATCTCAATGCAAATTTGTGTACAAGATTTGTTTAGCATTAAGTTTTCTCGTTGTTTGCGCTATGATACAGTATCTACCTATGTTACACTAATCTCCTCTCTCCTACTTAATTAGCTGCCACATCAACATTTTTGTGGGACCAATGTGTATGATACTAGCTATGATACTAGCACTATCATGTGGGTACCTAAATCTCGAGTCAAAGTTTGACACGAAACCGATGTGGACTTTATTCATGGTGGAAGGGAGTAACAATCATAAGCACATTATTATTATTGATTGAACAACATTTTATTTGATGTGCCATAAGAAGTTTAGAAACTCCTAGCCCCCGGAGGTGGCGTTTTGGCACACGCGTGCATATGCACCAATTATAGAAAATGATTAAAAAAATTATATAAATGTTAATTTTTTTGGTATACATTGTGACATCATATGTTCGTTCACAAGTTTTCGTGGAAAAACGACATTTTGTGTGGCGTGTAAAAAAAGGCAAAAAATATACTGTACGTAGTCGTGTTACAACATCAAAATTTGTCTTTTTTACAGGAGCCACATAATTTTTTTGTGAGAAAACTTGTGTACCAACATAAAATGTCTAGATATACATGTAAAATTTTAGTTTAGAATTTTTTGACACTTTGAAATATGGATTCACATAATGGGAGCATATGCTCCTATGAGGCAAAGTGCATTTCCGCTAGCCCCCGCCATTTCTTATATCTCTATATTGTCTATATATCTATACCTCTACCTCTACCCCCTTGGATTCCTGAACAGACGTACAGTACTAGTAGGGCCTACTATTTATTATTATTACATACTCTCAAAAAAAAACCTACTGCAGCCAAAATTTAATATCATCGAGCGGTAAAATTCCCCGCCAACGCCCAAATATCTCGCGCCGCAAAGTTTCAGATCTGCGAATATTTTTTTCCTCAAAAGAAGGACTGCGAAATTCCCTTCTACTCCTCTATCGCCCAGCTTCGCCCTAGTTTCGCCCGCAAGCCCTCAGAGAAACCGCCCCTCTTGCCTACCTCCAGACCTTCCCGGCCGCCGCACCGGAAAATCACCGCCGCACTTCGCCGTTCAAGCTGCCACGGCTTCAAACCCCGAGGCTGCCCTATCCGCTTGATCCGCACCTACTCCGGCGTCCACCGCACCGTATCTCGTTCGCCGACTCTATCGACCACCGCACCTGACCAGCTTCGCCGACACCGACGCCCCCGTGCACTGCACATCATCTGCTTCACCGACCTTCTAGTTCGGCCGGCGCGCTGAACACTTCATCGACCGCCCAGCATGTCCTTCTCCGACCCCCCAAGATCTGCTTCCCCGGCACCCACCGCAACAGCAGTCCCCTCGCCGACCTCCACGTCACCCGTAAGAACGCGGAACACGTCTAAACGCCGCCCAGAAATAGGTAACCAGACATCCCTGCGCGTTTTGTTCTGTTAGGAGTATTGCAGCTGACTGTATTTCTGAATTCGTGCTATATTTCTAACTTACAAGTGCTTTCGTTGATAACCACCTCATCCTTTAGGTTTAAACACGACGCATAAGTATGTTTTTCCGTGACCAAACCCACCCATTCGCTGAAACTCTACATGGTATCAGAGCCTAGGTTTCCTTCCTGCTAGCCGCCACAAACAGTACCAAACAAGTTCTTCCTTTGATCACAAAACCCACCGTTGAGATGTAGAAATCCAGGCGGCGGGAGGCCGCATCAGGTGCTCTGCGTGGGTTGCGGCTATCACACACAGCGATGTGAGCTGTGTGAGATCGGCGGCTGCTCGCGCGGGGAGAAAGAAGAGGGTGAAGATCGTTTTGGTTTAGAAAGGAGAGAAGAGGAAGTGAATCCGTGGCAGAGAGATCTGGATCCGTGTGAGGGGCAGAAGTTGGAGGCGTGCGGAGTGGGGCGAGCCTTTGAGCGCAGGGCGGAGCCGGAGGTTGGTGCTGGACGTTGACCAGCGCGAGCCGGTCGATGTGGCCAGGTGCGGTCCGCCAGGTTGGCCAGGGCGCGCAGACGAGGCGCCATCCGAGTGGAAGTGAGGAGAAAATGGAGATGTGAGGCTGTGAGGATATGTGGTGATGGAGTTGATGAGGCTGCGGTTGAGTCGTGATGGAGTTGATGAGGCTGCGGTTTAGTGGTGATGGTGATGGTTGTGGATATGTCCAGGGGAAAGGCATGCGTGCCTGAGGTGAGACTGGTTGAGGCCTGACCGGGGGATAGGCATGGGTGCTTGAGGAGTGGATGGTTGAGGCAGGAGTTGGCTGGGGGTTTGTGGGAGAGACGGAAGAGGTCAGTGGCCGGGCAGAGTGGAGAAGAGAGGCTGAGGACATTGAGGCGAGTGTGGATGGTTCTGCGGAACTTGTGTGGTGAGGCAGCCGGGGTTGTTGAGGACGTGTATGGTTAGGAGTTGTGCGTATCCCAGATGGTTGAAGCTGGATATCTTCGCTGCTGATGAAGAGATGAATCGAGATGACAAGATGATGGAAAGTGCAATGCTGTCATGTATCCTAGGAGTTATGCTGAATGTTCATTACTGGTAGTTGTCATATGTGTCATGTTGTTGTTGCAAGATGGCCATGGTTGTTTACCCATGATCATCTTGAGGGGGTGTGTTGGACCATGAGTGAGTTTAGTAGTAGCGCTGTAGTAATATTGTATCCAGTGTGAGGCCCATAGAGGCCCATGTCCAGTAGTATTGTAACCCTAACTCAGATGATATAAATACACAGTGTGGTGGTCTGAGTAACCTAACCCACCCATTCGCTGAAACTCTACAAAATATGAGCCACCAATCATGAGCCGTTGAATGCTCTACATGTCCACGATTGACAACAACAACAACAAAGCCTTTATTCCCAAACAAGTTGGGGTAGGCTATACAAGTCCACAATTGACACGATTACAATTTCTCACTATTTGGCCGTAGGCTACTGCTCTAGTTACATCATGTTTGATATCTTTCTGCGATCCTGTATTACATGTTTATGCACGTCATAATGCTTCTACTACTATTTGGTGTCAATTTAATTATAGCAAAGCCGTGACTCGTAACTGTTTGTTGTTATTACACGTGCAGCAGGCACATCTTACACTCATAAACGTAGAGTAAAGCTCGCCTATAATCATGTAAGTACCTGCTGTTTTTTGTATATTGCTTAATGCAAACTTCTATATCTTGGACCTGTTTCTGTTTACAATTGGCCTCTCCTTCATGCAGAGGAGAAACAGTGAGGCACCAGGTTCTTCTGTCCAAGTACCCGATGAGGTCCGTGTGACTCAAAAAAAAGCTCACGTAAGTTCCCTGTTTTTTTTGGAATGTTAATTTACCTCCTGTGCATAGTTCAATTGCATCATTTTCTGTATGTTGCACTACCTAAGTTGCCTAATGGAATCTAATAAAATATAAACAATGACCATATGGAACATTGCACACTGCCTTTGACCCATCTGGCATCCGGCATGCCTGGGTATAAGTTACATGATTTGGCTATGTTAATACAAGTCCTGAAATTCTATTATGTTAATTTTTTGCCTGTTGCTTCATTGAGTTTGCCTGTTGTTCCATGGCTAGTGCATGAAGTTTGATAGAAATGATCCTAGCTGAAATGATGCACTTCGTGTTTTTTTATTGCTTTATTCCTAACCTAGCTTCCTATTCTACTTGAAACATGATTGCTTTATTCCTAACCTAGCTTCCTATTCTACTTGAAACATGGTGAAAAAATAGTTATATTACTTGTTTAAATGTCTAGCTTTGTTTTTCTGAGTCCCATTGACATGATGTGGTATATCCATATTCAAATGATCTGGCTGTTTATATAATACGCTCCATGTTCAATTGCTTCATTCAGTTTCTAGTAATCTATTATACATGATGCACATGGTGCTACTTGTTATATGCCCTTTTTTGTTTGAGTTTGATCATGAATTCAAGATTAAGCATTGCCTAAACGTTGACCAACGTAGGAAGATTCCCTCCCTTGTCTATACGTTGTGAGATAGATGATGAGACCTCTCTAGCAGCGAATTTATACGCGCTAGATAACACCCCGTTTAATTCGGTCCTGTTGGGACTCGAACCCGGGTGGGCTGGCTGCGCACTCGCAAGCCTTGCCACTGAGCTAGCACTCAGTTCTCAGATTAAGCAATGCCTCGTTATGCTTAATTTAAATGTTATGGCACTTCATACAAGCCATACAATTAATTGTTGCATTGACCTTCTGCGATGTCGAAGGCACTATCTGAGTCATGCTTAAATCAATCATACATTATTTTCCTAATAGTATCAAATCCAACATGCACATCTTTTGACTGTATTTGGCTATTTGCTAGATTTCTTCTGTGCAGTGACCTGGCTTCGTTATTGGGCACATGATGTCTAGTTGCTTGGTTCATTGTATACATCATCGCCATGATCTAGTTTGGTTTGTTCTAAGAGGCATGTGGCTTAACTGGTTTCTTTGTTGTATCTGCCCATGGTTCTTTCAAAATTATGTCAACAATGCTGTTTGTTTGCCTTGTATTGTATTGCATTTTAACTTGTTTTGTCTTAGTTTCAGCCTGCAAACAAAGCTGTAATGTCAGTAGGGACAACCCATTTATCAAGTGTTGCGGTCATTTCACAGAGCAACAGTGACAGTGGCACGTGCTCTCATTGGTCCACTGAGTCCAGTACACCAACCATTCCAGAAGAAATAGATGTACGAGGCTCTATTTTTGATTGCTTGTTGTGTTATATCAGCTCAATGATGTTCTTGAAATTGGAGGTCTTTTATTGCATCATATGATGTTGTAACTTGTTTTATCTAAATTTCAGGCTTCAAATAAAGCTACAATGCCAGAAGCAAGGGCCAATGCCTCAAGTATTGATGTTTCACAAAGCAGCAGTGAGAGTGCATATTGCTCGCATAGGCCCATGGTATCTATTGGTCAACTTAATCCGGCACAAAGAGATTTCGGGGATGCACTCCAAGAGGCAGTTGATATATTTGGGCGGGAAAACAAAGATGCTGATGAATTAATTGCCAAGACACGCCAAGAGATACATGAATTGAAAAATAGGCAAACTTTGACAGAAAATGTTCTAAAGAATCTCCTATGCACTTGTCATGGTAAGCCAGTTGTGATGTGTCTGGGAATTGAAGGTGTCTAAATAAACTTTGATTCTGTTGTTCAGTCAAGTGGACTGCTGATGCCAATGCTGTAACTAATTACTGCTCAAAATTTCGTTCAAAATTTCGTGGTCTGTAATAATTGCAAATTTTGTTGTTGTACTAAAATTAGATATGTTCCATGTGGCTGCTGTATTTTGTGTGAAATAATATCCTGATGTGTACTTCAATTAAACCATAAATCGACTGCATGCTGAAAATTTGAATCTGAGCGCACGTGTGAACTGTTTTCTGCTCGTAATGCAATAACGGCTGTTTCTTGGAAGGACTACGTACATGGGGAACGGGATCCTCTAACTTGAAGGTGAAAAGTTAGAGAAGCTACAGTACTCTAACTTTCCTTCCCCCAAACCATATGTCTAAAATCCAAATAATTTAAATTAATTTGCACAATACAAACTTGTGTCTTGCATTTGAAGTAATTACATGCAGAGAAAATTATGGTGTAATAAAATTTAGTTTAGTTTTTAAACATCTACAGTAATCACCTTTATTAGTTAAAGACAGTGCATAACCTTGTACTTATGCTACAGAAGCCTGACTTTGCTTCTTTATTTTTCCTGACTTAGCTCCTTCACGTTAGAGGATACGGTTCCCGTACATGGTAGCCCATTAATAATTATGCCTGCTAGCAAGATAGATGGTCCTTATTATAGTCAGGCATGTCAACTTGTATGATTAAAAGTAGTTCGTACACATTAAATCTACCATCTGCATTTTTCTCTGTAATAACTTTTCTTTTTACACAACTCAAAACTTGTCTGGCTAATATGAAATTTGAGATGGCAAAACCCGGGAAAGATAAAGATATCACCAAAAACTCTTTCCTGCGAAATGCTGGGTTTTGAAGCCCAAGTCCAAGTCTTTCTCTGCTCAAGTTTTGGAGGAACAACTCCAAGTAGAACGAGTTGCAACAGCTATGCTAAGAACAAAAGTTGACATGTTGAGATCGAGATTAGAAGCATGTGATGCCCTACTGCACGAGGCCAATCAAGTTCGTTATAATCTCCCAAAGACTAAGAAAATGCCATAGATAATTGGAGATGAACACTAACATAGTGAGTACATTGGTCTTGTGAAATGTTTCCTTAGATTAAGGCACCGTTCAGACTTTTGTTGGTGGATGCATTTATCTGCGGTTGGGATCAACTTGGTAGTTGTTCCTGTGGATGTTATATAAATTAATTGCCTAGCCTTTTTTGAATCAGTTCGAACTTAAATGGTATCATAGCCAAGGTCTCAAGTTTGAATTGTCGAACGTGTGGTTTAATTTAATCTCTGTCGGGCGGCAAAATCTCCCACCAATCCTGAAATATTTCAAACGCATTTTTGAATGGGATTAAGAAGATAGATCATGATCATGGTAGTGACCTATATTCAACGTGATGATGATTTGATTTTGCACTCGGCCATGAACAGAGGTACTAGTACGGTGTCACAATTTTTTATCATTATACTTGGACAGTAGCCAAATTCAAAATCTCATAGCGGCAAAACTTCCCGCCCACAAAATACAAATATTTCACACGCTTCCAAATTCCCATTCTACCCCTGTGGAGATGACAGCAAAGTCGGTTGGTGAGGGGTTTGCCCGTCATTTTTTCGATCACCACCTCCCTAGCCCGGAAACCCTCCCAAAAAAAATACATTTCCTTCAGTCTCTCCTCTGAGATCACCCACCGGAACTTCTCAAGTCCCTCTCTCTACCACCTCCACGACCACCGCACCGGAACATCCCCGCCGGACTTCCCTGGCCTACCCGAGCCCTCGCGATCCTCGTCATCCGGCTGCCTGCCGGAGCCGCTTCATCGACGCCGTCATCAACCGGACCGGATCATCCCCGCCGAACCTCGAAACTATGTGCTCATCCAGCAGTCTACCGCAGTCGCTTCAGCTGCGGTATCGTCCACCCCGCCGGAGCCGCTTCGCCGGATCCGTCGTCCACCGCATCGGATCTTGCTCACCGACACCGCTGTGCATGAACCGGATCTGCTTCACCGGCGCCTTGCATGATCTAAACTCTTCTACTGTCGCTTTTCTATTGCTTGCCTGCAAGTTCTTGTTTAATCTTGGGGGAACCTGTTTGTGCTAACGACGCGCCGTTACGTTTTTGCAGATGAGATGAGTAATCATGAAGTGTAATGGCCGTCTCTCCAACCCCAAGTAGCACATGTAGCGTACTTCATCACCGGATCTATCAACCCCAGGAAGATCTGCTGTGACTCCCACAGAGTGCTTCTCCTAATGTAAGTCCCTTGTTTTAGCGCCATGTTCTGGGTTCAGATTCTTGTTTGTCTGAAGCTCTTTTAGTTCATTCCTAGCTATGACCGTAACACGTTGCTATTTTCTACTTCATTGCTAACTTTAAGCGATTGAACATTTTGGTTTGCATTCCCTGCTCTGTAGATGTAGCCATCATAACTTCTATCTTGCTCAGTCGTTGTTACAAAAATTATAGGTATTATAGTAACATCCTGCTATTATTTAGTTCATGGCCAATTTTAAGTAATTGCACATGTTGGTTCGCATTCCCTGCTCTATAGCTTTTGGCATCGTAACTTCTATATTTGGTTTACATTCCCTGCTCTGTAGATCTAGCCATCATAACTTTATCTTGCTCAGTCGTTGATACGTCTCCAACGTATCGATAATTTCTTATGTTCCATGCCACTTTATTGATGATATCTACATGTTTTATACACATTATATGTCATTATTATGCGTTTTCCGGAACTAACCTATTGACGAGATGCCGAAAGCCAGTTTCTTTTTCTTGTTTTTGGTTTCAGAAATCCTAGTAACGAAATATTCTCGGAATCGGACGAAATCACCGCCAAAGTTCCTATTTTTCCCGGAAGCTTCCAGAGCACCGGAGGGATGAGAGGGGAGCCAGGGGGGCCCCACACCACACCCCGGCGCGGGCCGGGGGGCGCGCCCCCTAGGGTGTGGGCACCCCGTGGCCCCTCCGACTCCCTCTCGGCGCCTATTTAAGCCTCCCTGACCTAAAAACACCGCCAGAGACCACGATACGGAGAAAAACCTTCCAGAGCCGCCGCCATCGCGAAATCAAGATTCGGGGGACAGAACTCTCTGTTCCGGCACCCTGCCGGACGGGGAATTGCCCCCGGAGCCGTCTCCACCGCCGTCTCCACCGCCATCTTCACCGCCATCGCTGCCTCCATGATGGGGAGGGAGTAATTCACCCCCGGGGCTGAGGGCTCCGCTGTAGCTATGTGGTTCATCTCTCTCTTTATGTGATCTAGTTGAATATTGTCCATGTGCTACTCTAGTGATGTTATTAAAGTACTCTATTCCTCCTCCATGTGTGTAATGGTGATAGTGTGTGCACCGTGTGAGTACTTGGCATAGGCTATGATTATGATCTCTTGTAGATTATGAAGTTAATTATTGCTATGATGGTATTGATGTGTATTATTCCTCCTACATATGCATGATGGTGACAGTGTGCATGCTATGTTAGTTCTTGGTGTAATTATGTTGATCTATCTTGCACTCTAAGGTTATTTAAATATGAACATTGCATTGTGGAGCTTGTTAACTCCGGCATTGAGGGTTCGCGTAATCCTACGCAATGCGTTCATCATCCAACAAAAGAGTGTAGAGTAGTCCTATTATGTGATCATTGTTGAGAGTGTCCACTAGTGAAAGCAGGATCCCTAGGCCTTGCTTCCAAGCATCGAATCTCCGTTTGTTTACTGTTTTGCTGCATGTTTACTCGCTGCCATATTTTATTCAGATTGCTATTACCACTCATATACATCCATATTACTTGTATTTCACTATCTCTTCGCCGAACTAGTGCACCTATACACCTGACAAGTGTATTTGGTGTGTTGGGGACACAAGAGACTTCTTGCTTTGTGATTGCAGGGTTGCTTGAGAGGGATATCTTTGACCTCTTCCTCCCTGAGTTCGATAAACCTTGGGTGATCCACTTAAGGGAAACTTGCTGCTGTTCTACAAACCTCTGCACTTGGAGGCCCAACACTGTCTACAAGAATAGAAGCACCCGTAGACATCAAGCACTTTTCTGGCGCCGTTGCCGGGGAGGAAAGGTAAAAGGTACTCACACTTCGGTTCCAGGTAACAGTACTTTTCTGGCGCCATTGTGTGTGTACTCGAAGCTATTTCCTTTAGACTCTGCAATTACATCTTTTTGTTTCTTGTTTTTATTTTTCACTAGTTAGGCATAATGGAAAACAACAAAAAAATTAGTGAGCTTCTTATTCTATTTCCTGATTTAAGACATGGATGGTTTGATGCGAAAATTAAAAAACCTATGGAACCTTATTTACATGATAGTAGCAATGTTATTAGTATGAATGCAATTACTGCTAATGCTATGAAGAAGTCTAAGCTTGGGGAAGCTGGTTTACATAAAAATAATCTTTTTAGCTCCTCCGCTTTGGAAGAAATATTTTGTTCTGATAATGCTTTATCTCCCATATGCGATAACTTTAATGATGCTTCTGATATTTTAAATCCACCTGCTGAAAGTATTCCGTATAAAATACCTATGAAAATTATTGAACGTGTTATGGATAACCGCTATGAAGGGGATGGAACTGTCCATCCTAGTAATCATTTACTGTTTTTGCATGAATTATGCGGGTTATTCAAGTGTGCAGGTATTTCAATGGATGAAGTTAGAAAGAAATTATTTGATATGTCGCTGTCTGGTAAAGCGGCGCATTGGTATAAACTGCTGAAGGACGGGCGCTCTCTTGATTGGAAGGATATTGTGCCTCTATTTTATTCCAAATTCTATCCTCCAAGTGAAATTCACAAAGATCGAAACCATATATATAATTTTTGGCCTCATGATGGAGAGAGTATTGCCCAAGCATGGGAGAGATTGAAGACTTTAATGCTCAAATGCCCCAATCATGAGCTTCCAGGTAATATCATCATTGATAATTTCTATGCAAGACTTTCTTTTCAAGATAAGACCTTGCTGGATACTACTTGTTCTGGATCATTCACGAGCAATAAAGAAGAGTTTAAAAGGGACCTTCTTGATCGGATTAAGGAGAACGCTGAAGATTGGGAGAACGACAAAGGTAAAGAGTCAGGTATAAACTATGATTATGAATGCATTGAAACTTTTATGAATACTGATAAATTTCGAAATATGAGTGCTACTTATGGTCTTGACTCTCAAGTTGCTGCAAATCTTTATAAAGCCTTTGCTTCTCATTTAGAATTGCCTAAAAAGAATTTTGATAAGTATCATGAACCTTTTAAAGAGGCTTGCATGAAGAATGACATTGTTGTTAATGATTGCAATAAGCATGCTCAAACTCCTAAGAATGCTATTTCCTATAAGCATGTTAATTTTTGTGGAATACATAGACCTTGTGGAATTAATCAAATAGAAGATGAATATTGTATCCATCACAGAAATGAAAAAACTAGAAAGTGGTCTAGAGCTCTAGATGATCTTGGAGAAAAAGTGTGTGCCCTCTATCCTTTTATTTGTGAACTTTGCCATAGAGTTGGTCATTTTAATTTTCAATGTTCCTCCAATGATAATTCAAACCCCATGAGTGCTGCAAATTTGTATTGTGATGATGAAATTACTCCTAATCAGCATGATGAACTTACCTTATTTTTGAAGTGTGAAGAGTTATCAAGAAAAATTTCTTTGTTAAATATTAACGATCTTGATATTGATGATGTCCTGCATGGTTGTCTTTCTTATTGCATTAATAATAGCCATACAAATACTTACATACAAAATATTTTAGAAGATGACACCTTGCCAAAATATGATAGGACCGCTGTGTGTTTTCAACTAATTAATGAAAAGGAGGGATCCTCCCAAGTTTCTTCTATTGTTTCTAAAAGTAAATCAGGTTATGCGGACAAGCCACCCTTCAAGCCTCTTCCTCCTAAAGAAGGGAATGAGGAGAAGGAAGAGAAGAAGAAGAAGAAGAAGAACGAAGAAGAAGAAGAAGAAGAAGGAGAATAAAAAGAAAGAGGTAACGGCGTATCCCCGCGTGAATGAGATAACGCTAGGTAACCGTAAGTATGTTGCTCCTAATGATTATTATGATAATGAATCTGAGTACGATGATCTTCCTATACCCTTTACCCATATTAGTGATCATGATTTGGATGAGCATGCTGCCTTTGATATTGAAAATCTCTTTGGTACTGATTATGAAAGTAATGATGATAGCATTATTCATGTCCCCTTAAACGATGATATTGAAAGCCCTAAGCTTGGGGATGTTGTGCTTGAAGATCCTATATTTGAGACTTCTACTTTTAGTGAAAATGATGATATTACATATTCAGGTTTAGATAATTACTGTAGAGATGTATATGACACATGCTACAATTATCCTTATGAAACTTGTCATAGTTATGATGGGCTTGCCAAAAACAATTCTTTTAGTATGCAACTTGTTTACCATGTTCAAATTCTTGATAATAATCTTGCTCCAATTACTATTAATGAGAATAACTCTTCTTATGCCAAAATTAATGATACTTCTATGCATATGAACCATGATAAGAATGTTTTAAGTGACGGGTATATTGTGGATTTCATCAATGATGCTACTGAAAGTTATTATGAGAGAGGGAAATATGGTTATATGCATCTTAATAATATTAAGTTTCCCCTCTTTATGTTGAGAATCTTTAAGTTACTCGTGTTTTATCCTCTTATGCTTGCCACTTTGCTCTTCATGAATTCATTTGTGTATAAGATTCTTTTGCATAGGAAGCATGTTAGGCTCAAATGTGTTTTGAATTGCCTCTTGAAGCTCTCTTTTGCTTCAAATACTATTTCTTGCGGGTGCATCACCAAAATTGCTGAGCCCATCTTAATGGCTATAAAGAAAGAACTTCTTGGGAGATAACCCATGTGTTATTTTTCTACAGTACTTTGTTTTATATTTGTGTCTTGGAAGTTGTTTACTACTGTAGCAACCTCTCCTTATCTTAGTTTTGTGTTTTGTTGTGCCAAGTAAAGTTTCTATGTCAAAGTTGATGTTATATTTGGGATTGCTGCGCAGAAACAGCATTGCTGTCTGTCACGAATCTGGGCCTATTTCTCTGTAGAAAATTCGAAAAAATCTGCCAATTTACGAGCGTGATCCTCAGATATGTACGCAACTTTCATTAGTTTTGAGTTTTTCCATTTGAGCAAGTCTGGTGCCAGATTTAAATTCGTCTTTACGGACTGTTCTGTTTTTGACAGATTCTGCCTTTTATTTCGCATTGCCGCTTTTGTTAAGTTGAATGAGTTTCTTTGTTCCATTAACTTTCAGAAGTTATGTGCAATGTCCAGAAGTGTTAAGAATGATTGTGTCACCTCTGAACATGTGAATTTTTGATTATGCACTAACCCTCTAATGAGTTTGCTTGAAGTTTGGTGTGAAGGAAGTTTTCAAGGGTCAATAGAAGAGGGTGATATAATGTGATCGAGAAGAGTGAAAGGTCTAAGCTTGGGGATGCCCCGGTGGTTCATCCCTGCATATTTCAAGAAGACTCAAGCATCTAAGCTTGGGGATGCCCAAGGCATCCCCTTCTTCATCGACAACTTATCAGGTTTCTTCTAGTGAAACTATATTTTTATTCGGTCACATCTTATGTACTTTACTTGGAGCGTCTGTGTGCTTTTATTTTTGTTTTTGTTTTGTTATCTTAGTTCTCTGAATAAAGTTCATCCTTGTGTGGGAGAGAGACACGCTCCGCTGGTTCGTATGAACACATGTGTTCTTAGCTCATAATATTCATGGCGAAGTTTCCTCTTCGTTAAATTGTTATATGGTTGGAATTGAAAAATGCTACATGTAGTAATTGGTAAAATGTCTTGGATAATGTGATACTTGGCAATTGTTGTGCTCATGTTTAAGCTCTTGCATCATATACTTTGCACCCATTAATGAAGAAATACATAGAGCATGCTAAAATTTGGTTTGCATAATTGGTCTCTCTAAGGTCTAGATAATTTCTAGTATTGAGTTTGAACAACAAGGAAGACGGTGTAGAGTCTTATAATGTTTACAATATGTCTTTTATGTGAGTTTTGCTGCACCGGTTCATCCTTGAGTTTGCTTCAAATAACCTTGCTAGCCTAAACCTTGTATCGAGAGGAATTACTTCTCATGCATCCAAAATCCTTGAGCCAATATTCATGCCATTTGTGTCCACCATACCTACCTACTACATGGTATTTCTCCGCCATTCCAAAGTAAATTGCTTGAGTGCTACCTTTAAACAATTCAAAAGTTATTACCTCTGATTTGTGTCAATGTTTTATAGCTCATGAGGAAGTATGTGGTGTTTATCTTTCAATCTTGTTGGGCAACTTTCACCAATGGACTAGTGGCTTCATCCGCTTATCCAATAATTTTGCAAAAAGAGCTGGCAATGGGATTCCCAGTCCCAAATTAATTAACAAAAATAGACACTCCTCCATGGTATGTGATTGTTGGACGGCACCCGAAGGATTCGGTTAGCCATGGCTTGAGAAAGCAAAGGTGGGGAGGAGTGTCATCATAATAAAACTAAAATTAAAAGGCACTCCTTCATGGTATGAGATTGTTGGCAGGCACCCGAGGATTCGGTTAGCCATGGTTTGTGAAAGAAAGGTTGGAAGGAGTGCCACCCAAAAATAAAATAAAATGGGAGCCGCTCTTTGAAGGTTTGTCTGGCAAGGGGGTTAGAGTACCCGCTACCATTCGTTGACAACAACAAACACCTCTCAAAACTTTATTTTTATGCTCTCTATATGTTTTCAAAATCAAAGCTCTAGCACAAATATAGCAATCGATGCTTTCCTCTTTGAAGGACCATTCTTTTACTTTTATTGTTGAGTCAGTTTACCTATCTCCTTCCACCTTAAGAAGCAAACACTTGTGTGAACTGTGCATTAATTCCTACATACTTGCATATTGCACTTGTTATATTACTCTATGTTGACAATTATCCATGAGATATACATGTTACAAGTTGAAAGCAATCGCTGAAACTTAATCTTCCTTTGTGTTGCTTCAATACCTCTACTTTGAATTATTGCTTTATGAGTTAACTCTTATGCAAGACTTATTGATGCTTGTCTTGAAGTACTATTCATGAAAAGTCTTTGCTTTATGATTCATTTGTTTACTCATGACATTACCATTGTTTTGATCGCTGCATTCATTACATATGTTTACAATATGATCAAGTTTATGATGGCATGTCACTTCAGAAATTATCTTTGTTATCGTTTTACCTGCTCGGGACGAGCAGAACTAAGCTTGGGGATGCTGATACGTCTCCAACGTATCGATAATTTCTTATGTTCCATGCCACTTTATTGATGATATCTACATGTTTTATACACATTATATGTCATTATTATGCGTTTTCCGGAACTAACCTATTGACGAGATGCCGAAAGGCCAGTTTTCTGCTGTTTTTGGTTTCAGAAATCCTAGTAACGAAATATTCTCGGAATCGGACGAAATCACCGCCAAAGTTCCTATTTTTCCCGGAAGCTTCCAGAGCACCGGAGGGATGAGAGGGGAGCCAGGGGGGCCCCACACCACCCCGGCGGGGCGCGCCCCCTAGGGTGTGGGCACCCCGTGGCCCCTCCGACTCCCTCTCGGCGCCTATTTAAGCCTCCCTGACCTAAAAACACCGCCAGAGACCACGATACGGAGAAAAACCTTCCAGAGCCGCCGCCATCGCGAAATCAAGATTCGGGGGACAGAACTCTCTGTTCCGGCACCCTGCCGGACGGGGAATTGCCCCCGGAGCCGTCTCCACCGCCGTCTCCACCGCCATCTTCACCGCCATCGCTGCCTCCATGATGAGGAGGGAGTAATTCACCCCCGGGGCTGAGGGCTCCGCTGTAGCTATGTGGTTCATCTCTCTCTTTATGTGATCTAGTTGAATATTGTCCATGTGCTACTCTAGTGATGTTATTAAAGTACTCTATTCCTCCTCCATGTGTGTAATGGTGATAGTGTGTGCACCGTGTGAGTACTTGGCATAGGCTATGATTATGATCTCTTGTAGATTATGAAGTTAATTATTGCTATGATGGTATTGATGTGTATTATTCCTCCTACATATGCATGATGGTGACAGTGTGCATGCTATGTTAGTTCTTGGTGTAATTATGTTGATCTATCTTGCACTCTAAGGTTATTTAAATATGAACATTGCATTGTGGAGCTTGTTAACTCCGGCATTGAGGGTTCGCGTAATCCTACGCAATGCGTTCATCATCCAACAAAAGAGTGTAGAGTAGTCCTATTATGTGATCATTGTTGAGAGTGTCCACTAGTGAAAGCAGGATCCCTAGGCCTTGCTTCCAAGCATCGAATCTCCGTTTGTTTACTGTTTTGCTGCATGTTTACTCGCTGCCATATTTTATTCAGATTGCTATTACCACTCATATACATCCATATTACTTGTATTTCACTATCTCTTCGCCGAACTAGTGCACCTATACACCTGACAAGTGTATTTGGTGTGTTGGGGACACAAGAGACTTCTTGCTTTGTGATTGCAGGGTTGCTTGAGAGGGATATCTTTGACCTCTTCCTCCCTGAGTTCGATAAACCTTGGGTGATCCACTTAAGGGAAACTTGCTGCTGTTCTACAAACCTCTGCTCTGTGGATCTAGCCATCATAACTTTATCTTGCTCAGTCGTTGTTACAAAAATTATGGCCTGCTACTATGTTGTTTGTGCCAATTTTTTACTCCATGAACATGTTGGCTTGCATTCCCTGTACTACAGGTGATGCCATTGTTTTGTATCTAGTTCATTGTAAGCTAACAAAGTAAGGACTTAGTTTGGCATGCTATCACTCTGCTATCTAGCCTGTAGTACAAATAAACTTGTCATACTACTAGATAATAATTTTGCGTGCCATCTTGTTCTTCAAAAGCTGCATTATTGACTTGTTTCTCTGACTTGGCATGACGCTCACATATGGAAAGCTGAACATATTGGTTTGCATTCCCTCTTATACAAGTTCACAGGTGATCCCACTATATTCTGTATCTGGTCCATCCTAAGCTCCAGCATTAACTATCCTCTATGTGTTGCTCATTACAAGTTTATATCCCGAAACATCTTGATTTGCATCCCCTTCACTATAAGTTCAGGAGTATTATTTAGTTCACGGCCAAAATGAAGTAATTGCACTTGGCACATGTTGGTTCACATTCCCTCCTCTTTAGCTTTTGCCATCGTAACTTCTATTTTTGGTTTACATTCCCTGCTCTGTAGATGTAGCCATCATAACTTCATCTTGCTCAGTCGTTGTTACAAAATTTATAGCCTGCTACTATGTTGTTCATGCCAATTTTGTACTCCCTGAACATGTTGGTTTGCATGGGACTCGACAGTAGTAAGTCTGCTGTTTCATTCTAACATGCTCTGTTATATTGGCTGTTGGTATGCGGCATGCACTCTTTGTTTGCTTATTGTGCGCATTACAATGATCTTGTTATAACGACGAAATGATGAGTTCCAAATTCTTTGGCAAACAATATTGTAGTGTCTTTGCCTTTCCATTGTTGATGTCTTAACTTGTAATGTCTTTGTTTCAGATATAGGTGCTGCATGGACAACTTAAAAGATTGCCGGATCGCTTCATTGTATTGCTAGGTTTAATTACCATTCAATTTCTCTGGGTTCTGTAATATTTTTTCAATGCCTTGCAGCTGATGTAATATTTAGTTAGTTTTTATAGTTCTTTCGCGCATTTTTTCTTTGGTGCTTGTGGTAAGTGAGGCTATCCGACAGAAATCAATGCTGCGTAAATATTCTCAGTATCTAAATCACGAATTCCCATCCCTTAAACGGCCCAATTAAGCGAAATCACATATGTGCCTGCCCGCAAAATCCTAAAGCGCCTATTATGCCGGCATATAAACAACAACTAAACGGGCTGGCCCACTTACTTATTGGGCCAGCCCATTTGATTTACGGTGGACCCCACACTCTAATTGGGCTAGCCCACTTGCTTTAAGGTGGACCCCACCCACTACTTAGTTGGGCCAGCCCAATTGCTTTTGTGGTGGACCCCACATACTAAATGGGCCGGCCCTTTAACAGGAAAGTGGGACCCTGTGTTTTTGGCCCGTATCTTGTTGGGCCCTTTAAGAGGAAAGTGGGACCCACATGTGTTTTGGCCCGGCCCACTATCTTGTTGGGCCGGCCCACTTGCTACATGGTGGACCCCACATACTAATTGGGCCGGCCCGTTAACAGGAAAGTGGGGCCCACCTGTGCTTTTGGCCCGGCCCACTATCTTGTTGGGCCAGCCCACTTGCTATATGGTGGTCCCACATGGTAAATGGGCCGGCCCTTTAGAAGGTGGGACCCACTGTGTTTTTGGCCCGGCCCACTATCTTGTTGGGCCGACACTTGCTATATGGTGGACCCTACGTACCAAATGGCCCGGCCCATTAACAGGAATGTGTTTTTGGCCGCCCACTATCTTGGTGGGCCCCATGCTATATGGTGGACCCCACATACTAAATGGGCCGGCCCTTTAACGGAAAGTGGGACCCTGTGTTTTTGGCCCACTATCTTGTTGGGCCGGCCCTTGCTATATGGTGGACCCCACATACTAAATGGACCGACCCTTTAAGCGGAAAGTGGGACCCACCTGTTTTTGGCCCGCCCACTAGCTTGTTGGGCACACTTGCTATAAGGTGGACCCCACACACTAAATGGGCCGGCCTTTTAACGAAAGTGGGACCCACCTGTGTTTTTGGCCCGGCCCTTGCTTCTTGGGCCGGCCCGTTGCTGTAAGGTGGACCCCACATGTTAAATGGGCCGACCCATTTAAGTTTTGACTAGTCAACCTTAGAGGTTAGGCCCGGCCCACGTAACTAATGGACCAACCCAGCTATATAGTTGACCGGTCAAACTATGTCATCTGGCCCGGCCCGCTTAAGACGTGGCAGGCCTCATGTGGGCCTACCATCTACCACGGGGTTTCAGCCGGTTAACGCCGCTGCCAGTTAACGGCGTCTGCCACGTGTCAGTTTGCATGACGTCAGCAGTCAACGGGCTCCCGAAAACACTTGCGCAACGGTCCGATTTTCCGTGGCGGAAGGGCGCCCAAACGCGACGGACCGAAAAAAACGTCGTAGGACTTTGCCTGACGCAGTTTCGACAACAGAACCCATATCGTCGGGTTAGGCCCATAGGCGACGAAAAATACCCCTTAGTGGACGATTTTGGGACGTTGTCTATCAGAACTTTTCTTGTAGTGTTGGCACCGTCAATGAACTTTTTCCACCTGGAAGTAACAGCCAAGCGGCCATCTGTGGGACTGACGGAGTACCGTCCCTCCACGGTGAGACCTTCACTCTCCATGACGAGGGATATCTTGCCCCTTCGGCCAGCATTGAGATCCTTGGAGATACTTTTAGGCAATTTCTGATTCAAAGCAAGAGATACCACCAAAAATTAGTCAATGGCACCAATGCACTGAACCATGTGAGACTTTGAGCAGAGAAGACATCAAGATAAGAGCAGTTATGTTGTCATATACTCACGAACATAGCCTTCAGATGCGTCCTGGTCACCACACGGGTGGCCACAGCAATGAGCTGAGACCTCGGTGATCTGGCTGGGGCAGGTGCAGGAGCCTGGGCTGGTACACGAGCTGGTGCTGATGCAGGAGACTGCTGGGCAGGTGCAGTAAACGGTGCCTCTAGAGGAACCGGTGCTGATGCAGGAGACTGTTGGGCAGGTGCAGTAAACGGTGCAGCTAGAGGAACCAGTGCTGATGCAGGAGCCTGCTGGGCAGGTGTAGTATATGGGGCCTCTACAGGAACCAATGCTGATGTAGGGGACTGCTGGGTAGATGCAGTAAACGGAGCTGGTACAGGAACCGGTGCTGATGCAGGAGAGTGGGAAGCCGGTGCCGGTGCTGGTGTGGTTGCCCTTTGTGACATCCGCTCCTGTTCCATCAGGGGATCTGCAGCTTTGATCATGTTAAACCCAGCAAGCTAGAACAGAGGGAATGGTTTAGAACAACTGCTCAGAATGCAGTTATCAAAAGATATGAGTAGAAAAAAGTTACATATTATATATTTGGAAGTGTCTCCAACTCTGTAAGCAGTTACGTATATCTGCCCGTTTGAGTTTCTGATCCTCAGCTCGTCGCCCTTCTTCAGACCGTAGTCAAAAGCAAACTTTCTCCAATCATGTCCATACAAATATGTGATGGCCTGCGTCTTGTAGACATACACCTCATAGACCGTGTAGGTGTTCATCAATTTGCCATTGCCATGCATAGTGAAAGACCCTTCATGCGGACACATCTGGTTAATCATTGGACGAAGTTCACAAGGTACAGTCTGCATGTGAAAATTGATACAAATGTAAGAAGCAGGAAGACTAAAAACAAGACTTTACTATATGCCAATTCATGCTAAACCACTGAGAATACATACCTGTAACTCTGTGAAGGAGTTACTAGAAAGGTAGATAGAGCCATAGGAGGTGTTATATGCGGGGTATGTACATGGGCCCGCCATATTCCCGCAAGCTCGGCATCGGGATGGTGAAGGAAACATGGGAGGTACTACTGGTGCGTAGCGCTGAATGTAAGTGGAAGAATTAGGTTGTGTAAAGTGCATAGTTCAGAGCAATGCAAATGTTGACAAGCGAGTGCATAACACTATGTTACAAACTGAACAGTGAAAAATTAGTGTATGATGAATATAAGCATGCTAATTTGGTGTTTCCGAATTCCAAAAAGCATTAGACAGAGCCAGTGATAATATCAGACATAAATCATGGCATGTATATGTGGCTTAAGAAAATATACCCGAACCCTTGGATGGTTACGGCCCGGCTGGTCCTTGGACTTGAGCTTATATAAGCATCCAGAAGGTGGGGCTGACAGTAACTTGGTGGCAGCCTCTGCAGATGCCTCATCAGCAGCAGTTGCAATCCTTTTGACCAATGAAGGCTTAGCAGTTTCAGTCTGCATATGAAAATTGAAGAGCAACAGACATCAGCAGTGATATATAAAATGAATCTATGAGACACTGATGCATATAGTGCTGGATGTAAGTGGAAGAATAGGTGTGTGTGTTTCTGAACTATTGGTAAGCATTAGACAAAGCCGGCAATAAACAGACAAAAATCAAATCATGTATGAGGATTAAGAAAATATACCTGCTTACTGAAAAGGGTACCACCCAGCTGGCCCGTGGCCTTGTGCTTGAGGAGGTTTTCAGAAGATGGTGGCGGCACCATCGTCTTCACAGCAGCCTCATCAGGATCATTTTTTATCCATTTGAGTAGAGGCACAGAAGTTTCATCCTGCATATGAATAGCAACAGAACTCATCATTGATATTTAATAAATCTATGAGATAGACTGATGCAAATAGTGCGGGGTGTAAGTGGAAGAATAGGGTTGTGCATAGAGAACAGTTGACAACAATGCAAATGATTACAAAAGAAGCCAACGGAAATCAACAGTTTATATACTGGATGAGACAGACTGAAAAGTGAAAAATTAGTGTATGATGATTGTAAGCAAACGCAGTGTTTCTGAACTTTTGGTAAGCATTAGACAAAGCCAACAGTAATTAAACAGATAATAATGAAATCATGTATGTGGATTAAGAAAATATACCAGATTCATTAAAAGGTCACCACCCAGCTGGCCCATGGCCTCGTGCTTGTAGAGGTTTTCGGAAGATGGTGCCGGCACCATCGTCCTCACAGCAGCCTCATTAGCCTCATTTTGCATCCACTTGAGTAAAGGCGCAGCAGTTTCAGCCTGCATAAGAATGGGAACAGATCTCAGCAGTGATATTGAATGACTCTGAGACAGACTGATGCATATAGTGCTGGATGTAAGTGGAAGGGTATGGCCGTGTATGGACAACAGTTCACAACAATGCAAGGGTGTGTTCGGTTCTGAAACAGCGTGGAATGGAATGGAATGGTTCCATTTCAGAGGAATGGAATGGTTACATTTTTGTTCGGTTGGGAAAAATGGAGAGCAGAAGAGATCGAGGTTAAACTAACCATTTGTCTCAAAATTGTAATTAACAATTGCAAATGACATTTTAATCTCAAAGTCGTAATTAACAGCGCCTAATGGTGCTCTTTTAATCTAAAAATCGTAATTAACATCATTTTTTGTTGGGTTAGGGGAACTGGAGTAGATGAACATTACTGTATGATGATTGTAAGCAAACGAATTTGGTGTTTCTAAACTTTTGGCTTCGAGATCTTATGGGTTTCAACTCTAGCCTACCCCAACTTGTTTGGGACTGAAAGGCTTGGTTGTTGTTGTTGTTGTTGTAAACTTTTGGCAAGCATAGAAAAAACCGACAATAAACAGAGAAAAATCAAGGCATGTTTTGTGGATTAAGAAAATATACCATATTCATTAAAAGATCACCACCCAGCTGGCGCGTGGCCTTGTGCTTGTAGAGGCATTTAGAAGATGGGGGCGGCATCAACATACTGGCAGCCTGATCAGCCGCAGTTTTGATCTTCCTTTTGAGTAAAGGCCCTAAAGTTTCAGTCTGCATATGAATAGCAAAACAAAAGGCAGACCTCAGCAGTGATATTGAATTACTGTATGAGATAGACTGATGCATATAGTGGATGCTCTTAGCCTTTTGCAGCGTGAACACTAGCTATGGACAGACAAAAAAACTAGTTGACTCAGCTTTGTCTAGATATGAATGTACTACCACCATCCAAAAGCTTAAGGCTTATTTATTTTTGAGAAATCAAAACAAGCAAAGTTTGACCAAAATTTTAGAACATTCTATCAACAAATATAATACTGTGTAGATACCGTAGGAAAATATATTTTATTATCTATTTAATGATATTAATTTTGTATTTTGCATGTTACTGATTTTTGGTAAAAGCTTAGTCAAACATGGTATAGTTTGACTTTCTAAAAATAATATAAGCCCAAAGCTTTGGGATGGAGGCAGTAGTATCTAGAGCTAAAACACATCTAGATACATCCGTATCTACAGATAGTTGAGTCAATTAATTTGGATCTGAGGGAGTATCAGATTCAGACTACATCATGGTAAGTTGGTTAAAAAAATTACCCCTGGGCGGTCCCTGCCCAGCTCGGCAGTGGCATTTCGCTTCTTGTGCTGCAGATCGGGCCATGCTCCTGCAGCAGGTGGGGCGCTATTCTCGTTCCCCATAGCCTCAGCACGGAACCTGGAGGTACCAACCTGATACAGAGAATATAGAGCATGGTGTCACAGAGGCTTTACGCACAAACAGCTGAAGACATGTGCTACTTTAAGCATATTCCAGAACAGGAACAGATTGAGGATGCAGAGAGACACTTAAAAGGTAAAGAGTGGATAAGCAAACGGAGTACCTGCTTGCGGGGCTGGGGACGCAGCTCAGGCTCAGCCAACTGCCCACATGCGTGGTGGCCTTACGCTCCATTGCCCCCACCGCCGAGGTCTTTCCTTTCCTGTACAAGCTGACAAAAGATACAGTGAGGATCAGCAGAAACTACAAAGGTTGCAAATGTCGACAAATAAAGGAAGAACACCCCAATCCAAGCAAAGGTAGCCCCCGCCCCCACCCCCATCAATCACTCCCAGCTCGAGGGTGACCAGAAAGACACCCCTTCGCCCAGAATAGGAAAGAGATGCGCAAGATATCGAGGAGAGGAAAAAAGAACCGATCTCGAGAAAGGAAAGAACATTACTAGTCCTACCTAATCCGCTTGGTCTAGATGCAGCTTGCCCCTCCAAGCTGGATGCCTGGACGGTGGAGGCGAAAGGAGGGGATCGAGCTAGCGGCTTGCATCCGTCGGCAATCGGCACTCGATCGGGAGAGAAGGGGTGCTACATAAAGGGGAGGGGTAACATATTTTATTACACAGTGAACTTACTGATGTGACTAGTCATTACATGTCTCACTGAAACTGGGGCCCATAGTGTGGCACCCCAAATTCACTTGAAGCTGCCCGGCGGGACGCATTGGCGCGTCAAGAAACCCCCGAATTGTAGCGGGGAAATGAAACATTTCACAAAAATTCGAAATTCAAGCACACCGCCACGCGCCAAGCACGCGGCTGTTCCTTCCTCTTCCTCGGTTCCTCCTCCCCTATCCGAAAAAACCCCAAATCCCAAGCTCAAACCAAAAAAAAAACCAAATCCCCTGGCCGCCATGCATGTCCTCGTTAACCCGCTGGAGATCGTTCCCGGACGATGCGGACCCCCGCCCTGAGATCCAGAATTCCGTCCACCTCGAGGCACTGCGTGCTGTCTCGCAGCAGCGGCTTGAGGGCGCTGCAGAGGAAGTTCCGCCGGAAAGTGCTCATGGCAACCGTGCAAGCTCACCGGCGTGCTGTATCCCGAGAGGAACTGGTCAAAGCTTTGCTATTCGCCACACAAAAAAAATTGCGGGCCAAGATCTGGTCAAAGCTTCGTCGATGGCTTGCCGCGAGAGGCTTGGAGTCCAGAGTCAATAAACTAGCTGCTCGAGGACTTGGGCGGTTTACACGGATTCATATTAACTGACTCAAGTTTGTTAGTCTAGTTAACAAATGCATCTAGATACATCCATATCTAGACAAAATTGAGTCAATTAATATGAATCAGAGGGGAGTACCTGAAAGTGTTTCATGCTACCAACTAATGCGCTGGCAGGAATCGCTGTAGAAGTAATTGTGCTACTACTCATACGATGAACTGATTGTGTGGGTGTCAAATTTTGCAACGCGATCATCCACTGAATGCTTAATCTAGCGCCAAAGGCGTACAAATCATAACATACTACAGCACCAGAACATAAGAGTATGAATCATAAAGTAGCTCAACATTTTGCATCAGGGCTGGGTGGTCCTGAGACTACCGGGACGCCCCTGATGATCTCCGGGTGTGCATCCTCTTCAACGCAAAGCTGTGTACTCGGTCCACGGCCTCCTTCTGTAGGCTGGATAATCTCAGGTGCAGGACCTTCGTCTATGAAAGGCTCGTCATCAGTACCATCCACAGGTGCATCAGGGCTGGGTGGTCTTGAGACTACCCGGACGCCCCTGATGATCTCCGGGCGTGCATCCACTTCAACGCAAAGCTGTGTACTCGGTCCACGGCCTCCTTCTGTAGGCTGGATAATCTCAGGTGCAGGACCTTCGTCTATGAAAGGCTCGTCATCAGTACCATCCACAGGTGCATCAAACTGAGATTCATCTTCAAATCTCCCATCAAACTGAGAGACCTCTTCAACTCTATGCTTCTGCAATTAGTACATCAACCGATTAGACAAACATCTAAGGGATGCAACCTGAACAAATGCCGTTTTACATATTTACCTTCTCATCTGGCACAGCACATGTCCCAGAGCTGAAACCCGTTTCCTGAAGCAAGCGCTTTTTCTCTCCTTCCCGTCCATCCATCTGCAACAAGTTAAATTTGAGTACAGAACCTTGCACAGCAATGCAAACTATTGATTGAAACAGCGGCAACATCAATATAAATAATTAACTACATATGCCAGCACACATACAGTGTGAGCAAGATCTGCTTCTCCTGCTAAAGGATCATTATATGGTTCACCATGCTAAACCCGCCTAACATATGTGCGGTCCATCCCAAAAATGTGTAAATGATCTGCCACTACATGGTGAGGCCTCTTCTCACCATTCATACATGTGCAGCGCGGGCAATACACGTCCAGGTTGTGACCTTCATGAGCTCTAATAAACCCCATAAAGGGTTGAACACCATTTATATATGAAGGGGAACATAAGTGTCCATGCAGTATCCAAGTTCTGTCCATCTGTTTAATTATGAGATACAGTGGTTGGTGATTAATTTAAGGCGAAGTAGGAAATGTATATCCATCGAGTACAAAACTATACTACATGATTATGCATTTCAGCAATCATGTCGAGTACAAAACAAAAAATGCCCATCGACATTTTAGCAAACAGATCGTGTACAAAACTCTGCCATGGCATTTCAGCAAATTAACGGATCGAGTGCAGAACTGACTCTATATGCCCACGCAAATGAACAAATTGATCGATGACAAATCGAGCGGAAAACTATAAAGTGCCAATTAGTTCGAGCATACTGACGATTTTTTTAGCAGCATCAAGAAAATATAAATCGTTAGGCCGTCTTGCCCGATGCATGATTGAGCTAGAGATAGCAGCCCTACCGTGGATCAACTTGACCGCCGGTGCGTCTCGAGAAGAACGACGGGGAGGGGAAGCTTCTTCTTCGCACGGACGGGACGGGGAGGGGAAGCTCTTCGCACGGACGGGCATAAGTTGTGCAGGGGTGGGTGGGGGTGATGTCTACGGGTGCTTCTATTCTTGTAGACAGTGTTGGGCCTCCAAGAGCAGAGGTTTGTAGAACAGCAGCAAGTTTTCCCTTAAGTGGATCACCCAAGGTTTATCGAACTCAGGGAGGAAGAGGTCAAAGATATCCCTCTCAAGCAACCCTGCAATCATGATACAAGAAGTCTCTTGTGTCCCCAACACACCTAATACACTTGTCAGATGTATAGGTGCACTAGTTCGGCGAAGAGATAGTAAAACACAGGTGGTATAGATGGTGGTAATATTGCAGAAAGTAAAGATGCAGTAAAACAGTAAACAAGCGGCGCCAGAAAATAGCTTGCTGGCGTGGGAAGTAATTCTTTGTGGTGGAAACAAGTCCTAAGGATCATACTTTCACTAGTGGACACTCTCAACATTGATCACATAATAAATAAGTTCTCTTCCTTGTGCTACATATACTCTTGTTGGATGATGAACACCACTAATTGTGTAGGGCTACAAGAGCTCCCTCAAGCCGGAGTTAACAAGCGCCACAACATTCGATATTCATGTTTAAGTAACCTTAGAGTATAATAGATCTTTGCAAAATAGACCAAGTACTAACATAGCATGCACACTGTCACCATCACACTATGAAGGAGGCATAGATCACATCAATACTATCATAGCGATAATCAACTCCATAACCTACAAGAGATTATGATCATAATCTACGACAAGAACTACACGATGCACACACTGTCACCATTACACCATGCAGGAGGAATAGACTACTTTAATAACATCACATGAGTAGCACATAGATAAATAGTGATACAAAACACATTGCAATCATAAAGGGATATAAATAAGCACTTCAATATGCTATCCATAACAGTGAATAAGTATTCTGTGAAATATAGCCTAAGAGACCCACACGGTGCACACACTGTCACCTTTACACACGTGGGACAAGGAGTCTCCGGAGATCACATAAGTAAAATCCACTTGACTAGCATAATGACATCTAGATTACAAGCATCATCATATGAATCTCACTCATGTAAAGCAGCTCATGAGATTATTGTATTGAAGTACATAGGAGAGAGATGAACCACATAGCTACCGGTACAGCCCCGAGCCTCGATGGAGAACTACTCCCTCCTCATGGGAGACAGCGCGGTGAAGATGGCGGTGGAGATGGCAGCGGTGTCGATGGAGAAGCCTTCGGGGCACTTCCCCGTCCGGCGCGTGCCGGAACAGAGACTCCTGTCCCCCGGATCTTGGCTTCGCGATGGCGGCGGCTCTGGAACTTTTCTCGTACCGTGGCTTATTCGTATCGGGGTTTTAGGTCAGGGAGCTTATATAGGCGAAAGGGGAGCATCGGAGGGGCCTTGGTGGGGCCAGACAATAGGCCGGCGTGCCCCCCCCCTCTGGCCGCACCGCCACCTTGTGTGGTGGGCCTGTGGCCCCCCTCTGCTGACTCTCGGGTGTTCTGGAAGCTTAGGTGAAAATAGGGTACGGGCGTTGATTTCGTCCGATTCGAGAATATTTCCTTACTAGGATTTCTGAAACCAAAAACAGAGAAACAGGACTGGCACTTCGGCATCTCGTCAATAGGTTAGTTAAACATCATAACATCATAAAGTGTGAACAAAACATGTAGGTATTGTCATAAAACAAGCATGGAACATCAGAAATTATAGATACGTTGGAGACGTATCAGGGGGTCATGTGGCCGGGCCGCCGGGGTGATAATTAAGGTCGGTAGGTGGCGTTTAATGGAGTTGCGTGTGTAATTTGCCGTGCACAAGGTTGAGGAATAGGCGGTTCCCTTTGCCGCGCGCACAATTCAAACTATCCCGCCCATGTAGTTTAAATTCGCCATATTTTCGTTAAATCGACATAAAGTCATGTGAGTGGGGGAAAATTAGCAAAGTTGCTTGAAAAATAGTAAAACTCTGGAATTATCCTTTAAATATGCTCTACTTCGTGTGAAAATCGGGGTGTGGAAGCATGTTGAGCTGTTTTATTTGTACTTTCTTCATTAAAACTCCCATTTTATGCACTTTGGATGGAAAGAAATCATTTGTACATAAATTTTGACAACGCCATTTGCAAACACTAATTGTTTTACATGCCAAGATGCACCCATCCACCAAATATATATGGGGCAAAAGTTTATCACAATCTAGCAGATATGTATAATTAGTGAGGGACCCCTTTTGATTTTGTGCAATTTCCACTAATTAGGTAGAGAGAAGGGGTTAATTAATTAGGCCATGTTAGGGGTTATGTGTTTTAGATTAGGTTGTGTGGATTCAAATACAACTTCTTTATTTGTGTGCTATGATTAATCAAAACTAGATCGATCGACTGCGCACACATTATTAGAGGCGCATGCCTTTGCGCACAAAGTGCATGTGTGTGTTGTTGGCCACCAACGAGAGAGAGAGAGAGAGAGAGAGAGAGAGAGAGCTACATACGAGAGAGCGATTGAAATCCCCAAATTAAACACATATATATGCATGGCACATTTAATTTAATTAGAGGACCGCAAGGCACCCCTGGCCTGCTTGATGCACAATTAAGTGTCATTGGCCTATATATAGGGTTTAATAAGGGTTTAGAGTTTAGGGTTAGGAGGTTACTTTTTAGGGTCTAGGGTTTAGGGTTTAATGTTTATGGTGTTTAGGGTTTAGGGATTAGGGATTAGGGTTTATTTAGGGTTTAAGGTTTAGGGATCATCGATCGAGTGCGCACACACACATTATTAGAGGCACACGCGCCTTTGCGCATAAAGTGCATGCGTATATGTGTGTGTTTTTTGGCCACCAACGATATATAGATGATCGAGAGAGAGAGATTGAAATCCCCAAGAATATGTTCAAATATATATTAAAATATATGCACGAATGCATGCATGGTAGGCCATGCATGCACACTAATTATATATATATATATTATGAGGAAACTTAATCAAATGTGTTTTCATTCAAGAGAACTTGTCAAAATTCAAGTTAATTAATTTATCATCGATAATTATATAATTAATTAATGAATCTCAGGGAGATGTTATACAACATATGATCGATATAGGCCATGTATATATTAATTGGTGTTAATCTACCGTTTAATTTGCTAGCTAGCTGCTATATATAGAGCATGTTTTTATTAGATCGGGTTATAGCTAGTATAGTTTAGGGTTATGTGTTTTAATTAACTAGGGTTTGATTAGCTAGGGGTTAGTTATATATATATGGTTTAGGGTTAATGCATGGCACATTTAATTTAACTAGAGGACCGCGAGGCACCCCTGGCCTGCTTGATGCACAATTAAGTGTCGTTGGCCTATATATAGGGTTTAATTAGGGTTTAGGGTTAGCTAGGGTTTAGGTTTAGGGTTAGGGTTTAGGGTCTAGGGTTTAGGGTTTAGTGTTTAGGGTGTTTAGGGTTCAGGGATTAGTGTTTAGGGTGTTTAGGGTCTAGGGTTTAGGGTTTAGTGTTTATGGTGTTTAGGGTTTAGGGTTTAGTGTTTAGGGTGTTTAGGGTCTAGGGTTTAGGGTTTAGTGTTTAGGGTGTTTAGGGTCTAGGGTTTAGTGTTTAGGGTGTTTAGGGTTTAGGGGATTAGGGATTAGGGTTTTGGGGTTTTAGGGTTGTTTAAGGTTTAGCGATCATCGATCGAGTGCGCACACACATTATTAGAGGCACCCCGCGCCTTTGCGCATAAAGTGCATGCGTATATATGTGTGTTTTTTGGCCACAACAATATATAGATGATCGAGAGAGAGAGATTGAAATCCCCAAGAATATGTTCAAATATATATTAAAATATATGCACGAATGCATGGTAGGCCATGCATGCACACTAATTATATATATATATATTATGAGGCAACTTGATCAAATGTGTTTTCATACGAGAGAACTTGTCAAAATTCAAGTTAATTAATTTATCATCGATAATTATATAATTAATTAATGAATCACAGGGAGATCGATGTTATTCAACATGATCGATATAGGCCATGTACGTATATATATATATATATATATATTAATTGGTGTTAATCTACGCTTTGCTAGCTAGCTGCTATATATAGAGCATGTTTTTATAAGATCGGGTTATAGATAGTATAGTTTAGGTTTATGTGTTTTAATTAAGTAGGGTTTGATTAGCTAGGGTTAGTTATATATATGGTTTAGGGTTAATGCATGGCACATTTAATTTAATTAGAGGACCACGAGGCACCCCTGGCCTGCTTGATGCACAATTAAGTGTCGTTGGCCTATATATAGGGTTTAATTATGGTTTATAGGGGTATGGTTAGCCAGGGTTTAGGGTTAGGATCAGGGTTTAGGGTCTAGGGTTTCGTATTTAGGGTGTTTAGGGTTTAGGGGTTAGGGATTAGGGTTTTAGGGTTTAAGGTTTAGGGATCATCGATCGAGTGCGCACACACATTATTAGAGGCACCCGCGCCTTTACGCATAAAGTGCATGCGTATATATGTGTGTTTTTTGGCCACCAAAGATATATAGATGATCGAGAGAGAGAGATTGAAATCCCCAAAGAATATGTTCAAGTATACATTAAAAAATATGCACGAATGCTTGGTAGGCCATGCATGCACACTAATTATATATATATTATGAGGCAACTTAATCAAATGTGTTTTCATTCGAGAGAACTTGTCAAAATTCAAGTTAATTAATTTATCATGATAATTATATAATTAATTAATGAATCTGAGGGATATGTTATACAACATGATCGATATAGGCCATGTATATTTTAATTTGTGTTAATCTACGGTTTGCTAGCTAGCTGCTATATATAGAGCATGTTTTTATTAGATCGGGTTATAGCTAGCTAGTATAGTTTAGGGTTATGTGTTTTAATTAAGTAGGGTTGATTAGCTAGGGTTAGTTACATATATATGGTTTAGGGTTAATGCATGGCACATTTAATTTAATTAGAGGACCGCGAGGCACCCCTGGCCTGCTCGATGCACAATTAAGTGTCGTTGGCCTATACATAGGGTTTAATTAGTGTTTAGGGTTAGAGTTTAATTAGGGTCTAGGGTTGGGTTTAGTGTTTAGAGTGTTTAGGGTTTAGGGATTAGGGATTAGGGATTTAGGGTTTTAGGGTTGTTTAAGGTTTAGGGATCATCGATCGAGTGCGCACACACATTATTAGAGGCACCCGCGCCTTTACGCATAAAGTGCATGCGTATATATGTGTGTTTTTTAGCCACCAACGATATATATATGATCGAGAGAGAGAGATTGAAATCCCCAAGAATATGTTCAAATATACATTAAAATACATGCACGAATGCATGGTAGGCCATGCATGCACACTAATTATATATATATTATGAGGCAACTTAATCAAATGTGTTTTCATTCGAGAGAACTTGTCAAAATTCAAGTTAATTAATTTATCACGATAATTATATAATTAATTAATGAATTTGAGGGATATGTTATACAACATGATCGATATAGGCCATGTATATTTTAATTGGTGTTAATCTACGGTTTGCTAGCTAGCTGCTATATATAGAGCATGTTTTTATTAGATCGGGTTATAGCTAGTATAGTTTAGGGTTATGTGTTTTAATTAAGTAGGGTTGATTAGCTAGGGTTAGTTACATATATATGGTTTAGGGTTAATGCATGGCACATTTAATTTAATTAGAGGACCGCGAGGCACCCCTGGCCTGCTCGATGCACAATTAAGTGTCGTTGGCCTATACATAGGGTTTAATTAGGGTTTAGGGTTAGCTAGGGTAGAGGGTTAGGGTTAGGGTTTAGGGTCTAGGGTTTAGGGTTTAGTGTTTAGGGTGTTTAGGGTTTAGGGATTAGGGATTAGGGATTTAGGGTTTTAGGGTTGTTTAAGGTTTAGGGATCATCGATCGAGTGCGCACACACATTATTAGAGGCACCCGCGCCTTTACGCATAAAGTGCATGCGTATATATGTGTGTTTTTTGGCCACCAACGATATATAGATGACCGAGAGAGAGAGATTGAAATCCCCAAGAATATGTTCAAATATACATTAAAATATATGCACGAATGCATTGTAGGCCATGCATGCACACTAATTATATATATATTATGAGGCAACTTAATCAAATGTGTTTTCATTCGAGAGAACTTGTCAAAATTCAAGTTAATTAATTTATCACGATAATTATATAATTAATTAATGAATCTCAGGGATATGTTATACAACATGATCGATATAGGCCATGTATATTTTAATTGGTGTTAATCTACGGTTTGCTAGCTAGCTGCTATATATAGAGCATGTTTTTATTAGATCGGGTTATAGCTAGCTAGTATAGTTTAGGGTTATGTGTTTTAATTAAGTAGGGTTGATTAGCTAGGGTTAGTTACATATATATGGTTTAGGGTTAATGCATGGCACATTTAATTTAATTAGAGGACCGCGAGGCACCCCTGGCCTGCTCGATGCACAATTAAGTGTCGTTGGCCTATACATAGGGTTTAATTAGGGTTTAGGGTTAGCTAGGGTTTAGGGTTAGGGTTAGGGTTAGGGTTTAGGGTCTAGGGTTTAGTGTTTAGGGTGTTTAGGGTTTAGGGATTAGGGATTAGGGATTTAGGGTTTTAGGGTTGTTTAAGGTTTAGGGATCATCGATCGAGTGCGCACACACATTATTAGAGGCACCCGCGCCTTTACGCATAAATTGCATGCGTATATATGTGTGTTTTTTGGCCACCAACGATATATAGATGATCGAGAGAGAGATTGAAATCCCCAAGAATATGTTCAAATATACATTAAAATATATGCACGAATGCATTGTAGGCCATGCATGCACACTAATTATATATATATTATGAGGCAACTTAATCAAATGTGTTTTCATTCGAGAGAACTTGTCAAAATTAAAGTTAATTAATTTATCACGATAATTATATAATTAATTAATGAATCTCAGGGATATGTTATACAACATGATCGATATAGGCCATGTATATATTAATTGGTGTTAATCTACGGTTTGCTAGCTAGCTGCTATATATAGAGCATGTTTTTATTAGATCGGGTTATAGCTAGTATAGTTTAGGGTTATGTGTTTTAATTAAGTAGGGTTGATTAGCTAGGGTTAGTTATATATATGGTTTAGGGTTAATGCATGGCACATTTAATTTAATTAGAGGACCGCGAGGCACCCCTGGCCTGCTTGATGCACAATTAAGTGTCGTTGGCCTATATATAGGGTTTAATTAGGGTTTAGGGTTAGGGTTAGGGTTTAGGGCCTAGGGTTTAGTGTTTAGGGTGTTTAGGGTTTAGGGATTAGGGATTAGGGTTTCAGGGTTGTATAAGGTTTAGGGATCATCGATCGAGTGCGCACACACATTATTAGAGGCACCCGCGCCTTTGCGCATAAAGTGCATGCATATAGTTTTGGGTTATTTGTTTTAATTAAGTAGGGTTTGATCAGCTAGGGTTAGTTACATATATATGGTTTAGGGTTAATGCATGGCACATTACATATAGTTTAAATCTCAAGAATGTTTATACATGATAGGCCATATGTGCAAAGGAATTTTTTCCCCGTGAACTTGTCAAAATTCAAGTTTATCAGTGCCAATGGAAACTAGTCCAAAAAATTACATAGAGGTCCAAAAGTACTAGACAATAACTAATAGAACCTGCAACTTTACAAAAAGGACCCCAAAACATATAGAAGAAAATCAATCGAGTCCTTCTCGACCGCACATCAGATCTCTGCTCCGCATCCTTTCCAGCAACTCCGTCGCCGGGGACGCACCACTTGGGACGGTGTCGCCGGTAGTCGCCAGGACGAAGGAGAAGAAGGGCCTCAGCAACGGCATATTGGCTCTGAGAAGGGCCGCTGAAAGGCCAAGATGTGCACGGGCAAGACGGATGACGCCGTCGTATGCCCCGAGCTTGTGAACTTTAGCAGCTTGACTTCCCCATTGGCCAGATCTGAAGCACTGACCAAAGCAAGCCTCACCGTTAGCGCCATCACATTGATGGCACCAAATCGGGGTTTGGCCGGCAAGATCCGCCAGATTCACCATAGGCCAGATCTGAAGCCGATGACGAGATCCCCGACTCCATTGCGCCATTCTGCTCATGGGAAACACTGGATCTAAGCTTACAACAACACTAACTCCCTCGGATCCAAATTAGCTGACTCAACTTTGCTTATCTAAATATGGATGTATCCACACATGTTTTTACTCTAGATACATACACGTCTAAGGAAAGTTGAATCAATTAATTTAGTTCGGAGGGTGTATAATATACAGAGAGAAGTCGGCCTCGTCTCCGGCCGGCGAGGCCGCCGGAGAGAAGGGGGAGAGGAGCCGGGGGAGTGGGAGAGACTCGAGAGAGAAAGAGAAGAGGAAGAAATGAGAGCTCCTGGGGAAGAACATTATTTTTGTCGTTCTGCTCGTAGCTTGAAACTGAAAATTTCGGCCGCGCGCCAAATCATCCCCCGCATCCATTCGAAAATCCCGTGACCAGTTTTACCCTTTTAACCCTGGTCCGGAAGCTACAACCCACCGACCATGGAGGGCTCATTCGGTAACAATGAAATATCTTGCCTAGATCCCGAACCCTCCCCACAGGCCCACACCCACCCACCAACCATTCGCCCCATTAGCTCAAAAATACTCTCACACGCCAAAGCTCTGACTCTCTACAGTACTAGATCTGCTTCGCCGCCGGCATACTCCTCCACAGCGTAGCCTTGATCGTGTTGGCTGTCCACCCACCTGATCCGCTCCCCCGCCGCCCTCGTCACCGACGGATCTGCTTCACCGCCGACCTTGCCACCGACGGATCTGGTTCACCGCCGACCTCGCCACCGACGGATCTGCTTCACCGCCGACCTCGCCACCGACTACCTCGGCGCAGCGGCTGTATCAACTTCACCGAATCCCTTGCCAGCCAACCAGATCTTCTTCACTAACGCCCGCTTCTACTGAAACAGGGTCGATTCATCGTCTCCCGCGTTCGCCGCCGCTGGAATGCAAGTTGCCGCCCCCGTCCACCCCGCCGCAGCTTGGTTAGTACGCTGGCCCGTTAGATCGCGGTGTTTCTTTAGCCATGTGTTGTGTAGTTATTTGCAGATCTCATATGCCATTAACTTTCTTGATGTGTTGCTTCGCATGAAGTTCGTTTAAATATTGTACAGTACAAAAGCATTATCCGGTCGCTACCATCCTGTTCATTCTACTGACACCTGTGTGCATCCACATATTTATAGCCTTATACCCATTCATTTGCTACCAACTGTTTTTGTACTGCATGCTATTGTCGCACTGCTTTTATAGTCATGCTATGGGCATTTCCAATCTGCTTGTTCTTATACCACGTCATTAGCTCACCGCTAGCCGCTAGCTGTTTTCTCGTGCCTGCTATTCTCACACTGCTTTTATAATCATGCTATGTGCATTTCCAATCTGCTTGCTCTTATACCTCGTCTTTAGCTTATATAGTTATTGCTGCGTGCATGTCTGGTCTTTGTATTATCGTAGACTGACTTGTCAATGTTATTTTTCCTAGGGATTGATCATGCGAACCACTTATTAGAACATCCAACATTAACAGCGGGGACGCTAGGGAAGGTTGGAATCTGAGTTCTTGGTTGGTAATTTTGGCAGTTTACTTCCGTTATTATCTATAACCTATATGCATTGTTCCTTATGCAAGAGATTAACACTTGGAACCCTGCCATAGCAATGCCATTCATGCTTTACTATGTTTCTGCCTATTTGATATGCTTGTCTTGGAGAAACTGCGAAGGTGATTTGAACCTGACATTTGGTCATTCTTAATGCCAGTTTACTTTATGTGGAAAACCTTGGCATTACCCTACTCTAAATCTGAATGTCTGAAATTTGTATCTCATGCAAAGCAACATCTAGTTGGTTTTAATCTGATATCTGGTAAATATTGGCTTATTCATTTGGCAGCTCAAGTTTTTTGTTATTTGAAACCAGCTGACTTGGTCTTAAATGTGATATCTAAACACAGATTAAGGACAATGGAGCAGGAGGATTAGCATTTCAATTGATGGCTGAACCTAAAATGACAGGCATGTTGACCACGACTAGTGCATGCAAGAGAAGGACCTGCAGTGAGCCAGTATGTGCTTAGTACATGCATCTTATCTTATCTTGTGCTTATTTCTGCTACATGCTGTTATCTGATCTCTACATTGCGTAATACATGTTTGAATAGTTAATTGTTGTAACTATGTTTGCAATGTTACCAGAATGCAGTTTTAATGAAGCAGTCATCATTAGAAGATAGTCGCCAAAAAAGGATCTGTAGCGACCCTGTGCAACATTATGATGTAAGTTTGTGCTTAGTACAAGTTCCATACATTGTCTTATTTATGCAACTTGTTATTATCTTATATCTACATTGCATAATAAATGTTTGCATAGTTCATCGTTTAACTCTTTTTGCATTATTATCAGAATGCAGTTGTGATGAAGCAATCTTCATTAGAAGTGAGGCCCACAAAAAGTTCTGATCTTTCTTCTGATGCATCTTCTCATAGCCGTCAACCTAGACCATTTCTTTCATCAAACAGTAAATATCTCAAGGCTGTACTTTATAAAAGACATGGTATTGCTGCTTTAAGATCTGTAGCTGATATGTTGACAAAGAGTACACAAGATTCAATCAAGGCGATTGCCAAATGTCAACGTGTTATTGATGATGCTAATAGAAGTCCTCAATGATTCTATGTAATTTTTTTATTTGGGCACATTAATTGCCTTGTAATTTTCCTACTTGTTTTATTTGTGTATGTAATTGTGTGTATCATTGATATCAGATTTTAGGCTCATGAAATTTAATGCAAGTTGACTAGTCAAACAAGTAGGGCCCTACAACAGATTGGGCCCACTTACAGTAGTGTGGGACCCACTTTCATTTTGGGCCGGCCCACTTCTTTAGTAGGTCGGCCCGGTTACACGATAGTGGCTCCACATGCTTATTGGGCCCACTATCTTGTTGGGCCAGCCCACTTGCTATATGGTGGTCCCCACATGCTAAATGGGCCGCCCTTTAACGAAATTGGGACCCACTGTGTTTTTTGGCCCACTATCTTGTTGGGCCGGCCCACTTGCTATATGGTGGACCCCACATACTAAATGGGGGCCTTTTAAGAATGAGGGACCCACCTGTGTTTTTGGCCCGGTCCACTTTTTTGTTGGGCCAGCCCACTTCTATATGGTGGACCCACACACTAAATGGGCCGGCCCTTTAACAGGAAGGTGGGACCCACCTATGTTTTTGGCCCGGCCCACTATCTTGTTGGGCCGGCCCACTTGCTATATGGTGGACCCCACATACTAAATGGGTCGACCCTTTAACTGGAAAGTGGGACCCACCTGTGTTTTTGCCCACTAGCTTGTTGGGCCGGCCCACTTGCTATATGGTGGACCCCACACACTAAATGGGCCGCCCTTTAACGGAAAGTGGGACCCACTGTTTTTGGCGACCCACTTACTTGTTGGGCCCACTTGCTATATGGTGGACCCCACATACTAAATGGGCCGGCCCTTTAACGGAAAGTGGGACCCACATGCTAATTGGGCCGGCCCACTAACTTCTTGGGCGGCCCAGTTGCTGTAAGGTGGACCCCACATGTTAAATGGGCCGGCCCATTTAAGTTTTGACCAGTCAACCTTAGAGGTTAGGCCCGGCCCACATAACTAATGGATCAGCCCAGCTATATAGTTGACCGGTCAAAGTATGTCAGCTGGCCCGGCCCGCTTAAGATGTGGCAGGCCTCGTGTGGGCCTACCATCTACCATGGGGTTTCAGCCGGTTAACGCCTGCCGTTAACGGCGTCGCCACGTGTCGGTTGCATGACGTCGGCAGTTAACGGGCTCGAAAACACTTGTACAACGGTCCGATTTTCCGTGGCGGAAGGGCGCCCAAACGCGCCGGAAAAAACGTCGTAGGACTTTGCCTGACGCAGTTTGGACAACATAACCCATATCGTCGGGTTAGGCCCATAGGCGACGAAAAATACCCCTTAGTGGACGATTTTGGGACGTTGTCTATCAGAACTTTTCTTGTAGTGTAGGATTGTTAAGAAGTTTCAGATCTAACACCTACATGGAGTAGTCAACGTCTTCATGAAGCTCGCCATCGGCAGGAATCCATCATGTCTCCCAGAAGATGAAGCAACGACCTTCTCGGCAACGGCACATCTACAGAAGAATGGAGTCTAACTTTAGTTAAACTTTACAACCCCTCTAGTCCTACGCTTAGTAATCTCGGGACGAGATTATTTTAAGGGTGGAAGATCTGTAACACCCCAACTTTTGCAAACATGTTTAATTATCCAAAGTGCAAAAATTAGGGGGAACAAAAACTTTTTCTATAGACTAATTAAGATGAATTGCCTTGATCTGTTTGTTATGATGAATTGCCTTGATCTGTTGGTAGATGAATTGTCTTGATTTGTTTGTTAAGTTTTGTCTTGAGCTACTTCAAAGAACAACACCTCTAGTGGTTAAACAAGCAACTCACTAAATAAAACACATGTGTGGCTTAGGAAGAATTGTTTTCCTTCTTACTACATCAAGCCCTTCTCCTGATGGCAACTTGAGTGTACCATCTTGATATTCCTCTTTGTGATAATCTAGCTCAAATCATCCTTAATTTCAAAACTTGGGATCATCTACCCCTTTGCTACACATTTCTCTTATACCCAATCATCTTGGTTGTTTTTGAAGCCAAGTCAACCATCTGTTTTGGTAGTCTTAGAAGTTCCAATTTTTGGCAGTTGATATCTAAACAACCACCACTGTTATTGGTAACCTCAATGCATGGATCTCATCTATGCAACACCTCTGCAACTTCCACGTCTTGCACGTCACATCCTCCACTTGCAACTCTTATATTCACTTGATCCTGTACCCTATCCAATGTTTAACCTCAAGATCACTTCCTTCACTTTTACCTCTTGTTTCCATTCAAGTTTAATCTTCACAAAACCAAGAGTGGGAATGATGGGTACATTTTGTAGCCACCATCTACTCTTGAAAACACTCCTCCCTAAATAAGCTAGCTTTCTTTCTTAAAAACCCTACTTGTTTTCTTCCCTGGTTTTAACCACAAAACTATTTCCAGTTTTATTAAAACTCTTCAAATGGTTTCTTCAAATAACAAGAGGGAATTGTGGATGGTATTTTATCATCTCATTTCCTTCTACCCAAAATACCTTTTGATAAAAGAATTTTACTCTTTCTTTTAAATGCATGGTTTTGGTACATGTGCCTTCCTTGCACCTTCTAAAACCAAATAGCTTAGAGAAAACTCTACTATGCTTTGTTTTGCAAATAGACCTATTTCATTTTAAACCTCATTTTGTCCCTTTCAAAATGATTTCAAAGGCAAGTCCAATATAAACCCTATCCAAATATTTTGATCAACTCCCATAGTGGTGGAGACCCATCTCTATAAAGTTCCATATTTAGTACCAACTTCCATTCCTTCATCACATCTCACTCTTGTATGGTTTACCATCATCATCTTGACCTCATGAATTGATGATTTATGTCAGTATATTCATCCTTGTGAGTATATGGATATTTCACTCACCATGTCTCTTAGCCTTGCTCTACAATTGTCTAAACCACCATCACCACCCTATCTACCTTGTCATGATCATGCATTGTTGCATGTGGTCAATCCCAATCTTTCCAAATATGAATTCAAATGAAAACTTCTAATCATCAACTATACCTCTGATCTACTTCCATCCTATGCTTGTCACAACCAAAGTGGTGGGAATTATCCTTAGAGTACATATCACCTCACACTTCTTTTTATCAATATGTATCCACTCCTTTTCTTCTCATCATTAAAGTCACTCATTGACATTACCTCCTCAATATCAAGCCTTGGTATATTCACATGGATGTGTGCATCTCTCTCTCAATGTTCACTTGAGTTGGCAAGAATGGAGCCGACCAATTTGTATGTGCATGCAAATTTCGGCCAGCCCTCTTCTCCTCACTTCCTTCCTCCACAAGGCTTGCCTCCCAACTACCCCAATCACTAAATGGGCAGCCACCCACCATGGCCAATCAAAAAAGGAGGCAGCCACCATCCTCCCTCTATTTAAAGAGCTTGGCCGGCCACCTCCTCTCCTTTGCCTCATTTCTTCTCACTCCCTACTATTTCCTCCACTCCCTCACACTCTCCACCTCCACTTCTCCACGAAAATGGTGCTCCCCTGGCCCTGCCATGGCCATGGAAAGAACTCCAAGATGAAGCTCCCTCCTCCCTCAAGCTCCTCCTCACCATGAGAGCCTCCCTCTCCTTCTTCTCCCCAACCCTAGATGGTTTTCTCTCCTCTTCTTCTTCCTCCCTTGCTAAGATTGGATCTTGATGCAGGTGCATGTTGGTCCAAGCATGGAGAAGCTTGAGCTATCCTCAGATCTGAAGTTCTTGAGCAAAGTTCGTCCAAATCCCTGCAGTAATTTCTGCTATCTTGTTATTTCAGATTCTGTACGATTTTGTAAAATCCACGCAAACTCGTGTGCAGGGCCAAATCGAGTGATTCAAAGTTCCGCGGATAGGTATTGAAAAGATATATAACTTGGCGTTGGTTTCACCCTCAAATTCGTTGCAGATTTTCCTCGGTAAATAAAGTTCTGTAAACACGCAGATTCACTGTTTGTTAGATGTGTTCCGTTTTACAATACCTTTTTGAGCAAACTCAACTGCGGGTGAAAGCCCTCTTCAATACCTTCATTTTGGCAGTGGTTTCACTTCCATTGACCTCCTGAAACTGAAATGGTTCACGGATCAAGATCTGGTTAGATCTGACTTTGTCGAATTAAACCAGGAGCTTGGGAACGAATTTTTGAATGGAACAAATTGGGTAAGAACCACCTTTTCAAAACCTTTCAGATGCAACTAACCTCATATTTTTATGATTTATGTACGAATTCTGGTGAATTAAACTTGTTCTGTGTGTTCTGCAGACATGGCTGTTAGCTTTTAAATCACCAAAAAATCCATCTTTAAACCTAATTGAGTGATTCCAACTTTGTAGGACTGCTGGATGTTTTCTTAATCATCTCAAACAAGTTTCAAACATTTATCTGTTATGTAAATCCAGAGAAAAAGCAAACGGTAAAGACATGCAGTAACCTTGTTAATCCATTTGTGAGAGTTTCAGAAATAATTTGAACCCAAATCCAATTGTGTATGCATCTCTGTTCAAATATCTTCCAAATGGTAGTGGTCTCAGTTTTAGGATTTTTCTACGATTTATGGATTACAGATCTTGTTTTCTGTATGGTTAGATTCAAACAAATTCCTAAATTTGTAGGTTTAATATTTTTGAGTGAATCCAATTGGGTTAGTCTTGTATTAATACTGGCCATCTAGGAAAAATAGTATTAGTCTCTGTTCATGCATATTTGTTACTGTTAGTAATGTGTATGTGTGACATGGGTTGTTGAAGCAAAACTTTTTGATTTATTTGAAAACTCTAACCACCTCTTTGTATTAAAATTGCTCAACCAATGTTTTATTTTTGCAAAACAAAACCTCTGCAACTTAACCTTAGTTCTATTGTTTGGCTTAAGTTTTCAAATGATGTGGAATATTGTTTACTTCCTTTTTATTGGTAGTGTTTTGTAAACAAAATAAAATAATAAGAAGGATTTGTGCTTTTCCAAAAATGTTTGAAAATAAAATATAAATGTTTGTGATGCCAAACTAATGCACTTGTCCTCTTTCTAATGTTATCTACCAGGGGATACTTAGTTGTGCCATGGTGATACCCGAGAGAGGCATTTGCTAAGTTGCGATACTCTCATACCTTTACTAGGTAAATAAATTGGTCTTCTTTTAAAATTGTTTTGGAGTAACTATAAGTTCTTTGTATGTTAGCCCGTAGTAAGGTGGTTAGCTATTGCTTGTTTATTGTTGAATGTTGCATGCTTGTTATGATTGGTGCAATGTGATTGATTGTGTTCCTTTTATATTTTCCGACGATAGATGCGAACGATTCCGGAGAAGAAGAAGTGGATCGGACAAGGATTTTATTTATATTGTTGGTATTCTTATATTGATGAAGTTGAAGAAGTCCAGGGACAAATAAGCCAAGGCAAGCCATCTTTTGATCTCTGATGTGATGTCTCTTGGATGTCATCTTGTTTCTATCATTAGCATCTTGGCTCTATGTGTGATGATCTCCATATTGTTGTCATCTATGCTTGGATGCAAGCATGGTACCTCTAGTAGTTTTGTCTTGTCAAGGTCTTGGTAATTGGTTGGGTGTATGGTATCATGGCCATTGCTATCCAACTTGTTTTCTATATTTAGCTTGAACATGTTCCACCTCGGGACAAGATTCTTACTACACCACCTTCTAGTGTAGAGGTATCAATACCATGATCTCTTGGTGTATTCTCAAATTGTGATGAGTATGCCTAATTCCCTAAATGGTGTTGGTGTTGGTCAATTCTCATCCCTATCTATTGATTGGGTTAGATAGCACCACAAATCTGAAAGTATATTTCCTCTTATGTTGTCATAATACATGCTTAGCTCAAGCAAGTATGATCCACTCCATTACCTCTTTTTCATACCCTCAATGGCGTGATGACCCTCATCTCGGCCATAGTGTTGTATTAGGTCAACTCATGAAACTTTAGGTTGGGAACCCCTCAAGGTTTACCTTGTTGTAAATGTTTATGAAAACCTTGGGTGAGGCAATCTTACCCAAGCGTATGGTTTATGAAAGGAAAGGATCGTGGAAAAGATGGTTGGAAAGAGGAATGTGTGTGTGACTTGGGGTTTTGAGAAAAACGACACATGGTTCTTTGTATTCGCCCGGAACAACTAACCCGCGCAACCATAGCTACTCCAACGTGGGCACGGGGCTTAACTTGACGTTTGTTCTTCTTAGCATGAGGCACCGCACAACTATACAAGGGTACGGTTACCCCCGAGTCCGGGTTGTCATGGTTGGAACAATAGTATAACGGGAGGCCTTCGGGGCTGACCCGTCCGGAAGACACTATGGGTCTCCTGGCTTGGCGGTGGAGCCACGCTCAAGAGGAGGTGAGCTGCCACGGTGCCGGGGAGGTACATACTCCATAGGGTAGGACCTCGTGTTAAGTCGAATGGGCGAAAGGTTATGTCCGGGTATCCGTCGTGGCATATGTCATTATGCGGGGATGATGCCCACACGATAGGTATCCGGATAGTTGTGGGGAAAGTGCGCACACTCTGCAGAGTTAAAACTATTCGAATAGCCGCGTCCGCGGTCATGGACGGTTGGGATGGCCGTTACCGAGCTGTGTCGAGTTTTGGTTTTGAAAATGATTTCCAAAGGAAATGTGTGTGTTGGATGTACCGGAAGGGTACGAAAAGGCTGGTGCCGACCATATGGAGATGGTCGAGGAAAATGAAAAAAAATTGGGTGACCCTTCCTAGTGTTTCATGTAGAGGAACTCTTCTTTAACAAAGATATAGAGATGTCATAGCACTTCCCTAGTATTCCCATCAATTGAGATGGCGGTATGCTACCTCTTCTTTAACAAAGATATAGAGATGTCATAGGACTTTCTTAGTGTCCCCTTCAACTGTGATGTGGGATGCTATATCCACAAGAGAAATTGATTCTCTTTCACATGCTATATCCACCAGAGAAACTATTCTTCCTCTCTTGTCTTCTTTAGTTAGAATTGTTATCACCTTCTTGATGGTTTGCGAGTACAATTCAAATGTACTCACGGCTTTGTCCCTGGCTATTTACTTGGCCAGACCTGGAGGACTTTGACAGATGAAGAAGGAGTTGACGACGTCTATGCGAGCTAGGAACGTCTTCCCAGTCAGTTGCCTGTAGGGTTAAGGCAGATGACTTGGGCTCTACGCTGCTGAAGTGATTCCGCGACTCTGATGATTTAGTTAGGCCCTTCGAGGCTATTATGTAAGTATTGGTCATGTGACCTACTGTAATTTTCTTTTCCGTTTTGTAAAGGATGATGTAATTTGATATCAGTTCGGTTATGTGTTCACGGCACACTGATCATGGGAACGTGAACTGTATACATAACAGGGTATTTCGGACAGTTAGTCCGGGGTCCTCACAAGATGGGTTAGTCCTGTGCATTGTGTTCCTAAGAAAGGAGGCGTTACTGTTGTTCCAAATGATAATGATGAGCTTATTCCTCAGCGAATTATTGTTGGTTATAGAATGTGCATTGATTTTAGAAAAATCAACAAAGTTACTAAGAAGGATCATTATCCTTTGCCTTTTATTGATAAAATGCTAGAAAGGTTGTCTAAAAAGACTCACTTTTGTTTTCTTGATGGTTATTCTGGGTTTTCTCAAATTGCAGTTAAAGCGCAAGATCAGGAGAAAACCACTTTTACTTTTCCTTATGGAACTTATGCTTATAGACGTATGCCTTTTGGTTTGTGCAATGCTCCTTCTACATTTCAAAGATGCATGTCTGCTATTTTTCATGGTTTTTGTGAAGAAATTGTGGAGGTATTCATGGACGATTTCTCCATCTATGGAACCTCCTTTTATAATTGTTTGCACAATCTTGATAAAGTTTTGCAGAGATGTGAAGAAACTAATCTTGTTCTTAATTGGGAGAAGTAACATTTATGGTTAATGAAGGAATTGTTCTTGGACATAAAATTTCTGAAAGAGGCAATTGAGAAGATGCCCTATCCCATGGATGTTAAAGGTATTCGTAGTATTCTTGGTCATGCTGGTTTTTATAGAAGATTTATTAAAGATTTCTCTAAAATTTTAAAGCCTGTGACTAATCTTGTGCAAAAGGATGTGCCTTTTGTTTTCGATGATGATTGTAAGGAAGCCTTTGAAACTTTAAAGAAAGCTTTAACAACTGCTCCTATTATTCAACCACCTGATTGGAATTACCTTTTGAAATTATGTGTGATGCTAGTGATTTTGCAGTAGGTGCTGTTCTTGGACAGCGTGTAGATAAGAAGTTGAATGTTATTCATTATGCTAGTAAAACTCTTGATGCCGCGCAAAAGAATTATGCTACTACTGAGAAAGAGTTTTTAGCTGTTGTTTTTGCTTGTGATAAATTTAGGCCTTATATTGTTGATTCTAAAGTTACTATTCATACGGATCACGCGGCTATCAAGTACCTTATGGGAAAGAAAGACGCGAAGCCGAGACTTATTAGATGGGTGTTTCTTTTACAAGAGTTTGATTTGCATATTGTTGATAGAAAAGGTGCTGAAAATCATGTTGCAGATAATTTGTCTAGGTTGGAAAACCATTTCTGATGATCCTATTCCTGTTAATGATAGTTTTCCAAATGAACAGTTGGCTGCAATAAAGGTAGTTTCACAAAGCCCTTGGTATGCTGATTATGCTAACTTTATTGTTTTGAAGTATTTGCCTCCTACATTTTCAGCTCAGCAGAGAAGGAAATTCTTTTATGACTTGAGGCATTATTTTTGGGATGACCAACATTTATATAAAGAAGGAGTTGATGGCATTATGAGAAGGTGTGTTCCGGAATTTGAACAACAAGAGACATTGAAGAAATGCCATAGTAGTGATTATGGAGGGCATCGCGCTGGAGATAGGACCGCGCAAAAGGTTCTACAATCAGGTTTTTATTGGCCTACTCTTTTTAAAGATGCAAGGAAATTTATTTTATCTTGTGATGAATGTCAAAGAGTTGGTAACATTTCTCGACGCAATGAAATGCCTATGAATTATTCGCTTGTTATTGAACCATTTGATTGTTGGGGGTTTGACTTTATGGGTGCTTTTGCCCCGTCAAAAGGTTACACTCATAATCTAGTTGTTGTTGATTATGTTACTAAATGGGTAGAAGCCTTACCGACAAGTAGCGCCGACGGTGAGACTTCATTAAAAATGCTTAAAGATATTATTTTTCCTAGATTCGGAGTGCCTAGATATCTTATGACCGATGGCGTTTCTCATTTTATTCACGGTGGTTTTAGAAAAACTCTTGCTAAGTACGATGTTAACCATAGAATCGCTTCAGCTTATCACCCCCAAACTAGTGGACATGTAGAATTATCTAATAGAGAGATCAAGTCTATTTTGCAAAAGACTGTCAATAGATCTAGGAAGAATTGGGCTGATAAGCTGAATGATGCTTTATGGGCCTATAGGACCGCTTGTAAAAATCCTATGGGTATGTCTCCTTACAAGATGGTTTATGGGAAAGCTTGTCATTTGCCCTTAGAATTAGAACACAAAGCTTATTGGGTAGTGAAAGAGTTGAATGGAGATTTTAAATTAGCCGGTGAGAAAAGGTTGCTTGATTTGAGTTCTCTTGATGAATGGAGAACCGAGGCTTATGAAAATGCTAGGCTTTTCAAAGAGAAAGTGAAGCAGTGGCATGATAGGAGGATTCTCAAGAGAGAATTCCATGTAGGTGAAAAGGTTTTATTATACAAATCTCGTCTAAGATTTTTTGCAGGGAAATTACTCTCGAAATGGGAAGGTCCATATGTCATTGTGGAGGTATATCGTTCCGGCGCAATAAAAATTGCTTCGTTGAAGGATGACAAAACACAAGTGGTGAATGGACAAAGACTCAAACATAACATTTCTGGAGATTCTTTTAATGAAGATGTTGATGTTATTGAAGTAAAGACTCAAAACATTACATTTCTGGAGATCAAATGCAGCAGTCTGCAGAGTCCGGTTTCGAATAGGTAACAGTTCTGGTAAGAGAAAGTTCGCGTTTTGTTTTTCCAAGTAAGTTTCTGTTGTTTTCGGAATATTTAATAATTTACGAGATGAAAACAGAGTCGAGGTGACGCACAGAGTTGCCATACATGGCCCAGGCGTGGGCCCACCCTTGGTCGCGCCTGGGGTGTGTATTGCCACCCCGGAGTCCGTCTCCGCCCCGTTTTCGTCCTGTGTTTCCCTTATATTGTGAAACTTTTCGCTATGTAATCCCGAGGAAGTTCCGAGGTTTGTATCTCGAGTTCTCGTCGCGTTTTGTTTCGACCTATTTCTACCAGGAATATTCGTTGTTTAGTGCTGCCATGTCTTCGTCCGGATCAACTGGAGACAACCCCTTCATGGGTGGCATCAACCAGTACCTGAACGAGTTGATGACGCATCCCAAGGAGTTTCTGTTCAAGGATGGGAAGGTGCAAATAGAAGATGTCCGTGGACGTAAAGGAGTGGGTGATCTTGAAGCCAGGGTTGAAAAGCTGGAGCAGGAAGTCTTTGAGTACTGGAAGATGGCAGAGCGTGAAGTGCACATTATTCACAAGATCCATGCCGAGCTTGTTGCCGAGATAAAGAAGGAGGGACATATTGCTGCAAGGGCAACTAACATTGGACGTGTCTTTTCTCATAACTTGCAGGGACCAACGCCGCTGATTCTGAACCTAAGCTCTGTCCCTTCAGCTGAAGAAGCCATCCGTGTTGTTGATGAGTTTTGTGATACTTATCGAGCTCTGAGGAAGGAGGTGGATATACTCCTTGAGGAGAACACTAGACTTCGCGGAATGCTTGAATATTACTCAATTCACATCACAAGGCCACCACCGCCATCTTCAGATAACAATGAATCTCTTCGAGTCTTAGTGTAGAACGGCCAAACTGAGAAGCTGAAGCTGAAGGAGATCTTTAAGAATCGCAGGAATGGGCTACCACCACCGGCACCTGAGGAGTGATTGTCTTCGGTATAGGCATCCCCTTGGCTTGTTCCAAGCTTGGGGGAGTGCCGCAGTATCACTATCACCTTTATCTGTATTTTTAGTCGAGTCATATCATGAATAAAGTGGTTGTCATATAGGATAGTTTGCGGATTGGAGGTATCACTCTTTTATTTTGTCTCATTGTATCCCTTGGTGTGAGTCGCCTATATGAATTATTAATGAGAAGTCCTCTTATTTACTTTATGCATACTTTATTTTAGTTTGCAATTTCAGCGGTGTGATCATTCTTGCTAATTGGTGTTGGTATCATTTCGGGAGTATTGAATACATCTTATTGGCTTTGGCAAATCTATTATTGGTCAGTAGCAACATTATTTTGAAGATCGAAGAGAAAAAGAAAAAGGTACATGTAGATATATTATTCATATTCTTTATTTCTTGATTGGCTCAAAAGCTTGGTATTCTCAAATCAAGATCATTTGTACTTTCAAGATGAGTTATTTGAATTGCTTTTTGATACACGTATATTTGCTTGTTTCACTTATATTCATATGCTTGCTACCCAGCCTTGCTAGCCAAAAGCCTGTATTGAGAGGAAATACCTCTCATGCATCCAAATCCCAACCAAAATACTCATGTCATTTGTGTCCACCATATCTACCTATATGTGGTATTTCACCGCCACTCCAAGTAAATTTTCGTGTGCTACCTTTAAAACCTTCAACTACATCTCATTTTGTGTTTATGTTTTTAGCTCATGAGGATGTGAAAGTTATTATTGTCGTCTTCCATACTTTACTAAGTACAGCAAGACTCGTGAGCTTCATCTCGCTTGTCAATAAAAAATGATAGATATAAAAAAGAAGAAGAGCTGGTTTGACCACAACTTCCAAAAGGGGAAGAAAATAGGAAAGTATAAGAAAGTGGCACTCCTCCATTGTTTGTGATTGTTGGTCGGCACCCGAGGATTCGGCTAGCCATGGTATGTGTAAGCAATGGATGGGAGGAGTGTCACGGTTTTATAAATAGCAAGAATAAAAAGAGGCTTCGCCCAAATATTTCGGAACCGCTCTCAAACTTGTTTAGTATGGAAGATGACAAAAACACTTGTACCTATTCGTTGACAAAAGCAGACACCTCTCAAAGCAATCTTTTATTCAGTTTTGCAAACTAAAATCTCTAACACATGTTTAATCTCTGCTTCCCTCTGCGAAGGGCCATTCTTTTACTTTCTTGTTGAGCTAGTGCACCTATTCCTTCTATCTCAAAGCAATCATGTGAACCTTTGTGATTCAATCATCTATGAATGTTGATGTATGCAATTGTCTTTTTAACTCTTACTTGTGCAGCACAATGTTTCTACCCAAATGAATACAATGTTGAAAGCCATCTATGAATGAAAAGAGGATGCAATAATTGAGCATTACGGTATGTGAAAATTTATTAGTTGTTAATTGTTCTTTGACCAAGAACAAAAGGTTTTCCATGCCAATTATGATTTCCTTTACATACTCCTATGTGTTGATTCCTTATTCATTACAAGTGGATCATATTTGAGGATGTTGTTGTCTATGATAGCTTGTGTGTTGGTGAGTGTGATGCTTCTTGTTCGTATTTTGTTATTGACACTTCACTCCATAAACCTGTAGTCCGGTTTACTGAGCTCAGCTTTCGCTTGGGGACAAGGGATGTCTAAGCTTGGGGGAGTTGATACGTCCAATTTGCATCACTATTTTGTATTATAATCTACTGTTATTTATTGATATATTTCATATTTAGACATGATACTTATGTTATTTTATCTATTTTTGCATGTTTGATGATTTTCACGGGATTTGCTGCCGGAGCTGGAATTCTGCTGGAAAAGTGGTCATCAGGGTACCATACTTCGGAAGATCAGAAAATTCCAGAAACTTTCACGAAGATCTTATTTTCCCGGATGACGGAGATAGCCAGAAGGAGGACCTGAGGGGGGGCACCATTGGGAAATATAATGCCCAGGCGCGTGCCCTACCCTGGCCGCGCCTGGGGCATGTATGGCCGCCCTGGCCCACATCTGACGCCGCCCTTTCGCATATATCATCCCCACGAAAACCTAAGATCGGGGAGCAGCTCGCAGAAATATTCCGCCGCCGCTACGAGGCAGAAAACACCAGAGAGAGAAAAGCTCTCCGGCAGATAGGAATCTGCTGGGGGAAATTCCCTCCAGGAGGGGAAAATCGTCGCCATCGCCACCGCCATCGAGCTGGACTTCATCGTGATCATCATCCTCATCATCTCCACCATCAGCACGATCATCACCGCCGTCTCCACCTCATCCCGCTGTAACTATTTGGGTTGTACCTCGCATATTTCGAAGGGAAAACTCTCCCGGTATTGATTACTTGTTGTATTTGATGCTATTGAGTGAAATCATCGGATTAAGGTTTATGTCCAGATTGTTATTCATCATTATATACCCAATGACCGTGTTCCATATGTTGTCCCGTGAGTAGTTCGTTTATTTCTTGAGGATATGGGAGAAATCTTGTGTTAGTAGTGGAGCTATGTGAGTAATATGTATTGATATGATATTTAAGTTGTGGTGTTATTCTTCTAGTGGTATCATGTGAACGTCGACTACATGATACTTCTCCTTTATGGACCTAGGGGAATGCATCGTGTATTTGGCTACTAATTGCGGGGTTGCCGGAGCGACAGAAACCTGAACCCCCGTTAAGAAACCATTGCATGAGGGAGCGTAGGATCTCAGAGTTTAAGGCTGTGGTTAGATTTTATCTTAATTACCTTCTTGTAGTTGTGGATGCTTGCAAGGGGTTTAATCACAAGTATGAATTATCCTAGTAAGGGTAGTGCATTAGCATAGGTTCACCCACACAACACTTACCATACCAATAGAGATTATTCACGGATGCGACACGAAAGCACTTGACATAAAACCTCACGTGTGTCCTCAGGAACGTTTGGTCGATATAAGTAGAACAACCGGCTTGTCCTTTGTGCTAAAAAGGATTGGGCCACTTGCAATTATTATTGCCGCCTTTTATTTACTCGCATTTTATTTATTTGCAATATCAAATACCCCTGAAAACCCGTTTGCTAGTGTTTACAGAGAATCCTTCATTGGAACTGCTCATCAACACCTTCTGCTCCTCGTTGGGTTCGACACTCTTATTTATCGAAAGTACTACAATACACCCCTATACTTGTGGGTCATCAGTGTGCCACAAGCTACTTGGTTGCCCTTGGCAATATGACAAGAAAGCAAACCATGATGGTTACACAAATGCCTAAACCTTCAAGTTCGACAACAAGTCCTTCATCCTACGCCCAATGACTCCCAGCCAAGTAATTGCGGACAATGCAAAGACTTTAGCGAGGGCTAAGGAAGCTACAATCACTAGTGAGATGGGACGTGAGAGAGTGATCCACCAAAAAGAGAGTGATCCACCAAAAAGAGAGTGAGCACCACAAGCCATATGTGAACGAGATGAAGAGTGTCCTCCTAGCCACTAAGAGTGAGATGAGGGAAGTGCACCACAACCCATCCACCAAATTGCACTATGTGCTCATTTGCAAGGGGCCATCCTCGGAAACTAACGACTTAACAACACTTCCTTCGTCTTTGTTGTCTCTTTTGAAGGAGTTCCAAGATGTCTTCCCCGACGAGCTCCCTCATGGGCTACCACCGCTTAGAGGAATCGAACACCGCATCGACCTCATACCCGGCACCCCTCTACCAAACCAAGCCGCCTACCGCACCAACCCCAAAGACACAAAGGAGATTCAACGACAAATTCAAGATCTCCTCAAAAAGGGCATGTCAGTGAAAGCTTAAGCCCTTGTGCGGTTCCGGTCATACTTGTGCTTAAACCGGATAAGTCGTAAAGAATGTGTATGGATTGTCGTCCCATCAATGCCATTAGCATTTGATATCGCCATCCCATTCCGCGTTTAGATGACATGCTTGATGAGTTATGCGGTGCCACTATTTTCTCGAAAATTGATTTGCGTAGTGGTTACCATCAAATCCGCATGGCCGTTGGTGACGAATGGAAGACGGCCTTCAAGACCAAACTTGGTCTCTATGAATGGCTTGTCATGCCGTTTGGTCTATCCAATGCTCCTTCAACTTTCATGCGCCTTATGAACCATATCTTGTGACCTCTCATTGGCAAGAGTGTGGTTGTCTATTTCGGTGATATTCTCATTTATAGCAAAAATCTCGAGGAACATGTCGAACATGTGAGATAAGTTTTATGCATCTTACGCAATGAGAGGCTTTATTCAAACCTTCCTAAATGAACCTTTGCAAAAAACAAGTTGGTTTTTCTTGGTTTCGTTGTTTCCTCCAATGGCATTCAAGTGGACTCTTCGAAAGTTGAGGCTATTCATAATTGGCCTACGCCAACCAACGTTGCCCAAGTTCGAAGCTTCCATGGTCTTGCCGGCATCTACCGCCGTTATGTGAAGGATTTTAGCACCATCGTTTGCCCTTTGAACTAGCTCACTAAAAAGAACGTTCCATTTGTTTGGGGCAAAGCACAACAAATGCGTTTGATGAGTTGAAAAAGAAACTTACCGAGGCACCACTTCTCGTTCTTCCAAATTTTGCAAAAACTTTTGAGATTGAGTGTGATGCGAGTGGACTCGGTATTGGTGGAGTCCTTATGCAAGATGGAAAACCCATTGCATATCATAGTGAGAAGTTAGATGGCGCACACCTCAACTATCCTATATATATGACAAGGAGCTTTATGCGCTAGTTCGAGTTCTTGATGTTTGCCAACATTACCTTTGGCCAAAAGAGTTTGTTATCCACTCCGACCACGAGTCTTTGAAGTATTTGAAAAGTCAAACCAATTTGAACAAAAGACATGCAAAATAGGTTGAGTTCATTGAGTCCTTTCCATATGTAATCAAATACAATAAGGGCAAGGAAAATGTTGTTGCGGATGCTCTTTCCCGCAAGCTCACCCTTTTACTCACTCGTTTGGATTTCCATGTTTTCGGTCTTGATGAAATCAAAGACCTATATCCTTATGATACCTTCTTTGGCCCAATTTTTGCAAGTGTTCTATTGAAAAGGGCATCGATGATTTCTATTTGCACCAAGGCCTCTTGTTCAAGGGCAACAAAATTTGTATTCCCAAGTCTTCGCTTTGCCTTTTGCTCTTACAAGAATCGCACGGTGGTGGTCTCATGGGACACTTTGGACGAGAGAAGACATATGCAATGCTTTCAACTCACTACTATTGGCCAAGAATGTACCGCGACGTGGAATGCCTTTGCCGATGGTGCACAACACTTACAAGCTAAGTCCACTTCCAACCCCTATGGCCTTTATACACCGTTGCCTATCCCTTATGCTCCTTGGTCCGATATAAGCATGGACTTTGTACTAGGGTTGCCTAAAACTAAGTATGGTCATGATTCAATATTTGTGGTGGTTGATAGATTCTCTAAAATGGCTCATTTTATACCTTGCTCCCGAACGGATGATGCTTCACATATTGCCTCCTTGTTTTTTAGGGAAATTGTGAGACTCCACGGTGTACCAAGAAGCATTGTCTCGGACCGAGATGTCAAATTCATGAGCTACCTTTGGAAGACACTAATGAACAAGTTCAACGTCAAGCTTTTGTTCTCATCATCATCACACCCCCAAACCAATGGGAAAACCGATGGGCAAACTGAAGTGGTGAACCAAAGCCTCTCCACACTACTACGAGTCCTTGTCAAGAAGAATTTGAAAGCATGGGAAGATTGCATCCCGCATGTGGAGTTCGCCTACAACCGCGCCAAGCACTCGACGACAATGAGAAGTCCCTTCATGGCTGTATATGGGTTCGAACCACCAACGGCGATCGACCTACTTCCTCTTCCGCTACATGAGCAAGTAAACATGGACATCGACAAGCGAGCCCAATACATGAAGAAACTCCATGAAGATACAAGAGCAAAAACCGAGCAACAAGTGATTCGTCACGCCACTAAACTCAACATGAAGAAAAAGGAAATGATCTTCAATGAAGGAGACCTACTGTGGATACACCTTCGCAAAGACCGGTTCCCTCAAGAACGCAACTTAAAACTCAAACCCCGAGGTGATGGTCCCTTCAAGGTCCTCAACTGCATCAACAACAATGTCTACATCATCGACATATATACCAACATCCAAGTACTTGGTGAGCAACACATTCAATGTGTCAGATCTTTCACCCTATCATGGAGATGAGGAGAAGATAGAGTCGAGGACGACTCTTTCACAAGGGGGAGATGATACGGGGTGGCTTTTGGACACCTCCTCCTCAAGACCGACAAGCCCTCCTCGTGGCCCAATGACATGAGCTCGGACCAAAGCCATACACCAAGAGGTGAATTCGCTCCTTTCCACGTATACGTTTGATACCTCATTGGATGGAATGCTACCTCATGCTGAAGCTCTATGTGTCATTAGGTACAAGTCTCACCAAGGGTCTGAAGAAGAAGAAGCTCCATTGGTCAAGGAAGAAGAAGAGAAGAAGGGAGAACCACTTAGCCGGTGGCATCAGCTCAAGGCCGGCACTGCCGCCCTCCACAGGTCGGCACTGCCGCTGGGCGCACCCCGGCAATGCCGGCCCCACCCAAGTTGACTTCATCTGAACCGTCGATTTTAATCTTGTGGCTGTGGTTATATCGTAAATGACTAAGTTACCCCTGTTTTGGATCTGGCCTATATATAGGGCTCCCCCATCCACGAATTAGGGTTAGACTTATTTGAGATTGATATGAGCTTAGCTCCTCCCCCATGGGAAACCCTTCTAGAGATGAATCTATGAAGTGTATCAAGGATCTTCTGAGTGATTGGTCTCTTCCATTCTAGGGATTCTAGTGTTTGTGGATCTTTTGCTCTTGCAATTCTATCTATTTGCACTCTTTCCCTCTTTGAAACTCTACCAATTGCTTGCCAATCTTTTGTGAGGGATTTTACTCCTTGTGGGTCTTTGCCTTGCAATTCTATTGGGTTGGTGTATCGGGCCAACGAAGAACAATCGGTTTTGTTTGTGTGTTCCGTTTGTATCTTCGATCCCCTCCGTTTTCCACCCATGTTCTTCGTGTTCTTCGCCACCGCCATCAAATCCGTGAAGATCGGGCCTCCCCTAGGGCTGACCCCTTATCAGAAACATTTATTGTTCAGAGAGGATGACATGCGGGACCCATGAGCCATCAGCGTCCTCAATGTTTCAAAGGCGGCATGAGATCGAAAGAAAAAGGCAAGTGACCAAATATCAGGCGCCAAAAATAATCCGAGAAAAGAAACTTTTATTGTACATAGAGAATGACATATGGGTCCCATTTTGCAAGAGCAGTCTCAACGTTTCCAAGGCGGCATGGGATCGAAAGAAAAAATAAGTAGCCAAAAATTAGGCGGTCAAAAAATCCAAGAAAAGAAACATTATTGTTCATAGATGCTGAACAATAAGACTTGTGATACCTTGGGTGATGATACCCACAAGTATAGGGGATCGCTGAAATCTTCTATGGGAAGTATTACCCAAATTTACAGTTCGACTCAAGGGGAACACAAAAATACCAATAAGACTTTGGCAATTGAGACGTCACTCCCAACAACATATGTATATCAATAAAATCACAAAGCAAGTGGTGATTTTATAGAAGTTGATTCAATGCAGTAAAAGAAAATAGTAAACAGATGCAACAGATTTCCAGTTTTCACCGGAATAAGTAATGTTAGACTTGCAGTGGCTAAAAGCATAGTCATGAGGCAGCAATGGGGTGATATATGAATGATATAGATCATGTAATGTAATCCAACTAACATAGCACTCATCTCTAATTCAGTTGTGTGTAGGTTTGTGCTCCAAATATAGTTATGCGTACTAAGTAAGAGAATTTGCATAACATCTTTGTCCAGCTTGACCATTTCACCGGGGCCAACTTGGAACTTCAAGCAATTAAGGTTTACCCTTTCGAATAGACCATAACAAAGCATTAAGATTCATGAACACACATAACCCTCGTAATTACTACATCTCACCTTTGTTTTTTTCCCACCTGTCACCTAGGGATTCGCAGGATCAACATAATAACAAGTGATACACCTCGTAGATAAATACCAATATCATACATATATGATAAAGCAATATAACTTCAGTAATGAAATCATGTCACTCGGGCACTAGTAACAAGCATTAAACATAGCAAAGGTATACCAACACTCATACAAGAATATCTTCAAGACGAACACCTAAAATCACGACTCATACGGAGGATTACATGATAAATCTCATCCAAATCCCATCCACCAATAAAATTTCAGAGAACTAATCACTCATGGTGATGGAGAGTGAGTACATGATGGTTGGTGATGATGCTGGTGGTGGCGGTGATGATGAAGAAGCCCCCGAAATGCCTCTCTCGAGGGAGGAGGGCAGATTCAATCTAGCCCCCGAAACGAAGATCGTGGCCTCAGTAGCGCTCTGTTTCGTGAAACGTCATGTCCTAACAAGGGGGCAATTTTTAGGGTATATAAGGCACCTCACGGAGGGGGCAGGCGAGACGACGATCGAGGGCCGAACGGCCTCTGGTGATGTGGCGTAGAAGTTGCGCCGCGCCACCTGGCCTCATTTGTCCTCGTGGCTCCCCTCTCGTGTGTCACGCACCAACTTTTGCAACCTTGTTTATTTGTCCATAATGCAAAAATTAGGGGGAACAAAAACTTTTTCTATAGACTAATTAAGATGAATTGCCTTGATCTGTTTGTTTTAATGAATTGCTTTGATCTACTGGTAGATGAATTGTCTTGATTTGCTCGTTGAGTTTTGTCTTGAGCTAACCCAAAGAACAACACCTCTAGTGGTAAAATAAACAACTCACATAATAAAACACATGTGTGACTTAGGAAGAATTGTTTTCCTTTGTACTACATCAAACCTTTCCACTAATGGCAACATGAGTGTGCCTAACTATAATTCCTCTTTGTGTTTAAGCTAGCTCAAATCATCCTTGATTCAAAAATTTGGGATCATCTACCCCTCATCACATCCTTCTCTTATACCCAATCATCTTGGTTGTTTTTGAAGCCAAGTCAACCATCTGTTTTGGTAGTCTTAAAAGTTCCAATTTTTGGCAGTTGATATCTAAGCACCCTCAACTGTTATTGGTGATCTCAATGCATGGATCTCATCCATGCATCACCATCTGCAACTTCCACGTCTTGCATGTCACATCCTCCACTTGCAACTCTTATATTCACTTGATCCAGCATCCTATCCAATGTTTAGCCTCAAGATCACTTCCTTCACTTTTACCTCTTGTTTCTATTCAAGCTTAATCTTCACAAAACCAAGAGTGGGAATGATGGGTACATTTTGTAGCCACCATCTACTCTTGAGAACACTCCTCCCTAAATAAGTTTTCTTTCTCAAAAACCCTATTGTTTTTCCTACTCTAGTTTTGATCACAAAACTACTTCTAGATTTATTAAACTCTTTTCAAGATATTTCTTCAAAGAAAATAAAGAACTGAAATGGGTTTTGTTTTTCATCCCATTTCTACCAAGCACTGATTTCTAAAAGATTATTTTCTATTTGCTTTGTGTTAACAAAAAGCTTGTTTATGGTACCTTTACCATTTCTTGTTTTTCTCTTGCTTATTATACATTTGAGAAAAACTCTACTTTACTTGAGAAAGTAAGTAGAGCATTTTGATATCTTATGTTCCAACTAGTTTCCTCTCAACATTTCCAAAATCCATTCCACTTGAGTTCATGCCCAATTGTCCCTAGACAATTGAGGTGTGTCCTATACCTTTCCATTGAACTCTACTTCAAATGACAACTCTTGCCCATCTTATGCACATCTCTAATCTACCACATTGTATTTCCCTCATCCTTCAACTCTTGATCTAATGGGTGATCATTTGATACTTCCAAATGGACTCCCTTCTCCCTTCAACTAAACCCTTGACTGAGGGAGTATTTCAAACCACTCCCAATTGACCTCCTATTTGAAGAGCAACTTATATTCATCATACCTATCTCACTCCCCTACTCTTTTCCATCGTCACCTTGATCTCATGAATTGATGACTCATGCCACCATATTAATCCTTGTGAGTATGGTTATTTCACTCACCATCTCTTTTAGTCTTGCCCTGCAATTGTCTAACCCACCATCACCACCATCATTTCTTGGCCAATCTGATAATTTGGTCAAGTTGCTTTATTCATCAACATTGGCACCAATACTTATTATCATCTCTCTTCCTAATTTAAGCACATCATCTAAGCCACCATCTTGGCAAAGAATTATGTGGCTTGTAATGTCCCAGGTTTAGAGACGATCGAGGGGTAGATTTTAGAAAGGGATGTGCATTGCATTGCAAATTCTGGGGAAATTTCGCGCTTTTAAACAAAAACTGCATCAAAGGGGGACAAGTTTCTCTCTCGACACCTTACAGGGTTAGGGTTTCGAGAATGCGACAAACTTGTTCCTTATTCAACTAGACTAGGGTTTTGAGAAGAGAGAAGGGGTATTGCATTACAATTTAAGTTGCATGATTGAATTCAAATTTAAGTTGCATGATTGAATTCAAACCTAAGTTGAATTTGAATTTAAAAATTCAAACATCACTTGATCATGACATAATTCAAATTCATCAACACATTTATTTAAGATAACATAAAAAAGGAATATTGCATACAATTAAAGCTCATTAGAGAAACTTGAGCTTTATTAATTAACACACAAATTACATTGTCAATTACAATATTCCAAATTGGATTATAAATATTACAACACATTACAAGAATTGATTAAATAGAAAAAGAAAAAGGAAAATTACAAGTAAATAAAATATATCCTAAACTACAAGATAATATTGAGCTTGATGATCTTCATCCTCATTTGATCAGCTCACTTATTCCCTGCACACAAACACAACAAATAAAGATCATGCCAAGTGGTAAAACCACTTGGCAGGTTAGTGTAAAAAAATGGAATAGAGAGGATATGATCAAGATCAGCCGAGCTGATCTTTCCACAGCACAAGTCCCAAGCTTGATGCACACACACACAACCAGGCAGCACACAATGCTTGTGTGCATGCTCAACACCAAGGCATTGAGTGTGCATGCAGCACAACACACACACACACCAGCAGTGAGTCACAAGCTGTGCCAGACCAAGCTGTCGACCAGGGAGAGCAAGGGAGCATCACATATAACCTTTTCAGAGCCAAACCCTAGCTGTTCATCGACAGCAGCTCCACAGGGTAAGAACAGCAAGAACAAGTAGAACAGCCACTGCTGTTCCACTAATTCCATCCATACACAGAAACAAACCAAGCATCATCAGCTAGCCAGGAGGAGCAGGGCAAGCACAGAAAGCATCCAGAAGCAAAACCTCTACACCAACCCCATTTCTAGGATCTGGAGTGAGGTATACCTATAGATCATGAGCAAGCAAAGTTTTGCTCATACAAATCCCTCATGTGCATAAATCACAGAAGCAAAAGAAGGGTAGAACCCTGCTTGTGTCATCATCTGGCTGTAAAGCCATTTGGTGCAAGCAAATATGGGTAAAGGCACTAGGAAACCATCCTATGGGAACAGCAGTTATGCAAATCAGTGCATAACTGAAGAAATCCAGCAAAAGATGAAGTCACAGACTAGCCTAGCCCACACACTTAGCACCTACAGCTACTTATGCCATCAGACAGATAGACAATATGTGTCTATTCTTGTTTGTCAACATCAAAGACCACTGGTATCCAACAAGGGGTTAGCCAGTAATGCATTCACCAACCACAGCAAGCCACAGAGAGGGGGGAGCTACCCTTGGACAGCACCAAAAGGCTGTCAGGGCCACCTCATACCCACCAAAGCATCCAACAGAGCCAACCATCATCACCCATAGGGTTCAGAAGGAGCTAGGGTTCCCAACAAGTGTTGGCATCCTTCTAGCTCAAATCACTTTAATTAAAGAATCATAACTGCAAAAACTGTTCATCTCATTTATCTATTAAATCATGTCAAGCTACACAGATAAATGGCATACACAAGATAACCAAACACTGGAGCTTTGCATATGATCCAATGGATCACTGCAAGCCTCAACAGATGCTTGATTAAGCAGTAGCTTGCATCAGCACAAGGTCTGGTGTCACACAAGGCCAAGCATAAGCATCAGAGAGGCACAGACAGTAAGTTAAGAAGATAAATGAAACAGGCATCAATTGATGCTTGAGCAAGCACCATCATACATCAGGCCAAGCCTGTGTGATGCTCACACAGCACAGAGTGAACCACAGTGAGGCACAGACAACAAAGAGCAGTTTCTACAAGCAACTGGTGATCATATGACCACCAGAAGCTTGCAAGAGCATGCTACATCATGCTAGACATCAATTCTAGTATCAAAACATGGACCCAATAATTAAATTAGCCACAGGACATGAACAGATTTATCACAGATAATCAAATAAGCTAGATATGCAAGTATCCAGAGCAGTTCATCAAGAGATGGAGCTGTATAGGCACAGCTATGATCAATGGAGCATTTCCATGAATTATAGCACACTGAAGAGCACCCAAGGGCACTGGTTCTTGTAAATTTACAAGAATTGCACACTGCAATCAAGCCAGGGCAACATATATGAATACACTTGAGTAATTGGTGAGGATAGCATCAAGAACAGAGGCACAGGGAAGCAGCAGCAAAAGCACAAGCATAGATACAGAAGAAATGGCCATGGTAGCAGCACAACAGCAGCATATGCATAAGCAGTAGAGCAACAGCACCATGACACAGCAGCACAACAACGCAGCAGCAACATCACGACATGGCCACATCTCTATGAGTAGAGGCAGGCCAGTGACCAAGCTAGGAGAAGGAGGAGAAGAAACAGAACACGTAGAGAAGAGGAGGTGGCGCACTTACCGTGGTCGAGCAGACAGGCACGGCCATGGCGGCCACGGCGGCACACGCCAGAGCGCGGCGGCGCCAGGCCAAGCCAGGCCATGGCGGCACCACGGCACCACCCACACCACAGCGGCGAAGCCCGGGCGGCGTCCGAGCACCAGGAGCTTGCCGGAATCGAGCGGCGACGGCGGAGGCGACGCGGGTCGCCAGAGAGGGCTAGGGTTAGGGTTCGGTCGCGCGTGAGAGGAAGAGAGAGGAGTGGGGCTGGTCGAGCCGGACCAGGCAGGTCGGTTCGACCTAACCCACTGGGTTGCACCGACAGGTGGGCCCAGGGGCATTTGTGTCCTTTCACAAATTAATAAAAATACTGAAACTTTGAAAATTAATAATAAATATTTTATAGCTCTAAAAAAATTCTCTATCATAATAAAATATGAAAATCACTCAGCATAAAATTCTCTATCATAATAAAATATGAAATAGAATTTTTAAGACAAATATGATTAAGCCCAAATTTAATGATTAAAATAATCATTTAAAATCACACCTTATATTTTCATAAAGGGAAATAAGTCCATAAAATTCTTTTGGACTTTAAAAACACCTTGACAACATTTCAAGGATTGTATTTTATCCTAAATAAAATATTCCTAAGCTATTCTTAGTATTAACCTCTCACATGAAATAATAAAACACCGGAAGGGGGACAAACCCTAAAATTGGAATGCATGCATAATTGCTTCTTTAACCATTGCCCTTATCGGACAATGATGCTTTTTTTCAGCAACAGAGGACAAGGGTCAGTCCACACCATCCAACTGCAACACTTTGCAGTGTTCAGGCAAGTTCATCGCTTGCTCATGTCATTTGAGTATTTTTACCAAATTACTTGCAAAGTACTATATTTATCACTATTGCATAAAAAGCAAAACCACTATTTTCATAACTATGAATATGACTATGTGGTGGGCAATGGAACCATGGATTGTGTTGATATGGTGGAGGTTCCATTGCAAGGGTTTATATCCATCTAGGATTAAACAACAAATGTCGTCCAGTGATTCTTGTGCCGTATACCCGTGTTTACCATAAGATCTGGAGTGGGACGGAGTAGTCAAAAGTGTTTCCACCTCTCGTTCATCAACGGACGCGCATTACCGGATGCACTTGATCTCGAGAGACATGATGCAGGGTGGGAAACCCGTAGAAGTTCCCCCGGGAATGTGGTCTATGATGGGTTGCAACTGCCGGCGTAGGAATGTATGGTAGAGCCCTGCATTGTTGTCGTGGTCGGGGCCCATCCTTAATTGGTGTAAGTGAACCGGCGTGGACCCAGGGTCGGAGATTGCAACAAAGGGTGGGTGTTCGAGGTAGCGGAGGAACATGATTGACTAGGACCTTATACCGGGCCTCACACCAAAGGAAGTGTGGACGGCAAAGCTGCCCGGTTGGCACCAAGGTTAAGATCTCTTATGGGTAAAGTAACACACCTGCAGAGTGTAACGAATTGTGACCAGTCACTCCTTGTTCCGGGATTTGGAACTGCGAACGCTGCCGGAAAGGAACTCCATGAAGTTCTAGTCAACCGGTGAAGGCTGACGGACATAGTTCTTCTGAATAAAAGCAACCTTTTGAAGAAATGGTTATTAAAACCTGCATGGTATCAGACTTTCTGGTCTGGTATCGTAGATAGTGCATTAAACACCTCTTTCCTAATATGAACTTGTTGAGTACGCTCGTACTCATACCACTCTTAAATCCCCTGCTTAGATTGTCTGAACCATCTGGAGGAGGACAACGACAACCCTGAAGGAGCCGACATCATCGGCTACGAAGAACCAGACCTCTCTGGAGGTGTTGAAGGTGTAGACTACCTGATAGTCTAAGGAACCGGGGAGGGTTCCGGAGCAGAACAATCTTAGACCTAGTAGTAGTATTAGTAGTACCCGAGCAGTCCGAACTCTTAGTATTTAACTGCTCGTTGGAATAAATGTATAATCTTGTAAGACTGTTATATTGTAAGTTAAGTTGGGTTCGCCTCGAACCCAGGAGTATCCCTCTTAGGACCCAAGAGGAGCTCCGAGATGATATGTATATATGGCTTGTAATAATAAATGAATGAGTTTTGGACCTGCTATGTTCTGTTGTACTACTCTGAGGGATGTAATATTTGCGGATTGGTACTTCGTGAATGTTATATCAACGACTGGCATACTACAACATGCAGTGGTATGCAGGGTCACCACAGTTGGTATCAGAGCAAAAGCTTTGACCTTAGGTTGGAACCTAGTAAATGGGACGAAAACGTTAGGAGTCAAATAGGATTAGTAAAGAATTCTCTAAAAATATGGTGTATATTCACTTGAGAATAAAACAATCATATCTTTTAGTGCGATAATTCTTTATTATCTCTATTATGATGCATTATTACTAATCTTATATTCTTTCTTTTCTACAGCCAACTATGGCAAGTTCACGTTCGGGACGTAACGTGAAAGTGATGGAATCAAACCTGAGTGAATATGACGGAGGACTCGCGGATATTCTTCGTGCTATGCTACTTGAATTTGGGTGCGATCCCCAAATCCAAGTAACAAAATACATGTACTACGACGGTACAGTGTTAGCGAAGTGTAGGGTAGGGCTAAGACTTCCAGAATCCCTAGGAATGAGTGTAGTGATGCCAGCTGGTGAGGCTAGAACTATCCAAACAGCCTACCACATTGCCATAATGAGAGCCATCACTGATATTCGGGAACATAAGACGAAGGAGCTTATTTGTTCCGAGTTTTCTCATATTCCTCATATGGAGGAGGAAGATGATCCTATGCTTAATCACCTCAAATTTGCAAAACGCAAACCAGTAGAAGCCGCTAAGTACAAGGATAATAGTCGCAACCTACTGACATTGTTCTTTCAGTTGAACCGACATTTGTCGGGAGCAATTGACACAATGTTGGAAGAATTCACTGAGCCCAAGGAGGAGACAAAAGGAAAGGAACCCATGGAGGGAGTGGTTCATACACCAGTTTATTCAGCTGGTGACTACATTAGTATTGACCATCCAGAACAACAAACCACACCTATTACACCTAGGTACTTTCCTAGTAATTCCTATGGAGGATATGAAGGTGGAGAGGAATCCGGAAACCATCAGCGTTCCGTGACTCCTATAGAAAACTTAACAGGTTGGCGTTGGGGATCAGATACTGGAAACCATAGTGATTCAGTTAGATATAATCCTGAGATGAATGATGATGCCACAACCCAGTTCCAGAACAATCAGTATAATAGAGGAGATATTGAGGGGTATCCGATGCTGATTGAGTCTGATACTGATGGTGGAGATACCTATGGTGGAGTCACCGGGGAGTACACCCGATGGGTGGATTATGATGCACTGATTGACCAGTTCATGAACACAGATTTTTCCCTCGGATCATCATCCGATTCCGACTACAAGCCTACGGGAAGACCCTATGTTCCAAATTCTGTCAGGAGGACTTCACGTTCGACCGGATGGAAGCCTGGGATGTATCGGGAGTGAAGCACGACTAGAGACCACCATGGGAGGCGAGACTACAATACAGTTGTACCACATGTATTGTAGTATGTAATATTTGTATAAATTTGTACATATACTTCAATAAGTGAGTTTGCATACTCACATCGCTATTGAGTATTGTAATAAGACCACTTAAGTATGTATATAGATGGTATATGTTTTGTATGATTTGCATTTGCTTCTTGATTTCCATTGCGTGACTAGTTCTGTGCACAAAGTTGAGCTCAGAAAACTTGCGCATGGAGTAATTATGAGTACCACTTTGTGTTTTAGAACTAGGGGGATATGTCGGGAGCGCCGAGTGAGGAGAGCGAAGAACAGCGCCTCGAGCGTGAGGCCAGGCAGAAGGCTGAGGCTGATGAAGCAGCCAGGAATCAGTTTCCACCACCACCACTGTAACATCCCAGAAAATTCAACACAAAATAAACAAATTTCCCTAGTTCCAAATTTTGGAACCAACAAAAACTTTTATTAAATTAAGTTTGGTAAATAATAATCCTGCTTAATTCTTGTGCTATTGCCATGATTGCTTGTTAGTAGTATTTGAAATAATCCTAAACCCTAAAACCTCACCCCTCTTTTCATCATCCAAATTAAAATAAAATAAAAGGAAGTTAAATAAGAAAAAGGCATATGTGCCTATGGCTATTTTAGAAATCTTTACCCTAAGCTCCTATACTTTGGTTAGGGGTTTGGAAAACCCTTACACACCTTACCTAGTACCTATCAAACCTAAATCAAGTTGTTTTCCAATAAAATAAAAAGAGATTAAAAATGCCATAGAGGCATATGAGAGTAAAATAGCAAATTTGGGAATTTAAGAAAATTGACCCTAGGACTTGTTGTGAATGGTTGGATCACCTCCATATACCATTTCAACACTCAACAAAACCAATTGGGTCAAACCAAGTCAAATTAAAAATCAAATGCAATATATGCATAGAAGCCTATGTGACACATAGCCAATTCACTAAACCTTGACCTATGACTTCAAACCTTGACCAAATGGTGTGAAACCATCTCTAAACCTAATATAACACTAAATGGACCCTAACCCATGTCCAAGTGAAGCAAGATCAACCATTTACAAGTTTAGTAAAATTTGACACCTCATCTCTTATGTATTAAGGCCAAATTTGCAAATCTTTGAACAAGATCATTTGAATTGGGTTCAATGCTCTTAAAATGTTTCTAAACTAATAAGAACCACATTAGAGTCAAGAAAAGTCAAATCAAATGGAGAGAATTCAAATGGTGAGATAATTCCATTTTTAACTCACATACACATAACCCAATTTTGCAAATCTTCAACCAAGGCCACCATTGCTTGATCTATTGTTTGTAAAACTCTTAGATATGATAAATAAACACAATTGCATCAAAGAAACCAAAATCAAATCAAAGCAAATCTCAAAATCAACATACATGTGATAATGGTCATTTGGCCATTTTATAAAATGTTCCCCACTTTACCCCTCTGTATTTCTCATTTCTTAAACTAAACTTAGTCAACTATTGCCATGTCATCCAAGACCATGTCAAGCTCTACAACTTTCATGTTGACCACACATGCTAACTTTGACCAGGTTGACCAGTATGATTTTGGCAAGTAGAGACTTTGAAACTATGTGAAGATCAACCCCAAATTTGAAATCTCACAAACCTTGACTAAAATGAGCACCACCACCACCAATCTTTCACATTAATTACATCATTGAGCTCCACCAAAAAGAAATCCAAAATTCCACAAAAATCTTCATGCGGCCATTGTGTCGAGCACCTTGTGTGCACAATCTGGAAATTGTGATACATGCTATTATCCTCTGGTTTTTAGCCTCTACCCCTTTACATATGTGATCATCAACCTCCTATACCCCTCCTGCATCTCTACATGTCCTTGCCCCGTCGTTTAAAGTGAGGAGAAACACCTAAACTAAGCTGGCCGTGCACCATGCCGGCCACACATGCCACTCATCTCTCTGGCTCTCCCCTCTCTCTTTCATCTTGTCATCGAGCATCTATGTACTCCCCTAAGCACGCCTGCACCATCCCTACGCAAAGAGACACACACAATTGGCCGAACCAGGCGCGCCCATGCACGCCCAGAACGTGCCAGGCACGCGGTGAGCGCGCCCAGACGACGTTCTGGACGCCGCAGTACACTGCCTCGCCCGAGCGCTGTCGTCCTTCCCTCCCTCTTTCTTTGCGCATGCATGCTCACCTCGACGCTAGCTACCTCCTAGACATGCTCCAGAGCTCGCGCGTGCATCGTCACCATCGCCATGATCACCGACCTGCCGCTCCCGTACCGCGAGCACTCGAACGACGCCAGCCTGCCATCGTCCTCCCCTTGCTGCGCCAGCACGCGCAGTAGCTTCACCTAGCCGTCGCCTACCCGAGAGCTCCCTAGCTTGCCCCTTCGCTCACCGTAGACGCCGCGCCATGGCCGCCCCTTCGCAGCACCCACGGCACCCTCGACCCCCTATAAAAGGAGGCCGCTCCTGGACGATCACAACACACCATCAGCCTCCCCTCTCTTCTCTGAGCATCCTCGACTCTTTCCCCTCTCCAATTTAGCTCACCGTCGCCGGAATTTCACCGGAGCCCGCCGCCACAGTAGCTCGACGAGGACGACGACTCCGACCCCCGCAGCACCTCCCGCGACCCTCGTCCGCATCGCCGTCGTCTTCCACGCCGAACGCCCACCTCGCCGAGCCTCGCCGGAGCCCCAGGTACCCCCTAGCAACCCCTCTGGTCGCCGGTAGGGTTTGGACCTCGCCGGAGGAGGTACGCCGCTCGATCACATGAACGCTCCAGATAGCGCCACGTCGCCCCGCCTGCTGGCGGCAATTCAAATCCCGCCCGTAGCGATACTGGGCCGGCCCACCTCCCTCTCCCGCTGCGCAGCCCATTCGTTTTCCCGCGTGGCCCAGTAATTCAAATTTGATTTAATCTATTTAGTTCAAATCCAATACTGCTGCCCACTTCAAATTTGAATAGTTTAAAATCTACTGCACCAAATTTAACAAATTTTATATATTTGGAAAGCTCATGAAATTATCTAAACAATGCCACTGGCCTCATGTCCAAATTCGAAATTAAATTTAAATGATAAAAATAACAAGGCAGGGCCTTTTCTAACTTCAAATAAATATTAGAAATTATCTATAAATGATTTTAAGTTAATTCCAACTCTAATAAATCATATTTGACATAAGCTAATTGTTTATGCAAAAATATAGCATAGTTGTTTTGCATGATCATGGACTAGAGTTAAATAAGGGCTATGGAGCCATTTCTAGACTATTTAATACACACACATAAACTTATTCAAATGATATGAGGGCTTCTCTCTCATTTAAATTGTGATCTTAAGTAATTCAATTAGAGGTACTGACCTTGGTCTAGTAAGTCTCATGCTTAGTTACTTATAGATTTTAAATCATTTAGATGATAGTGTAACTTATATAAGGTATAACTTCTCACATAAATCATTAGTCCAAATAGTTCAAATAAGAACTAATAACACATGTATTAATGACCCATAGGTTCCTTTTTGAAAATATCAAATCATTCACATAAGTAGTATTTAAATATTTCAAACCTAGTTATTAAATCATATGAGATACTTTGGTCTCATTTAAATCTTGCCTCAACCAAATTAATGTGAGGTAGATACCATGATCAATTAAAACTCACATTAAATTTATTAATGATATTAAACCACTGTAAGGTGTTATTAAAATGGTATGAGGTGCTCACCTCATTTAAATCATCTTTCTCAAATAAAATGAAGTAATGTGTTGACCTTTAATTTCCTAGGCTCATACTTGCTCACTTATAGATTTTAAATCTAAATAGTATTTAAATTTTCCAAAGGTTAATTAAATCACATGAGATAATGAATCTCATTTAACTCACTTTTCTCAAATACTAATTGTGAAGTGTTGACCTTGGTCAGCATGGGATCATCCCTGGTTATTTGAGAATATTAAATCACCTCAATGGTAGTCCTTTAAATTAGTTACCACTCTGTGTTAAATCATATGAGAGATATTTCTCTCATTTAAATCTTGTTTGATTCAACATGAGGTAGTGATCATTCTAAGTAACCTCATATTGAATTATTTGGTGACATAAAATCACTACCAGGTTAGTATTAAATTACATGAGGTATGGAACCTCATTTAAATCCTTGTCTCAAATGATGAGTATGAAGAGGTTGACTTTGGTCAACCTAGGTCATATATTATTCATAAGAGAAATTAAATCTTGAAGATTCAATGAGAGGAAATTATTTTCTCACAAACTAAAGAGAAACCCTAACTCCATTTTTCAATGAGAGGTAAATAAGGAAACCCTATCATGATCTGGTAATAAATGTTAAGTAGTGATGCTAGATCATTTTGTGAGCCACTAAGGCTAATTAAGAGTACTTAAGTATTGTTTGGTGATTGTATCCTCGTATTCGTTTATAGACGCTAGTACCGGAGACTATCCTACACTTTGACCACCTCAAGGCAAGCTATTACCCCTACAAGCAAGAGAATACTCTTGCAAGCTAATATTCTTGCAAGCTAGACTAATGCAAGCTAGAGGTTGCAAGCTAGACTTGCAAGGCAAGTCATCTTAGGATGAGAGCTCTTCTCAGTGATTGAGAAACCCTGAACCACGAAGAGAATAATAGGAGGATGAGTGATTGTGAATAAGATATCAAAGAATAGAGACCCAAAAAAAGTGTTAGATCCTAAGCTAGGCACTGGGCCCACCTTGTGCCTTTAATTGTTTATCTCGCTCATGCGCAAAACTATCAAGAGGAGGAGGTATTCTACCAAGAGGAAGAAGAAGAACACTTTGACCACCTCACCAATCAAGGCAAGCTATTACCCCTACAAGCAAGAGAATACTCTTGCAAGCTAATATTCTTGCAAGCTAGACTAATGCAAGCTATTACCCATACAAGCAAGCTAATATTCTTGCAAGCTAGACTAATGCAAGCTATTACCCATACAAGCAAGATAATACTCTTGCAAGCTAATAAACTTGCTAACCATCATGGTGCAAAGCTCTACCCGAGCAAGGCATCATTACATTTTACTTTATGAACCTATCCCAAAGTTTTTACTTTACAAAGCTTTACTTGATTTTATTTATCAAAGTTACTTTTTGGTTTATGATTCAATTGGTTGAATTATAGAGTAGTACAAGAAATCACACTTAGCCTAGCAAGCTCCAAGATACTTAGCACCCCTCATGAAATAGTTGCTAGCGCTAATCAATTAAAATTTGACTACTCTAGATGGGAACATGTGACTTTGAAATGAAGTTGAAACCTTGGAATGATGGTTCATTCCATTGAATGACTTTGAAGGTGAATATGACCAAGAGAAGATGGTGATTTTTGATATAAAACTGATGGTTGGGTTCGGATGCGATACCATTCCAATTTTGAAAGTACCCCCTGTTATCACCAGAATTTGACCAAGCCAGAGGTGGGCCGCGATCAAGACGGATTTGAAGATATACATATAGAAGAGATATGTGAATCGGCCTTGTTTACCAAGTTTGGGCTAGTTAGCCCGTGTATCTTTATAGTAGGTTATGTAGAAGTTAGAATTTATCTCGTGCACGGTTTGGTGCACGCCCACGTTAGAAAGTCCTTTGGACTATAAATATGTATCTAGGGTTTATGGAATAAACAACAACCAACGTTCAACACAAACCAATCTCGGCGCATCGCCAACCCCTTCGTCTCGAGGGTTTCTCCGGTAAGCACCATGCTGCCTAGATCGCATCTTGCGATCTAGGCAGCACCTGCCTACGTTGTTCATGCGTTGCTCGTGCTGAAGCCTTTTTGATGGCGAGCAACGTAGTTATCATAGATGTGTTAGGGTTAGCATTGTTCTTAGTATCATATGCTGTCGTAGTGCAACCCTTGCACATCTAGCCGTCCTTGTACCTCATCACGGGTGCAGGGGCGGCACCCCGCTTGATCGTTATTTAGTAGATCTGATCCGTTACGGTTGCTCCTTGATTCATCAAGGATTAGTTTAACATCTGCAATAGTTAGGCCTTACAAAGGGTTGGAGGATCCAGCGGCGTGTAGGGTGTAGTTTGCTGGCCCTAGACGGGACGTTCGAGGATCAACCTCGTGTTGGTTTTTAGGCCTTGTCTAGGTTTGGCTTACGATCACCGTGCGTGCGCGAGGCCCAATCGTGAGTAGGATGATCCGATTATGCGGTGAAAACCCTAAATCGTCGTGGATCTCATATGCTTTATCTTGATCAAGCAGGACCACCATATATTCGGCCACCTTGGACGAATCATGGGTGAATCGGCTCCATGAGCCGATTCACGGATAACTTTGAGAGCCGATCGAGGCTCGTATTTATGTACGCGTGTGCCCTGCAGGAAACTAAGCGAGGCATCATCCACACCTTCTGACCAGGTATAGGTCGGGTGGCACGCCCTTGCAATTTGCATCGGCGCGCGGCCAGGAGGCTTTGCGGGCCGTCGACGGGGGCCAGCCGCAGCCCTAGTTGTTCCCGGCTCTACGGTGTTGACCGGTCACTGCCCGCCGGTGGGTTTCTGACGTCAACACATTCTGGCACGCCCGGTGGGACCATCCTCAACATCAACCACATCGCCGTCTACATCGGAGATGGCGGAAGAAACTCCGGTCACTTACGAGGACCTGAACGGCGAGCTCAAGAAGAAGTATGACGAGATCAAGGCCTTCCTCGAAGCCGACCTCATCGGCTCTTTCCACAGGACCCGCTCCCATGGCATCAGATGGAAGGGGTTCTCACCTGAAGGCGCGCTTGATGGAGTGGACCTATCCACCCCGTCGGAAGAACGCACCAGGTCGCTGCGTCAGGAGATCAACTTCATGGTGGCCCATTCGCTGCACTGCCAGAGCCTGGTGAATACGTTGGAGCGCGTCGCTCTGCGCGTGATCCAGGAGATCATGAGCCGTCGGTACTCTCCGTCAGGACCAGCTCTAGGGACTCACCAAGGAGAATTGCCACTCCAGTCCCGTCCACCGCTGCCGTTCGCGTTGCGCAGCGCCGAACTCATCGGCCTACGTCGTCTACAAGATTGGTGGTGACCCCGGTGACTACCAATTCCTACATGACGCGCCCAAGGAGATCCCGCACGGATACGCATGCGCATACGTGCCGGCAGCACCTGGGCACTCTCGAACCAGGTTGCAACAGCGGGGACTTCTGGAACAACGGGAGGAACGTCGGAGGCGGACCCGAAGCGGGACGTGGCTAGCTAAATACGCCACCCCGACAAAACTCGAGGCCCAGCTCCTGCAGTTGGCTCAGAACAGGAAAAACAAGCATGGCTGGTTAAGTACGCCACCCCGGCGAATCTTCAAGGTTCGGCACCTTCGGCCATCACCGCGGATCAGATTTGTACGATTCTGAAAGATCAGTTCGGCATGATGCCGAAAAGGAAGACAGTCGGCTATACCAAGCCGTACCCCAACGAGTGCGAATTGATCCCGCTACCACCCAAGTATCGGCTCCCGGACTTCACAAAGTTCAGCGGATCAGATGGTTCCAGCTCCATCGAGCATGTGAGCCGATATTTGGCACAGCTGGGCATGATCTCAGCGTCAGACGAGCTGCGTGTGAGTACTTCTCACAGTCCCTCACAGGATCGGCTTTCGGTTGGTACACGTCGCTGCCACCGAACTCAGTCCACTTGGAAGCAGTTGGAAGAACGGTTCCATGAGCAATATCACTCGAGGCTTCCGAGGCTGGCATTGCCGATTTGCACAAGTACGACGCGGGAAACAGTGTCGGAGTACATCCAGCGCTTCAGGACCGTTAGGAACCGTGCTATTCGGTTCACGTAAGCGAAAAAGAAGCGGTCGAGTTGGCGGTGGTGGGTCTATCATCATCGATCAAGGACGTGGCCTCCCAAGCGGACTACCCTTCATTAGCACACATGGTGCAGAAGCTGTCAGCGTATGAACAGCGCCACCCAGATGTCTACCAGGACAAGTTCAAGCGCGTGGTTACCATGGTTGACGCAGGCGAAGATGAAGGCGCTACGGGAGAACAAGAGGTCGCAGTGGCTGAGTGGACTCGAGCGGCAGGCCCAGTAACCTGCAAATGGGTGAAGCCACCAGGGCCTCCAAGAGGGTTCGACTTCGACGTGACGAAAACCGAGCAGATTTTCGATCTCTTACTCGCGGAGAAGCATATAAAGATACCCGAAGGCCACAAGGTCCCTACGGTGCAAGAGCTGAACGGAAAGCCATACTGCAAGTGGCATAACACGTTCACCCACACCACTAACGACTGCAGGGTGTGGCGTCAGCAGATCCAAATGGCAATAGAAAATGGGCGACTAATTTTTAACCAGTACGCCATGAAGGTCGACACACACCCCTTCCCCGCCGTCAACATGGTGGAGTTTACCCACCTCGGAGGGTGCCAGCCAGATTTCTCAGCCAACATCAACATGGTAGAGCTTGGACACCACTCTGAGAAGGACGGGGATGAGGGCAGCTGCTCTCAGAGCAAAGACACAGAGGGGGCCGCTCCATGCGATCGGCTCCGTCAAGACGGCAAGCGCTACGTCACAGAGGGAGAAGTAAAGAACATAAGATATCAACGACCCCTCTCTGATCACCTCCTCAACAAGTATGTGAGTCGGTATGACCAACGCCGGCGACACGGCGATGATGATGAAAGAGATCGTCTTGCCAGAAACGACAGAAGGCATCGTCGGCATAATCACGAGGAGGAGCGGCAGGAGCGCCACGCTAGGGAGCAAGACGACACGGGCAGGCATTGGGACTGCCCCTTCTTCAGACACTGCTGGGCTGGGATTGAGCCGATTGCCTACGATCGGCAATTGCCCAGAATGCAATCGTAAGAAGAAGGCAGCCATCGTGTCCGTGTTCGAGCGCAGGGCCTCTCCCACCACAAAGCAGACGTGCTGAGACCCCTCGGTTGGAAGATCTCGAGGATTCGGAAGACGAGGGGAAGACGAAGAAGGCAGTACCACCGTCCAGGTGGTGCCCGATGGTCTCAGCCATTCACAAAAGCGCAGGGTTCAGCGATTGCGCGGTCTGGAGGAAGCCGAAAGGTTGTACTTGTATACGCTAAGGAAGGCACGGCCCGATCGGCTGCAAAGTCCAGCGCACCCTGGATGAGGAGGGACTGCCGCAAAGAAAAGAGTGGCGCCCCAAGCAAAAGCCGATGATGAAACATCGGCTGGCACAAACATGGTGCTCGTTCGTCCGGCGAAGTGTAGAGCTCCACGATTACACAATACACCCGAGGTGGACAACAGTAAGCGCACCAACGTGATAAAGTCAGAGATTGGGCTGGTTTTATCCGCCGGCTGGATGAGTAGCAAGACTACGTCAATAAGCAAACATGGCGAGGCTGATCCTTGCGATCGGCCCCCCACTGAGCAAGCAACGTGGAGGCTGATTCCAGCAATCGGCCAAGATTATCCTCACCATCTATTTTGCCTGGGATCAACGTTTGACCCAACAGGGGCTACCTGAAGAGCCGATACCATCAATTCTCTTGACAGAATCGGCTCGGGGGGCACCTAGGTGGATAAAACACGAGGATATGAGATAATACTATCAAGTATGGGGGCCGATACACAAATCGGCCTAAAAAATTAAAAAATTTTACAGCCGATGCAAGGGCATCGACTTTAGAATTGAGAAGTAGCCGATGCGCAGCCATCGACTCTAGTGGAATTATGCGATGTTTATCGAGTCTCCACCAAATTCAGGCCAGCGGTGGTGCCTTCTGTTGCTTCGAGGGAATAAAACAATGGAAATTTCTTCAGCTGCTTCGAGCCGATCTAGGTTCCTGAACCCTTTTGTCGAGGATTTCCAATCTTTGGGGCTAGTTCAGCTGAAACGGAAGGTCATCGGCTGTCTGAGGAAGAAAGGGGATCGGCTTTGGCACATTCTCTCTGACATTCTCGCCTCGAGTAAGGCTCGGGGGGCAGCAGGCTCGGGTAAGGCTCGGGGGGCAGCAGGCCTGGTGGATACTCTGTTTTGCTCTGTTTAAAGAGCCGATTGGGATACCATCGGCTGATCCTTCATTGCAACCTTCTTCACAAATGATGAGTATTGAAGAGGATTATTGGGTTTGGTTGGAAAAGTTCAAAGGTTTTCCTGAAGATCCTGCATTTTCTGCCAGATTTAGAAAATCATCAGTTGAAGAAGGGAAGGGCGAATTTCAAAGGACCGATGCGGTGCTATCGGCTCATTACGCATTGGCAAAGGGGACGAATCGGCAAGGTCAGCAGAAGAGGGAATCGGCTCAATTAAACTCAGAAGAAATCGGCAAAATCAAATTGGGGAAAAGTTCTTCATTAATAGGCGAGATTTCTTACATGAAGAGCTAATTGCTCTCAAAAGGAAATACTAGGGGGTACATTGCCCCATCTACTACTGCTGGCCCTATTCTAGAGGACCTATCTACGGGCCGTCACTGCCCTCGTCGTCGCCGTCGTCGCTGCCATCGGCGCTGCTCCGGCGGGCTCGTCGTCGCTCCAATGGCCGCCGACCGGGCCCTCGTTGTCTTCATCTTCTTCGTCAGCGTCGTCCTCGTCGCTGTCGAAGTCGCTAGGTTGCCCGGCCAAGGGCAGAACCGCTTGGCCGGCGGCTCGTCGGAGGAGGCGTCGTCGTCGTCCTCCTCCTCCTCTTCCTCCTCCTTCACCCCCTCGGAGGAGGTGAAGTCATCCCAGGAGAAGCAATCGTCATCGCTCTCCTCCTCCGATTCCCCGTTGGCGAGAAGGGAGGTCGCTCTCCCCGTCCGTCGAGGACTGGTCGTCCTCGGACCAGATGGAGAAGTCATGGTCTGACTCCTCCCCCGCCGCAATGGCGCGGCGGATGTTGGCCGCGTGGACCTCCGCCGGGTTGTACTCCGGCGTCGGCTCACGGGATGTGGAGGACTGGAAGGATCCGATGGAGCAGAGGAGGAAGAAGACATTGTGGCGCAGGAGGGCTTTTGGAGTGCTAATGCGAAGGAGATGCAGAGGAGAGCTGTTCGTAGCGGTTAAATAAAAGGGGATATAGTGGAAATTCAATGCCACAGCAGTTTCCGAGGAAGTGGTGCCTAAAGAAAAAAAACTGCCAGGTCACGCGGAGAAGTTGAGAAGGCAGGGCATCATGATGAAGGATACTGCAACGGTTTGCTCTGCCACGACATGACCCGGAAGGAAAAGCGTAATGATTTTGGAAATGTCATTTCCAAAACCAGGGGGGCATGTGTTATCACCAGAATTTGACCAAGCGGAGGTGGGCCGCGATCAAGACGGATTTGAAGATATACATATAGAAGAGATATGTGAATCGGCCTTGTTTACCAAGTTTGGGCTAGTTAGCCCGTGTATCTTTATAGTAGGTTATGTAGAAGTTAGAATTTATCTCGTGCACGGTTTGGTGCACCAATTAGAAAGTCCTTTGGACTATAAATATGTATCTAGGGTTTATGGAATAAACAACAACCAACGTTCAACACAAACCAATCTCGGCGCATCGCCAACCCCTTCGTCTCGAGGGTTTCTCCGGTAAGCACCATGCTGCCTAGATCGCATCTTGCGATCTAGGCGACGAGCCTGCCTACGTTGTTCATGCGTTGCTCGTGTTGAAGCCTTTTTGATGGCGAGCAACGTAGTTATCATAGATGTGTTAGGGTTAGCATTGTTCTTAGTATCATATCTGTCGTAGTGCAACCCTTGCACATCTAGCCGTCCTTGTACCTCATCACGGGTGCAGGGGCGGCACCCCGCTTGATCGTTATTTAGTAGATCTGATCCGTTACGGTTGCTCCTTGATTCATCAAGGATTAGTTTAACATCTGCAATAGTTAGGCCTTACAAAGGGTTGGAGGATCCAGCGGCGTGTAGGGTGTAGTTTGCTGGCCCTAGACAGGATGTTCCGAGGATCAACCTCGTGTTGGTTTTTAGGCCTTGTCTAGGTTTGGCTTACGATCACCGTGCGCGGCGCGAGGCCCAATCGTGAGTAGGATGATCCGATTATGCGGTGAAAACCCTAAATCGTCGTGGATCTCATATGCTTTATCTTGATCAAGCAGGACCACCATATATTCGGCCACCTTGGGCGAATCATGGGTGAATCGGCTCCATGAGCCGATTCACGAGATCTTTGAGCCGATCGAGGCTCGTATTTAACGTGTACGTGTGTGCCTGCAGGAAACTAAGCGAGGCATCATCCACACCTCCTGACCAGGTATAGGTCAGGTGCACGCCCTTGCAATTTGCATCGGCGCGCGGCCAGGAGGCTTTGCGGGCCGTCGCTCGAGGGGGGCCAGCCGCGCCCTAGTTGTTCCCGGCTCTACGGTGTTGACCGGTCCTGCCCGCCGGTGGGTTTTGCGTCAACACCCCCACAATACCCAAAATGGGTAAGGGCTTAACTAGAAATTTATGTGCTTTAGTATGGGTTCCCTCTAAACAAGCGTCATCGGGGTTATGCCAAGGGCTGCCTCCAAAGAAATATGAGATGATATGAAATGACGTGATTGAGGTGAACTGTCCGGCCCAAGCCCTGTGCAGTTCCCAGGCTGACGGTGTGTCTTCACTGGGAGGCCAAGCTCATGGGGAGAGGTGCCTATACTAGAGTATATAAGTGAAAGGTTATGGTTGGTAGTCCGCATACGGAGTATGATAAATCAGGGCCAGTTAACCCTGATGGATTATTGCAAATATTGTGGCACAAGTGTACGACCTCTGCAGAGTGTAGAACTATTCGAATAGCCGTGTCCACGGTTACGGACGATTGGAAAGGCCATACTGTTCCGTCATCAGACCATTTTAAAAAATGTGACATATGACTGGTGACTTGAATTTGAAAGGTGAATGGTGATTTGAATTGAATCACAACAGTTGTGGGAATGACACTAATGTTCCCACTTGAGTTAGTCTAGTGATTCAAGCATCTTTACTAAATGTTTATGAAATAAACTTGGCTTTATGCAAATAAACCTAGAGCTTAGTATCCCCTTACCACCATTGATAATGCTTACACTAGTATTTTGCGAGTACTTTAAAAGTACTCATGGCTTTGTCCCTGGCTATTCAAATGGCAGACTATGAAGGTGAACAGCTCTACGAGGAAGATGGACAGTTGGACGTCTACGACAACTAGGACCGCTCCTGACGTCAAGCGTTGGCCTGTGGACTAGATAGTCCGTTACTACTTCGCCTCCGCTATTTGTGATGCTAGTTGATCAATAGATCAACTACTACTGTAATATTGGATCATGTGATCCCTCTTTGTAAAGACGATTATGTGTTGTAATAAATGATGACTCTATGATATTCAACTATTATGTCTCGCAACAACAATAGTCCTGGGATTGCGATGTACGGCATAATAGGCATCCGGACTTAAAAATCCGGGTGTTGACAAGTTGGTATCAGAGCCATTGTTTGACCTTAGGAGACCCTAGTTAGAATGGACGTTCGGACAATTTTAGTTTCTAAAAGCAAATGAAGGGAGTATTTGTGAAAAACTTATTCATTTTCTTCTCTACCAGATCTTCTTAAAAATAATAAGCCATGCACCTCCTTATAAATCCATTAAAATTTTGCCACACTTGTTCACATCTCTAACTTACTTATCCATTTCACTTTCAGATGGAGCCCTACGTCCAGACGGAGACCTACGATCTGGAAAACGGAGGAAGTCTGGTGTTTGAGCGCGACTTGTACCTGGTGTCCGAGAAGCTCGAACGCCCACCTCCCCAGTTCCACGGAGTCCGGATCCACAACACCCCCACCGGGGAACAGCAGTGGATGATCACCGCTGACTTGAAGGGAAGTTCGGAGCCTCCCATCTCGGAGAGGATCCTTTTCTCCTTCAAGGCATACAGCTGGGTGGACGGTCTTGCTCACGCCCTTCAGGAGGGACTTGCTCGGGTGTGCGGACAGAACATCACCGCACTCCGGGGAAGCCGCTTCGCTCACTTCGCGAGGCACGACACCATGGGAGAGCCCATGGCACTCTCTTCGCACCCGGTGCTCAATATTCATGTGGCATTTGGACTTTATGCTTCATGAGACCCGGAAGGACCTGGAGCTGACGCGTGTCCACTCCCACCGTGCTCAGATGGCTTTGGCTCATCATGCCGACGCCATCAGGCTACTCGCCAAGGACCGCCGGTCACTTCGCCTGCAGCGCGCCAAGAATGTCGCTACTATCACCCGTCTTCGCGAGAAGATTCGCACCTTGGAGGTGACTGTCCGGACCCAGCAGGACCAGATCCAGGAGATGGAGGAGGATGGAGAAGACATCCAGGGAGGCGATGACTTCCTGAGTGATGACAACGACTTTGAGGATGACGAGTTCACTGAGGAGGACTACGAGTTTCTGGAGGTCCGAGAGGATGGGATCATCCCCATCGATGTGGATGAAGACAATGAGGAATAGTTGCACTAGCTTCACTTACGTAGGTGTGAGTTGTATCCCGCACCATGTATCGTAGTTTATGGGAGGAGGGTTCTTAAAACCCTTAGTGCTTTAACTTGTAATATGTGATGTTCGTTGTGAATAAATAAAGTATGTGCTATGTTCAGCACACAAAAGATTTCAAGTGATAAGTTTAAACCTAACTCAAAATAAGCCCTAGAAAATTCCCTCTTACCTCATGATCTATCTACCTGTTCAGATGGCACCCCCAAATCGCAACGCAAACCAAGATGCGCTGATGCAGATGCTGCAGCTCATGATGGAAGACAGAGAGGCCGAACGCGCTGAAAGGCAGGCCAATATCACTGCTCTGCAACAGCTAACTCAGAACAATCAAGGCCGTGGAAACCATGATCACCCTGGGTCAAAGCTGAAGAATTTCCAGAACACCAACCCTCCAATGTTCAACAAAACCGAAGAGCCCTTGGATGCTGATGGCGGCTCCGGACAATAGAGAATAACCTTGAAGTTGCGGGAGTTGAAGCCGCGAGAAAAAGTACTGTTTGCCACCCACTACGTCGGGACCCGCAAGAGCCTGGTGGACTAGTGCCCGTGCAATGAATGCGGGACAAATGATGACATGGGAGGACTTCAAGCTGAAGTTCAGTAAGTACCATGTGCCCCAAGGATTAATCAAGAAAATGAGAGACGAGTTCCGCGAACTCAAGCAAGGAAGAATATCCGTGGTGGAATACCGCGACTGGTTTCTCACTCTGTCAAGGTACGCCCCGGACGAGACAAACACAAATGAGAAAAGAAAGGAAAGATTCCTGAACGGACTGCACGACGAGATGCAAACTGTGTTAGTAAATATTCCGTTCGTGACCTGAAGCCCTCGTGGACTCAGCCATACAGAAGGAAACATCGGGCCAATGAGAACCGCAACGCAGAATGATGAACAGAATGGACCCCACCATACCCAGAAGCACGCAATAACTCCTCTGAGGATTCACCCCCGAAACAACATGCCACCTGCAGACTTATCGCCCCAATAACAGCAACAACCACGGAGGACCCCCGAAGCCCGGAGGCAACAACAATAACAACCGCAACCCCAACAGCCACCACAACAATGGGAACAACACCAACACCAACACTGGCCAGGAACTGGAAGCAATGCCATCCCCGTCACCCCGAAGGACAAGTCCACTATAAACTGCTATGAATGTGGAGTTGTGGGCCACTACTCCAAGGAATGCCCCAAGAAGCTTGCCAAGATCACTGCCAACCCCGCTACACCTGCCCAGCAACACGCCGCTTCGCAAGTAGAAGGAACCAGAACAACAACAACGGACGTTTCTACCACATGACGGCCACTGAAGCTCAGGAAGCACCCCAGACCCTGACAAGTATGCCTTCCTGTTAAATCAAAATGCTCAATCTCTCTTAGGAACCTAACTCCTCTTAAAATCTCGGGACGAGATTTGTTTAAGGGGGAAGGGTTTGTAACATCCCAGAAAATTCAACACAAAATAAACAAATTTCCCTAGTTCCAAATTTTGGAACCAACAAAAACTTTTATTAAATTAAGTTTGGTAAATAATAATCCTGCTTAATTCTTGTGCTATTGCCATGATTGCTTGTTAGTAGTATTTGAAATAATCCTAAACCCTAAAACCTCACCCCTCTTTTCATCATCCAAATTAAAATAAAATAAAAGGAAGTTAAATAAGAAAAAGGCATATGTGCCTATGGCTATTTTAGAAATCTTTACCCTAAGCTCCTATACTTTGGTTAGGGGTTTGGAAAACCCTTACACACCTTACCTAGTACCTATCAAACCTAAATCAAGTTGTTTTCCAATAAAATAAAAAGAGATTAAAAATGCCATAGAGGCATATGAGAGTAAAATAGCAAATTTGGGAATTTAAGAAAATTGACCCTAGGACTTGTTGTGAATGGTTGGATCACCTCCATATACCATTTCAACACTCAACAAAACCAATTGGGTCAAACCAAGTCAAATTAAAAATCAAATGCAATATATGCATAGAAGCCTATGTGACACATAGCCAATTCACTAAACCTTGACCTATGACTTCAAACCTTGACCAAATGGTGTGAAACCATCTCTAAACCTAATATAAACTAAACGGGGTGGCCTATGTCCAAGTGCCTCAAGACCAACAAGCCCTCCTCGTGGTCCAATGACACGAGCTCGAGCCCAAGCACTACGCCAAGAGGTGAATTCGCTCCTCTCTACCTATGACTTTGACACCCCCTTGGATGGCTTGCTGCTTCATGCAAATACACTATGTTCAATCAGGTACATCGACCAAGACACAAGCCATGGAGACCAAGACGTTGGAGAGAGAGCTGGAAACGATGAAGATGGAGCTACAGGCACAGAGCCGGAACTTCCGCCCCCAGGACCGGAACTTCCGGCCAGATTCCTCCAAGATGCCCCCAAGATGCCCTCCAGCGCGCAGGAAAAAGCATCGGACCGGAACTTCCGCCCCGAGGGACCGGAACTTCCGCCGGTCGGAACTTCCGCCCAAGTTCCGCCCAAGCTCCGAAAGTCCACGAAAAGGCCCCTGGATGTTGCTGAGGAAATGGACGACTTTCGGAACTTGGCCGGAACAGCCACTTCCGGCCTGGTGCTTCCGGCTGGGAGGAAATTCCGCCCCTGACCAGAACTTCCGCCCAAGGTGGCGGAACTTCCGCCACCGCGAACTTGACAACAGCACTTTTCAGCATGTAACTTAACTCTACGCCCCCAACTATAAATAGCCTAGTTGGCTCAGATCTGAGATTAGACTTGATTTGAAAGAAAAAACCTGAGCTTAGCTCACCCTTGTGGGAACCCTACCTAGATCTATGATCTTGTATCCCCACCCGGGCTCCTTATCAACTCGTGAAGATCTCTTTGGCGACTTCTACCGATTGTTTGATCTTTTGCTTGCACTTCTACCTTATTTGGTCTTTTGCTTGCACTTCTATCAAGCCTTCGGTCTTTTCGCCCTTCTAGATCTCCCGAGCTTTGATTTGTCGATCTCTTTGCGGGACTTCTCCGGAAGGTCTTTTCCTGCAATCTCTATCGAGTTGGTGTTTCGAGCCAACGAGGGAAAACTCGAATTGTGTGCGTGTGTGTGTTGTATCCCCGCGATTCCCCCACGTGTTCATCGCGTGCATCCACCTACCCCCACGTATCCCTTCAAATCCGTGAAGATCGGGCACAGCCCTTATCATATGGTATCAAGAGCTCCTTGGTTGCCACGGATTTGACCCCCACACCCACCAATTCCACCAATTTCGCCCAAAAATTTCCAAAAATTTTTCCCAAAAAATAGCCCCAAATTGGCCTTGGTTGGATCTCGCGATTTGTTGAGTTTTTTGGTTTTGGTCCAATAGAAGTTGTCTTTGGTGTTGATCTGCAATTCCCCACCTTCCCACCGCTCTTAGTGCCAAATTTTCCACGAATTCGAAGATTTTCGGCCGGATTTCCGCCCAAATCGAAGAACAGCCCGCAGATCTGATTGCGACCGGAAGTTCCGCCCCGGAGGACCGGAAGTTCCGCCCCCGGACCGGAAGTTCCGCCCCTCAGGACCGGAAGTTCCGCCTGGCCGAAATTTTGACAGCACCCTTCGTTTTCGTTTTGGCACTAACCCCTTGTGTTTGGACTTCGTTGTGTGTGCCATTTCAGCTACCACTAAGCTTCCGCAACATCAACTACGACGACGGCACCCCGAGGATCCAAGCGGTTCATTTGACACTTTCCACCATAGCAAGTTCAACATCGTCGGCCACCGTCATCAAGTGGTATAACTTGCTCCCTAACTTGTAGCCTTAGCTTCCTTTGCGTACCTTTCCTATCGAGAGTGGCTTTCTAGTGTTGCGAAGCATTGCGCAAGCGTCCCGACCGTGAGGGTGTGTGAAAAGATAGGCAAAAGAAGTGTGACATACTTACATAGATAGTGAGAAAAAGAAAGCTTCTAAGCATACAAAAAAAAGGAGAAAAAGAAAAAGAAAAAGAGTGTGAGTGACACCTATACACAAAAGAGTCCAAAGCTTATAAGCAAAAGAGAGAAAAGAGAAGAGAGGCGTCTTGCGCAAATCTTGTTGCTTCTCAATTTTGCAACCAAGCCACGGTCTCTCTTGCGTTAGCGTGACACCGAGCTAGTAGTCTTCGTTAGGACCAGTTTTGTTCGTGCTCATTTTCCGTCGCGCTAACCCCATTTTGTCCCACGTGTGTGTTCCACCTTGTGTATGCCTTTTGTGATCACCGCCTTTGACTTGTGACTTTTGGATCTTACCCACTTTTGACAATACACTTTTCGTTTGGTTCTTCCATTTGGCTTTCCACATCCATACCTAACACCATATAGAGTTTTGTTTTGTGTGTGTGCATACATATCGGTTGTTCCTCGACTTGAAACACCTTTTCGATTTTGGTTTGCAAGTTTTGACACTTTTGGTAGTCTTTCCTAACCACCCACCACATAGTTCGTGTTTTAGTTGTAACCATGTCTAGTGGAGAAGGGAACCAACTACCGATGACGCGGCACCAACATTGGATAGCTACTCAAGCCGTCCACGCCAAGCTCAATCAATTTGAAGCCATGCTCAAGGATACCAACGTCCGCTATGAAGAAAGAGCTCAAGTGCAAAGGATTGACCTCAACAATCAAGTTCAAGAACTCAATGAGAAGATTGAAACTCAAGGCAATGAGTTGAAGGCAACACTCGCCATGCAAGGTCAAGAAACAAGAGAAATGAAGACGGCATTGGACAACATCCTCCATACACTCAACCGTCAAGAAGATAGAAGACACCATTCAAGGTCTTCACGCTCTCATAGCTCAAGGTCACGAGCTCCTACATCGTCGCATCATGATTCCAATCAAGACCCACGCCACCATAATGTGGATGCTCAAGTGCTTCAACAACAAGCTCAAGAAGCGGAGCAAGCACGACTTCGACTTGTCCAAGAACGTCTACGCCTTGAAGAAGAACGCCTTCAACAAGAACATCTCCATGCTCAATTCCAAGAGGAACAACAACGCCTTCGTCATGATCAAGATCTCCTTCATGCACGTGAGCAAGAAAGGCTCCGCCAAGAGCAAGAGGCACGTCGTCATCAAGGGCAACCTCGCCCATCTCAAGTGGCCAATGCTCAAAGGCACCACCATAATGCCGAACAAGAAGTGAACCAAGACCGCCGCATCATCAATGTTGATCAACCTCCTCGTGATAGGGCACCACGCCGTCAAGGTCAAGACAACCGTCGTCATCATGATGATCGCCCTCATGGTAGAAGACCACCTCATCAAGCACGAGATGTTGAGATGGAGGAAGACTCAAATCATCACCAAGCATCAAGTGAAGAAAGCGTGAGGCCTCATCAACGCCACAACAATGATGATCAAGATGAAGGTCATGGAAGACCACCTCCTCCTCAACAACAAAGAAACAACAATGAAGATGCTCAAGGTCCACAACCTCAACCTCAACAACGTCAAGCTCACGGTGAAGAAAGACCACCTCCTAGACGCAATGACCGCAATGAGGAAGAAATCTTTGGGAAGCTAAAATTCACCATGCCCAAGTTCCAAGGAGAGGAAGATCCCGACGCATACTTGTCTTGGGTACTCAAGGTTGACAAGATATTCCGCATCCACAACTTCTCCGAAGCAAAGAAAGTTGCCATGGCATCACTTGAGTTTGAAGGATATGCAAATGTTTGGTGGGAAGAGGTCAACAAGAAGCGTGAGAAGGAAGACTTAGCACCCATTGACACATGGGAAGAGATGCAAGAAGTCATGCACACCCGCTTTGTACCAACTCACCACAAGCGTGACCTCTTCAACAAGCTCACTCAACTCAAGCAAAGCTACAAGTCCGTTGAGGAATATTACAAGGAGATGCACATGACCATGATGAGTGCAAATGTGGATGAGCGAGAAGAGCAAACTATGGCAAGATTCTTGAATGGACTAAACATCCCCGTCAAGAGGATAGTGGAATTCTTGCCTTACAAAAACATGGTTGAGCTACTCCACCAAGCAACAAGGGCCGAGCGCCAAGTGCGAGAAGACCTAGCAAGTGCAAAGACAAAGACCTTCTTCGCCGCAAGAAATGCCATGAATGCCTCCTCAAGCATCAAGAACACAAGTGCACTTGCCCCCAAGGATCCTCCAAAGCAAGCAAGAAGTACCATCAAGACAACAAGCTTCAAGCCGGAACAATCAACCATGTCCTCCAAAGCTTCCACCGGATCTAGTAACATCACTTGCTTCAAGTGTGGTGCTCAAGGACATAAATCCTTTGAATGCAAGAACACAAGAGTTATGATCACTCGAGATGATGGAGATGTGGAGTACTTGAGTGAAGGTGAATATGAAGCCTTTGTACAAGCCGCAACCTCTCATGAAGAAGATGACTTGGAAGACCAAGAGCAAGTCCTATGTGTGCATGATGCAAGCCCTTCTCTTGTGGTGACCAAAGTGTTGACAACCCATGCACTTCCAAATGAAGACCAAAGGTGCAATATCTTCCAAACAAGAGCCGGAATCAATGGCAAGTCAATAAAGGTTATCATCGATGGAGGGAGTTGCCACAATCTTGCAAGCACCGAACTATGCACCAAGCTCAACCTCCCGCTCCGGAAACACCCCCATCCCTACCATGTGCAATGGCTAAGCGACAATGGAAATGTGAAGATCCAACACACCGTCACGATATCCTTCAAGATTGGCGCTTATGAAGACACCATTGATTGTGACGTCGTGCCTATGACGGTGTGCCACATGTTACTTGGTCGCCCTTGGCAATATGACAAGAAAGCCAACCATGATGGCTACACAAATGCCTATAGCTTCAAGGTCAACGACAAGACCTACATCCTACGCCCAATGACTCCTAGCCAAGTAATTGCGGACAATGCAAAGGCTTTAGCGAGGGCTAAGGAAGCCACTATCACTAGTGAGTTGAGAGGTGAGAGAGTGATCCACCAAAAAGAGAGTGAGAGCCACAAACCATATGTGAGTGAGATAAAGAGTGTCCTCCTAGCTACCAAGAGTGAGATGAGAGAAGTGCACAACAACCCATCCACCACCCTACACTACGTGCTCATTTGCAAGGGCCCCTCGGAGGAGACTAACGACTTAACCAACATTCCTTCGTCTTTGTTGTCTCTTTTGAAGGAATTCCAAGACGTCTTCCCCGACGAGCTACCTCATGGACTACCACCGCTTCGGGGCATCGAGCACCGCATCGACCTCATACCCGGCGCTCCCCTTCCAAACCGAGCCGCCTACCGCACCAACCCCGAAGACACAAAGGAGATTCAACGACAAATACAAGACCTCCTCGCCAAAGGGTACGTTCGAGAAAGCCTTAGCCCTTGCGCCGTTCCCGTGATTCTTGTGCCTAAACCGGATGAGACGCAACGGATGTGTATGGATTGTCGCCCCATCAATGCCATTACCGTCCGTTATCGCCATCCCATTCCGCGTTTAGATGACATGCTTGATGAATTGAGTGGTGCCACCATTTTCTCTAAGATTGATTTGCGTAGTGGCTACCACCAAATTCGCATGGCAATTGGTGATGAATGGAAGACGGCATTCAAGACCAAGCTTGGTCTATATGAATGGCTTGTCATGCCATTTGGTCTTTCTAATGCTCCTTCGACTTTCATGCGTCTTATGAATCACATTTTGAGACCACTCATTGGCAAGAGCGTGGTTGTTTACTTTGATGACATTCTCGTCTATAGCAAAAATCTCGAGGACCATGTTCACCATGTGAGAGAAGTCTTATGCATATTACGCCACGAGAAGCTCTATGCCAACCTTCCAAAATGCACCTTTGCTCAAAACAAATTGGTTTTTCTTGGTTTCGTGGTTTCCGCCAACGGGATTGAAGTTGATTCTTCCAAAGTTGAGGCCATCCACAATTGGCCCACTCCCACAAATGTTGGTCAAGTTCGAAGCTTCCATGGACTCGCCGGATTTTACCGCCGCTTTGTGAAAGATTTTAGCACCATCGCTTGCCCTTTAAACGAGCTTACTAAAAAGAATGTTCCGTTTGTTTGGGGCAAAGCACAACAAAAAGCTTTTGATGAATTGAAAAAGAGACTCACCGAGGCACCACTACTTGTTCTTCCCGATTTTGCTAAAACATTTGAGATAGAATGTGACGCGAGTGGCCTTGGAATCGGTGGTGTCCTCATGCAAAATGGAAAACCCGTGGCATATTATAGTGAGAAGTTGGACGGCGCACGCCTCAACTATCCTATTTATGACAAGGAACTTTACGCTTTGGTTCGTGTTCTTGAAGTTTGGCAACACTATCTTTGGCCAAGAGAGTTCATTATTCACTCCGACCATGAATCTTTGAAGTATTTGAAAAGTCAACACACTTTGAACAAAAGACATGCAAAATGGGTTGAGTTCATTGAGTCCTTCCCATATGTAATCAAATACAAGAAGGGCAAGGACAATGTCGTTGCGGATGCCCTTTCCCGCAAGCTCACCCTTTTACTCACTCGTTTGGATTTCCATGTGTTGGGTCTTGATGAAATCAAAGAACAATATGCCTCCGACACTTTCTTTGGCCCAATTTTTGCAAAGTGTTCCATTGAAAAGGGCATCGATGATTTCTATTTGCACCAAGGATTCTTGTTTAAGGGCAACAAACTTTGTGTTCCAATGTCCTCGCTTCGCCTCTTGCTCTTACAAGAATCGCATGGTGGTGGTCTCATGGGTCACTTTGGACGAGAGAAGACATATGCCATGCTATCCACTCACTACTATTGGCCAAGAATGAAGCGCGGTGTACAACATGCTTACAAGCTAAGTCCTCTTCCAATCCATATGGTCTTTATACACCGTTGCCTATTCCTTATGCTCCTTGGTCCGATATAAGCATGGACTTTGTGCTAGGATTACCTCGAACTAAATATGGTCATGATTCAATCTTTGTGGTAGTGGATAGATTCTCAAAAATGGCTCATTTTATACCATGTTCCCGAACGGATGATGCTTCACACATTGCCTCCTTGTTTTTTAGGGAAATTGTGAGACTCCACGGTGTACCAAGAAGCATTGTCTCCGACCGAGATGTCAAGTTCATGAGTTATCTTTGGAAGACACTAATGGCCAAGTTCAACGTCAAGCTTTTGTTCTCATCATCCTCGCACCCCCAAACCGATGGGCAAACCGAAGTGGTGAACCGAAGCCTCTCCACACTACTACGAGTCCTTGTCAAGAAGAATTTGAAAGCATGGGAAGATTGCATCCCACATGCGGAGTTTGCCTACAACCGCGCCAAGCACTCCACAACAATGAGAAGCCCATTCATGGTCGTCTACGGATTTGAACCACCTACGGCGATTGACCTCCTACCTCTTCCGCTACATGAGCAAGTGAACATGGACATCGACAAGCGAGCACAATACATGAAGAAACTACATGAAGACACAAGGGCAACGATCGAGCAACAAGTTCTCCGTCAAGCCACAAGACTAAACTCGAAGAAAAAGGCACGGATCTTCAATGAAGGCGACCTAGTGTGGATACACCTTCGCAAGGACCGCTTCCCTCAAGAAAGAAACTCCAAGCTCAAGCCCCGAGGTGATGGTCCCTTCAAGGTCCTCAAGCGCATCAACGACAACGCCTACGTCGTCGACATACCAACATCCAAGTACTTGGTGAGCAACACATTCAATGTGTCCGACCTTTCACCATATCATGGAGATGAGGAGAACATAGAGTCGAGGACGACTCTTTCCCAAGGGGGGGAGATGATACGGGGTGGCCTATGGACACCGCCGCCTCACCGACAAGCCCTCCTCGTGGTCCAATGACACGAGCTCGAGCCCAAGCACTACGCCAAGAGGTGAATTCGCTCCTCTCTACCTATGACTTTGACACCCCCTTGGATGGCTTGCTGCTTCATGCAAATACACTATGTTCAATCAGGTACATCGACCAAGACACAAGCCATGGAGACCAAGACGTTGGAGAGAGAGCTGGAAACGATGAAGATGGAGCTACAGCGCAGGGAACTTCCGCCCCCAGGACCGGAACTTCCGGCCAGATTCCTCCAAGATGCCCCCAAGATGCCCTCCAGCGCGCAGGAAAAAGCATCGGACCGGAACTTCCCCGAGGGACCGGAACTTCCGCCCGGTCGGAACTTCCGCCCAAGTTCCGCCCAAGCTCGAAAGTCCACGAAAAGGCCCCTGGATGTTACTGAGGAAATGGACGACTTTCGGAACTTGGCCGGAACTTGGCCGGAACTTCCGGCCTGGCCGGAGGCTTCCGGCCCCCAGGGACCTGGAACTTCCGCCCAAGGTGGCCGGAACTTCCGCCCAAGGTGGCCGGAACTTCCGCCACCGCGAACTTCAACTATGACTTTTCAGCATGTAACTTAACTCGCCCCCAACTATAAATAGCCTAGTTGGCTCAGATCTGAGATTAGACTTGATTTGAAAGAAAACCTGAGCTTAGCTCACCCTTGTGGGAACCCTACCTAGATCTATGATCTTGTATCCCCACCCGGGCTCCTTATCAACTCGTGAAGATCTCTTTGGCGACTTCTACCGATTGTTTGATCTTTTGCTTGCACTTCTACCTTATTTGGTCTTTTGCTTGCACTTCTATCAAGCCTTCCGGTCTTTTCGCCCTTCTAGATCTCCCGAGCTTTGATTTGTCGATCTCTTTGCGGGACTTCTACCGGAAGGTCTTTTCCTGCAATCTCTATCGAGTTGGTGTTTCGAGCCAACGAGGGAAAACTCGAATTGTGTGCGTGTGTGTGTTGTATCCCCGCGATTCCCCCACGTGTTCATCGCGTTCATCCACCTACCCCCACGTATCCCTTCAAATCCGTGAAGATCGGGCACATCCCTGGGCTTAGCCCTTATCACTAACCCATGTCCAAGTGAAGCAAGATCAACCATTTACAAGTTTAGTAAAATTTGACACCTCATCTCTTATGTATTAAGGCCAAATTTGCAAATCTTTGAACAAGATCATTTGAATTGGGTTCAATGCTCTTAAAATGTTTCTAAACTAATAAGAACCACATTAGAGTCAAGAAAAGTCAAATCAAATGGAGAGAATTCAAATGGTGAGATAATTCCATTTTTAACTCACATACACATAACCCAATTTTGCAAATCCTCAACCAAGGCCACCATTGCTTGATCTATTGTTTGTAAAACTCTTAGATATGATAAATAAACACAATTGCATCAAAGAAACCAAAATCAAATCAAAGCAAATCTCAAAATCAACATACATGTGATAATGGTCATTTGGCCATTTTATAAAATGTTCCCCACTTTACCCCTCTGTATTTCTCATTTCTTAAACTAAACTTAGTCAACTATTGCCATGTCATCCAAGACCATGTCAAGCTCTACAACTTTCATGTTGACCACACATGCTAACTTTGACCAGGTTGACCAGTATGATTTTGGCAAGTAGAGACTTTGAAACTATGTGAAGATCAACCCCAAATTTGAAATCTCACAAACCTTGACTAAAATGAGCACCACCACCACCAATCTTTCACATTAATTACATCATTGAGCTCCACCAAAAAGAAATCCAAAATTCCACAAAAATCTTCATGCGGCCATTGTGTCGAGCACCTTGTGTGCACAATCTGGAAATTGTGATACATGCTATTATCCTCTGGTTTTTAGCCTCTACCCCTTTACATATGTGATCATCAACCTCCTATACCCCTCCTGCATCTCTACATGTCCTTGCCCCGTCGTTTAAAGTGAGGAGAAACACCTAAACTAAGCTGGCCGTGCACCATGCCGGCCACACATGCCACTCATCTCTCTGGCTCTCCCCTCTCTCTTTCATCTTGTCATCGAGCATCTATGTACTCCCCTAACACGCCTGTACCATCCCTACGCAAAGAGACACACACAATTGGCCGAACCAGGCGCGCCCATGCACGCCCGAACGTGCCAGGCACGCGGTGAGCGCGCCCAGACGACGTTCTGGACGCCGGCACTTGCCTCGGCGCTCGTCCTTCCCCTCTTTCTTTGTGCATGCACCACCGATGCTAGCTACCTCCTAGACATGCTCAGAGCTCGCGCGTGCATCGTCACCATCGCCATGATCACCGACCTGCCGCTCCGTACTGCGAGCACTCGAACGCCAGCCTGCCATCGTCCTCCCCTTGCTGCGCCAGCACGCGCGTAGCTCCGCCTAGCCGTCGCCTACCCGCGGCTCCCTAGCTTGCCCCTTCGCTCACCGGAGACGCCGCGCCATGGCCGCCCCCGCGCAGCACCCACGGCACCCTCGACCCCCTATAAAAGGAGGCCGCTCCTGGACGATCACAACACACCAGCCGCCTCCCCTCTCTTCTCTGAGCATCCTCGACTCTTTCCCCTCTCCAATTTAGCTCACCGTCGCCGGAATTTCACCGGAGCCCGCCGCCACAGTAGCTCGACGAGGACGACGACTCCGACCCCCGCAGCACCTCCCGCGACCCTCGTCCGCATCGCCGTCGTCTTCCACGCCGAACGCCCACCTCGCCGAGCCTCGCCGGAGCCCCAGGTACCCCCTAGCAACCCCTCTGGTCGCCGGTAGGGTTTGGACCTCGCCGGAGGAGGTACGCCGCTCGATCACATGAACGCTCCAGATAGCGCCACGTCGCTCCGCCTGTTGTCTGCAATTCAAACCAGCCCGTAGCGATACTGGGCCGGCCCACCTCCCTCTCCCGCTGCGCAGCCCATTCGTTTTCCCGCGTGGCCCAGTAATTCAAATTTGATTTAATCTATTTAGTTCAAATCCAATACTGCTGCCCACTTCAAATTTGAATAGTTTAAAATCTACTGCACCAAATTTAACAAATTTTATATATTTGGAAAGCTCATGAAATTATCTAAACAATGCCACTGGCCTCATGTCCAAATTCGAAATTAAATTTAAATGATAAAAATAACAAGGCAGGGCCTTTTCTAACTTCAAATAAATATTAGAAATTATCTATAAATGATTTTAAGTTAATTCCAACTCTAATAAATCATATTTGACATAAGCTAATTGTTTATGCAAAAATATAGCATAGTTGTTTTGCATGATCATGGACTAGAGTTAAATAAGGGCTATGGAGCCATTTCTAGACTATTTAATACACACACATAAACTTATTCAAATGATATGAGGGCTTCTCTCTCATTTAAATTGTGATCTTAAGTAATTCAATTAGAGGTACTGACCTTGGTCAAGTAAGTCTCATGCTTAGTTACTTATAGATTTTAAATCATTTAGATGATAGTGTAACTTATATAAGGTATAACTTCTCACATAAATCATTAGTCCAAATAGTTCAAATAAGAACTAATAACACATGTATTAATGACCCATAGGTTCCTTTTTGAAAATATCAAATCATTCACATAAGTAGTATTTAAATATTTCAAACCTAGTTATTAAATCATATGAGATACTTTGGTCTCATTTAAATCTTGCCTCAACCAAATTAATATGAGGTAGATACCATGGTCAATTAAAACTCACATTAAATTTATTAATGATATTAAACCACTGTAAGGTGTTATTAAAATGGTATGAGGTGCTCACCTCATTTAAATCATCTTTCTCAAATAAAATGAAGTAATGTGTTGACCTTTAATTTCCTAGGCTCATACTTGCTCACTTATAGATTTTAAATCTAAATAGTATTTAAATTTTCCAAAGGTTAATTAAATCACATGAGATAATGAATCTCATTTAACTCACTTTTCTCAAATACTAATTGTGAAGTGTTGACCTTGGTCAGCATGGGATCATCCCTGGTTATTTGAGAATATTAAATCACCTCAATGGTAGTCCTTTAAATTAGTTACCACTCTGTGTTAAATCATATGAGAGATATTTCTCTCATTTAAATCTTGTTCACAAGTGATTCAACATGAGGTAGTGATCATAGGCTAAGTAACCTCATATTGAATTATTTGGTGACATTAAAATCACTACCAGGTTAGTATTAAATTACATGAGGTATGGAACCTCATTTAAATCCTTGTCTCAAATGATGAGTATGAAGAGGTTGACTTTGGTCAACCTAGGTCATATATTATTCATAAGAGAAATTAAATCTCAAGAAGATTCAATGAGAGGAAATTATTTTCTCACAAACTAAAGAGAAACCCTAACTCCATTTTTCAATGAGAGGAAATTATTTTCCTACTACTAAATAAGGAAACCCTAGCATAATCTGGTAATAAATGTTAAGTAGTGATGCTAGATCATTGTGTGAGCCACTAAGGCTAATTAAGAGTACTTAAGTATTGTTTGGTGATTGTATCCTCGTATTCGTTTATAGACGCTAGTACCGGAGACTATCAAGAGGAGGAGGTATTCTACCAAGAGGAAGAAGAAGAACACTTTGACCACCTCACCAATCAAGGCAAGCTATTACCCCTACAAGCAAGAGAATACTCTTGCAAGCTAATATTCTTGCAAGCTAGACTAATGCAAGCTATTACCCATACAAGCAAGCTAATATTCTTGCAAGCTAGACTAATGCAAGCTATTACCCATACAAGCAAGATAATACTCTTGCAAGCTAATAAACTTGCTAACCATCATGGTGCAAAGCTCTACCAGAGCAAGGCATCATTACATTTTACTTTATGAACCTATCCCAAAGTTTTTACTTTACAAAGCTTTACTTGATTTTATTTATCAAAGTTACTTTTTGGTTTATGATTCAATTGGTTGAATTATAGAGTAGTACAAGAAAATCACACTTCGCCTAGCAAGCTCCAAGATACTTAGCACCCCTCATGAAATAGTTGCTAGCGCTAATCCATTAAAATTTGACTACTCTAGATGGGAACATGTGACTTTGAAATGAAGTTGAAACCTTGGAATGATGGTTCATTCCATTGAATGACTTTGAAGGTGAATATGACCAAGAGAAGATGGTGATTTTTGATATAAAACTGATGGTTGGGTTCGGATGCGATACCATTCCAATTTTGAAAGTACCCCCACAATACCCAAAATGGGTAAGGGCTTAACTAGAAATTTATGTGCTTTAGTATGGGTTCCCTCTAGACAAGCGTCATCGGGGTTATGCCAAGGGCTTCCTCCAAAGAAATATGAGATGATATGAAATGACGTGATTGAGGTGAACTGTCCGGCCCAAGCCCTGTGCAGTTCCCAGGCTGACGGTGTGTCTTCACTGGGAGGCCAAGCTCATGGGGAGAGGTGCCTGTACTAGAGTATATAAGTGAAAGGTTATGGTTGGTAGTCCGCATACGGAGTATGATAAATCAGGGCCAGTTAACCCTGACGGATTATTGCAAATATTGTGGCACAAGTGTACGACCTCTGCAGAGTGTAGAACTATTCGAATAGCCGTGTCCACGGTTACGGACGATTGGAAAGGCCATACTGTTCCGTCATCAGACCATTTTAAAAAATGTGACATATGACTGGTGACTTGAATATGAAAGGTGAATGGTGATTGTGAATTGAATCACAACAGAGTTGTGGGAATGACACTAATGTTCCCACTTGAGTTAGTCTAGTGATTCAAGCATCTTTACTAAATGTTTATGAAATAAACTTGGCTTTATGCAAATAAACCTAGAGCTTAGTATCCCCTTACCACCATTGATAATGCTTACACTAGTATTAGTTTGCGAGTACTTTAAAAGTACTCATGGCTTTGTCCCTGCTATTCAAATGGGACTATGAAGGTGAACAGCTCTACGAGGAAGATGGACAGTTGGACGTCTACGACAACTAGGACCGCTCTGACGTCAAGCGTTGGCCTGTGGACTAGATAGTCCGTTACTACTTCGCTTCCGCTATTTGTGATGTTCGTTGATCAATAGATCAACTACTACTGTAATATTGGATCATGTGATCCCTCTTTGTAAGACGATTATGTGTTGTAATAAATGATGACTCTATGATATTCAACTATTATGTCTCGCAACAACAATAGTCCTGGGATTGCGATGTACGGCATAATAGGCATCCAGAAACCAGTTTCCACCACCACCACCACCTATGACGCAGCAGAATTTCCTCCAATACATGCAAATGTTGGAGGAAAGGCAACGTGTGACAATGGAGCAGCAAAATAAGTTCTTCCAGGAGCTGCTTCAGCAGAACAGGGTGGAGAGGCCCGAGAACCAGGGAGTCACTTTGTCAGACTTCCAGAATACGAAGCCAATCTCATTCGCATACGCGCCCGAACCCATGGACGCGGAAGATTGGTTGATGGATACTGAGCGCAAGCTCAATACAGTTGGATGCAACGACCTGGAGAAGGTCAGGTATGCAACACACTTGCTGTGTGGACCCGCCGCATCTTGGTGGGATAATATAGTAGCCGTATATCCGGCTGACAAGGTATTCACATGGGATGAGTTCAAGAGGAAGTTCAGGGAATCCAATGTCCCTGAAAGCATAGTGGAGCTGAAGCGTCGAGAATTTGAAAGTCTCGAGCAGAAGGATAAGGCCATCCTGACTTACGTCAGGGAGTTTTCTGGATTGTCTCGGTATGCCGTGGAGGAGGTCAATACCGAGGACAAGAAAAAGAAGAGGTTTATGCGAGGATTAAATCCTCAGTTTAAGGTACAGCTCAGGATGCTGAGAGCGACTGAGTTCCAGGAGTTGGTGGATGCAGCCATCACTCTTGAAGATGACTTCAAGCAACTGCAAGATGAAAAGAGGAAGAAGGCTAAATTTGAGCCTAAGAGGTTTGTCAGCAACAAGCCAAACATGGGTTTGAGGTTCAACAACAACTACAACAGCAGGAGGAACCAAGCGTTTCAGACTGCAAATCAGATAGTTTGCCGTAGCTGTGGAGGCAAAGGACACTTTTCCAAGGATTGCAAGAAGCCAAGGATAATATGCTTTGGCTGTCGCGAGGAAGGACATATGCTTAGGGATTGCCCTAAGAGAAAGAATGGAGGAGGCCAGCCAGGAGGAGGAGGAAGCCGAGGAGGAAATCCCGGAGGGAACTGGAAGAACAAGAAACCCTTCGGCAAGTTAAACTGCACCAACTTGGAGGAGGTGGTGAACTCCGATCAAGCAGTGATATGTACGCTTCAAATACTCACCCATCCTGGCAAAGTACTTTTTGATACTGGTGCAACTACATCATTCATTTCCCAGCAATTCATCATCAAACATGGGATTAGATGCACTAAGTTAGATAAACCCATAACCATACTTTCTGCGGGGGGAACGATATTAGTAACCCACACCAAACCAGGACAAGTCATTATGATCAATAAGTGTGCGTTTGACGCAGACCTGTTCATTTTACCGATGAAGGACATTGATGTCATTCTTGGTATGAATTGGTTAGAAGAAAATGGAGCACTGATAGATTGTACCCATAAGACAGTGTCTCTGAAAAGCCCAGGTGGAGAGAGAATCATATATCAAGGAGACATGCATACTCAGATTGAAGTTGAGTTAAAATTGAATAGTATGAAGGAGGTGAAACTCGAGGACATTCCAATTGTCAACGAATTCCAAGATGTATTTCCTAAGGAATTACCTGGAATGCCACCAGATAGGGAGATAGAATTTACTATCGACCTAATTCCAGGAACAGCTCCCATTGCTAAAGCACCATACAAGATGGGGCCTAAAGAGTTGAAAGAACTCAAGGAACAATTGGATGACCTGGAACAGAAAGGATTCATACAGGAGAGTATTTCACCATGGGCATCACCTGTGATCTTCATGGATAAACGAGATGGAGGTTGACGGATGTGCGGAGACTACAGGTACTTGAATAATGTTACTATCAAGAACAAGTATCCACTTCCTAGAATCCAAGATCTTTTTGATCAAGTCAGAGGCGCGGGAGTCTTTTCCAAGATTGATCTAAGATCCGGTTATCACCAGATAAAGATCAAGAAGGAAGACGTTCCGAAAACAGCCTTTGTCTCGAGGTACGGACATCATGAATACCTCGTAGTACCTTTTGGACTAACCAATGCCCCAACAATATTCATGAATCTTATGAATAAGATCTTCATGCCATGTCTTGACAAGTTTGTCATCGTATTCATCGATGATATCTTGATATATTCCAAAGATAAAGCTGAACATGCTGAACATCTTAGGATAGTGTTGCAAACACTAAGGGAACATCAACTCTATGCCAAGTTCAGTAAGTGTGAATTTTGGCTAGATCAAGTAGAATTTCTTGGTCATGTCATTAGCAAGGATGGGATAGCAGTAAACCCTAGTAAGGTAGCATCAGTTTTGGATTGGGAAGCACCCAAGAATGTCAAGGAAATCCGAGGATTCTTGGGAATGGCAGGATACTACCGGAGATTCATAGAAGGATTCTCGAAGATAGCAGGGCCAATGACCAAGTTGCTAAGGAAGAACACACCATTCGTGTGGTCTGATGAGTGTGAGAAGAGTTTTCAGACTCTGAAAGAGAAACTCACCACAGCACCGGTGTTAGCAGTTCCGGAAGATGGCAAGGATTACACCGTGTACTGCGACGCATCCAAACATGGATTGGGATGTGTGCTCATGCAAGATCGGAAAGTAATATCATATGGATCGAGGCAACTCAGACCTCATGAAGTAAACTATCCAACACATGATCTAGAGTTAGCAGCAGTTGTTTTTGCACTCAAAACTTGGAGACATTTTCTCTATGGAGCCAAGTGTGAGCTCTATACTGATCATAAGAGTCTCAAGTACTTCTTCACCCAGAAGGAACTCAATATGAGGCAGAAAAGATGGCTTGAGTTGATCAAGGACTATGATTTGACCATCAATTATACCCAGGAAAGGCTAATGTGGTAGCAGATGCCTTAAGTAGGAAGAGTACTGGAGGAATAGAACAAGAAATATCACCGGAGTTGAAGAAGGAAATAAGCCAAGCCCAAATACAACTTTGGGAGAAAGAAGCTCATGAAGGACTATCGGCTTTACAAGTAGCCGATGAACTCAGTGTGAACTTAAAGAATGAGATAATCATGGGACAACTGGATGATCCATTCATCGTGGAGGAGATGAGGAGGATTGATGAAGGAAGACCATCAGAATTCCACCGAGGTGAAATGGGATCATTATGGTTCCAGAAAAGGATTTGTGTTCCGGATATTGATGAGATCAAGGAAGTTATACTCCGGGAAGCACATCAAACACCATACTCCATACATCCTGGTAGTACAAAGATGTACATGGATCTCAAGGAATTATTCTGGTGGAATAACATGAAGAGAGAGATAGCACAATACGTGGCAGAATGCCATACATGTCAAAGAGTGAAAGCTGAACATCAAAGTCCAGCAGGAAAGTTACAACCTTTACCAATCCCAGAATGGAAATGGGAAGAAATAGGAATGGATTTCATCACCGGACTACCCATGACTAATAAAAAGAAGGACATGATATGGGTAATCGTGGACCGGTTGACGAAAAGTGCACACTTCTTAGCGGTAAACCAGCAGGATAAAGGGGAGAAACTCATCGATCTTTACATCAAGGAGATCGTGAGTAAACATGGAGTGCCCAAGAAGATAGTGTCGGATCGAGGATCCGTGTTCACATCAGCATTTTGGAAGCAACTACATGAAGCTTTAGGATCCAAGCTAGATTATAGCACCGCCTATCATCCTCAGACAGGTGGACAAACAGAGAGAACAAACCAGATATTGGAAGATATGCTTAGGGCTTGTGCCCTAGACTTCGGAGGATCATGGGAGGAACACTTGCCACTAGCAGAGTTTTCATACAACAATAGCTATCAAAGTAGTATCAAGATGGCACCATTTGAAGCACTGTATGGAAGGAAGTGTAGATCACCGATATGTTGGTATGAAGCTGGATCAAGCAAAGAATTTAACCCTGATTATGTCAAGGAAAAGCAACAGATCATTGACATTATAAGAGATAGACTGAAGATAGCCCAAAGTCGACAGAAGAGCTATGCAGACCAGAAGAGAAGGACTTGGGAACCACAAGTTGGAGACATGGTATATCTTAAGGTAAGCCCGATGAAAGGTCTTCAGAGATTCGGAGTAAAGGGAAAGTTGAGCCCTAGATACATCGGACCTTTCAAGATACTGAGTCAGAACCGTGGGTTAGCCTTTGAATTGGATCTACCAGGAAGGCTAGCTCAAGTTCATAATGTATTCCATGTGTCGCAACTCAGGAAATGTTTAAAGACCCCAGATGAGCCAGTATCACATGATGAGCTCGAGTTACAACCAGACTTGACTTACATCGAGAAGCCAGCCAAGATTCTCGAGGAGAACTGGAAACAACTCAGGAATAGAGCTATAAAGTACTGCAAGATACAATGGAAGCATCACCCCGAGAGGGAAGCCACCTGGGAAAAGGAAGAAGACCTGAGGAAAACATACCCCGAACTATTCAGGTATTACAACCACAACTTCGGGACGAAGTTTTCTTTAAGGGGGAAGGCTGTAATGTCCCAGGTTTAGAGACGATCGAGGGGTAGATTTTAGAAAGGGATGTGCATTGCATTGCAAATTCTGGGGAAATTTCGCGCTTTTAAACAAAAACAACATCAAGGGGGACAAGTTTCTCTCTCGACACCTTACAGGGTTAGGGTTTTGAGAGTGCGACAAACTTGTTCCTTATTCAACTAGACTAGGGTTTTGAGAAGAGAGAAGGGGTATTGCATTACAATTTAAGTTGCATGATTGAATTCAAACCTAAGTTGAATTTGAATTTAAAAATTCAAACATCACTTGATCATGACATAATTCAAATTCATCAACACATTTATTTAAGATAACATAAAAAAGGAATATTGCATACAATTAAAGCTCATTAGAGAAACTTGAGCTTTATTAATTAACACACAAATTACATTGTCAATTACAATATTCCAAATGGAATTATAAATATTACAACACATTACAAGAATTGATTAAATAGAAAAAGAAAAAGGAAAATTACAAGTAAATAAAATATATCCTAAACTACAAGATAATCTTGAGCTTGATGATCTTCATCCTCATTTGATCATCATCTTGATTCCCTGCACACAAACACAACAAATAAAGATTATGCCAAGTGGTAAAACCACTTGGCAGGTTAGTGTAAAAAAATGGAATAGAGAGGATATGATCAAGATCAGCCGAGCTGATCTTTCCACAGCACAAGTCCCAAGCTGGATGCACACACACACAACCAGGCAGCACACAATGCTTGTGTGCATGCTCAACACCAAGGCATTGAGTGTGCATAGCAACACACACACACACCAGCAGTGAGTCACTAGCTGTGCCAGACCAAGCTGTCGACCAGGGAGAGCAAGGGAGCATCACATATAACCTTTTCAGAGCCAAACCCTAGTTGTTCATCGACAACAGCTCCACAGGGTAAGAACAGCAAGAACACAAGAACAGCAAGAACAAGTAGAACAGCCACTGCTGTTCCACTAATTCCAGCCATACACAGAAACAAACCAAGCATCATCAGCTAGCCAGGAGGAGCAGGGCAAGCACAGAAAGCATCCAGAAGCAAAACCTCTACACCAACCCCATTTCTAGGAGCTGGAGTGAGGTATACCTATAGATCATGAGCAAGCAAAGTTTTGCTCATACAAATCCCTCATGTGCATAAATCACAGAAGCAAAAGAAGGGTAGAACCCTGTTTGTGTCATCATCTGGCTGTAAAGCCATTTGGTGCAAGCAAATATGGGTAAAGGCACTAGGAAACCATCCTATGGGAACAGCAGTTATGCAAATCAGTGCATAACTGAAGAAATCCAGCAAAAGATGAAGTCACAGACTAGCCTAGCCCACACACTTAGCACCTACAGCTACTTATGCCATCAGACAGATAGACAATATGTGTCTATTCTTGTTTGTCAACATCAAAGACCACTGGTATCCAACAAGGGGTTAGCCAGTAATGCATTCACCAACCACAGCAAGCCACAGAGAGGGGGAGCTACCCTTGGACAGCACCAAAAGGCTGTCAGGGCCACCTCATACCCACCAAAGCATCCAACAGAGCCATCCATCATCACCCATAGGGTTCAGAAGGAGCTAGGGTTCCCAACAAGTGTTGGCATCCTTCTAGCTCAAATCACTTTAATTAAAGAATCATTACTGCAGAAACAGTTCATCTCATTTATCTATTAAATCATGACAAGCTACACAGATAAATACACAAGATAACCAAACACTGGAGCTTTGCATATGATCCAATGGATCACTGCAAGCCTCAACAGATGCTTGATTAAGCAATAGCATGCACCAGCACAAGGTGGTGTCACACAAGGCCAAGCATAAGCATCAGAGAGGCACAGACAGTAAGTTAGCAGATAAATGAAACAGGCATCAATTGATGCTTGAGCAAGCCATCACACATCAGGCCAAGCTGTGTGATGCACACACAGCACAGAGTGAACCACAGTGAGGCACAGACAACAAAGAGCAGTTTCTACAAGCAACTGGTGATCATATGACCACCAGAAGCTTGCAAGAGCATGCTACAGCATGCTAGACATCAATTCTAGTATCAAAACATGGACCCAATAATTAAACAGGACATGAACAATTATCACAGATAATCAAATAAGCTAGATATGATAGTATCCAGAGCAGTTCATCAAGAGATGGAGCTGTATAAGCACAGCTATGCTCAATGGAGCATTTCCATGAATTATAGCACAAGAAGAGCACACTGGGCACTGGTCTTGTAAATATTTCCCTATCTGTAGTGGAGGCCCATGAAGACAGCCGATGGCAAGGTGGGCCACTAGGTCGGTCGAAGAAGATTCCTTGAAGAACAAGACAGAGAGGAACCGAACAAGGAAAGTTTAGAACTAGGACTCTTGTAAACCTAGTCGTACTCGTGCAGGTCTCTTGGGACCTGGCCTCCTTTATAAGGGCCAGGAGAGGGGCTGCCGAGGGACACAATCAACCTTAGCAATCTTAGCCACCAAAAGCTTAGAGCTAGGTCATCGTTAAGCTTAGCATCTCGACGAGATCTGAGCCGAACTATTCGGCACCCCATTGTAACCTATTTTTCATCATAATCAAGAACAGACAAGAAGGACGTAAGGGTTTTACCTCATCGAGGGCCCCGAACCTGGTAAATCGCTCCCCGTTTGTCCGTGAACCGATGTCTCGTGTCATTGCAGGATTCCATCAACCCTAAGCCCCTATCAGAGCGCATTGCCGAGGAGCCCCTCGACAATTGGCGCCATCTGTGGGAACCCTGCTGGCGCAAGATCAGTCATCGGCAGATCCGATCATGTCATCGACGTCTTCATCGACACCGTCATCACCAACTCTGGGAAGTCCGGTTCGATTCGGCTCCTACGAATTCACCCCGCACAGCGATTCTTCCCGCTCAAACTTCTCGGATCTACAAGGAAACATGGAGATGACCATCGGCAGCGTCCACTACAACGTCAACGCAGAAGGAATTCTCCAGCTGCTGGAATCGCCCACCTCCGGATCAACAAGTCCTAGCGCATCATCATCACTCGACCTGTTGGCTGGTCTGACAGAATCGATGAGTTCACCCGCGCCCTCGACTCCCCGTTCAGCGTCTTCAATGTCAGTAGGATCCGATGATCCCGCATCCTCGGAGTTAACCTCGTACTACTGCTCGAACTGACGCGAGGCACGGCTTGGGGTCAAGCGACACACCGTTCATGCAATGCCCGATACTCATCGGGAGAAGACAGCGTCGACAGCATTGCTCGAGGAGCCACCCGAAGATCGGCGCATCATCAGGTCTACGCCGCCAACAACACAGGAAACACAAGGCACGGAGGAGACGGAGACCGCACGCCTCGTTCTAGTAGGCGAGCAAGCTTCGAAAACAGCGCCAGCAACCGCGACAGCGATTACACCATCGCAGACGAGGAGTGGGCGGCAGCCAGGGCAGCCGTACTTAACAACACCCCGCTCCCCGCAGGAACCTCGGTTGGAACCCTAAACGCATACCGCTCTATACTAGAGAAAAACCGGGAGCACCTGTCGAGAGAGCAAGCTACCCTCGAGAGACGTCTATCTGCGGCAGAGCGATCCAGCGAACGACGGAGAGCTTCACAAGGAAGCGCTTCTCGAAGTACTCATGGGGCAGGAAAGCACCGGTCAAGACTGTCCAGGCTCTCGGAAGACGACGCTAGAGAAATAACGTCGAATCTGACCAAGTCCTTCATGACCACGGACACCGCGGGCATGCCACGGCCGAAAAACGTTGCGGGAGCAACAGCTAACCTCGCTGCGTACCTCATCAACCAGCGCCCTGAAGGATCCATGGCTCAAGCTCACCGTGGCGCCCTAGAAAGTCTCGCGATATTGGGAAATAATCTAGTTCCGCAGAAGGAAAAAACCACGGCGCAGGCTAGCGGTTCAAAACATCATGCGAGAGATGCTCGGGATGAAATCACCCAGAGCCGGATTGATAAAGCAAGGCGACGACGCGCCGCCAGGAAGGACGACGACAGTGATTCTTCGGATGAGGATCAGGAGTACGATGGCGAACTCAGGGGAGCCGATTGTTTGAGTTACAAAATCCGCGAGACGATGCCACCCAAGAAGTTCAAGCCTACTCCCACCGACGCTGCCAAGTATGATGGGCAGCAGGAACCAAGATCTTGGATAGATGATTACCTGCAGACTGTGATTCTGCATAAGGGGAACCAGATAGCAGCAATGCAGTGCTTGCAGCTCTACTTAAAGGATTCAGCGCGAGCCTGGTTAAGGGGGCTGCCGAAGGGTTCCATTAAATCATGGGACGACCTAGTGGACGCCTTTGTTGCTAATTTCCAGGCAACATACAAGAGACCCGTCGGGATTGAAGAATTACGCAACTGCCAGCAGAAGCAGAGGGAGTCGATGCGCTCATACATCGGGAGATTCACCAAACTCCTAAACGCTGCCGAAGATGTATCTGTCGACAGAGCAATCGACGCTTTCAGCGATGGCGTCCGACGTGAAAGCTACATAGAAGAACTCGGACGCAAAAAGCCAAAAACCATTACCAAGCTAATGGAAATCGCCAACAGCTGGGCTGATGGTGAGGACAACGTGCGAAGACCGCGGCAGCGCAGCGATGATGAAGATGACGACCAGCCGAAGCACGACTCGGGCAGCCGAAGGGATCGGCACAAGAGGAGGAAGAACCGCAACTATGACGATAACAACCTGGTAGCCGCAGGATACTCCGATCGACATGACGATCGGTACGACGAAAGAAGAGACGATCGACAGGACAGCAATCGGAACAACTCTGGAAACCGTGGCAACTATAAACCACGGCAGCAGAGGACTCCTGAGCTACCCTACGCTGAGCAGATCAACGCCCCCTGTTACTGCACTCGTATGTCGACTCCAAGGACGGCAAAACGAAGTCGAGTCACCTTCTCAGGGACTATCGGCAGTTCCTCGACATGCATAAACTCATCCAGCAGTCAGGACAGCAACCGCTACCACCTCCACCCCCCACCTCCACCACAGCACCAAGTCCAGCAGGCTCAACCTCATCAACCCAACGAGGCGTTCCCACCGCCACGTGGGCAGATGAGCATGATCCACAGGACAGGTGTCTCGAGAAGAGAGATGAAGAAGCTCACCCGAGAGATTAATCTGGCCGAAAGCATCATGGCAAACATCCCCGAGTATGTCGAGTGGTCCTCTCAGAACATTACGTTCAGTCGAGCAGATCACCCGATGACCATACCAAAACCAGGACACGCTGCCCTAGTAGTTGAGGCACAGATAGGAGGATTCAAGATGAGCAAAGTCTTTATGGATGGTGGAAGCGGGTTAAACCTGATTTTCGTCGACACAATCAAGAGTATGGGGATCACCATGGGGATGCTAGAAGAGACAGATACTTGCTTCCATGGGATTCTTCCAACTGCACCGGGTTACTCTCTTGGCAGAGTTTACCTGAATGTCGTCTTCGGCAGATCCGACAATTTCAGGAAGGAAAAGATCGAGTTTGAAGTAGTGAACTGGGAGTCACAGTATCATGCTATACTCGGAAGACCAGCTTATGCCAAGTTCATGGCTGTGCCGCACTATGCATATCTCAAGCTGAAAATGCCTGGGAACAACGGGACAAACATCACAGTCTATGGAAGTTTCTCACGCTCGGACAATTGTGATCGCGACTTTCAGAGGATTGCTGCGAAGTTTGGGAGCAAACAAGAAATTATCAAGCCTCCACCCAAGCTGTCGATACGCGAAATCAAGGAGGAGAAACATGACAGGGAAAGCAAGAAGAAGCCAGCCGACCTTGCCCTTAAAGCTTCGGTAGCAGAAGCCTCGGCAGCAGAAGCTTCGGCAGCAAAAGCTTCGGCAGCAAAGGGTTCGGCAGTTGACGGCACAGAAGGCATAGAAGACAGCAAGACGCTGGCAACCACCGCCCAGACCCTTGGTGAAATCAACAACGCTGCAGCAGCCACTACCGTGGTGAAAAAGGCAGAAGATGAGAAGAACCCCTTCCTTGCTTAAGCAATTTATTAGCCTTTAATTTTTTTCCCTTTATTCTAAACAGGGCCTTCCTCTTTTCGCCCTCTAGTCTCGTGCTTACCTTATTAATGAGAACTCAAGTTTCGATCTTTTGTTAAGCATTGCAGTAATTCAAAACGACTAAGCTGCATCACCATGCAACATAGTCCGCGGTAGAAGATCGTGTTTTAGAAAAGCCTCTACGAGTGCTAAAAGATACAAAACAAACAAGGATGTTAATCTTTCACTCTGCTATAGATGCCTCTGCGAGTGCCGCAAATAGCGAGAGTTAGAAAATACACATAATACAACCCACGTTCGATATTTTACCTATGGAAATATCAAAGAACAACGGGCCTATCGGCAGGATCACTGCACCCGAAATATTCGGGAGTGCCTGACGAAACATACATCGGTTGAAAGCAAAGTTGCGAATACAACAGGTTTAGCAAAACCTGCAACACGAGCTGATCACTCAAATGTTTTGCTGACCAACGAGTGCACATACATTTCAACGGGCAATTAAGATTTGCTCCTTCAAAACTTGCCAACGGCATTAGCACGGTAAAAATACATCTACATGTATACACCGAATACAAAGCTTCGGCTAAACAATCTTACACACTTGGATAAAATAGCCAGAAAAAACTATTTACAAGGCAATATTAATTCCTGAATTCACCCTTGTGGAGCTTCCCTTTCTTCAGGTACCTGGGAATCCTTCTCAAGCCTGTCGACAATTACATTGGCGGGCAACAATACCTTCGGATACAGTACCTCTAAATCGCCAGTCGCGTTGGCAATAGACAGCAGATTTGCTGAAGGATAGCGTGCAAGCACAAGGGAAAGTGTAAACCTAGCACCGGCGAAAACTTGAGCCCGCACCAAGTCGCGAATCTTCTTGGCGTTTCTAAATTCAGACATCAAAGTCAGCAACGTAGGGGGAACCGCGTTTAAAGGGAACATTGTCTTCCAAACCACCCTCATTGCTTTATAGCACTTGTCGAAGAAATGATGGACTTGTTGAACCCGATCCTGAAATAGTGCGACAGTCGAAGCCTTCGAGTGCTCCCGCCAGAAAATCTCTTCGGCTGAGGATAGCTGGGTTAAAGCGTGGACACGCTCGTGAATCCGTTTGTTCTCCTCCGCACGGTTCAGAGCTATGACTGGCGAAGAAATAATTAGAGGCTCAGACAAGGCATTGTTAACAAAGGGAGTCGGGACCAAGAAACTTACAGTTCAAACTCTCGGTGGCTTTGTGCAGTTCAGTAAGAGCGTACCGCTCCACGTCGGCTGCAATCTCGCTCTTCTTATTGACAATTGCAGCTAAGGCGTAAGTACTGCGCAAGTCCTTTTCCATCTGAGTGATCCGATCCTTCATACGCTGGATCCGATCAACTTCAGGAAGAGCACCCGAAGAGTCATCGACAAACGATGGCACTGGGAAAACCTGCAGGAACACATCGTTAAATAAAAGGAGGATGACAGATATGGTCAAATTGAGTGCCCAAGGAAACTCCCATCGGGAGAGGCGAGGTGCAAGTATAAATATTATAGTAAAGGTGTGCTAGCAACATTGCCAAACACGGAGTTTATTACAAGCACAAGTTTGCAAAAGAACAATGTTCCACAACAGCCTGAATAAAGTTTGTTACAAAAAGTCAGGGAGCTTGGGTCTGGGTTGATAGACTGGGTCCAGTCGATGTCTTTCTTGACGAAACTAGTCCAAGGAGCTGGCGAGCACAAGTAAGGGCAGGCGTTGTAAAGACACTTAAGTCAACAAATTGCCCATCTTGCCCTTTCGGCAGCTCCTTAGTCATTTCTTCAATGTCAGCCTTAAAGCCATGACCCATCATAAGTTGGAAGGCAAGAAGGGCACCATAGGTACGCGAGGTACGCTTGAATACCTCGATAACCTCCTTGGTGTCAACCGCGAAGGCTTCGACCAATTGCCCCAGAGTCTTGTCCTGCTTGAGCTTGGGGAAAATCATCAGATGCATCCGCGCTAGGGCACCTTTCCCCTTCTCAAGAAGCTCCCGCGTAAGCTGGTGGGAGGCGAGAGCCATCGACACACCATTCGCTGGAGAGTTGTTTGGAACCGCGTCCAAGGCAGCAGCAGGAATGTTGGCGGCTTCTACAGAGAGATAAAGTTGGAAAAGATCATTGATAAAGGAATGAATCTGTAAGAGTAATAATCGGCAGTGGCGTATAAAAGAGCTTACCAAGTAGAGCCAAAGAGGACTGCCGAAGGAGCTCATCCTTTTCGGCTGCTCGAGTTTCCTCCTTCAACCTCTCCTTCAGTTTGCCCAGCTCCTCCCTCAGGGAATCAACCTCCTGGCAAGCTATGGCAGCCTTCTTAATGGCGCCGTCCAACTTCGAAGAGGAAGATTTAACTTCCTCCTGCAGCCGAACGTTGTCTGCCTCCAAGGAGGTAAATTGAGAGGCAAAGGCCTCCAGGGAAGATATGACGCCTCGCAAGTCCTTAAATCAAGAAGAGTCAGTAGACAAGGCATGCTTCAAGAAACTCGCGATGTATTCAAAAGGAACTTACAGAAGGAGGAGCCATGGTGGTGGCAGGAACATCCTTTCCCTTGGAGAGGGAAGAAGCAGTCGAGGCCTGAGCCGCGGGAGCTGCTTGAGGAGCTGAAGCTTCGGAAGCTACAGCGGCCGGCGGAGCGGTGTCGGGTTTAGCTCTCTTGGGCGGAGGCTCGACGAAACCTTCATCCCTGCAAAAAAGGGAAATGACCTTAGAAGTTATAAAATGAATGTAAGAAATAAGAGGATCAAATAAGACGTCAGAGCAAGAAGTACTTACCAGTCGAGGAGATCGTCTTCGTCGGCGAAGCCGCCGATTGATCTTTTCGCAGGTGAAGTTCTGGCCTCCTCCACAGCTGCATCAACAAAGGTATCATGATCAGCGTCATCATCACGCGTTGATCCCTCTGTGTTGCAAGCATCATCGGCTGGGGGAAGGAGATTGGTGTGGACAGTTTCGGATTCTATCGGATCGTCATCACTTTCTGAACTTGCATGTTCGACAGGGTGAAAATCAATAGGCACTGAGGAGCCTCTTCCTTCAGAGGTATCGTTTGGTGAATCATGCAAATTCCCAGGGACTATGGGAACCTGTCGAAAGGAAAAATGGATAAGAACAATGGTAATTATGATAATTAAGAGAAGTGCAGTCAAGATTTGGAAGGAAAGGTACCTCGGGCGGTGGATGGTTAGCATCAAGAGGAGAGTAAGCACATGTCAACGGGATCGAATCTTCTTGACTAAAGAAAGTAAGGCGGCGGACTTCATCAAGCAGTTCCTTCTCCGACAGTTCGGCAGCATTAACCCTGGTTATGTCCTTTGGGCCTGAATACAACCACATCGGATGAACTCTGGCCATGACTGGTTGGACCCGACGCTTCAGGAACACTGCTGCCACCTCTGTGCCGACCATGGTTAGGCCATCGGCCTCTTTGATTCGAAGAAATCTGGCAAATAATTCGTCGGCTGCTACTTTTTCGTCGGGAGAGAGAATGTTCTTCCAGGAATTTTTAGGCTTGGCTTCAAAGACATCGGTAAAGCAAGGGAGCCGGGATTCGGGTGACGAGGAATCCCTGACGTAAAACCACTTGAGTCTCCACCCTTGCACAGATTCTCTCATTGGGAAATTGAAGTAATTGACTTCTGGACGAGCTACGAAACCTACTCCTCCGGTGACAAAGGGTCCATTACTACTGCTGTATCTCTTCACATAGAAGATCTTTTTCCACAGCCCGAAGTGAGGGTTGATACCCAGAAATGCCTCGCAAAGGGTGATGAACACATCAACGTGAAGGATTGAGTTGGGGGTAAGTTGCCACAATTGGATCTCGTAAGTTCGCAAGAGGTGGAGGAGGAATTCGTGAGCTGGGAGCGAAAGACCCCGGTACAAGAACGACAAGAACATCACGGTGAAACCGGCAGGGGGATTAGGCCGAGAAATCGCACCTGGCAAGATCACATTCCCCTCGTCAGAGGAGATGAGTCCCAGGCTTCGGGATCTTTTCTCGTCACGCTTGGTGACTGTAGATGCAGTCCAATCTCCGGGCTTGGCCACCGAGCTTGACGGTGCTGGCGGCGCCGGAGCTGGGGGAGGAGCGCTTGGAGCGCCCCCCTTCGAAGGAATCGCGGGGGGTTTGGCGGCGGCGCCTGATACGTCTCCGACGTATCGATAATTTCTTATGTTCCATGCTACATTATTGATGATATCTACATGTTTTATACACATTATATGTCGTATTTACGCATTTTCCGGCACTAACCTATTAACAAGATGCGAAGAGCTAGTTTTTCTGCTGTTTTGGTTTCAGAAATCTTAGTAAGGAAATATTCTCGGAATTGGACGAAATCAACGCCCCGGGTCCTATTTTTGCACGAAGCTTCCGGAAGACCAAGGGGAAAGGAAGTGGGGCCACGAGGCGCCGCCACACTAGGCGGCGCGGCCCTGGCCGCGCCGCCTAGCGTGTGGGGCCCTCGTGTGGCCCCCGTTGCCCTTCCGCCTACTTAAAGTCTTCGTCGCGAACCCTCGTGCGAGAGCCACGACGGAAAACCTTGCGAGAGGCCGCCGCCGCCAATCCCATCTCGGGGATTCAGGAGATCGCCTCCGGCGCCCCGGAGAGGGGAATCATCCCGGAGGACTCTTCATCGCCATGATCGCCTCCGGAGTGATGAGTGAGTAGTTCACTGGACTATGGGTCCATAGCAGTAGCTAGATTGTCGTCTTCTCCTAATTGTGCTTCATTGTTGGATCTTGTGAGCTGCCTAACATGATCAAGATCATCTATCTGTATACTATATGTTGTGTTTGTCGGGATCCGATGGATAGAGAATACTATGTTATGGTGATTATCAATCTATTACCTATGTGTTGTTTATGATCTTGCATGCTCTCCGTTATTAGTAGAGGCTCTGGCCAAGTTTTGCTCTTAACTCCAAGAGGGAGTATTTATGCTCGATAGTGGGTTCATGCCTCCATTAAATCTGGGACAGTGACAGAAATTTCTAAGGTTGTGGATGTGTTGTTGCCACTAGGGATAAAACATTGATGCTATGTCTAAGGATGTAGTTGTTGATTACATTACGCACCATACTTAATGCAATTGTCTGTTGCTTTGCAACTTAATACTGGAAGGGGTTCGGATGATAACCTGAAGGTGGACTTTTTAGGCATAGATGCATGCTTGGATAGCGGTCTATGTACTTTGTCGTAATGCTGATTAAATCTCACTATATTTATCATATCATGTATGTGCATTGTTATGCCCTATTCTATTTGTCAATTGCCCGACTGTAATTTGTTCACCCAACATGCTTTAATCTTATGGGAGAGACACCTCTAGTGAACTGTGGACCCCGGTCCTATTCTTTACATCGCATACAATCTTTGCAATTGTTCTTTCTGTTTTCTTAGCAAACAATCATCTTCCACACAATACGGTTAATCCTTTGTTACAGCAAGCCGGTGAGATTGACAACCTCACTATTTCGTTGGGGCAAAGTACTTTGGTTGTGTTGTGCAGGTTCCACGTTGGCGCCGGAATCCCTGTGTTGCGCCGCATCACATTTCGCCACCATCAACCTTCAACGTGCTTCTTGGCTCCTCCTGGTTCGATTAAACCTTGGTTTCTTTCTGAGGGAAAACTTGCCACTGTGCGCATCATACCTTCCTCTTGGGGTTCCCAACGGACGTGTACATCTACGCGCATCAAGCCTGTTTTCTGGCGCCGTTGCGGGGAGATCAAGACACGCTGCAAGGGGAGTCTCCACTTCCAATCTCTTTACTTTGTTTTTGTCTTGCTTTATTTTATTTACTACTTTGTTTGCTGCACCTAAACAAAACACAAAAAAATTAGTTGCTAGCTTTACTTTATTTATTGTCTTGCTCTCTATATCAAAAACACAAAAAAATTAGTTACTTGCATTTACTTTATCTAGTTTGCTTTATTTACTGTTGCTAAAATGAATACCCCTGAAAATACTAAGTTGTGTGACTTCACAAACACAAATAATAATGATTTCCAATGCACACCTATTGCTCCACCTGCTACTACAGCAGAATTCTTTGAAATTAAACCTGCTTTACTAAACCTTGTTATGAGAGAGCAATTTTCTAGTGTTAGTTCTGATGATGCTGCTGCCCATCTTAATAATTTTGTTGAACTTTGTGAAATGCAAAAGTATAAGGATGTAGATGGTGATATTATTAAATTGAAATTGTTTCCTTTCTCATTAAGAGGAAGAGCTAAAGATTGGTTGCTATCTTTGCCTAAGAATAGTATTGATTCATGGACTAAATGTAAGGATGCTTTTATTGGTAGATATTATCCTCCCGCTAAAATTATATCTTTGAGAAGTAGCATAATGAATTTTAAGCAATTAGATACTGAACATGTTGCTCAAGCATGGGAGAGAATGAAATCTTTGGTAAAGAATTGCCCAACCCATGGACTGACTACTTGGATGATCATCCAAACCTTCTATGCAGGACTAAATTTTTCTTCGCGGAATTTATTGGATTCAGCTGCTGGAGGTACCTTTATGTCCATCACTTTGGGGGCGGCTACAAAGCTTCTTGATGATATGATGATAAATTACTCTGAATGGCACACGGAAAGAGCTCCACAAGGTAAGAAGGTAAATTCTGTTGAAGAAACCTCTTCCTTGAGTGATAAGATTGATGTGATTATGTCTATGCTTGTGAATGGTAGATCTAATGTTGATCCAAATAATGTTCCTTTAGCTTCATTGGTTGCTCAAGAAGAAAATGTTGATGTGAATTTCATTAAAAATAATAATTTCAACAACAATGCTGGTAATAACTATAGGCCATATCCTTCTGCTAATGGTAATGGTTATGGTAATTCTTATGGTAATTCTTACAACAATAATAGGAGTGTACCCCTGGTCTTGAAGCCATGCTTAAAGAATTTATTAGTACACAAACTGCTTTTAACAAATCTGTTGAGGAAAAGCTTGATAAAATTGATATTATTGCTTCTAGAGTTGATAGACTTGCCTCTGATGTTGATCTATTAAAATTGAAAGTTATGCCTAATAAGGATATTGATAATAAGATTACTACTACAGCAAATGCCATCCAAGTTAGAATTAATGAGAATATAAGATTAATGGCTGAATTGCGTGCTAGGTGGGATAGAGAAGAAAATGAAAAACTAGCTAAAGAGAATAATGTAGCTAAAGTTTGGACTATTACCACCATTAGTAATCATAATGATTCACATGTTGCTGCACCTCCTACTATCAATGTAAAATAATTGGTGTTGGCAATGTTTCTACTCCTAGTGCAAAGCGTACAAAACTGCCTGAAATTGCTAAAACTGCTGAAACTACTTGTGATAAAAGCTGAAATTTTTTCCAACCTTGGGGACAATGATCCCATTGCTGTAGCTCATAATGATTTAGATTTTGATGATTGCCACATCTCTGAAGTTATAAAATTCTTACAAAAACTTGCTAAAAGTCCTAATGCTAGTGCTATAAATTTGGCCTTTACAAAACATATTACGAATGCTCTCATAAAAGCTAGAGAAGAGAAACTAAAACTTGAAACTTCTATTCCTAGAAAGTTAGAAGATGGTTGGGAGCCCATCATTAAAATAAAATTCAATGATTTTGATTGTAATGCTTTATGTGATCTTGGTGCAAGTATTTCTGTTATGCCTAAAAAGATTTATGATATGCTTGACTTGCCACCATTGAATAATTGTTATTTGGATGTTAATCTTGCCGATAATGTTAAAAAGAAACCTTTGGGGAGGATTGATAATGTGCGCATTACGGTTAACAATAACCTTGTCCCCGTTGATTTTGTTGTCTTGGATATCGAATGCAATGCATCTTGTCCTATTGTGTTGGGAAGACCTTTTCTTCGAACCGTTGGTGCTACCATTGATATGAAGGAAGGTAATATTAAATATCAATTTCCTCTCAAGAAAGGTATGGAACACTTCCCTATAAAGAGAATGAAGTTGCCTTTTGATTCTATTATTAGAACGAGTTATGATGTTGATGCTTCTACTCTTGATGTTACTTGATTTACACTTTCTGCGCCTAGCTGAAAGGCGTTAAAGAAAAGCGCTTATGGGAGACAACCCATATTTTTACTACAGCAATTTTTGTTTTGTTGAGTCTTGGAAGTTGTTTACTACTGTAGCAACCTCTCCTTATCATGTTTTTGTGCCAAGTAAAGTTTCTATGTTAAAGTTGATGTTATATTTGCGATCGCTGCGCAGAAACAGCATTGCTGTCTGTCACGAATTCTGGCATAAGTCTCTGTAAAAAATTCGAAAAAATCTGCAAATTTACGAGCGTGATCCTCAGATATGTACGCAACTTTCATTAGTTTTGAGTTTTTCCATTTGAGGAAGTCTAGTGCCCCTTTCAGGTTCGTCTTTACGGACTGTTCTGTTTTTGACAGATTCTGCCTTTTATTTCGCATTGCCGTATTTGCTATGTTGGATGAATTCCTTTGATCCATTAATGTCCAGTAGCTTTGTGCAATGTCCAGAAGTGTTAAGAATGATTGTGTCACCTCTGAATATGTGAATTTTTAGTTGTGCACTAACCCTCTAATGAGTTTGCTTGAAGTTTGGTGTGAAGGAAGTTTTCAAGGGTCAAGAGAGGAGTATGATATACTATGATCAAGAGGAGTGAAAGCTCTAAGCTTGGGGATGCCCCGTGGTTCATCCCTGCATATTTTAAGAAGACTCAAGCGTCTAAGCTTGGGGATGCCCAAGGCATCCCCTTCTTCATCAACAACATCATCAGGTTCCTCCCCTGAACTATATTTTTATTCAGTCACATCTTATGTACTTTGCTTGGAGCGTCGGTTTGTTTTGTTTTTTTTTGTTTGAATAAAATGGATCCTAGCATTCACTGTATGGGAGAGAGACACGCTCCGCTGTTGCATATGGACAAATATATCCTTAGGCTTTACTCATAATGTTCAAGGCGAAGGTTGAAACTTCTTCGTTAAATTGTTATATGGTTGGAATCGGGAAATGCTACATGTAGTAATTCTAAAATGTCTTGGATAATGTGATACTTGGCAATTGTTGTGCTCATGTTTAAGCTCTTGCATCATATACTTTGCACCCATTAATGAAGAAACACATAGAGCTTGCTAAAATTTGGTTTGCATATTTGGTCTCTCTAAGGTCTAGATAATTTCTAGTATTGAGTTTTGAACAACAAGGAAGACGGTGTAGAGTCTTATAATGTTTACAATATGTCTTTTATGTGAGTTTTGCTGCACCGGTTCATCCTTGAGTTTGCTTCAAATAACCTTGCTAGCCTAAACCTTGTATCGAGAGGAATACTTCTAATGCATCCAAAATCCTTGAGCCAACCACTATGCCATTTGTGTCCACCATACCTACCTACTACATGGTATTTCTCCGCCATTCCAAAGTAAATTGCTTGAGTGCTACCTTTAAATTTCCATCATTCACCTTTGCAATATATAGCTCATGGGACAAAATAGCCTTAAAAACTATTGTGGTATTGAATATGTACTTATGCACTTTATCTCTTATTAAGTTGCTTGTTGTGCGATAACCATGCTTCTGGGACGCCATCAACTATTCTTTGTTGAATATCATGTGAGTTGATATGCATGTCCGTCTTGTCTGAAGTAAAAGAGATCTACCACCTTAATGGTTGGAGCATGCATATTGTTAGAGAAAAACATTGGGCCGCTAACTAAAGCCATGAATCATGGTGGAAGTTTCAGTTTTGGACATATATCCTCAATCTCATATGAGAATATTAATTGTTGCCACATGCTTATGCATTAAAGAGGAGTCCATTATCTGTTGTCCATGTTGTCCCGGTATGGATGTCTAAGTTGAGAATAATCAAAAGCGAGAAATCCAAAATGCGAGCTTTCTCCTTAGACCTTTGTACAGGCGGCATGGAGGTACCCCATTGTGACACTTGGTTAAAACATGTGTATTGCGATGATCCGGTAGTCCAAGCTGATTAGGACAAGGTGCGGGCACTATTAGTATACTATGCATGAGGCTTGCAACTTGTAAGATATAATTTACATAACTCATATGCTTTATTACTACCGTTGACAAAATTGTTTCATGTTTTCAAAATAAAAGCTCTAGCACAAATATAGCAATCGATGCTTTCCTCTTTGAAGGACCTTTCTTTTACTTTTATTGTTGAGTCAGTTTACCTATCTCTCTCCACCTCAAGAAGCAAACACTTGTGTGAACTGTGCATTGATTCCTACATACTTGCATATTGCACTTGTTATATTACTTTACATTGACACTATCCATGAGATATACATGTTATAAGTTGAAAGCAACCGCTGAAACTTAATCTTCCTTTGTGTTGCTTCAATACCTTTACTTTGATTTATTGCTTTATGAGTTAACTCTTATGCAAGACTTATTGATGCTTGTCTTGAAGTACTATTCATGAAAAGTCTTTGCTTTATGATTCATTTGTTTACTCATGTCATTACCATTGTTTTGATCGCTGCATTCATTACATATGTTTACAATAGTATGATCAAGGTTATGATGGCATGTCACTCCAGAAATTATCTGTTATCGTTTACCTGCTCGGGACGAGCAGAACTAAGCTTGGGGATGCTGATACGTCTCCGACGTATCGATAATTTCTTATGTTCCATGCTACATTATTGATGATATCTACATGTTTTATACACATTATATGTCGTATTTACGCATTTTCCGGCACTAACCTATTAACAAGATGCGAAGAGCCGGTTGTTGTTTTCTGTTTTTGGTTTCAGAAATCCTAGTAAGGAAATATTCTCGGAATTGGACGAAATCAACGCCCGGGTCCTATTTTTGCACGAAGCCAGAAGACCGAGGGGAAAGGAAGTGGGGCCACGGCGCCGCCACACTAGGGCGGCGCGCCCGGCTGGCGCGCCGGCCTGCGTGTGGGGCCCTCGTGTGGCCCCCGCGTTGCCCTTCCGCCTACTTAAAGTCTTCGTCGCGAAACCTCTCGAGAGCCACGATACGGAAAACATCGAGAGGCCGCCGCCCAATCCCATCTCGGGGGATTCGGAGATCGCCTCCGGCACTGCGGAGAGGGGAATCATCCCCCGGAGGACTCTTCATCGCCATGATCGCCTCCGGAGTGATGAGTGAGTAGTTCACCCCTGGACTATGGGTCCATAGCAGTAGCTAGATGGTTGTCTCCTCCTAATTGTGCTTCATTGTTGGATCTTGTGAGCTGCCTAACATGATCAAGATCATCTATCTGTAATACTATATGTTGTGTTTGTCGGGATCCGATGGATAGAGAATCTATTACCTATGTGTTGTTTATGATCTTGCATGCTCTCCGTTATTAGTAGAGGCTCTGGCCAAGTTTTTTCTCTTAACTCCAAGAGGGAGTATTTATGCTCGATAGTGGGTTCATGCCTCCATTAAATCTGGGACAGTGACAGAAAGTTCTAAGGTTGTGGATGTGCTGTTGCCACTAGGGATAAAACATTGATGCTATGTCTAAGGATGTAGTTGTTGATTACATTACGCACCATACTTAATGCAATTGTCTGTTGCTTGCAACTTAATACTGGAAGGGGTTCGGATGATAACCTGAAGGTGGACTTTTTAGGCATAGATGCATGCTGGATAGCGGTCTATGTACTTTGTCGTAATGCCCTGATTAAATCTCACTATATTTATCATATCATGTATGTGCATTGTTATGCCCTTTCTATTTGTCAATTGCCCGACTGTAATTTGTTCACCCAACATGCTTTAATCTTATGGGAGAGACACCTCTAGTGAACTGTGGACCCGGTCCTATTCTTTACATCGCATACAATCTACTGCAATTGTTCTTTACTGTTTTCTTCGCAAACAATCATCTTCCACACAATACGGTTAATCCTTTGTTACAGCAAGCCGGTGAGATTGACAACCTCACTATTTCGTTGGGGCAAAGTACTTTGGTTGTGTTGTGCAGGTTCCACGTTGGCGCGGAATCCCGGTGTTGCGCCGCATCACATTTCGCCACCATCAACCTTCAACGTGCTTCTTGGCTCCTCCTGGTTCGATTAAACCTTGGTTTCTTTCTGAGGGAAAACTTGCCACTGTGCGCATCATACCTTCCTCTTGGGGTTCCCAACGGACGTGTACATCTACGCGCATCACGCCTCCGCTGGTGGAGCTGGCGGCGGTGGCGGCGCTCCTCTTTTTCACCATCGTGAGATCAAGGAAGGATTGGGAAAACGGTAATGGCGGCGCAGTAGTTGTGGAGAAAGGAAGAAGAAGAAGAGGCGTTATGGCAAGACTGAGAAGGATCAGAGTTTTTGGTTTCTTTAAGTAGTCCTTTTTCGTTAAGGATTGCGGAAATCGAGGAGGCACCTCGGTAACTGTGCATGAAAAGCGGATGTTGCTTAAAAACGAGGCTGGGCAGAGGCAGAATAGGCCCAGCGGGTCACGTCCTATCAGTCCAAATCAAGATGTTAGCAAAGCGTCATCAATGACGTCATGTTTAAAGCATTCGAAGGAATAAAAGAATCTATCGGATAGCAAACTTGAGTCTATGCGTAGATTGCAAAACATTCACGCCTAGACTCGGGGGCTACTCCCATCGGGAGCGCTGACGCGCACCCGATAAAAAGAAGATGTGCATTCGAAAGGATGAACTCGAAGATATATTTGGAGAGAAGGATGGAATGGTCAACTTAAGTCTGCACCCGAACGTAGAGCATTCGTGTCCAGACTCGGGGGCTACTTCCATCGGGAGCACTGGCTCTGCACCCGATAAAAGTTTTTTGCACTCCGGGATCATGCCCGGGGACTTGATTCTGTGTAGGGTGATGTTGTTTTCCATCGGCAGTTAACCAACAAAAGTTGGGCGCGTTACTCATTATCCCTTGCATGAGGGAAAGTATCGGATGACTTATGAAGACTTGCAGAAAACTTCGGCAGAATGAAAAATGATCGAGTGGTACAACTTGAGTCTATGCACGGATTGCAAGCATCCGTACTTAGACTCGGGGGCTACTCCCATCGGGAGCGATGACGCGCACCCGATAGAACAAGGACAACTATTAAAGAGAAGAACATTCGATGAAGGCATGCTTTAGTCTCTACCCGAAATATCTTCGGCTAGACACTCGGGGACTACTGACGTGGGCATTACCCTTCGGGTAATTGTTATTGCCCTATCCTGTACGGCCCAACTGGAGGCCCATGAAGACAGCCGATGGCAAGGTGGGCCACTAGGTCGGTGCCGAAGAAGATTCCTTGAAGAACAAGACGGAGAGGAACCGAACAAGGAAAGTTTAGAACTAGGACTCTTGTAAACCTAGTCGTACTCGTGCAGATCTCTTGGGACCTGGCCTCCTTTATAAGGGCCAGGAGAGGGGCTGCCGAGGGACACAATCAACCTTAGCAATCTTAGCCACCAAAAGCTTAGAGCTAGGTCATCGTTAAGCTTAGCATCTCGACGAGATCTCAGCCGAACTATTCGGCACCCCATTGTAACCTATTTTTCATCATAATCAAGAACAGACAGCAGGACGTAAGGGCTTTACCTCATCGAGGGCCCCGAACTGGGTAAATCGCTCCCCCGTTTGACTGTGAACCGATGTCTCGTGTCCACAGGATTCCATCAACCCTAAGCCCCTATCGGAGGGCATTGCCGAGGAGCCCCCTCGACAGCACCCAAGGGCACTGGTTCTTGTAAATTTACAAGAATTGCACACTGCAATCAAGCCAGGGCAACATATATGAATACACTTGAATAATTGGTGAGGATAGCATAAAGAACAGAGGCACAGGGAAGCAGCAGCACAAGCACAAGCATAGATACAGAAGAAATGGCCATGGTAGCAGCACAACAGCATGCAAAGCAAAGAGCAGCACCATGACACACAGCAGAGCAACGCACAGCAACATCACGACATGGCCACATCTCTATGAGTAGAGGCAGGCCAGTGACCAAGCTAGGAGAAGGAGGAGAAGAAACAGAACACGTAGAGAAGAGGAGGTGGCGCACTCACCGTGGTCGAGCAGACAGGCACGGCCATGGGGCCACGGCGGCACACGCCAGAGCGCGGCGGCGCCAGGCCAAGCCAGGCCATGGCGGCACCACGGCGGCAAAGCCCGGGCGGCGTCCGAGCACCAGGAGCAGCGGGATCAAGCATATCCCATAACCCTAGCACCAGAGGGGGTCGAGGACGAGAGCAGCAGGTCGCCCGCGTCAAATCGACGCGGATGAGATTGACCGCCGTCGTGGGGCGCGTCGATTGCGCACCATGGCGGGGGCCAGGTCCGGCGGAGCTCGCCGGAATCGAGCGGTGACGGCGGAGGCGACGCGGGTCGCCAGAGGGGCTAGGGTTAGGGTTCGGTCGCGCGTGAGAGGAAGAGAGAGGAGTGGGGCTGGTCGAGCCGGACCAGGCCGGTCGGTTCGACCTAACCCACTGGGTTGCACCGACAGGTGGGCCCAGGGGCATTTGTGTCCTTTCAAAAATTAATAAAAATACTGAAACTTTGAAAATTAATAATAAATATTTTAAAGCTCTAAAAAAATAATTAAAAATATGAAAATCACTCAGCATAAAATTCTCTATCATAATAAAATATGAAATATAATTTTTAAGACAAATATGATTAAGCCCAAATTTAATGATTAAAATAATCATTTAAAATCACACCTTATATTTTCATAAAGGGAAATAAGTCCATAAAATTCTTTTGGACTTTAAAAACACCTTGACAACATTTCAAGGTTGTATTTTATCCTAAATAAAATATTCCTAAGCTATTCTTAGTATTAACCTCTCACATGAAATAATAAAACACCGGAAGGGGACAAACCCTAAAATTGGAATGCATGCATAATTGCTTCTTTAACCATTGCCCTTATCGGACAATGATGCTATTTTTCAGCAACAGAGGACAAGGGTCAGTCCACACCATCCAACTGCAACACTTTGCAGTGTTCAGGCAAGTTCATCGCTTGCTCATGTCATTTGAGTATTTTTACCAAATTACTTGCAAAGTACTATGTTTATCACTATTGCATAAAAAGCAAAACCACTATTTTCATAACTATGAATATGACTATGTGGTGGGCAATGGAACCATGGATTGTGTTGATATGGTGGAGGTTCCATTGCAAGGGTTTATATCCATCTAGGATTAAACAACAAATGTCGTCCAGTGATTCTTGTGCCGTATAACCCGTGTTTACCATAAGATCTGGAGTGGGACGGAGTAGTCAAAAGTGTTTCCACCTCTCGTTCATCAACGGATGCGCATTACCGGATGCACTTGATCTCGAGAGACATGATGCAGGGTGGGAAACCCGTAGAAGTTCCCCCGGGAATGTGGTCTATGATGGGTTGCAACTGCCGGCGTAGGAATGTATGGTAGAGCCCTGCATTGTTGTCGTGGTCGGGGCCCATCCTTAATTGGTGTAAGTGAACCGGCGTGGACCCAGGGTCGGAGATTGCAACAAAGGGTGGGTGTTCGAGGTAGCGGAGGAACATGATTGACTAGGACCTTATACCGGGCCTCACACCAAAGGAATTGTGGACGGAAAGCTGCCCGGTTGGCACCAAGGTTAAGATCTCTTATGGGTAAAGTAACACACCTCTGCAGAGTGTAGCGAATTGTGACCAGTCACTCCTTGTTCCGGGATTTGGAACTACGAACGCGGAAAGGAACTCCATGAAGTTCTAGTCACCGGTGAAGGCTGACGGACATAGTTCTTTTGAATAAAAGCAACCTTTTGAAGAAATGGTTATTAAAACCTGCATGGTATCAGACTTTCTGGTCTGGTATCGTAGATAGTGCATTAAACACCTCTTTCCTAATATGAACTTGTTGAGTACGCTCGTACTCATACCACTCTTAAATCCCCTGCTTAGATTGTCTGAACCATCTGGAGGAGGACAACGACAACCCTGAAGGAGCCGACATCATCGGCTACGAAGAACCAGACCTCTCTGGAGGTGTTGAAGGTGTAGACTACCTGATAGTCTACGGAACCGGGGAGGGTTCCGGAGGAGAACAATCTTAGACCTAGTAGTAGTATTAGTAGTACCCGAGCAGTCCGAACTCTTAGTATTTAACTGCTCGATGGAATAAATGTATAATCTTGTAAGACTGTTATATTGTAAGTTAAGTTGGGTTCGCCTCGAACCCAGGAGTATCCCTCTTAGGACCCAAGAGGAGCTCCGAGATGATATGTATATATGGCTTGTAATAATAAATGAATGAGTTTTGGACCTGCTATGTTCTGTTGTACTACTCTGAGGGATGTAATATTTGCGGATTGGTACTTCGTGAATGTTATATCAACGACTGGCATACTACAACATGAAGTGGTATGCAGGGTCACCACAGTTGGTATCAGAGCAAAAGCTTTGATGAAAGCTCCATGTTGATGATTCAAAATGGAGCCGGCCATGGCATGGCAATTTCGGCCAGCCATTCCTCTCCATTTTTCTTCCTCTACAAGACTTGCCTCCCACCTAACCCAATCACTAAATGGGCAGCCACCCACCTTAGCCAATCAAAAAAGGAGGCAGCCACCATCCTCCCTCTATTTAAGGAGCTTGGCCGGCCACCTCCCTCCTTTGCTCATTTCTTTTCACTCTCCACTCCCTCACACTCTCCTCCTCCACTTCCCCACGAAAATGGTGCTCCCCTTGCTCCCATGGCCGGCCATGGCCATGGAAAGAACTCCAAGATGAAGCTCCCTCCTCCCTCAAGCTCCCCTCACCATGAGAGCATCCCTCTCACTCTCTTCTCCCCTAACCCTAGATGAATCCAGCTCTCTTTCTCTTTTCCCCTCTCACAAGATTGGATCTTGATGCAGGTGCATGTTGGTCCAAGCATGGAGAAGGTTGAGCAATCCTCAGATCTGAAATTCTTGACGAAAGTTCGTCCCAAACCTTGCAGTAATTTCTGTAATCTTGCTGTTTCAGATTCTGGTACGAACTTGTAAAATCCACCAAAACTCGTGTGCAGATCCAAATCGAGTGATTCAAAGTTCCACAGATAGATATTGAAAAGATCTACAACTTGGCGTTGGTCTCATCCTTTTCCTTGGTAAATAAAGTTCTGAAAACATGCAGAATCACTGTTTGTTAAATATGTTCCGTTTTACAAAACCCTTTTTGAGAAAACTCAACTATGGGTGAAAGCACTCTTCAATACCTTCATTTTGGCGGTGGTTTCACTTCGATTGACCTCCTGAAACTGAAATGGTTCACAGATCAAGATCTGGTCAGATCTAACTTTGTCGAATTAAACCAGGAGGTTGGGAACGAATTTTTGAATGAAACAAATTGGGTAAGAACCACCTTTTCAATACCTTTCAGATGCAACTGACCTCATATTTTTGTGATTTATGTACGAATTGTGGTGAATTAAACTTGTTCTGTGTGTTCTGCAGACATGGCTGTTAGCTTTTAAATCACCAAAAATCCATCTTTGAACCTAATTGAGTGATTCCAACTTTGTAGGACTGCTGGATGTTTTCTTAATCATCTCAAACAAGTTTCAAACATTTATCTGTTATGTAAATCCAGAGATAAAGCAAATGGTAAAGACATGCAGTAACCTTGTTAATCCATTTGTGAGAGTTTCAAAAATAATTTGAACCCAAATCCAATTGTGTATGCATCTCTGTTTAAATATCTTTCAAATGCCAGTGGTCTCATATTTTTAGGATTTTTCTACGATTTATGGCTTACAGATCTTGTTTTCTGTACAGTCAGATTCAAACAAATTCCTAAATTTGTAGGATTAATATTTTTGAGTGAATCCAATTGGGTTAGTCTTGTATTAGTACTGGCCATCAAGAAAAAATATTTTTAGTCTCTGTTCATGCATATTTGTTACTGTTAGTAATGTGTATGTGTGACATGGATTGTTGGAGCAAAACTTTTTGATTTATTTGAAAGCTTTAACCACCTCTTTGTATTAAAATTGGTCAACCAATGTTTTATTCTTGCAAAACAAACCTCCTGCAACTTAACCTTAGTTCTATTGTTTGGCTTAAGTTTTCAAATGGTGTGGCATATCATTTACTTCCTATTCTTGTGTAGTGTTGTGTAAGCTTTACAAAATAGAGAGAATGATTTCCCACTTTTCCAAAAATGTTTCAAATTATAATATGAATGTTTGTGATGCCAAACTTATGCACTTGTCCTCTTTATGATGCTATCTACCAGGGGATACTTAGTTTGTGCCATGGTGATACCGAGAGGGGCAATTGCTAAGTGTGATACTCTCATACCTTTACTAGGTAAATAAAATGGGTTTTCTTTTAGATGCTTTGTAGTATCTATAAGTCTTTAATATGTTAGCCATAGAAGAGTGATTAGCTTTTGATTGTTGATTGTTGCATGCTTGTTATGATTGGTGCAATGTGTTGATTGTGTTCTTTTATATTTTCCAGCGATAGATGCGAACAATTTCGGAGAAGAAGAAGAAGAAGTGGATCGGACAAGGATTTTGTTTATATTGTTGGAATTCTTATTTGATGGAGTTGAAGAAGTCCAGGGACAAATAAGCCAAGGCAAGCCATCTTTGATCTCTGAATGTTGAATCACATATTGTGGTTACTTGTTATTATTCTTGTCTCTCGTTTTATCTTGTGTTGTTTCTACTTAAGTTGATGGAGCATGCTCACCGTGAGCATGTTGATTCTCTTTGACACCTCACCTACAATTCCCCTTTTTGGGAAATGGTGGTCATCACCATTATCTTGGTGTACCCTCTAAGTGTGATGGTATGCCCACTTACCTTGAGTGTGTCGACCTCTCGACACCCTTTTTGCACCCCTTAGTGGTATGATGATTAGTATCATGCCCTTGTTATATCTTCTACTTTGATTGATGCTCTGCATACTTACTCTCGAGTATGTGGAACCCCTTGTTGATGTTATGCATACTTACTCTCAAGTATGTGGAACCCCTTATTGATGTTATGCATACTTACTCTCAAGTATGTTCAACCCCTTGTTGTTGTTATGCATGCTTACCCTGAGCATGTATGCCCCCTTGACCACCTATTTTATCATCTTCTTAGTGGTATGATGATCAACATCATGACCCTTTGTCGAATCCTCCTACTTATGTTGTCCCCATGCATGCTTATCCTAAGCATGTATGATTCCCCCTTGACACCTCAATTATCATATCCTTAGTGGTATGACGGCTAGCATCATGCCATTGTTGTATCTTAGCTCCTACATAAAACTATAGGTTGGGAACCCCTCAAGGTTTACCTTGTTGTAAAAGTTTTGAGAAAACCTTGGGTGAGTCGACCTTACCCGAGTGTATGGTTTATGAAAGGAAAGGATCTTGACAAAGATGGTTGGAAAGAGGAAAGTGTTTGTGACTTGGGTTTTTGAGAAAAACGACACACGTTTCTTTGTATTCGCCCGGACCAACTATACAGCGCAGCCACATCACCCAAAGTGGGCACGGGCTTAGTCCGTAGTTTGTCGAAGCTGGCATGAGACACCTTCACAACTCTCTAGGAGGGTCACGATGACCTCTGACGCCGGGTTGCGCTCTGAAGGAGGCAATACACTGTAGTTGTCTATAGCCGGATGATTACTGAGGGTCTTCTGTCGTGGCGCCGGAGATACGCTCAAATAAGGAGGTATGCTGCCGGGGTGCCGGGAAGGGGTAAGCCCGCAGGGAAGGAGCTCATGTCAACGGAGGCGAGCGAAAGACTATGACTGACTATCCGAGACTCGCATACTTTTGTATGACGAACCGGGGATGATCCCGGCGGATTTGTTGGTTCTTGTGGTGAAAGTGCACACACTCTGCAGAGTTAAAACTATTCGAATAGCCGCGTCCGCAGTCATGGACGGTTGGGATGGCCGTTACCTGATACGTCTCAAACGTATCTATAATTTCTTATGTTCCATGCTACTTTTATTACAATACTTGAATGTTTTATACATACTTTACAGCATTATTATACATTTTCCGGCACTAACCTATTAACAAGATGCCGAAGTGCCAGTTCTGTTTTCTGCTGTTTTTGGTTTCAGAAATCCTAGTAAGGAAATATTCTCGGAATTGGACGAAATCAACGCCCAGGGGCCTATTTTTACACGAAGCTTCCAGAAGACCGAAAGGAGACGAAGTGGGGCCATGAGGTGGCCACACACCAGGGCGGCGCGGCCCGGGCCCTGGCCGCGCGGCCCTAGTGTGTGGGCCCCTCGTGACGCCCCCTGACCTACCCTTCCGCCTACAAATAGCCTTCGTCGCGAAACCCCGAGAGCCACGATACGGAAAACATTGCGAGAGGCCGCGCCGCAATCCCATCTCGGGGGATTCGGAGATCACCTCCGGCACCCTGCCGGAGAGGGGAATCATCACCGGAGGGGCTCTACATCATCATGCCCGCCTCCGGATTGATGCGTGAGTAGTTCATCCTTGGACTATGGGTCCATAGCAGTAGCTAGATGGTTGTCTTCTCGCTTGTGCTATCATTGTTTAGATCTTGTGAGCTGCCTAACATGATCAAGATCATCTATTTGTAATTCTACATGTTGTGTTTTGCGGGATCCGATGAATAGAGAATATTATGTTAAGTTGATTATCAATCTATAATATATGTGTTGTTTATGTTCTTGCATGCTCTCCGTTGCTAGTAGAGGCTCTGGCCAAGTTGATACTTGTAACTCCAAGAGGGAGTAATTATGCTCGATAGTGGGTTCATGCCTCCATTGAATGTGGGACAGTGACAGAAAGTTCTAAGGTTGTGGATGTGCTTTTGCTACTAGGGATAAAACATCGATGCTTTGTCTAAGGATATTTGTGTTGATTACATTACGCACCATACTTAATGCAATTATCTGTTGTTTACAACTTAATACCGGAAGGGGTTCGGATGATAACCTGAAGGTGGATTATTTAGGCATAGATGCATGTTGGATAGCGGTCTATGTACTTTGTCGTAATGCCCTGATTAAATCACATAGTAATCATCGTTGATATGTATTGAATCTTTATTTGTCAATTGCCCCTGTAATTTGTTCACCCAGCATGTTAGTTATCTTATTGGAGAGACACCACTAGTGAACTGTGGACCCCGGTCCATTCTTTTACATCTGAATACATCTACTGCTTTTACTGTTCTTTGCAAACAAACACCATCTTCCACTCGATACGCTTAATCCTTTGTTTTCAGCAGGCCGGTGAGATTGACAACCTCACTGTTACGTTGGGGCAAAGTACTTTGATTGTGTTGTGCAGGTTCCACGTTGGCGTCGGTTTCACGGTGTTGCGCCCACTACATTCCTCCACCAACAACCTTCACGTGCTTCTTGGCTCCTACTGGTTCGATAACCTTGGTTTATTTCTGAGGGAAAACTTGATGTTGTGCGCATCACACCTTCCTCTTGGGGTTCCCAACGGACGTGTACATCTACGCGCATCAAAGCATATTTCTGGCGCCGTTGCCGGGGAGATCAAGACACGCTGCAAGGGGAGTCTCCACTTCCAATCTCTTTACTTTGTTTTTGTCTTGCTTTACTTTACTTTATTTTTTGTCTTGTTTGCTTCATATTAAAAACACACAAAAATTAGTTACTCTACTTACTGTCTTATTTACTAGCTCTATATCAAAACACAAAAAAATTAGTTATTTGTCTTTACTTTATTTGCCTAGTTTACTTTATTACTGCTATAATGGGTACTCCTGAAAATACCAAGTTGTGTGATTTCACTAGCACAAATAATAATGATTTTATATGTACTCCTATTGCTCCACCTGCTACTACAGCAGAATTCTATGAAATTAAACTGCTTTACTTGAATCTTGTTATGAGAGAGCAATTTTCTGGTGTTAGTTCTGATGATGCTGCTGCCCATCTTAATAATTTTGTTGAACTTTGTGAAATGCAAAAGTATAAGGATATACATGGTGATATTATAAAACTGAAATTGTTTCCTTTCTCATTAAGAGGAAGAGCTAAAGATTGGTTGCTATCTTTGCCTAAAAATAGTATTGATTCATGGACTAAATGTAAAGATGCTTTTATTAGTAAATATTATCCTCCTGCTAAGATTATATCTTTGAGAAGTAGCATTATGAATTTTAAACAATTTGATAATGAACATGTTGCTCAAGCATGGGAGAGAATGAAATCTTTGGCAAAGAATTGCCCAACCCATGGACTGACTACTTGGATGATCATCCAAACCTTTTATGCAGGATTGAATTTTTCCTCGAGGAACCTATTGGACTCAGCTGCTGGAGGTACTTTTATGTCCATCACCCTGGGCGCCGCGACTAAACTACTTGATGATATGATGATCAATTACTCTGAATGGCACACTGAAAGAACTCCTCAAGGTAAGAAGGTAAATTTGTTGAAGAAACCTCTTCTTTGGGTGATAAGATTGATGCTATTATGTCTATGCTTGCAAATGGTAGATCTCATATTGATCCTAATAATGTTCCTTTAGCTTCATTGGTTGCTCAAGAAGAAAATGTTGACGTGAATTTCATTAAAAATAATAATTTCAACAACAACTATAGGCCATATCCTTTTAATAATGGTAGTGGTTATGGTAATTCTTATGGTAGATCTGTTTTGCCTAATGAGGAAAAGATATTGGAAATTGAAAGAACTACTAAGAGCTTTATGCAATCGCAATATGAGCAAAATCAATTGTTTACTAAAACTATGAATGAACAATCTGCCTTGTTGAAAAATATAGGAAATCAACTTGAAAATTTGAATGTGAAAATTTCTGGTTTGCAAACTAAACTTACAAATGCTGAAAATCGAATCTCATATATGTCTGAATCACAATCTTCTTTAATTAATAAAATGGCTGCTAAACCTGAGGATAATGATACAAAATTTTCTGCTAAAACAAATGCCATCCAAGTTCAAATTAATGATAATATTAGATTGTTGGCTGAATTGCATGCTAGGTGGGATAGAGAAGAAAAAGAAAAACTTGCTAAAGAGAATAATGTAGCTAAAGTATGGACTATTACCACCACTAGTAATGTTGATTCTTCACATGTTGCTGCACCTCCTACTATCAATGGTAAAATAATTGGTGTTGGCAATGTTTCTACTCCTAGTGCAAAGCGTACAAAATTGCCTGAAACTGCTGTTTGTGATAAAACTGCTGAAATTTTTCAAAATATTGGTGACAATGATTCCATTGCTGTAGAACATAATGGTTTAGATTTTGATGATTGTCATATTACTGAAGTTATAAAGTTCCTACAAAAACTTGCTAGAAGTCCCAATGCTAGTGCTATAAATTTAGCCTTTACAAAACATATTACAAATGCTCTCATTGAAGCTAGGCACTACAAGAAAAATTGCCATGGCCGACGAAGTTGAAGTCGCGCCGTGGTTGCTGGTGCACCATGGCCGACGATTTTTGGTCCCTCCGTGGTTCATGTCAAAACTTTTTTTTTCTCGTTTTGAGGCCACCTAGCCCGACGAAAGCGGCCAAAACGTCGCGTATGGTGGCCCGGGACGTGGTGCATCGCGAATTCTCGGGTTCGCCGGCCGAGTCAACACAAATCCGCACCGCCCAGGGATGTAGGGCCCACATGGCAGCCTCTCTAGCATTGTTTTTTTTCTCGATCGCGCCATCTCGTTCAACGCTCTCCGATCGAGCCGTTTACGATGCAGGATCATGGGTCCCGCTTGTCATCCTCTATGAACCAAAATTCCTTCTTTTCTTGGATTTTTTTGACCCCCTGATTTCTGGCTACTTCCTTTTTCTTGTGATCCCTTGCCGCCTTGGAAACGTTGAGACCGCTGCTGCTAAATGGGACCGCATGTCATCCTCTATGAGCTATCAACTTTCTTTTCTTGGAGTTTTTTTGGCACCTCATATTTGGTCACTTGCTTTTTCTTTCGATCCCTGCCGCCTCTCGAACGGTGATACCGCTGATGCTAAATGGGACCCGCATGTCATCCTCTATGTACTATAAAACTTTCTTTTCTGGATTATTTTTGGCACCTCATATTTGGTCACTTGCCTTTTTCTTTCGATCCCCTGCCGCCTCTCAAACGGTGATACCGCTGCTAAATGGGACCCGCATGTCATCCTCTATGTACTATAAAAATTTCTTTTCTTGGATTTTTGGCACCTCATATTTGGCCACTTGACTTTTCTTTCGATCCCCTGCTGCCTCTCAAACGGTGATACCTCTGCTGCTAAATGGGACCCGCATGTCATCCTCTATGTACTATAAAACTTTCTTTTCTTGGATTTTTTTGGCACCTCATATTTGGTCACTTGACTTTTTCTTTCGATCCCCTGCTGCCTCTGAAACAGTGATACCTGCTGCTAAATGGGACCCGCATGTCATCCTCTATGTACTATAAAACTTTCTTTTCTTGGATTTTTTGGCACCTCATATTTGGTCACTTGACTTTTCTTTCGATCTGCCTCTCAAACGGTGATACCGCTGCTGCTAAATGGGACCCGCATGTAATCCTCTATGTGCTATAAAACTTTCTTTTCTTGGATTATTTTTGGCACCTCATATTTGGTCACTTGACTTTTCTTTCGATCCCTGCCTCTCAAACAGTGATACCTCTGCTAAATGGGACCCGCATGTCATCCTCTATGTACTATAAAACTTTCTTTTTTGGATTATTTTTGGCACCTCATATTTGGTCACTTGACTTTTTCTTTCGATCCCTGCTGCCTCAAACGGTGATACCGCGCTGCTAAATGGGACCCGCATGTCATCCTCTATGTACTATAAAACTTTTTTTTTGGATTATTTTTGGCACCTCATATTTGGTCACTTGACTTTTTCTTTCGATCCCCTGCCTCAAACGGTGATACCGCTGCTGCTAAATGGGACCGCATGTCATCCTCTATGTACTATAAAACTTTCTTTTCTTGGATTATTTTGGCTCCTGATATTTGGTCACTTGCGTTTTTCTTTCGATCTCATGCCACGTTTGAAACTTTGAGGAACCTGCTGGCTCATGGGACCGCATGTCATCCTCTATGTGCTATAAAAGTTTATTTTCTATGGTTTTTTCACTCTCTGATTTTTGTCTATTTCCTTTTTCTTTTGATGCCACTGCCGCCTTGAAACGTTGAGTAAGCTGCTTACTCATGGGACCCGCATGTCATCCTCTATGTACAATCAAGTTTCCTTGAATTATTTTTGGCTCCTAATATTTCGTCACTTGCCTTTTTCTTTCGATCTCATGCCACGTTTGAAACGTTGAGGAACCTGCTGGCTCATGGGACCCGCATGTCATCCTCTATGTGCTATAAAAGTTTATTTTCTTGGAGTTATTTTTGACCCCTAATTTCTGGCTATTTGCCTTTTTCTTTTGATCCCCTGCCCCCTTGAAACGATGAGGACGCTGTTGGCAGGTCGGTCCCATATGTCATCCTCTATGAACAATACAAGTTTCCTTTGGTGGATTTATTTTTTACCCCTAATTAATTTCTGGCTATTTCCTTTTTTTCTTTGATCCCTGCCGCCTTGGAAACGTTGAGGATGATGCTTGCCTCATCGGTCCCGCATGTCATCTCTCTCGAACGATAAATGTTTTCTTTCCTTGGATTTTTTACCAACTGATTTTTGGTTTTTTATTTTCGATCCCCCGCCTTTGAAACGTTGACACCTGCTGGCTCATGGGTCCCCGATGTTAGCCTCCCCGTACAAGAAACATGTGATATCTTGATTATTTTGACAATAAACAGTGTATTTCGCTCTGAGCTATTGCAAACGGATAAATTAAATCTTTATTTTTATAACATATATCTTGAATCTCCTTGTTTTTTGTTTTGGCGAAGCATAGGACTTTCTGTTTTTTTTTTTGAGAAAAATCCGAACTATCATGTTGGGTGGGCTGAAATTGTACGAGTCAAAACCTGAAGGATAGTTCGGAGATGTCAGATGCGGCCAATTGAAATCTTTCTTTTCTTGGATTTTTTCACCCCCGATTTGGCTAGTTCATTTTTCTTTTGGTCCTGTGCCGCCTTGGAAACGTTTAGACCGCTGCTACAAAATGGGACCCGCATGTCATCCTCTATGTACAATAAAATTTGTTTTCTTGGATTATTTTTGGCTCCTGATATTTGGTCACTTGCCTTTTTCTTTCGATCTCATGCCACGTTTGAAACGTTAAGGAATCTGCTGGCTCATGGGACCCGCATGTCATCCTCTATGTACAATAAAAGTTTGATTTCTTGGATTTTTTCACCCTCTGATTTTTGGCTATTTCCTTTTTCTTTTGATCCCCTGCCGCCTTTGAAACGTTTAGTAAGCTGCTGGCTCATAGGTCCCACATGTCCTGTATGAACGATAAAGCTTTCCTTTCTTGGAGTTTTTTTGACCCCCTAATTTCTGGCTACTTTCGTTTTCTTTTGATCTCAAGCCGCATTTGAAACGTTGGGACCGCTGCTGCAAAATGGGACCCGCATGTCATCCTCTATGTACAATAAAGTTTCTTTTCTTGGATTATTTTTGGCTCCTGATATTTGGTCACTTGCCTTTTCTTTCGATCCCATGCCACGTTTGAAACGTTGAGGAACCTGCTGGCTCATGGGACCCGCATGTCATCCTCTATGTACTACAAAAGTTTATTTTCTTGGGTTTTTTTCACTCTCTGATTTTTGGCTATTTCCTTTTTCTTTTGATCCCCTGCCGCCTTGGAAACGTTGAGTAAGCTGCAAACTCGTGGGACCCGCATGTCATCCTCTATGTACAATCAATTTTCTTTTCTTGGAGTTTTTTTACCCCCTAATTTCTGGCTACTTTCTTTTTCTTTTGATCTCAAACCGCATTTGAAACGTTGGGACAGCATGTCATCCTCTATGTACAATAAAAGTTTCTTTTTTTGGATTATTTTTCACCCTCTGATTTTTGGTCACTTGCCTTTTTCTTTCGATCTCATGCCGCCCTTGAAACGTTGAGGAACCTGCTGGCCCATGGGACCCACATGTCATCCTCTATGTACTATAAAAGTTTCTTTTCTTTGATTTTTTTCACCCTCTGATCTTTGGCTATTTCCTTTTTTTTTCCCTGCCGCCTTGGAAACGTTAGTAAGCTGCTGACTAGTGGGACCCGCATGTCATCCTCTATGTACAATCAAGTCTCTTTTCTTGGACTTTTTTTTACCCCCTTATTTTTGGTCACTTGCCTTTTTCTTTCGATCTCATGCAGCCTCTGAAACATTGAGAAGCTGCTGGCTCATGGGACCCACATGTCATCCTCGATACTATAAAAGTTTCTTTTCTTGGATTTTTTCACCCTCTTATTTTTGGCTGTTTCCTTTTTCTTTTGATCCCTGCCGCCTTGGAAACATTGATTAAGCTGCTGACACAAGGGGCCTGCATGTCATCCTCTATGTACAATCAACTTGCAAGATCTTGGGGCGGAAGAGCTTGTATAAGTGGGACCCATATGTCATCCTCTATGTACAATAAAAGTTTCTTTTTCTTGGATTATTTTTTGCTCCTGGTATTTGGTCTCTTTCTTTTTTCTTTCGATCTCATGCCGCCTCTGAAACGTTGAGTAAGGTGCTGGGTCATGGGACCCGCATGCCATCCTCTATGTACAATCTACTTTCTTTTGGGAGTTTTTTTACCCCTAATTTCTGGCTACTCTTTTTCTTTTGATCTCAAGCCGCATTTGAAACGTTGACACCGCTGCTGCAAAATGGGACCCGCATGTCATCTTTTATGTACAATAAAGTTTCTTTTCTTGGGTTATTTTTGGCTCCTGATATTTGGTCACTTGTCTTTTTCTTTCGATCTCATGCCCCCTTTGAAACGTTGAGGAAGCTGCTAGCGCATGGGTCCCGCATGTCATACTCTATGAACAATAAAAGTTTCCTTCCTTGGAGTTATTTTTTACCGCTAATTTCTGGCTACTTCCTTTTTCTTTTGATCCCCTGCCGCCTTGGAAACGTTGAGTAAGCTGCTGACACAAGGGGCCCGCATGTCATCCTCTATGTACAATCAACTTGCAAGATCTTGGAGCGAAAGAGCTTGTATAAGTGGGACCCATATGTCATCATCTATGTACAATAAAAGTTTCTTTTCTTGGATTATTTTTTGCTCCTGATATTTGGTCACTTTCCTTTTTCTTATCTCATGCCCCCAAACGTTGAGTAAGGTCTGGCTCATGGGACTGTACAATAAAGTTTCATTTCTTAGATTTTTTTACCCACTGATTTTTGCTAACTTGCCTTTTTCTTTTCGATCATATGCCGTCTTTGAAATTGAGGTCGCCGCTGGCTCATGGGTCCCACAAGTCAGCCTCTATGAACAATAAACCTTTCCTTTGTTGTATTTATTTTTACCCCTAATTTCTGGCTATTTGCCTTTTTCTTTTGATCCCCTGCGGCCTTTGAAACGATGAGGACGCTGTGGCAGGTCGGTCCCACATGTCATCCTCTATGAAGAATAAAAGTTTCCTTTTTGGATTTATTTTTGACCCCTAATTTCTGGCTATTTGCCTTTTTCTTCTGATCCCTGCCGACTTCGAAATGATGAGGATGCAGCTGGCAGATCGGTCCCACATGTCAGCCTCTATGAACTATAAATGTTTCCTTTGTAGGATTTATTTTTTACCCCTATTTTCGGGCTACTTGCCTTTTTCTTTGAAACGTTGAGGACGCTACTGTCTCATGGGTCCCACATGGCATCCTCTCTGAACGATAAACCTTCATTTCTTGTTAACGACAGGTTTATCAGTATTATTTTTGCAGACTAATACAAGCTCTTTGGCTCCAAGATCTTGCAAGTTGATAGATTAAATCAAGGAATTATTAGGATATGTTTTAAATTTCAAATCCACTTTATGAATTTTTAAAAATACCGTTATCCATGTGGGTATGGAGCGATCAAGGATTTTCATATTGGGCATGAGCAGTTTCAAAAATTGGAACCCTATAATTCAAAATAAATAAAAACAACTTTTATGTAGAATCTCCGTGTATTTTTTTTTGCCAATCATAGGATCTGTGTTTCATTAGAAAAGGGCCGAAATTGCATGAGCAGAAAGGCCCATTTGTAGTTATTGGGCTTCGACGGCCGGAGCAAGTAGACCGATAACAATTACCATGTAGATGTTTCTTGGCAACCCAAAAGTGAAATATTGGGCCCAACAAGGGAAGGTTGAACAGTATTTTTTCTATTGGGAAGGTGGTACATGGGGTTATCTATACCTAATAATAAAAGCAAAAGAGCTTTTTGTTGGTCCGTTTTTTATTACCCCTAATTATCATCTGAATTACAACATTGCCACCGCTAAGTCAACAAAACGATTCGTTCGTACAAGCGCGTTTATTTTGTTTGTCCGTGCGTGCGCGTTTATTGGGCCGTCTAAGTAAATCAATGTGGCCTGCAACACCGTCGGCCTTACGCTCTGTTCCAGAATCGAATCAACTGCCACGATGCGGCTACAAGCGGGAGGTGCGCTGCCCAGACCCAGCGGTGTCGGCAGAGGCACATAGCGGCGGGCGGTGGCGCCACACTCCTTTGGCACTCCTCCGCCGAAAGCTGCTCCAGGGACAGGGTTGCCGGCGAAACGGCCAGTATCAAGCAGCGCTGTACGTGATTGGGAATCAGCATCGGAGACGGGAAAGCATCAGGTTTTTTTGACGGGGCAGGTGAGGTAGCCGCCGTCGAGCAGCGCTGGATACTGAATACGGAGTAGATTGAAGGTGTGGGCAGCGGAACCTCCATGGCAGCGCTCTTAGCGTGGCGCTTGAGGATTACATGGGGTTCTATGTTCGTGGACCAAAAGAATTTGTTTGAACTCTTTGCTCTATGCGCACAAAAATACGTTTACGATATGGACGTCTATGGTTGTTAAAGGAGATAGTTGAAACGGGATGAGGGCATGTAGAATAGTTCAGATAGCTATTGTCTACAGCGTTGCTCCATGTCAGCTATAGTCTGCAGTACAGACGGCCGGCCTGTACAGTGGGCTGCCTTTTCAATCGTCGATGGAAGTAAATGAAGATTGCATCTAGGACGGGAAAAAGGAATATTTTCCCGGGGTTCCAGTTCGTGGAGCACTGGATTTCCGACGCTTAACCGCATCGTGGCCACGACCCTGAGCGTACAACGGGAAAACAGCCGTCGATAGTTAGCTATACTAGTTGAATGCTCGTGCGTTGCCACGAAATAGTAAACTGACATAAATAATCATAAAAGAAGTAACACTATAATTCACATGTTTATGTTACATTTGACCTACAAGTGTGTTGCACCCAATATCGCCTTAAACTTGCTCAGAGTTTTAGTGTTAATATAAATTTATTTTCTAGATATGCAAGTTCATATTGTAGAATAAAGTTATGACATGTAAATCTTATCTAAGACAAAAAACAATGAATGTTCTATCTAGATCATAGAAATGAATCGGGAGTTAAGTACTTGCAAAATAGTAGCTTCCATTTGATACCGTTGTTAAGCTAAAAGAGGTACTATCTGCTCAATTAACATAACACACCTCTAATTTTAAGTTTAAATCCCACCTCTTGGCTATTAGATCCATCATGATAAGATCTTTTGTGTTCCTACTCGGGCAAGACGGCGTACACGGTGCAATTTATGGCCCTCACCACTTCAGCCATGCTGAGATTGGTTTGGAAGCAATGGAAGCCTCCCAAATGCAAAATATTTGCTTGTTTGATCATTCAAAATAGGGTTTGGACGCGGATAGCCTTGAGACAAGAGGATGGGACAGTTGCGACTTGCGAGTGGTGAAGCTTTGTAACCAAGTTGATGAATCAGCGGAGAACCACTTCTTCAAATGTAGGTTCACCTTAAGAGTTTGGTCAAATATCAAGGCTTGGCTTGGCCTTCATGATACCAACCCCTCCGACTGGCAAAATGCTCTTACGGTGAAGCTGGGTGGACGAAGGTCATCCATAGAGGAAGTTCATCTAGAAAAGATATGTCCTCTTTGGCGATGCTCTTTTCATGGGAGATTTTGAAGGAGCAAAATACGAGGGTTTTCCAAAACAAATACTCCACTTCGCCGATCATGTTGGAGAAAATTAAGACCGAGGCAAGGTTATGGTTTTTGGCCAGGGCTAAAGCTTTGAGTATTATCATGCTGCGAGAGTAGACTATGTATTGGGCTTGGATTGTTGCCTAGGCAGTTTCTGTTTGTAATACTTCTTTATTAATAAAAATGGTAAACCTTTTGCCTTATTTAAAAAAAAATACAAGAGCACTTTAATCAGGGCATAACATACTGAGTTATTTTATACACCCCTAATTGTACATCTTCAGAAATCGATCGCAGCTATATATATCTGATAAAAGTGTCAATATACAAGGATCATTGAAATTAATATTGCAATTGGGGCCCAATAAATAAAGGCAAGGTCGTAATGTGTGAATAATATGATATTCCAGTACAAGTATCCACTTTCCTAGCTTCCTATTCAGATCACTAATCAACTAAGAAAGCATGAGCTATGCACCGTTGTATACAAAAAAAAATTACGTACCTGAAATCTGGCACATACCATTTTGGCACGAGGAAATACATAAACAAATTAGGGTTGCCGTGACACCTCATATCCACAAAAGGAAGAAGCCATTTAGCTGAAACTTGAGTCTTCTTGTACTTGTTCACAGGCTGGTGGCGTCCACAGCGGCTGCCGAAACAAATCCAATGTGTCTTCTTGGCCCTACACTCATTCTAACTTCTGTAGCTCATACACTTCTCCGTACTCTACTAAAAAAAATCAATGTATCATTGTTGAAGCCTACGAACTGGAGCATCAAAAAATTCCTGGAAATTTTATTTAGGGAAAATTTATAGATAGACAGTAGACTATCAACATCTGGGAACGTATGATACCTCCCAATGCATAGCACCATGGTATGATCTCAAGAAAACAGAAAAAATAGGAAAGTATATGATCATTTCGTTTTTTGCATAAAAAATACTCCGATATAGGAAACCCAGAGCAACTTTTTCGATGTTAGCATTTCCGTAAATTTAATGATCTTTTTTTTTATCTTTTTTCGATAAAGATTGTTTTTTATCTAACTGGTCATAAGTTTATTTGATAGAGAGAATGGTGAAGAAAGTGCATACACACAAGATCATAGCAATATTACCTCCATCTCCTTTGTAAAGATTCTGAAGATTTCACCCTTCAGTTGCCTGAAATCTGTCTGCACTTGCTTCAGGACTGGAAGTATTGAGGATATCTCATACAGTTTGCTGGTGTGAGAGTTCAGCATACTCAGCTGGCCATGATTTGTGCTGCCGTACGTCAAGGAGTGCTTTCAGATCATCCTATTCCTTATGCTGTGGTAACATGTCACAATAAATTATTGTTATTTGTTTCAGCAAAGAAAAAGTTGGTAAACATACTGAACCAGAGATAATAGACAATTTTATGAAGAGAGTACTCTAGGACAATATTTTTTTGTTGATGTGCGATCGTCAAAAGCAATAGAATTTGAGTGCAAAATCATGAAGGAAACAGCAACAGTTAGGATCACCCTGGTGATCCAAGGTATCATTTAGGTGGAACTTACAATCTAGTCTTGTCTCCATGGCTCAGTTTAACTGCATGACATAATTTTGTATCGAGTCTAATGCCATTCCGATCTTATGTACTGAACTTGCCCAAAGCCGGAATTTGCGCTTAACATCCTCATTACTCTGACCTGCTGAAGTATCATCAGTTGGGCACTTCAATAAAAATATATAATTCCAAAATTATGCTGCCAATTTGATAGCTCAAAACAGACTATAGTGTATCTTTAAAACTGCTTCGGGTGCAATATATATCTATTTAGAAGCATAGTCAACCTTACATGCTCAAAAAGTGACATGATTCTTTTCAACCTATTAAAAATAAGGGCATGTGAAATGCTGTTACGCGGGTGAATTAAATATAAATCCTGTCAGAGCATCTGATAACCGAATTGATTTGCAGATGACTCACGCACAATAGAAGCTGAATTGGCAAGAATGAACACGTTCTCTTCCAGGAGTCATCATGGTGAATCTGATCCTGGTTGCCTTCCCTGCTCCTGCCTCAAACCCCTGCAGTGTACTGCCAAAAATCAGAGAGATACACATAGGAGGGCAGACTGAAGAATGAGAGGGGAGAGGCGCCTCGGTTCAGCACCGCCGGCCGGCGATCTCCGGCAACGGCCGCCTAACGCGTTTAAGCAAGGCTGCAAGGGCGTCCTAAGGGCTAAGGCCCGTACATCCTCAGGGTCACCCGCGCGCATGCATACGCCGGCCGCGCACAGCACCAGGTCGCAGGACACTTCGACCGGTGAGAGAAAAAATGTGAGAGAGAAGACAGAGGATTGGCCAGCGAAAGAAACGTGGGGATCGGTTTCTTCTGGGTCGTGTGCGCGGCGGCAAACCGATTGAGAGAAAAGCGGCTGGTCGTTTTGTTTGAACTGGTTCCGTCCGGTTTTCTCACAAGGGGAGACGCGCGTGGAGGTTGCCTAGTTTTGGACGTACCATGCGACACCACCTCTAGCCATTTAATATAGTAGAGATTTGTGGAAATCGACCGTGCACAAGCCCTATATATTGGTGTATCTTAATTGGTTACCCTAAACATTAAGAAATCTTTGTTACCTTGGATCCACGGTGAATAGGGGCAGTTGCCAATCAAGGAGTACTAGGGTGTCGTACTACCGGCGCCATGACGAGTAATGTTACAAGCAACATATTTATGTGCTGAAATTTTGTGAAAAAATTCTATTTGTCGAGAATTCTGGATTTTTAACAGAAACAATCATAGAGTAGAGGGTTGTGCTGGACCGGGAAATTTAAATGGCACGCCCATTAAATTCTGCACTCCAACCATCTTCACTTGGAAAGATGGAAGATTCGAAGGTACCAAAGTTGGGACATCGCATATATGTTGAACTCTTCTTTATTTATTACTAGGATGCGATGGCGCGGCGACACGCCGCGCCCGTGATGTATAGAGCATGTAATTATTTAATGCGACGTGCCACCATGCGAGAACTCCTGCATGTGAGGTTGAACATAAGAACAACTATTGTTATTACAAAAAAAACTTTAGTACACGGCATATGCTACTTAAACATTTGGAAGCTAGTTTCACAAATATGCAAGGAGAAAGATTAAGATGAGAAACCAACACTATACAAAAAAACATCTGAAGCCCATGTTAAAATGTACCATGAAAACAAATCAACATATATTATTAACAGTATCGTCCAGGCCAAGTAGCTAATAACATGGGAACCCAAAAGAAATAATGTAGAAGACTCACTAAACTGAAACATGTAAGAGTGCGGAGAAAAAAAAACAATGCACTAATCTTTCAACAAACTGATGAACTCTGAATAGATAGGCATGCAAACATCTGTTGGCTGGTCTGCAAAATGGAGGAACATACATCCATAGGATAAGTAGAATATAAATCATGCATTGAGAAAAAAAAAACCTCCAGCTTGTCAAACCAAAAATAAACTTTGCATTACAGTCTAAATTGCTACATCTGCATTTTAATTAGCATCTGGCAACAAAGAAGTAAACTGCAGTGAAAAAATTGTTATATTCTGAATTTTACTTTCAATTTTATTGAGGTGCTAAACTTTATCCCAGGCATCATAGTAAAATGCAACACAACAAACGGAAGGGGCGAGAGATGGTCCTTAGCACATACTGATTACAATTACAACTATACAAAGCACGAAATACACATAAGAACTACTGACCATAGCATAACATGAAACCAACTAATGATGCAAACTATATGTAATAACTAAACTATTATCTAAGTAGTGTTTTCTTGATGTGCATCATATTAGCTCTTGTAGGTAACTTGAGCATAAAAGGAATTGCATGTAATATAATTGCACTGATGCCCAAACTGCAAGAAACAACAATAAACCAGAAGGAATATCAACCATTTTAGGAAGCCCGAAAAAACACTACATCCAAATATGCAGATTTGGAGCACATGAATCGGAAATTAAGATATAGCAAATAGCCAAATACGCCTCCAAATATGCTTGTTAAACTTGGCTGCACAAATAAAGGAAAAGATTAGCAAATCTAACATAATGCTGCATAGCTCTAGGAATACATTTTGGTCATCGCGGAAACACCTTTTCCGAACTGTCCTCCGGACCAATCTATCGGACGGCGAGCTCACGTCCTGGGCATCATGAGTACATCGCACAACCTTATTGTATAACCTAAACACTTTGTTCCTTACTGTCAATGCTTATTCCTAAAGATATAAAATCAGTACCTACAAAAATATGTTGGAAAATTTATCAGTTAATGCTTCCTTTAACACCCTGCTAAAACATATGTGAACAACCAGAGGTCAAGGCTAGTGTGCTTTCCATTCAGTAAAGGTGACAAAGAGACATTCTGTACTCAAGAAAAACAATACGAATGGATTAAGGATGGTTGCATTACTTACTAATGACAACATAGACAAAAAAAGCGTGAAATGATAAGATACGAAAATATTGTGGGAGCATTCACTGCCAAGCTGTTAATTCAAAATCACCATAAACTAATATCCGTCCAACTGTAGAGTGGTTGATATGTGGTGTAGCAGCAAATTAGTTTTCGTTGGTCTGCTTGAGAGCTCAGATCTCGGTCATGTTTATCCATCCATGTGGCCCATCTATATTATTCTGGGTATATTTACATGAAGTATCTTGGTAGCCATGGAGCATTTACTAAATAAGAACTGACAATAACTAATGCTATGGCGCCCACAAGATTGAAAACGTGATGATCTTGTTGCTTCCTGAATGGTCGGTGTTGTCATCCAAGATAGTCCTGATGACCCAAGGTGCCGTCCTACAAAATGGACATAATATTTCAGACTAAATTGTTCATGAGCATTGTTCCTGAGCGCTTAATAACTGAGAGAAGGAAGCACATAAACTTGCAACTTCTATTTTCCCAGATGCAATAGACAATGTCCTATTGCAATGACAGTATTTTTACATTCTGATGGCAAACAGAAAAGGGAGAATGTTTATTGAAAGAGAGAGCTCAGTTCTGAATCCATTACCACTTACAGGTAGCACACATTTACGATTTCCTACCTATAAGAAGTGGGCATTTTCCATGATGGTACAACCGTGCAAACACCTAGTGATGATGATATTAATTCGATCAATCTCAGTCCATATTATAAGCTCAAACACGTCGACCTTTAGTAAACAGGTTAACTCTGGATACTTAGTTGTCATAGCCAGTAACACTATTATTATTTTTTTGTTAGCGCAAGCGCAATAGAACAGAGCTCTGAAACTTACTGAATTAGAAAAATATTCAGTGTAAATGGAGAATGCACATATTATGTGCGACAATATTCATGAAACCAAAATTTTCTAATTAGATTGAAACTCACTAAATTAGATTGAAGCCAAACCTGAAATTTATGATGTTTTTAAGTGCAGATGACTCGCTGTACGGAGATACAAAATTTCTCTAGCACACAGGAATAAAAGACATGAAATCTCTCCGAGCATACAAAATTAATACATGGAGCAGAACCTGGTCGTCAGGCTAACGTTGAATGTGCCTGACGCCAAACTGGACGTCTCACTCTCCCCGGGGCTCCTTTCCGACGACATGTGCCTCCAAAACTAACTTAGGCCATCTAGCTCACACCCCCCACACGATCAAAGAATCCAAAATTGCCCACTAATTTTATTGGAGACCACCCAAGACAGTGTTCAAGTATCAATTCTGAAATAGACAGTAAACGAACAGAAATGTTGTTAGTACATGTATCCTAGCAGATTACACCGGCATTAGATTAATAATATCAGGAAGTAAAAATAATCAATCTAGATAGAGCAAGAATATCAACATTTTAAAAGCCAGCCTCCATTTAATTGGCTGAAAGCTCGAGATGCTCCAAGTCTAAGATGACCTCCCCATTTGTTTCAATCTAGGATTTACTGTTTCCATAAAAAAAGATAACAATACAACTATGCAATCTAGGATCTGAATCATAAATCTTGTGTGTATAACTAACCAAGGAGTAGGGAATAGAGAAGAGGTGGACTTACTCTACCAGGGCATACCTCAATATTCTTACAATAACACTAAACCTCATCTGTTACTATTTTTTACACAATGAAAATTATTATGGTCCTCTTCCTCATATATTGGCAATTTTCTGTTGACCTCGGGATTCTCCATGCACCTGTATCTGTATGAGCAGTATCTGCACCAGAAGACTATTGAGGTCAATATTTACCTAAAAGCAAACGATATATATATATATATATATCCAGAACAATTATTTGGGTTGATCCATGGCATGTGTATTACCTCAAATAATTTCTATGATCACTCATTCGCCATAATGACTACATAAATACCCAATTCATTGAAAAGGAAATGAGGTGTAGGTCCAGAGGATTGTTCAATGCAGATATATCACATGACTTCTAACTCATAAGTCTCAAATGGAGACATATTAAATTACAATTAGACTACAGTAATCTGCTAGGATACATGTAGTAACAACTTTTCTGTTCGTTTACTGTCTATTTCAGAATCCTCGCTCTACCTATATATCACATGACTATCTTCATGTCCCCCTTTGCCAGAACCAGAACACCATTGATAAACTGCAATGGAACCCCTAAATAAAAAAAAATTAGGCTTCATAGACATATGGTCAAACAGATTGCATACACAAATTTGTCTACATTAGAGGGAGAGGAGGAGCAACACCAGCCGTGTGTGATGTTAGAATTACAACATTCCACATGTGAGAGAGGAGCAAACATCAAGGCATGTGCTGGAGGGAAGGAGCACCATTTGCTCCTGTATGATGCAGCACGCACAAAAAATAGACAGCAGCTGCCACACAGAAAAGGCTTCGCGTAGGAGAGGGCTGCAGTCTCTTCAGTTCAACACACAATCGATGAGTAGTAGAAAACTCACCACGGAGACGGTGCTGCTTTGGTCTGACTCGCGCCACTAGCGTACGCCCCGTGCGTTGTGTAAGGAGGAGGCGGAGACAGCAGTTGCCTCACGCTCATGTGGTCCGCGTGCGTGGTCGAGGGTGCGCCTGAAGGTGGGCGAGCGCCGGAGCAGCACTCCGCCGCGAGTAGATGGTGGGGGGAGACCATGGAGAAGGCGCTTCGAATGGCTTAACAGGGATGGCGGAGAGGAGGAAGCCCAGCAGCCTGGCTGCCCGCCGCGACGCGGCCGAGCCGAACGGCCGCCCGTCGCCCCTACAGCCTGCGGCCCTTCCTTCCCGCCCAAGCATCCCCGCCGGCCGCATCTGCAGCCCGTGGCCACCCGCGCCGCCGCCGTCTTGTCCCACCCGCCGGCGTGTGGCCGCGCCGTCTGCTCCCGCGCTGCCCTCATGGCCACGATGGCCGCGCCGCTGCCCGATGCCGCCCCTGCAGCCCGCGCCTGGCCAGGGAGAGATAGGATCCGTCACTGCCATCCCACCCGGCCGTCGCACCACTGTCCCGCCCGCGCCATCGCCTGGCGCTGCCCGGCCGCTCGCCCGCCACGCTCCCATTCGCCGCACTGGGCGCCGCCCACCCGCTCGCCCGCCGCCCTACTGGCCGCGATGGCCGCACCTGGCAGGCCGCCCGCGCGCCGCTGGCCACCCGCATGGGCTCCCCCGCCCATGCCCGGCCGCGCCGCCTTCCCGCTCCTGTCCCCCTCCCACGCCTGATTAGGAGAGAGAGAGGATAAGGAGCTGCTCATTTCGTTTTTTTTTTTTTGGTCTTGTGGTGTTTCTGGAGCCATCGTTAGTGGGACCGCACCGTTTTAAGCCACCGCTTTTGATCGATAGCACATTGTTCATCTGCAATTTAAGCACTGTTCACCGTGGGAAAAACAAAGGAAGTAACAACTTACCGGTTGCCGGTCACCCAGAGACCTAGAAAAAAGGAAAGATTAAATAGATGGGCAACCGAATAGTGGAGTGAAAAAAAAAAAGAAAACGTGGCAGCCTTTGAATGGAGGAAAGGCAAGGAAAATAGCACATCTACAGTGCATGAATTACGGAGAGCGCTTGAATTCAGCTAGCTTTTATATAGTGTATAATGTGATATGTTAGTGTTTAACGTTCCATAAGATGGCAATATTAAAATCATGTTTCCTGTTGGTTGCGACATGTCAATGTTGCTTCACTGCATTTCTCACCTTCCCGGATACTGGCATCCCAGGGACATCTTGCAGCTCTTGATCATTTGTCGCAGCTGTCCGCGCTTGTGCAGCTCGTGCATGGTAACATTAAAGTCATTCAAAGGGAAGAAGCGCTCGGCTCATGGAAGAATGGTGCAAGAAGTTGGGTGACGTTGTCCACGAGTTGTATTAGTTTGAGATGATGCAGTTGTGGCGGGGCGCTAATGCGTTCATACATACACTCTGAACAGTGTCGCGAGAAACTAGGCGTCGGCTAGCAAGAACGGGAGTTTCGATGACCTCCGAAATGAACTTTGCACCAATGGCATGGTGGACGCAAGTTTTCTTGTTCCGTTGCAACACACGTGTATTTTTTTAAATGTATTGTTTTATCAAAGAAAAGATATTAAAATAATAATTATGAAGAAAGGTGAAATGAGGCTAGGGTTACGTGGGTTGGTCGACTTTGAGGCAAAATTTAGGTCGCGTCATAATTGATTATTTTTCTATCCCGGTGCAACGCACGGGCACTTTTGCTAGTCCTGACAAAAAAAAAAATGGAACATGGGTTACTGAAGGTTTCCCATTTGTGCCTAATATGTTTGTCAGCAGGAGCTTTACCTTCCGCCGCCACCGCTCCGCTTCCGCCGCCGCCGCCATGCCTCGTCGCGGGTCGAGCTACCGGTACGGCGGCGTCTCGAGCTCGGGGTACCGCAGCGTCCGCGCGCGCCCCAAATTAAGGTACTTCCTCCTCGGGACGGCACCTACGATAGGCTCGGCTGGCCTTGGGGCATTTACCCCTAGCCTCTTCCATGCTCAAGTTTTTGAAATGTTTCTGGCTCTGTTCAACACTGGATCAAATTTGTCAACATGACCATTCTTATGGAGTAGCAACGAGTTGAATCTCTCAAAACTCTTTAAGTTCTGCAATATAACGACTAATTGGTACTACCTTATACAAAATGATTACATATCCTTATTTTGGAAGCAAGCAATCACACACTTATAGTTTGCTAGTCAGCTGCACGTAACGTTAAAAATCGGCAATTATAATGAATAAACCTGTAATTTTCACTTAAAATGCATTAAGGAGCATCAAATTTGACAAATCAAACCATGTCGTACTGAAAATTGACATGTCTTTCTCATGCAGAAATGTAAAATTATCCATGCATGTGCGTTTATACAGGTTAAGTTTTGCACGTATTATTTTTTGTAACTTTTCTGACTACCTTCAAAGCTCCAATCCTTCTTCATCATCTTTGTTGTACCACACTGATGCAAGTGAATGCGAGCTGCTCGCCAGACGCGACTTCGTGTCCGATATGTGTACTATGCCTTCTCCATCTAGTGCTAGTTACGCCTCTGTGCTAATTAATTCAGCACAAACCTCTGTCATTGCAGCTGTGACTCACCTCGACCATTGGAGCCCAATCACAAGAGCGAGCTCAGTCTCAACCAGAGAGGCATGTGTCTCATGGTTAGCTATCTACAACTTGCTGTCTTACTAAAACCGTGCCTATCATAGAGATCACCTCGCTGGTGTAGCAATGGCTGCAAGTAGCTGCTAGCATGAGCGAAGGGGATAAGGAAGAAAAGATTAAAAAAATGGGGTGGGGCCAACAAGCAGGAAAGCTATCTACTAGCTTTATGGATGTTTCTGGAATTGGGTAGAAAATAGTAGATGACACTGTAGCAGCGAATCCCAGAGACCAAGGCCGTTGGATGATGTCTAATGAACGGCAGAACAAAATCGGCGAAATTAGCTTGAATTTTGATAATAAATCTTGGGCATTTTCCCTCGAACATGATTTATCAACTTTGGGTAGTCTCTGGACTAGTCTCCCTCGTCCACCAATTATTATCATACTACTGCGGAAAGTTGAGGGCAGTCCCTAGTCCCGAGCACTTCGCCCACTTCCCCTGGCCTCATCCCAGAGATCTCACACCAACCACCTCACCGTCGACTAGCCGCCAGTCTACAGCCCTCCGAAGAATCCCCAATGGCGGCGACGCCCCTACTAGAGCGCTCCTCACGCGAGCGCATCATCGAGTCTGGCCCACATGTCTTCCGTGCCTGCCGTGTGTCGGCAAGCACGACCGACTTCTCCGTCGGCGAGCCGCCGGCCGTGGGCGAGGGCGAGGCGTCCCCGTACACTATGACAGTGCACATCTTCTTCTCGAGGACGTACGAGCTCAGGAGGATGGCCGGCCCCCTCCCTGCCCCACTGGATGAGGACGATATCACCACTACACCCTGCGAAGAGGTGGTGCTGGATCTTGGCTTGCCTCCGAGGAAGCTGCGTAGTGGGGGCAATGTCGTGCGAACTATGCGCGAGATTCTTGCCCGTGTATGGCTGCTCAAGAACCTGAACCTCACGGAGGAGGAGTGGGACATCATCATGCCTTACGATGTTATGCACCTGATGTGGCAGCAGGCGTGTCGTCGGCTCGGTGGCCTCCACTTCGACCTCACCCTTAGGGTGGACCACCGGCTCATCGTCAACTTGCCGGCGCTGCAGGACAGTTGGGTCCTAGTTGCGCCGGAGGACGGCCACTGCAGCATATGCATGCTGGGGCTGTCGCAGCGCACAACGGTGCGTCTCCGGGGATGCAAACACCCGTTCCATAGGAAGTGCATCTTCTCCTGGTTTGTAACGAACGCCAGCTGCCCTATCTGCCGCGATAAAGTGCTGACCCATCTTATTTTCGATTTGTAGCATAGTATGAATAAAAACCCTGTATGATAGGGATGCCATGCCAACTTGAATCCTATGTCAAGAGAAATTCTATTTGATTGTGGTTATAAGATATTCTGCATTAGTTTGATCTATTATCATTCTATTTTCCTATGGGATATGACCCTATGAATCAAACAGCATGGGATTACTTCCACACAATTAAGTTTGACCAACTTTTAGTAGGACAACAAACATAAATAATTAGTCATCATGGGATTACAATCCAACAGATAATTGTCTTCAGGACTCATACATTTTCCAAATAGAAAAATCAAAACAAATCATGGTTCTTCATCTCACAGCATGATACAGAGACAAGAGTCTAATCATCATCATCATCATCACCTCCGTCTTCATTCTGATATTCGTGCATGGTCTCATCCTGCTCGTCCTGTCCATTCTCCTCCTGAGATTCACCAGGTAGCTTCAGTTTATCCATCTCTTTGTCGACTATGCTAACCTCAACAGTGAAATCTACTTCTCCATCATGTGCAGGGATACCTGTATCCAACGAGGTTTCATCAATGTCAGCAACTTTAGTTTGCATACAACCAGCGAAATCATCTTGCTGGGCACCAATTATTGGATCCGCATTCTCATCCAAATCATATATGTTCCTTGCCACAAACTTTTGCACATACTGCCATCCTTTTCTAGATCTGTCTTCCAAGAAAAGTACCTTGGCCGCTTGAGGTACCAAAATATAAGGATCATCCTTGTACCACTGAGCAGTAGTATTGACTGATATGAAATACCCATCATTTCTGGCACCTTTGCCCTTGTTTGGATCTTGGTTGTACCAATAACACTTAAATAGAACCACAGATCGGACAGTAACCTTATCACTATAGAACAACTGAATAACCTCTTCTATGTGACCATAATGGTCAAATGACTCTGATCTCTTTTTTCTGGTTGTCAAGTGATCTCCACTGGTTGTGATGCCACTATTTCGTGTCTTCAAATGTTGTTCACGCTCATAGGAGCTGTAATGGACACCATTGGCATTGCAAGCTGCAGCTACCAACACCCTCTTATCTGGACCACGTGATAGGACAAGGAGATCAGCACTAACAGCGCCTGGATTCTCCGCATGGAGTTTCGAGATCTACGATTACAAAATAGACAAGAGGTCATCTCATGTGAAAACACATAGACAAGTCAGAGTGCAATTGAACATCTTACATATTTCTCAAACCAGTCCTGAAACCCACTCCCACGTGCCGATAGCTTTCCATTCGTTTCCATGTACAACCTGCAAAACATAGCCAAGTCAGCTGAATATATTTCATTTTGATACAAGTTCATAGTATATGCGAGGAACTGAGTAGTTCGTGTGCATAGTACTCACTTAACATATTCATCAGCCTCTGTAGCATTATTCAGCACATACCAAGACAGCTGTTCAAATTCAGACTGCTCTAATGTTTTTTCGGTCCTCTTTCCTATTAGCTCAACACCATGATTAAAAACAGATCCTCCAACTTCCAAAATTCTGCGACCCCGATTGAATCTGGTCTCAATATCAGGAATATATCTTGAGGCAAATGTATATGCTTCAGCAGCAATATACGCCACTGCAATGCAAGCCTCCGGTCTAGCTTTGTTCCTAACTGTATTCTTGAAAGTGCACAGTCGACGTTCTATAGGGTACATCCATCCATACTGTACCGGACCTCTTAAAAGTGCCTCATCAGGTAGATGAACAGCCAAATGCACCATCACATCAAAGAAGGCTGGAGGATATATCAGCTCCAGCTTGCACAGGATTACTGCTATGTCCACCTTAAGACGTTCTACAACAGCTCTGCTTAGAGTTTTACTACATATTTCCCTAAAGAACCTTCCCAACTCTGCAATCACGTTGTACATATTTGGCTTCACTAAATCTTTAATGCCAATAGCTAAAAGCCTTTGCAGCAGGATGTGACAATCGTGAGTTTTCAACCCTTGGAGCTTGTTTCCTTCAGCATTGAGACAATTTGCAATGTTGGAAGCAAATCCGAACGGGAACATCACACCTCGGAGGTACTCACAAAATAATCTCCTTTTAGGCATCGGCAATGTGAATTCCGCGCCTCGAAATTTATAATGTTTTTCCTTGCCTTTGTTCACTTTGTCATTACGATCCAGTTGCAAGTGCCTGTTAACATTCAATGTTGCACAATCAATCCTAGCATTTGAGCTATCTTTTGTCTTGGATGGAATGTTGAGTAATGTGCCGACAATGCTGTCACATATATTCTTCTCCATGTGCATGATATCAATATTATGCCGAAGCTTCTTACCAGCCCAATACGGCAAGTCCCAAAGAGTGGTCCTGCGCTTATAAAATATTCTCGGTCTATCATTTTCCATTTCCTTCCTCTTGGTACATGCTGCTATTTCACCTCCCATCTTCCTTTTGGTAGCTGCTAGACTCAGTTCATCTCCTCTCTTCTTCCTTTTTCTATCTGCTACTACTGCTGCTGCATCTTCTGTATTCTTCTCTGCTGTACCTGCTGTGGCGGCTGGTGGTTTTCCTGGTTTAACATTTCTGACCGCTTCTAGGTGCGCCTCCAACTCGTGACTCTTAAAGTGCTGCGGTTTAGTCTTTTTACAGGCCTGATCACCAATAAATTGCAATTTTTTTCTATTTTTTCGGAAACTGTGATCTAATGGAAGGAAACGGCGATGGCCCATATAGCATATCTTGTTTATTATCCTCACTGCCAGCTGATCAGTATCACAGTGAACACATGCATTATAACCTGATGTTACTCTGCCTGACATAGTGCCCAAAGCTGGATAATCATGGGTGCAATACAGTACAGCAGCACGTAATAGAAAATTTTGTTCTTTAGGTTGACACACATCCCGTGTAGGGACACCCTCCCATAATGTTTGCAAGTCTCTAATAAGAGGCTGCATGAACACATCAAAATCCTTCCCAGGAGATTTGGGACCTGGGATGAGTAAGGCCATCATACAGTTCGACTGATCGGTGCATGTCCAGGGAGCCTGGTTGTAAGGTGTAACTAGTACTGGCCACATGCTATACGAGTTGCTCATGTTGCCAAATGGGTTGAATCCATCTGTAGCAAGGCCAAGTCTCAGGTTCCTTGGATCTGCAGCAAAATCTGGATGATCCAGGTCGAATTGCTTCCATTCATCGCCATCAGCAGGATGCCTCAGTAAATCAGGGTCGGGCGTGAGAATCTCTTTGTGCCATCTTGTTTCCCGAGATGTTTGTTCTGAAGCAAACAACCTCTGCAATCTTTGTACAAGTGGAAAGTATCTCAGAACCTTCCAAGGAATCTTTTTCTTACCACCAGCTCCATCATGTTTCCATCTTGATTCCTTACATACTGGACATTCATCGAGGTCATTATACTCCATCCAAAACAGTGCACAGTTATTTTTGCAAAAATCAATCTTCTCATATCCAAGTCCCAGTACCTTGATGTACTGCTTCACCTCATAAAAGGATTTTGGCAGTCCAGCCCCAGGGAGTGCATCGCTGTATGTCTTCGCAACTGCATTGAACGCTTTATTGGTAATCCCCTGGTATGACTTGTCATGAAGTAATTTCACAATTAATTCGAATCTTGACACAACAGAACCAGGGGCCACTAAGCGCTTAGCATCTTCTATCAGGTCATGGAAAAGAGGCTTTTTGTGATAACCATGGGGCTGTTGGCTTGCATATGGATACAGATCCCGTAACAAATTAGCAGTAGCCTCATCCTGGACGAGATCTTCAGGCTGATAACCATCAGAATAAAGAGGATCAATAATGTCAGGCTGATCATAGTGTTCACCATGGTTAATCCACCTGATATATGTCTGGTCCATCCCATAAACGAATAAATGATCTGAGACTACATGTTGAGGCTTGGACCCAATATTCAAACATACGCGGCATGGACAAATCACTTCCTTTGTCTTGTCGCCGTCAGTAAAATCACTAACGTGCTTCATGAAGTCTTCAATACCACTCAAATATGTTGGTGTGGTTAATGAGTGAAATAATATCCAAGTTCTGTCCATCTGTTGAGGAGATAGATGGTCAGAGAAGCGATAAGCTATTTCAACAAACAGGTCACCTACGAATGTAAGCAAGCATACCTGAGCAAACAGGTCGAATATAAAACTATAAATGCTACATTATTTGAGCCGATTTCAGCAAACAAACTGAGTGCAAAACTACGGCTACCTAGCGAACAGATTTTTTTAGGCTGACCACTGGGTTTCCCCACTTTGTATTTTTTTATTAATAAAAAGAGGGAAATATGTACAAAAGTTGCTGGAGAGCAGCAACTAAAAGGATCATAGATCCCAAGCAGCAAAATATATATAAAATGTTCTACCCATGATATGATTTCCTCTTTGCCTTATGAACAAGGAGAGCAATTTCATCCTTGAATCTCTTGTGCCATCTATAAATGCTTGGGGGGAGGGGCGAACAGATCTATCGAAAGCAATACAATACCAACACATTCTTTCTTCTTTTTTGCCGTAATTCCGCCGATCTATTAGCAGTGCAAAGAAGCCAAAAGTAATAAGATTACATACAGGTTCATAGACCACCAGGGCCGTACCTGAGAATACGGAGGGCCTGAGCAAAACAAGAAATAGAGGCCCTCAACATGATCATTGGCAACTAAAATGATTTTATATATACTACTCACTCCATTTCAATAAACAATGCACCCTTGTTTTTCGTATTTTATCTTCGAAAAAATATTAATCTATATCTCTCTATTTAAAAATGATGTTTCAATTTTATGTAGATATACATGTATTTAGATGAGTTTAGTTTGCAGATACATGCAAGTTTTGATGAAGTTGAAACATATTTTTCAGGATGAAGTATATAAAAAAAATTGATATAAAACTGGTATCATTAGAAAGTATTTTCCAACACGATTCTAACAATGCTGCTTATGTATTATATGATCGTGATATTGTTGTCCTATTTATTTGGTCAAGGTTCACATTGAAATGTGGTAAAATAAATTAAAAGAAGTGCATCGTGTGAAAAAGCAATCTAAGAATTCAAAAGTGCTAATTGTTAGTCGAAACATGACATCATTGAGACAAAATATTAATATTCATTGGAAGACTAACTGAATTAGCTGCACTCGCGATGAAAGAGAAAGAGAAGATACGGGTAAGAGCAAGTACAATAAGGTACAGTCTTTTTTTTGTTTGTTTGGGTTGCTCATCAAGCTTATCGCTCGATACAATAAGGTACAGTCAGCGGGAGTGGTGTTTGGAACATGGGTGCATAGTGGGTGGTATCATAGAGTACTATCATAGATATGCTATATTTATTATAGTGGAGTATTGAAAATGGCATATATAGAAGGGGATATTGAGAATTGAGAGTGGCATAAACACAACTTCAGTTTTTGTAATGGCATAAACACAACTTGTGAATTGAGGAGTGGCATAGAACCAATTAACACTTGTTTCAATAACAGCCATCAAAAGCCAATCGAACGCACGAGAATGGATCCAAAATTTACCCATTTTAAGTTTCACGAGAAAATTTTAAACTTAAAATTCGTACTGCCTAGAAGTTTTTGAAACAAAAATCCAGTAAATCTTATATGTCGGGTTATGCATTCTGGGGGAGTTTCATCAGATTCAGCCATATTGTTTATCAATAAACCTCATTTTATGTTTTACAACCAACTTTAAACTTAAAATTCAAACTGTCCAGTAAAAAGAACAACATTCCAGTAAATCTTATATATTTCTTCTGCATTCCGGGAAAGATTGGTCGGATTCAAAAAAAATAGTTTGGGAATAAACATTGTTTTTGTCTGGAAACGACTTATTGTAGAGTGATTTTTGGTTGGATACATTCATGTGTGTTCGATTGGCTTTGGATGGCTGATATTGAACCAAAGTCAACGCTGGGCTTTTGACCTAGCTGAACGTCACTGGAGCTGCGTCAAAAGTCCAGCCATGACTTTGTCTCAATAACAGCCATCAAAAGCCGATCGAACGCACAGGAATGGATCCAACCAAAAATCACTCAACCGCTGGAATTTTGACCTGAAAGTCACTGAAGCTGTGTCCATACTTGCCCAACAGGTTGCGTATGAATGTAAACCAACATATCTGAGCAAACAGGTCGAATATAAAACTATATAACTAAATGCCACGTTATTTGAGCCGATTTCAGCAAACCAACTGAGGTCTATTTTTTTAGGCTGGACAGTGGTTTCCTCGCTGTGTATTTTTCACTGTAATAAAAAAGAGGGAAAATGTTACTGGAGAGCAGCAACTAAAAGGATCATAGATCCCAAACAGCAAAATCTAGCTAAAAAGGTTATACCCATGATGATAAGCCATGATATGATTTCCTCTTTGCCTTACAAACAAGCAGTGGCGGACCTAGGATTTTAGGAAAGGGTATGACACAACAAAATTTTGGAGTTTCTATTGAATTTCTTTTGTCCTAATAAAAATAATTAAATAAAATACTTTCTCGGATTCATACTAATTAACTCAAATTTGTCTAGATATAAATGTATCTACTCAACAAACTTGTCTAAGATACATCAGTATCTAGACAAAGTTGAGTCAATTAATTTGGATTGAAGGGAGTATGTCAAAATGATTAAATAAAACAGATTTTGCATATAATCAAAATGTAAATTGTTGAAAAATGCACCGTTGACGGGGTGCTCTAATTTTGAACTGAATTCTCACTAAATATATATAATTAATCATATACTTGACTACCAAAGATTAATTATCAGTTGATTAATCGTATATACAGTAGCAAGATATTTCCTTTGATTAATCATGATATCTAATCAGGTCATGGTGCATGGCCATAGCTGGCCTTGTAGGCTTACACGCGAGACAAAATCGCACATCTTGAAAAACATGCAAGTAGACTGTTGGCTAAAGCCAATGCATTAATCAATCGGATGTCTAATCAATCGGTTACATGCACTAGCTCAGTGTTCGCATGGCTGCACGCCACATGTATTAGCACCGCATGTATACATATACATCACTCATCTTGATTAATTGCTCAGCTCATTAAACTATCAAAGATCTTGCACGGCTTGGACGCAGGGTATGCCGTGGCATATACGGCATACCCTGTAGATCCGCCACTGCAAACAAGGAGAGCCATTTCATCCTTGAATCTCTTGCGGCTTCTGTAAAAGCTTGGGGGCGAACAGATCAATCGAAAGCAATATAATACCAACAAATTCTTTCTTCTTTTTGGCCGTAAATCCACCGATGTATTAGCAGTGCAAAGAACCCAGAAGTAATAAGATTACAAACAGGTCCATAGAGGACTGGCACCAAGCGACGACTACAGACATTGGGCAATGGTGAGCAGTACAGTGTACAGTACGAACGAATTCGAGCAAATAGGTAAAGCGGAAAACAATGTCAAACAAACACATCGAGAGGAAAACAATATCAACCGATCGATTCGAACGAACTAACGAACTTATAAGGGCTGGGCGACGGCGACTGACTTCGATTGAGCTATAATGAATCGTACTTGCCCAGGCCTGAAGATAGCATGCATACCGTGAGGATCTACCAGCTGACCGCGCCTGCCGGTGCGGCTGGAGAAGAACGGCGCCACCAGCAGTCGCCGGCTGACGCGGCTGATAGACAGCGTGGGGAAGTTTTGGTGCGCGGCCTGGTTCACCGAGGGTGTGTCTAGAGAAGAACAGGGCGCCGAAGGAGGTGTCTAGAGAAGAACAAGGTGGGCTGGGTGCTGAGTTAAAGGCGAGCGTTCGAAATATTGGGCGCGCGTTCGAAAGTTTAGGTGCGCGAGGGAGGTGTCTGCTGTGCTGAGTTAAAGGCGAGCGTTCGAAATTTCCCCGTCCTCTTCTTTTTTGGGCTAATCTATCTATACCTCTATTCTATCTACATGTTTTTTATTTTTTTCTATTCTATACATGAGTTTTTGAAATTGAATTTTTTCACTCTGTCAGCCTTCCGGCCAATGCTCATTTGAAGTAATTGAAGCTGTTGATTTGCAGCTTAGAGGTGCTATCTACCGCTCATCATACAAGGACTCTTCAGATCTAACGGCTGTGAATGCACGGATTCGTCACCCATCCTTCCCTTGGACTGGCGATGCTGAAAGCCTGAAACACTGGAACCCTCTAGATACTTCGGGATACCTCACTGCCCCACATTATTAAACAGGCCTTTTCCGACACGGGAAGTCAAAAGTTGGGGGCTCCATGCAGTACATATGAATACTCGCTAGCTGCATGGTCTAGAAGCAGACTAGAGTAAATCATCAATTCGTCAAATCAATTGGTGTATAATTTTTTTTAGGAGCTAAGACGCCGGCATGAACCATTTTATCAACTTGAATGCTTACTACATGACATAAGAAGACTATGTACTTTGGTTTTTCATTTTTCTGATTTTTTAAATTTTGTGCCCATTTGAATCTTGGTCAAATCCTAGGTTTGACCAAGATTAAACAAGTTTAAAACATGAAAATGAAAAGGTAATCATGGATCCTTCTTAGTCACTCTAAAATGAAGCTTTTGGGATGTTCTTGAAATTTCCATGTTTGAAACCCAAAACGACTTCTCTTCATGCTTGACTTCATAAGACAGAGTTTAGGGGTTAGGGGGTAGATACATGATTTGTCTAGTTTGCATATGTCTAGACCTTTTTTGTCAACTTTAATGCTTACTATATGACATAAGAAGACTATGTGCTTTGGTTTTTCATTTTTCTATTTTTTTTGAATTTTATGCCCATATATTTGAATCTTTGTCAAATCCTAGGTTTGACCAGGATTTAAACAAGTTTAAAACATGAAAATGAAAAGGTAAGCCTGGATCCTTCTTAGTCACTCTAAAATGAAGCTTTTGGGAGGTTCTTGAAATTTCCATGTTTGAAACCCAAAACCACTTCTCTTCATGATTGACTTCATAAGACAGAGTTTAGGGTTAGGGGTAGATATATACATGATTTTCTGGTTTGAATATGTCTAGACCTTGTTTATCAACTTGAATGCTTACTATATGACATAAGAAAATTATGTGCTTTGGTTTTCATTTTTCTGATTTTTTTATGCCCGTTTGAATCTTTTGGTCAAATCTTAGGTTTGACCAAGATTTAAACAAGTTTAAGACATGAAAATGAAAAGGGGAGAATGCATCCTTCTTAATTAGTCACTCTAAAATGAATTTTGTAAGAGGTTTTTGAAATTTCCATGTTTGAAACCCAAAACCACTTCTCTTCATGTTGGACTTCATAAGACAGAGTTTAGGGGTTAGGGGGTAGATACATGATTTGTCTAGGTTGAATATGTCTAGACCTTGTTTATCAACTTTAATGCTTACTATATGACATAAGAAGACTATGTGCTTTGGTTTTTCATTTTTCTATTTTTTTGAATTTTATACCCATATATTTGAATCTTTGTGAAATCCTAGTTTTGACCAGGATTTAAACAAGTTTAGAACATGAAAATGAAAAGGTAAGCTTGGATCCTTCTTAGTCACACTCTAAAATGAAGCTTTTGGGAGGTTCTTGGAATTCCAATGTTTGAAACCCAAAACCACTTCTCTTCATGATTAACTTCATAAGACAGAGTTTAGGGTTAGGGGTAGATATATACATGATTTTTCTGGTTTGAATATGTCTAGACCTTGTTTATCAACTTGAATGCTTACTATGTGACATAAGTAGACTATGTGCTTTGGTTTTCATTTTTCTATTTTTTATATTTTATACACATATATTTGAATCTTTGTGAAATCCTAGGTTTGACCAGGATTTAAACAAGTTTAGTACATGAAAATGAAAAAGGTAAGCCTGGATCCTTCTTAGTCACACTCTAAAATGAAGCTTTTGGGAGGTTCTTGAAATATCCATGTTTGAAACCCAAAACCACTTCTCTTCATGATTGACTTCATAAGACAGAGTTTAGGGTTAGGGGTAGATATATACATGATTTTCTGGTTTGAATATGTCTAGACCTTGTTTATCAACTTGAATGCTTACTATATGACACAAGAAGACTATATGCTTTTGTTTTTCATTTTTCTGATTTTTTTTTTGAATTTTATGCCCGTTTGAATCTTTTGGTCAAATCTTAGGTTTGACCAAGATTTAAACAAGTTTAAGACATGAAAATGAAAAGGGAAGCTTGCATCCTTCTTAGTCACTCTAAAATGAATTTTTAAGAGGTTTTTGAAATTTCCATGTTTGAAACCCAAAACCACTTCTCTTCATGCTTGACTTCATAATACAAAGTTTAGGGGTTAGGGGGAGATACATGATTTGTCTAGGTTGAATATGTCTAGACCTTGTTTATCAAGTCTAATGCTTACTATATGACATAAGAAGACTATGTGCTTTGGTTTTTCATTTTTCTATTTTTTTGAATTTTATACCCATATATTTGAATCTTTGTGAAATCCTAGTTTTGACCAGGATTTAAACAAGTTTAGAACATGAAAATGAAAAGGTAAGCTTGGATCCTTCTTAGTCACACTCTAAAATGAAGCTTTTGGGAGGTTCTTGGAATTCCAATGTTTGAAACCCAAAACCACTTCTCTTCATGATTAACTTCATAAGACAGAGTTTAGGGTTAGGGGTAGATATATACATGATTTTTCTGGTTTGAATATGTCTAGACCTTGTTTATCAACTTGAATGCTTACTATGTGACATAAGTAGACTATGTGCTTTGGTTTTCATTTTTCTATTTTTTATATTTTATACACATATATTTGAATCTTTGTGAAATCCTAGGTTTGACCAGGATTTAAACAAGTTTAGTACATGAAAATGAAAAAGGTAAGCCTGGATCCTTCTTAGTCACACTCTAAAATGAAGCTTTTGGGAGGTTCTTGAAATATCCATGTTTGAAACCCAAAACCACTTCTCTTCATGATTGACTTCATAAGACAGAGTTTAGGGTTAGGGGTAGATATATACATGATTTTCTGGTTTGAATATGTCTAGACCTTGTTTATCAACTTGAATGCTTACTATATGACACAAGAAGACTATATGCTTTTGTTTTTCATTTTTCTGATTTTTTTTTAATTTTATGCCCGTTTGAATCTTTTGGTCAAATCTTAGGTTTGACCAAGATTTAAACAAGTTTAAGACATGAAAATGAAAAGGGAAGCTTGCATCCTTCTTAGTCACTCTAAAATGAATTTTTAAGAGGTTTTTGAAATTTCCATGTTTGAAACCCAAAACCACTTCTCTTCATGCTTGACTTCATAATACAAAGTTTAGGGGTTAGGGGGAGATACATGATTTGTCTAGTTTGAATATGTCTAGACCTTGTTTATCAACTTTAATGCTTACTATATGACATAAGAAGACTATGTGCTTTCGTTTTTCATTTTTCTATTTTTTTGTATTTTATACCCATATATTTGAATCTTTGTGAAATCCTAGGTTTGACTAGGATTTAAACAAGTTTAGAACATGAAAGTGAAAAGGTAAGCCTGGATCCTTCTTAGTCACAATCTAAAATGAAGCTTTTGGGAGGTTCTTCAAATTTCCATGTTTGAAACCCAAAACCACTTCTCTTCATAAGACAGAGTTTAGGGTTAGGGGTAGATATATACATGATTTTTCTGGTTTGAATATGTCTAGACCTTGTTTATCAACTTGAATGCTTACTATATGACATAAGAAGACTATATGCTTTTGTTTTTTCATTTTTCTGATTTTTTTGAATTTTATGCCCATTTGAATCTTTTGGTCAAATCTTAGGTTTGACCAAGATTTAAACAAGTTTAAGACAAGAAAATGAAAAGGATGTTTGAAACCCAAAACCACTTCTCTTCATGCTTGACTTCATAATATACAAAGTTTAGGGGTTAGGGGGAGATACATGATTTGTCTAGTTTGAATATGTCTAGTCCTTGTTTATCAACTTTAATGCTTACTATATGACATAAGAAGACTATGTGCTTTCGTTTTTCATTTTTCTATTTTTTTTGTATTTTATACCCATATATTTGAATCTTTGTGAAATCCTAGGTTTGACTAGGATTTAAACAAGTTTAGAACATGAAAGTGAAAAGGTAAGCCTGGATCCTTCTTAGTCACAATCTAAAATGAAGCTTTTGGGAGGTTCTTCAAATTTCCATGTTTGAAACCCAAAACCACTTCTCTTCATAAGACAGAGTTTAGGGTTAGGGGTAGATATATACATGATTTTTCTGGTTTGAATATGTCTAGACCTTGTTTATCAACTTGAATGCTTACTATATGACATAAGAAGACTATATGCTTTTGTTTTTTCATTTTTCTGATTTTTTTGAATTTTATGCCCGTTTGAATCTTTTGGTCAAATCTTAGGTTTGACCAAGATTTAAACAAGTTTAAGACAAGAAAATGAAAAGGGAAGCCTGCATCATATCCTTCTTAGTCACTCTAAAATGAATTTTTAAGAGGTTTTTGAAATTTCCATGTTTGAAACCCAAAACCACTTCTCTTCATGCTTGACTTCATAAGACATAGTTTAGGGTTAGGGGTAGATACTTGATTTGTATGGTTTGAATATGTCTAGACCTTGTTTATCAATTGAATGCTTACTATATGACATAAGAAGACTATGTACTTTGGTTTTTCATTTTTATGATTTTTTTAATTTTCTGCCCATTTGAATCTTGGTCAAATCCTAGGTTTGACCAAGATTTAAACAAGTTTAAAACATGAAAATGAAAAGGTAAGCCTGGATCCTTCTTACTCACTCTAAAATGAAGCTTTTTGGGATGTTCTTGAAATTTCCATGTTTGAAACCCAAAACGACTTCTCTATACTACAGTTTGTACATACTCTCAGATAATCTGGACCGTACTTTGCACCTATGTTTAATGGATCATATGTGCCCAGAAATGGCTCATATTAGAATAGTAGACTCATATTAGTGTTCTTGACATTCTGTAAAATTATCAGATTTTTCGAAGTTTGATTTTTTGGACAAAATTTTACCAATTTCTAGACAGAACAGAAAATGTCAGTCTTTTTATGCAAATCTGCACATAAATGGCTCAAATTAAAACAGTATACTCGTTTCAGTGTTTTTGATTTCCTATAAAAAAATAGATTTTCCTGAGAAGTTCTAATTTTTGCCAGAATTTGAAAATTTTGGATTTCTTGTGTGCCCAAAACACCCAAAAGTCGCTCCAAATCTGAACACAGGATTATTTTGTTCAATACGAAAGTATAAACTGAAATACGACTATTTATTGAACCTTTTTCATGTTGTATTGTTGAAAATGGCATAGAAGGGGGTATTGAGAATTGAGAGTGGCATAAACACAACTTCAGTTTTTGGAATGGCATAAACACAACTTGTGAACTGAGGAGTGGCATAGAACCAATTAATCCTAGAACCAATTAACCCCACAAAAAATGGGTGATGCATGTCTCCTTCACCAAAACAGCAATACCTGTCTGAAACAAGTACATGAACACAAGTACACCACCATAATAATAACTAGATGATTACCCGCGACGTTGCTGCGGGAATTAAATTGAACTTGATGGTTAAAAATGTTCTAAGTTTGATAGAAGGCTCATTATATTTTTGCAATGACAATATCCCAACACATTAAGTGATGCATAAATGTTTCATTCAATATACTTTGAAACAACATGATTAATTTATTAAATGATCAGACGATTTACACATATAATGTAAATATTGTGCACAATAAATAAATAAAAATTATGGCAGATGCCCATGTTTATATGCATCAGCTGTGCAAAACAGGTCCTTTTGAGGAAAAAAAGATGTGCAAAATAGGTGTATATAATTCTTTTATGGGTTGAAAAGGTACTTCTGAAACTTAGAATAACAGATAAAATTTTCATGTTAAAGTATAGATAAAAAGTATGTACTTGTATTACATATCTCAGAAAAAAAACTGAGATTTTCATACCAGCCTCATGGCTGCATATAACCAGTTGACCAAATGCTGCGCGCACCTGCACCATTTGGTCGCTCTCCACAGTAAAAACGACAACACAATATACAATGTACGAAATAGAATTGACAAAAACTCAATGGACTTGGCAGGCGTGGCTCTGCTTGGAGCTAGCTAGTTTAGCAAATCTTGCTTTCTTACTTTGAAACAAATTAGCGACGTTGCTACTACAATGGCAAGCCGTGATCTTGCCAGGCCCAACTGAAGACGGGAAGGCACAGGGTGCTGCCGTGCCGGCACTTGCTCCACCAAAGAAAGCCAAAACAGAAACACAACACGGTGATAGACGATTGGCCAGATGGGAACTACACACGTGGGAGTAGTTACCTTGATCGCACTGACAGGGGCGCATAACCGCGAGTGGAGTAGTGTTGAATGGGACTATGGGAGGAGGACGTGATATCAGCGGGGGCTGATTGAGGTTGCACCACACAGATGAAGGATGAATCTTTGCAAAGGGAAGCCGAGTATTTATGCATGGAAGTAGGTGCAGAGTGAGATGTGGCCGCCTGATGGCCTACCTCAGTGATTAATTCCGCCTGGTAGCCTACCTTACTGATTAATTCTGTGGACGGCTCGTTTCCAATTTCCAATGCGGAGAGTCGGGAGACAAAAAGTAAAGTGCTACTGAGAAGACGATATGGCTGCCGAATGCTGCGGCACAGACTTTGGAAAATCAAAGAAAACATAATAAGTGATATCATCTGATTGCTGTATGCATGGAATGACATGGACATGAGTTGTGTGATATTGTGGGACCGATGAGGTGGCATGCTTGCATGTTGAGAGAATTCAACTTAGTGGGTTGCTCCTATTTAGATATTATAGATACTAGGTGACTCAACGACTCAACATTGACTCGACTCAGACACAACTACTACATTGACACAAGTACTAATATAATAAAGTAAGAGTACTAGTTTGTTTACATTTCCACAGGCCAATTTTACGAACAAAATTTCGAAAATTAACCTTCAGAAACTCGGAAGCCAGGTGACACAACAGTCATCAAGGATTGCAGCTAGTGGTACACAGTGACCTGGTCAAGATCTACCTTGAGCCTGCTTGACGCTTCAGCTCGGAGTTGAGAGCCTTCTCCTGTGACAGCTCGGCCTCGAGTTTGTCCATGGTCTCCGCCTGGCCGAGGCTCCGCCGCTGGATCTCATTACTCGCAGTGAACGATTTCATGGCGATATCGTCGAGAATGCGAATCCGGATCTTCTCAGTGGCGAGCTCAGAATAAAGTCTCATGCACTCATCGGCGAGGGCGCTTCTGTCCGCCGTCTCGACGCAGAAATCGCCCATAACCATTTCTAAAATGGGCCCGATCTCGTAGCGGGGCTTCTATCAGATGGGGATGGAGCACAAAATCAGAAGTGTACCCAGAGAAGTACCAAGAAAGAGAAAATGGGAATCCCAATTTGCACGAATGTCTATACCTCGCTGCTTTGAGAACTTGGCTCCGTGGAAGATGTTTCCGCAGGCAGGAGGGCTGCGGGAAAACTAAGGCCGCCCGACCTGAATATACGATTGAGAGAAGGTAAGAAAAGGAGGGGATGATAAGTTGTGAAAGACATAGAAAGATGCGCAAGAACGGAGGATCGCCTGAAGGTAGCAGTCGCGGGCTGCGACGCCCTTGAAGACTCTTGCGCAGAAGGCACCTCGACAGCAGCACAGGGACGCCATTGCTGGGATTCCCTCAGCTTCGCCGCAGCCGCACGAGCCCTTCTGTGGCGAGACTTGCTCCCGGTCATGGTGGCGAAGTAGTATTCCAAGAGGTAAACAAAGTGGTGAACTGAGGAAGACGGCAAGAGCAAAGGTTAGTCCTTAAATTTGGCCTCCCCGTCTCCTCGGCACCTCGCGAGTAGTAATACTGGTCAAAGAGCAAACTTCAAGGCAGAGACTTGGTGGGCCATTCATCTCCAACTATACTTCCTCCGATCCGAATGATACCAAATTTTTGAATGACAAATCACCCAAAACAGTATTCCAAGAGTATATGTAAGCTTTCATTTTGGAGTGACTAAGAGCATCCACAACGTGTAGCCAAAAGTGGTTCCATATTTGATTTTTGGCTTTTGGAACTAGTTCCATACATTGTAGAGGTAGTTCCAAAACCAGAAAAACAGGGAACCGGAGCAAGTAGGTGCTCCGATGCCAAATTTCACTTTTGGCATTTGGAACTAGTTCCCTACATTGTGAGAGTAGTTCCATATTGGCTTTATGTGTTGTTTTAGCTTGATGGCGGGACCCACGTTATAAATATTTGGAACCACTACATTGTGGAGCTATTGCTATATTTCACACCAAAGCCAAATTCACCATCGTATCAGATTTGGCAATAGCAACATTGTGGATGCGCTAAGAAGGATGCAGGCTTACCTTTTCATTTTCATGTTATAAACTTGTTTAAATATTGGTTAAACCTAGGATTTGACCAAGATCAAATGGGCATAAAAATTCAGAAAAAATCAAAAAAATGAAAATCAAAGCACATAGTATTATTATGTCATATAGTAAGCATTCAAGTTGATAAACAAGGTCTAAACAACAAACCAGACAAATCATGTATCTACCCCCTAACCCTAAACTTTGTCTTATGAAGTCAAGCATGAAGAGAAGTGGTTTTGGGTTTCAAACATGGAAATTTCAAAAAACTCCCAAAAGCTTCTCATTTTAGAGTGACTAAGAAGGATTCAGGCTCACCTTTTCATTTTCATGTTTTAAACTTGTTCAAATCTTGGTCAAACTTAGGATTTGACCAAGATTCAAATGGGCATAAAAATTGGGAGGAAGGGTATGAATTACAATTCAAAAAAAAACAAGGTAACTTAAATACTTGGATGACTCATATTAGTGTTCTTGACATTCTGTAAAATTATCAGATTTTTCGAAGAAGTTTGATTTTTTGGACAAAATTTTACCAATTTCTAGACAGAACAGAAAATGTCAGCCTTTTTATGCAAATCTGCACATAAATGGCTCAAATTAAAATAGTATACTCGTTTCAGTGTTTTTGATTTCCTATAAAAAAATAGATTTTCCTGAGAAGTTCTAATTTTTGCCAGAATTTGAAAATTTTGGATTTCTTGTGTGCCCGAAACACCCAAAAGTCGCTCCAAACCTGAGCACAGGTTTATTTTGGTCAATACGAAAGTATAAACTGAAATACGACTATTTATTGAACCGTTTTCATGTTGTATTGTTGAAAATGGCATAGAAGGGGGTATTGAGAATTGAGAGTGGCATAAACACAACTTCAGTTTTTGGAATGGCATAAACACAACTTGTGAATTCAGGAGTGGCATAGAACCAATTAACCCTAGAACCAATTAACCCCACCAAAAATGGATGATGCATGTCTCCTTCACCAAAACAGCAATACCTGTCTGAAACAAGTACATGAACACAAATACACCACCATAATAATAATACTAGGTGACTCAACGACTCAACATTGACTCGACTCAGACACAACTTGATATAGTAAGCACTCAAGTTGATAAACAAAGTCTAGACATATTCAAACCAGAAAAATCATGCATGTATCTCTACCCCTAACCCTAAACTTTGTCTTAATTATGAAGTCAAGCACGAAGAGAAGTCGTTTTGGGTTTCAAACATGGACATTTCAAAAACCCTCCCAAAAGCTTCATTGTGGTGTGACGTACTAAGAAGGATACATGCTTACATTTTCAACAACCCCCCTAAAAGCTTCATTATAGAGTGACTAAGAACGATCCAGTCTGGCGGGCTTACCTTTTATTTTCTTGTTTTAAACTTGTTCAAATCTCGGTCAAACCTAGGATTTGACCAAGATTCAAAATGTGCATCAAAATTAAAAAAAAATTAAAAACCAAATTAAAGCACATAGTGTTCTTATGTCATATAGTAAGCATTAAAGTTGATAACCAAGGTCTAGACACATATTCAAACAAGACAAATCATGTATCTATACCCCTAACCCCTAAACTCTATCTTATGAAGTCAACAACATGAAGAGAAGTGGTTTTGGGTTTCAAACATGGAAATTTCAAAAACCTCCCAAAAGCTTCATTTTAGAGTGACTAATATATATAAGAAGGATCCATGCCTGCTTACCACCTTTTCATTTTCATATTTTAAACTTGTTTAAATCCGTGTCAAATTAAACCAAGGATTTGACCAAAAGATTCAAATGGGCATAAAATTTTAAAAAAATCAGAAAAATGAAAAACAAAAGCATATAGTCTTCTTATGTCATATAGTAAGCATTCAAGTTCATAAACAAGGTTTGGACATGCATATTCAAACCTAGGCAAATCATGTATCTACCCCCTAGCCCCTAAACTCTATCTTATGAAGTCAAGCATGAAGAGAAGTGGTTTTGGGTTTCAAACATGAAAATTTCAAGAACATCCCAAAAACTTCATTTTAGAGTGACTAAGAAGGATACAGGCTTCCCCTTTTCATTTTCATGTTTTATACTTGTTTAAATCTTGGTCAAACCTAGGATTTGACAAAGATTCAAATGTGCATCAAAATAAAAAAATCAGAAAAATTAAAAACCAAAGCACATAGTTTTCTTATGTCATATAGTTAGCATTAAAGTTGATATAAACAAGGTCTAGATATATTCAAACAAGAAAAATCATGTATCTACCCCTAACCCTAAACTATGTCTTATGTAGTCAAGCATGAAGAGAAATGGTTTTGGGTTTCAAACTTGGAAATTTCAAGAACCCCCAAAAGCTTCATTTTAGAGTGACTAAAGGATCCAGGTCGGGCTTACCTTTTATTTTCATGTTTTAAAATTGTTCAAATCTTGGTCAAACCGTACCTAGGATTTGATCAAGATTCAAATGGGCATAAAATTTCAAAAAAATGAAAAACCAAAGCATATAGCCTTCTTATGTCATATAGTAAGCACTCAAGTTGGTAAACAAGGTCTAGACATATTCAAACCAGAAAAATCATGTTTCTACCCCTAGCCCTAAACTTTGTCTTATGAAGTCAAGCACGAAGAGAAGTCGTTTTGGATTTCAAACATGGAAATTTCAAAAACCTTCCCAAAAGCTTCATTTTAGAGTGACTAAGAAGGATACAGGCTTACCTTTTCATTTTCATGTTTTAAACTTGTTTAAATATTGGTTAAGCCTAGGATTTGACCAAGATCAAATGGGCATAAAAATTCAGAAAAAACAAAAAAAATGAAAACCAAAGCACATAGTATTATTATGTCATATATATAGTAAGCATTCAAGTTGATAAACAAGGTCTAAACAACAAACTAGACAAATCATGTATCTACCCCTAACCCTAAACTCTCTATTATGAAGTCAAGCATGAAGAGAAGTGGTTTTGGGTTTCAAACATGGAAATTTCAAAAAACTCCCAAAATCTTCTCATTTTAGAGTGACTAAGAAGGATTCAGGCTTACCTTTTCATTTTCATGTTTTAAACTTGTTCAAATCTTGGTCAAACTTAGGATTTGACCAAGATTCAAATGGGCATAAAAATTGGGAGGAAGGGTATGAATTACAATTCAAAAAAACAAGGTAACTTAAATACTTGGATGCCCCAAAGATGTGTGGAAGCCCAGAACAATGGCAAAACATGTGCGCACGCTGCATCCAATTCAAGTAGAACACATAGTAGGCATCGATAGTTTGACCTAAATTTGAAATCAAAGAGAAGGTGGTTAGAAAAAATCGAAATTGGCAAAGCAAAGCATGAAATCATAAATTTGTGATGCACTATAGCTATGAAAAGTATCAAACAATGCATACCAAAATGATTTTTTAGAGGAATACTAGTTCAACTTATTTTAATTTTATATTAGTAGCCCAAAATCGAACTAGTAGTTGGATATTTTTGAACTTGATCTGTAGTAGTGGGCAAAACCCTAGTTTAACCTATTTAATCATAGATTCGTAGGTCGATTTTTCTACTTTTTTATTATTACTATGCAGCACATGTGTGTTTGCCCGTCGAGTGAAACTCGAAGGAAGAGGGATCACTCGGAAGGAGAGAAGAAGGGAGAGAATTATGGTGTCTCCCCTTTTTCGGGTGATGATGTTGAGTGCAGGGTTTGTCAGTGAGCAGGAGCGAGCGAGCGAGCGAGTCGAGCGAGGCCGAGAATGAGAGAGATTTGTTTTTTTTGTGAGAGGGACAACCGAAGGATCCAGAAGGACCCACATACTTCCAATACGCATCCTGATGCGTCTTCTCTTGACAAAGAAAATGGCTGGGAGTTTGCGTACCTATTGCACGTGACTTGTGCTCACTGAAGTGTGGGACCTCACGCATGGGCACCACACGTAAGTGACAGACCTGTTGATGTAAAAACTCGGTTGATTATTATACTACTACATTTATACAAAGTTTCCTATGGATTCAAGGGTACGAAAGCCAAGTTAAATCATTTACATGACATTATTTTTTCCATGAAGCCAAGTTAACTCATTTATCAATTGGTACATTTTGGAGTGACTAAGAAGGATCCAGGCTTACTTTTTCATTTTCATGTTTTAAACATGTTTAAATCTTGGTCAAACCTATGACTTGACCAAGATTCAAATGGGCATAAAAATTCAAAAAAAAGAAAAACAAAAGCACACCGTCTTCCTATGTCATATATCAAGGTGATAAACAAGGTCTGACATATTCAAACCACAAAAATCATGTATCTACCCCCTAACCCTAAACAAGGATCCAGGCTTACCCTTTTCATTTTCATGTTTTTAAACTTGTTCAAATCTTGGTCAAACTTAGGATTTGACGAAGATTCAAATGGGCGTAAAAATACTTAGAAAAATCATGTACGTATCTACCCCAAACCCTAAACTCTATCTTACGAAGCCAAGCATGAAGAGAAGTGGTTTTGGGTTTCAAACATGGAAATTTCAAAAACCTCCCAAAAGCTTCATTTTAGAGTGACTAAGAAGGATCCATGCTTACCTTTTATTTTCATGTTTTAAACATGTTCAAATCTTGGTCAAACCGTACGTACCTAGGATTTGACCAAGATTCAAATGGGCATAAAAATTCAAAAAAAATGAAAAACCAAAGCACATAGCCTAGCTTCTTATATATGCCATATAGTAAGCACTCAAGCTAGTTGATAAACAAAGTCTAGACATATTCAAACCAGAAAAATCATGTATCTACCCCTAACCCTAAACTTTGTCTTAATTATGAAGTCAAGCACGAAGAGAAGTCGTTTTGGGTTTCAAACATGGACATTTCAAAAACCCTCCCAAAAGCATTGTGGTGTGACGTACTAAGAAGGATACATGCTTACATTTTCAACAACCCCCCTAAAAGCTTCATTATAGAGTGACTAAGAAGGATCCAGTCTGGCGGGCTTACCTTTTATTTTCTTGTTTTAAACTTGTTCAAATCTCGGTCAAACCTAGGATTTGACCAAGATTCAAAATGTGCATCAAAATTAAAAAAATTAAAAACCAAATTAAAGCACATAGTGTTCTTATGTCATATAGTAAGCATTAAAGTTGATAAACAAGGTCTAGACACATATTCAAACAAGACAAATCATGTATCTATACCCCTAACCCCTAAACTCTATCTTATGAAGTCAACAACATGAAGAGAAGTGGTTTTGGGTTTCAAACATGGAAATTTCAAAAACCTCCCAAAAGCTTCATTTTAGAGTGACTAATATATATAAGAAGGATCCATGCCTGCTTACCACCTTTTCATTTTCATATTTTAAACTTGTTTAAATCCGTGTCAAATTAAACCAAGGATTTGACCAAAAGATTCAAATGGGCATAAAATTTTAAAAAAATCAGAAAAATGAAAAACAAAAGCATATAGTCTTCTTATGTCATATAGTAAGCATTCAAGTTGATAAACAAGGTTTGGACATGCATATTCAAACCTAGGAAAATCATGTATCTATCCCCTAGCCCCTAAACTCTATCTTATGAAGTCAAGCATGAAGAGAAGTGGTTTTAGGTTTCAAACATGAAAATTTCAAGAACATCCCAAAAACTTCATTTTAGAGTGACTAAGAAAGGATACAGGCTTCCCCTTTTCATTTTCATGTTTTATACTTGTTTAAATCTTGGTCAAACCTAGGATTTGACAAAGATTCAAATGTGCATCAAAATAAAAAAATCAGAAAAATTAAAAACCAAAGCACATAGTTTTCTTATGTCATATAGTTAGCATTAAAGTTGATATAAACAAGGTCTAGATATATTCAAACAAGAAAAATCATGTATCTACCCCTAACCCTAAACTCTGTCTTATGTAGTCAAGCATGAAGAGAAGTGGTTTTGGGTTTCAAACTTGGAAATTTCAAGAACCCCCAAAAGCTTCATTTTAGAGTGACTAAAGGATCCAGGTCGGGCTTACCTTTTATTTTCATGTTTTAAAATTGTTCAAATCTTGGTCAAACCGTACCTAGGATTTGATCAAGATTCAAATGGGCATAAAATTTCAAAAAAAATGAAAAACCAAAGCATATAGCCTTCTTATGTCATATAGTAAGCACTCAAGTTGGTAAACAAGGTCTAGACATATTCAAACCAGAAAAATCATGTTTCTACCCCTAGCCCTAAACTTTGTCTTATGAAGTCAAGCACGAAGAGAAGTCGTTTTGGATTTCAAACATGGAAATTTCAAAAACCTTCCCAAAAGCTTCATTTTGGAGTGACTAAGAAGGATACAGGCTTACCTTTTCATTTTCATGTTTTAAACTTGTTTAAATATTGGTTAAGCCTAGGATTTGACCAAGATCAAATGGGCATAAAAATTCAGAAAAAATCAAAAAAATGAAAACCAAAGCACATAGTATTATTATGTCATATAGTAAGCATTCAAGTTGATAAACAAGGTCTAAACAACAAACTAGACAAATCATGTATCTACCCCCTAACCCTAAACTCTGTCTTATGAAGTCAAGCATGAAGAGAAGTGGTTTTGGGTTTCAAACATGGAAATTTCAAAAAACTCCCAAAAGCTTCTCATTTTTGAGTGACTAAGAAGGATTCAGGCTTACCTTTTCATTTTCATGTTTTAAACTTGTTCAAATCTTGGTCAAACTTAGGATTTGACCAAGATTCAAATGGGCATAAAAATTGGGAGGAAGGGTATGAATTACAATTCAAAAAAACAAGGTAACTTAAATACTTGGATGCCCCAAAGATGTGTGGAAGCCCAGAACAATGGCAAAACATGTGCGCACGCTGCATCCAATTCAAGTAGAACACATAGTAGGCATCGATAGTTTGACCTAAATTTGAAATCAAAGAGAAGGTGGTTAGAAAAAATCGAAATTGGCAAAGCAAAGCATGAAATCATAAATTTGTGATGCACTATAGCTATGAAAAGTATCAAACAATGCATACCAAAATGATTTTTTAGAGGAATACTAGTTCAACTTATTTTAATTTTATATTAGTAGCCCAAAATCGAACTAGTAGTTGGATATTTTTGAACTTGATCTGTAGTAGTGGGCAAAACCCTAGTTTAACCTATTTAATCATAGATTCGTAGGTCGATTTTTCTACTTTTTTATTATTACTATGCAGCACATGTGTGTTTGCCCGTCGAGTGAAACTCGGAGGAAGAGGGATCACTCGGAAGGAGAGAAGAAGGGAGAGAATTATGGTGTCTCCCCTTTTTCGGGTGATGATGTTGACTTTTGTGCAGGGTTTGTCAGTGAGCAGGAGCGAGCGAGCGAGCGAGTCGAGCGAGGCCGAGAATGAGAGATTTGTTTTTTTTTGTGAGAGGGACAACCGAAGGATCCAGAAGGACCCACATACTTCCAATACGCATCCTGATGCGTCTTCTCTTGACAAAGAAAATGGCTGGGAGTTTGCGTACCTATTGCACGTGACTTGTGCTCACTGAAGTGTGGGACCTCACGCATGGGCACCACACGTAAGTGACAGACCTGTTGATGTAAAAACTCGGTTGATTATTATACTACTACATTTATACAAAGTTTCCTATGGATTCAAGGGTACGAAAGCCAAGTTAAATCATTTACATGACATTATTTTTTCCATGAAGCCAAGTTAACTCATTTATCAATTGGTACATTTTGGAGTGACTAAGAAGGATCCAGGCTTACTTTTTCATTTTCATGTTTTAAACATGTTTAAATCTTGGTCAAACCTATGACTTGACCAAGATTCAAATGGGCATAAAAATTCAAAAAAAAGAAAAACAAAAGCACACCGTCTTCCTATGTCATATATCAAGGTGATAAACAAGGTCTGACATATTCAAACCACAAAAATCATGTATCTACCCCCTAACCCTAAACAAGGATCCAGGCTTACCCTTTTCATTTTCATGTTTTTAAACTTGTTCAAATCTTGGTCAAACTTAGGATTTGACGAAGATTCAAATGGGCGTAAAAATACTTAGAAAAATCATGTACGTATCTACCCCAAACCCTAAACTCTATCTTACGAAGCCAAGCATGAAGAGAAGTGGTTTTGGGTTTCAAACATGGAAATTTCAAAAACCTCCCAAAAGCTTCATTTTAGAGTGACTAAGAAGGATCCATGCTTACCTTTTATTTTCATTTTTTAAACATGTTCAAATCTTGATCAAACCGTACGTACCTAGGATTTGACCAAGATTCAAATGGGCATAAAAATTCAAAAAAAAGAAAAACCAAAGCACATAGCCTAGCTTCTTATATATGCCATATAGTAAGCACTCAAGCTAGTTGATAAACAAAGTCTAGACATATTCAAACCAGAAAAATCATGTATCTACCCCTAACCCTAAACTTTGTCTTAATTATGAAGTCAAGCACGAAGAGAAGTCGTTTTGGGTTTCAAACATGGACATTTCAAAAACCCTCCCAAAAGCATTGTGGTGTGACGTACTAAGAAGGATACATGCTTACATTTTCAACAACCCCCCTAAAAGCTTCATTATAGAGTGACTAAGAAGGATCCAGTCTGGCGGGCTTACCTTTTATTTTCTTGTTTTAAACTTGTTCAAATCTCGGTCAAACCTAGGATTTGACCAAGATTCAAAATGTGCATCAAAATTAAAAAAATTAAAAACCAAATTAAAGCACATAGTGTTCTTATGTCATATAGTAAGCATTAAAGTTGATAAACAAGGTCTAGACACATATTCAAACAAGACAAATCATGTATCTATACCCCTAACCCCTAAACTCTATCTTATGAAGTCAACAACATGAAGAGAAGTGGTTTTGGGTTTCAAACATGGAAATTTCAAAAACCTCCCAAAAGCTTCATTTTAGAGTGACTAATATATATAAGAAGGATCCATGCCTGCTTACCACCTTTTCATTTTCATATTTTAAACTTGTTTAAATCCGTGTCAAATTAAACCAAGGATTTGACCAAAAGATTCAAATGGGCATAAAATTTAAAAAAAATCAGAAAAATGAAAAACAAAAGCATATAGTCTTCTTATGTCATATAGTAAGCATTCAAGTTGATAAACAAGGTTTGGACATGCATATTCAAACCTAGGCAAATCATGTATCTATCCCCTAGCCCCTAAACTCTATCTTATGAAGTCAAGCATGAAGAGAAGTGGTTTTGGGTTTCAAACATGAAAATTTCAAGAACATCCCAAAAACTTCATTTTAGAGTGACTAAGAAAGGATACAGGCTTCCCCTTTTCATTTTCATGTTTTATACTTGTTTAAATCTTGGTCAAACCTAGGATTTGACAAAGATTCAAATGTGCATCAAAATAAAAAAATCAGAAAAATTAAAAACCAAAGCACATAGTTTTCTTATGTCATATAGTTAGCATTAAAGTTGATATAAACAAGGTCTAGATATATTCAAACAAGAAAAATCATGTATCTACCCCTAACCCTAAACTCTATCTTATGTAGTCAAGCATGAAGAGAAGTGGTTTTGGGTTTCAAACTTGGAAATTTCAAGAACCCCCAAAAGCTTCATTTTAGAGTGACTAAAGGATCCAGGTCGGGCTTACCTTTTATTTTCATGTTTTAAAATTGTTCAAATCTTGGTCAAACCGTACCTAGGATTTGATCAAGATTCAAATGGGCATAAAATTTCAAAAAAAATGAAAAACCAAAGCATATAGCCTTCTTATGTCATATAGTAAGCACTCAAGTTGGTAAACAAGGTCTAGACATATTCAAACCAGAAAAATCATGTTTCTACCCCTAGCCCTAAACTTTGTCTTATGAAGTCAAGCACGAAGAGAAGTCGTTTTGGATTTCAAACATGGAAATTTCAAAAACCTTCCCAAAAGCTTCATTTTGGAGTGACTAAGAAGGATACAGGCTTACCTTTTCATTTTGATGTTTTAAACTTGTTTAAATATTGGTTAAGCCTAGGATTTGACCAAGATCAAATGGGCATAAAAATTCAGAAAAAATCAAAAAAATGAAAACCAAAGCACATAGTATTATTATGTCATATAGTAAGCATTCAAGTTGATAAACAAGGTCTAAACAACAAACTAGACAAATCATGTATCTACCCCCTAACCCTAAACTATGTCTTATGAAGTCAAGCATGAAGAGAAGTGGTTTTGGGTTTCAAACATGGAAATTTCAAAACTCCCAAAAGCTTCTCATTTTTGAGTGACTAAGAAGGATTCAGGCTTACCTTTTCATTTTCATGTTTTAAACTTGTTCAAATCTTGGTCAAACTTAGGATTTGACCAAGATTCAAATGGGCATAAAAATTGGGAGGAAGGGTATGAATTACAATTCAAAAAAACAAGGTAACTTAAATACTTGGATGCCCCAAAGATGTGTGGAAGCCCAGAACAATGGCAAAACATGTGCGCACGCTGCATCCAATTCAAGTAGAACACATAGTAGGCATCGATAGTTTGACCTAAATTTGAAATCAAAGAGAAGGTGGTTAGAAAAAATCGAAATTGGCAAAGCAAAGCATGAAATCATAAATTTGTGATGCACTATAGCTATGAAAAGTATCAAACAATGCATACCAAAATGATTTTTTAGAGGAATACTAGTTCAACTTATTTTAATTTTATATTAGTAGCCCAAAATCGAACTAGTAGTTGGATATTTTTGAACTTGATCTGTAGTAGTGGGCAAAACCCTAGTTTAACCTATTTAATCATAGATTCGTAGGTCGATTTTTCTACTTTTTTATTATTACTATGCAGCACATGTGTGTTTGCCCGTCGAGTGAAACTCGGAGGAAGAGGGATCACTCGGAAGGAGAGAAGAAGGGAGAGAATTATGGTGTCTCCCCTTTTTCGGGTGATGATGTTGACTTTTGTGCAGGGTTTGTCAGTGAGCAGGAGCGAGCGAGCGAGCGAGTCGAGCGAGGCCGAGAATGAGAGAGATTTGTTTTTTTTGTGAGAGGGACAACCGAAGGATCCAGAAGGACCCACATACTTCCAATACGCATCCTGATGCGTCTTCTCTTGACAAAGAAAATGGCTGGGAGTTTGCGTACCTATTGCACGTGACTTGTGCTCACTGAAGTGTGGGACCTCACGCATGGGCACCACACGTAAGTGACAGACCTGTTGATGTAAAAACTCGGTTGATTATTATACTACTACATTTATACAAAGTTTCCTATGGATTCAAGGGTACGAAAGCCAAGTTAAATCATTTACATGACATTATTTTTTCCATGAAGCCAAGTTAACTCATTTATCAATTGGTACATTTTGGAGTGACTAAGAAGGATCCAGGCTTACTTTTTCATTTTCATGTTTTAAACATGTTTAAATCTTGGTCAAACCTATGACTTGACCAAGATTCAAATGGGCATAAAAATTCAAAAAAAAGAAAAACAAAAGCACACCGTCTTCCTATGTCATATATCAAGGTGATAAACAAGGTCTGCCATATTCAAACCACAAAAATCATGTATCTACCCCCTAACCCTAAACAAGGATCCAGGCTTACCCTTTTCATTTTCATGTTTTTAAACTTGTTCAAATCTTGGTCAAACTTAGGATTTGACGAAGATTCAAATGGGCGTAAAAATACTTAGAAAAATCATGTACGTATCTACCCCAAACCCTAAACTCTATCTTACGAAGCCAAGCATGAAGAGAAGTGGTTTTGGGTTTCAAACATGGAAATTTCAAAAACCTCCCAAAAGCTTCATTTTAGAGTGACTAAGAAGGATCCATGCTTACCTTTTATTTTCATGTTTTAAACATGTTCAAATCTTGGTCAAACCGTACGTACCTAGGATTTGACCAAGATTCAAATGGGCATAAAAATTCAAAAAAAATGAAAAACCAAAGCACATAGCCTAGCTTCTTATATATGCCATATAGTAAGCACTCAAGCTAGTTGATAAACAAAGTCTAGACATATTCAAACCAGAAAAATCATGTATCTACCCCTAACCCTAAACTTTGTCTTAATTATGAAGTCAAGCACGAAGAGAAGTCGTTTTGGGTTTCAAACATGGACATTTCAAAAACCCTCCCAAAAGCTTCATTGTGGTGTGACGTACTAAGAAGGATACATGCTTACATTTTCAACAACCCCCCTAAAAGCTTCATTATAGAGTGACTAAGAAAGGATCCAGTCTGGCGGGCTTACCTTTTATTTTCTTGTTTTAAACTTGTTCAAATCTCGGTCAAACCTAGGATTTGACCAAGATTCAAAATGTGCATCAAAATTAAAAAAATTAAAAACCAAATTAAAGCACATAGTGTTCTTATGTCATATAGTAAACATTAAAGTTGATAAACAAGGTCTAGACACATATTCAAACAAGACAAATCATGTATCTATACCCCTAACCCCTAAACTCTATCTTATGAAGTCAACAACATGAAGAGAAGTGGTTTTGGGTTTCAAACATGGAAATTTCAAAAACCTCCCAAAAGCTTCATTTTAGAGTGACTAATATATATAAGAAGGATCCATGCTGCTTACCACCTTTTCATTTTCATATTTTAAACTTGTTTAAATCCGTGTCAAATTAAACCAAGGATTTGACCAAAAGATTCAAATGGGCATAAAATTTAAAAAAAATCAGAAAAATGAAAAACAAAAGCATATAGTCTTCTTATGTCATATAGTAAGCATTCAAGTTGATAAACAAGGTTTGGACATGCATATTCATGTATCTATCCCCTAGCCCCTAAACTCTATCTTATGCAGTCAAGCATGAAGAGAAGTGGTTTTGGGTTTCAAACATGAAAATTTCAAGAACATCCCAAAAACTTCATTTTAGAGTGACTAAGAAAGGATACAGGCTTCCCTTTTCATTTTCATGTTTTATACTTGTTTAAATCTTGGTCAAACCTAGGATTTGACAAAGATTCAAATGTGCATCAAAATAAAAAAATCAGAAAAATTAAAAACCAAAGCACATAGTTTTCTTATGTCATATAGTTAGCATTAAAGTTGATATAAACAAGGTCTAGATATATTCAAACAAGAAAAATCATGTATCTACCCCTAACCCTAAACTCTGTCTTATGTAGTCAAGCATGAAGAGAAGTGGTTTTGGGTTTCAAACTTGGAAATTTCAAGAACCCCCAAAAGCTTCATTTTAGAGTGACTAAAGGATCCAGGTCGGGCTTACCTTTTATTTTCATGTTTTAAAATTGTTCAAATCTTGGTCAAACCGTACCTAGGATTTGATCAAGATTCAAATGGGCATAAAATTTCAAAAAAATGAAAAACCAAAGCATATAGCCTTCTTATGTCATATAGTAAGCACTCAAGTTGGTAAACAAGGTCTAGACATATTCAAACCAGAAAAATCATGTTTCTACCCCTAGCCCTAAACTTTGTCTTATGAAGTCAAGCACGAAGAGAAGTCGTTTTGGATTTCAAACATGGAAATTTCAAAAACCTTCCCAAAAGCTTCATTTTGGAGTGACTAAGAAGGATACAGGCTTACCTTTTCATTTTCATGTTTTAAACTTGTTTAAATATTGGTTAAGCCTAGGATTTGACCAAGATCAAATGGGCATAAAAATTCAGAAAAAAAAAAAAAATGAAAACCAAAGCACATAGTATTATTATGTCATATAGTAAGCATTCAAGTTGATAAACAAGGTCTAAACAACAAACTAGACAAATCATGTATCTACCCCTAACCCTAAACTCTGTCTTATGAAGTCAAGCATGAAGAGAAGTGGTTTTGGGTTTCAAACATGGAAATTTCAAAAAACTCCCAAAAGCTTCTCATTTTTGAGTGACTAAGAAGGATTCAGGCTTACCTTTTCATTTTCATGTTTTAAACTTGTTCAAATCTTGGTCAAACTTAGGATTTGACCAAGATTCAAATGGGCATAAAAATTGGGAGGAAGGGTATGAATTACAATTCAAAAAAACAAGGTAACTTAAATACTTGGATGCCCCAAAGATGTGTGGAAGCCCAGAACAATGGCAAAACATGTGCGCACGCTGCATCCAATTCAAGTAGAACACATAGTAGGCATCGATAGTTTGACCTAAATTTGAAATCAAAGAGAAGGTGGTTAGAAAAAATCGAAATTGGCAAAGCAAAGCATGAAATCATAAATTTGTGATGCACTATAGCTATGAAAAGTATCAAACAATGCATACCAAAATGATTTTTTAGAGGAATACTAGTTCAACTTATTTTAATTTTATATTAGTAGCCCAAAATCGAACTAGTAGTTGGATATTTTTGAACTTGATCTGTAGTAGTGGGCAAAACCCTAGTTTAACCTATTTAATCATAGATTCGTAGGTCGATTTTTCTACTTTTTTATTATTACTATGCAGCACATGTGTGTTTGCCCGTCGAGTGAAACTCGGAGGAAGAGGGATCACTCGGAAGGAGAGAAGAAGGGAGAGAATTATGGTGTCTCCCCTTTTTCGGGTGATGATGTTGACTTTTGTGCAGGGTTTGTCAGTGAGCAGGAGCGAGCGAGCGAGCGAGTCGAGCGAGGCCGAGAATGAGAGAGATTTGTTTTTTTTGTGAGAGGGACAACCGAAGGATCCAGAAGGACCCACACTTCCAATACGCATCCTGATGCGTCTTCTCTTGACAAAGAAAATGGCTGGGAGTTTGCGTACCTATTGCACGTGACTTGTGCTCACTGAAGTGTGGGACCTCACGCATGGGCACCACACGTAAGTGACAGACCTGTTGATGTAAAAACTCGGTTGATTATTATACTACTACATTTATACAAAGTTTCCTATGGATTCAAGGGTACGAAAGCCAAGTTAAATCATTTACATGACATTATTTTTTCCATGAAGCCAAGTTAACTCATTTATCAATTGGTACATTTTGGAGTGACTAAGAAGGATCCAGGCTTACTTTTTCATTTTCATGTTTTAAACATGTTTAAATCTTGGTCAAACCTATGACTTGACCAAGATTCAAATGGGCATAAAAATTCAAAAAAAAGAAAAACAAAAGCACACCGTCTTCCTATGTCATATATCAAGGTGATAAACAAGGTCTGCCATATTCAAACCACAAAAATCATGTATCTACCCCCTAACCCTAAACAAGGATCCAGGCTTACCCTTTTCATTTTCATGTTTTTAAACTTGTTCAAATCTTGGTCAAACTTAGGATTTGACGAAGATTCAAATGGGCGTAAAAATACTTAGAAAAATCATGTACGTATCTACCCCAAACCCTAAACTCTATCTTACGAAGCCAAGCATGAAGAGAAGTGGTTTTGGGTTTCAAACATGGAAATTTCAAAAACCTCCCAAAAGCTTCATTTTAGAGTGACTAAGAAGGATCCATGCTTACCTTTTATTTTCATGTTTTAAACATGTTCAAATCTTGGTCAAACCGTACGTACCTAGGATTTGACCAAGATTCAAATGGGCATAAAAATTCAAAAAAAAATGAAAAACCAAAGCACATAGCCTAGCTTCGTATACACTACAAGAAAAGTTGCCATGGCCGACGAAGTTGAAGTCGCGCCGTGGTTGCTGGTGTACCATGGCCGACGATTTTTGGTCCCTCCGTGGTGCATGTCAAAACTTTTTTTTCTCGTTTTTGAGGCCACCTAGCCCGACGAAAGCGGCCAAAACGTCGCGTATGGTGGCCCGGGACGTGGTGCATCGCGAAATCTCGGGTTCGCCGGCCGAGTCAACGCAAATCCGCACCGCCGAGGGATGTAGGGCCCAGATGGCAGCCTCTCTGGCATTGTTTTTTTCTAGATCGCGCCATCTCGTTCAACGTTCTCCGATCGAGCCGTTTACGATGCAGGATCATGGGTCCCGCATGTCATCCTCCATGAACCAAAATTCTTTCTATTCTTGGATTTTTTTGACCCCCTGATTTCTGGCTACTTCCTTTTTCTTTTGATCCCTTGCCGCCTTGGAAACGTTGAGATCGCTGCTGCTAAATGGGACCCGCATGTCATCCTCTATGTGCAATCAACTTTCTTTTCTTGGAGTTTTTTTGGCACCTCAAATTTGGTCACTTGCCTTTTTCTTTCGATCCTGCCGCCTCTCAAACGGTGATACCGCTGCTGCTAAATGGGACCCGCATGTCATCCTCTATGTACTATAAAACTTTCTTTTGAATTATTTTTGGCACCTCATATTTGGTCACTTACCTTTTTCTTTCGATCCCCTGCCGCCTCTCAAACGGTGATACCGCTGCTGCTAAATGGGACCCGCATGTCATCCTCTATGTACTATAAAACTTTCTTTTCTTGGATTTTTTTGGCACCTCATATTTGGTCACTTGACTTTTTCTTTCGATCCCCTGCTGCCTCTCAAACGGTGATACCGCTGCTGCTAAATGGGACCCGCATGTCATCCTCTATGTACTATAAAACTTTCTTTTCTTGAATTATTTTTGGCTCCTCATATTTTTTCACTTGCCTTTTTCTTTCGATCCCCTGCCGCCTCTCAAACGGTGATACCGCTGCTAAATGGGACCCGCATGTCATCCTCTATGTACTATAAAACTTTCTTTTCTTGAATTATTTTTGGCTCCTGATTTTTTCACTTGCCTTTTTCTTTCGATCTCATGCCATGTTTGAAACGTTGAGGAACCTGCTGGCTCATGGGACCCGCATGTCATCCTCTATGTACTATAAAAGTTCATTTTCTTGGTTTTTTTTCACCATCTGATTTTTGGCAATTTCTTTTTTCTTTTGATCCCCTGCCGCCTCTCAAACGCTGATACCGCTGCTGCTAAATGGGACCCGCATGTCATCCTCTATGTACTATAAAACTTTCTTTTCTTGAATTATTTTTGGCTCCTCATATTTGTTCACTTGCCTTTTTCTTTCGATCTCATGCCAAGTTTGAAACGTTGAGGAACCTGCTGGCTCATGGGACCCGCATGTCATCCTCTATGTACTATAAAAGTTTATTTTCTTTATTTTTTTCACCCTCTGATTTTTGGCTATTTCCTTTTTCTTTTGATCCCCTGCCGCCTTGGAAACGTTGGGTAAGCTGCTGACTCATGGGACCCGCATGTCATCCTCTATGTACAATCAACTTTCTTTTTCTTTTGATCTCAAGCCGCATTTGAAACGTTGAGACCGCTGCTGCTAAATGGGACCCGCATGTCATCCTCTACGTACAATAAAGTTTCTTTTCTTGGATTATCTTTGGCTCCTGATATTTTGTCACTTGCCTTTTTCTTTCGATCTCATGCCGCCTTTGAAACGTTGAGTAAGCTGCTGGCTGATGGGTCCCGCATGTCATCCTCTACGAACAATAAAAGTTTCCTTTCTTGGAGTTATTTTTTACCCCTAATTTCTGGCTATTTGCCTTTTTATTTTGATCTCCTGCCCCCTTTGAAACGATGAGGACGCTGTTGGCAGGTCGGTCCCACATGTCATCCTCTATGAACAATAAAAGTTTCCTTTGATGGATTTATTTTGAACCCCTAATTAATTTCTGGATATTTCCCCTGCCGCCTTGGAATCGTTGAGGATGCTGCTGCCTCATGGGTCCCGCATGTCATCCTCTCAGAACGGTAAATGTTTATTTTCTTGGATTTTGTTGACCAAACGATTTTTGGCTTATTTTTTCTTTCGATCACCTGCAGCCTTTAAAACGTTGAGGACGCCGCTGGCTCACGGGTCCCACATGTCAACCTCTATGAACAATAAACGCTGAGGATGCTGCTGCCTCATGGGTCCCGCATGTCATCCTCTCAGAACGAAAATGTTTCTTTTCTTGGATTTTTTACCAACAGATTTTTGGTTTATTTTTTCTTTCCATCCCCTGCCGCCTTTAAAACGTTGACGACGCTGTTGGCTCATGGGTCCCCGATGTCAGCCTCCCCGTACAAGAAACATATGATATCTTGATTATTTTGCAGACAATAAACAATGTATTGCGCTCTGAGCTATTTCAAACGGATAATTAAATCTTTATTTTTACATAAACAAACTTATATGTTGAATCTCCTTGTTTTTTTTGTCTTTGCGAAGCATAGGACTTTCCTGTTTTTTTAGAAAATTCGGAACTTTCCTGTTTTGGAGTGGGCTGAAATTGTACGAGTCAAAAGGCCAAGCAGGATAGTTCGAAAGCCCAGATGTCCAGATGCAGCCCAATTGAAATCTTTCTTCTTGGATTTTTTCACCCCCTGATTTCTGGCTACTTCATTTTTCTTTTGGTTCTGTGCCGCCTTGGAAACGTTGAGACCGCTGCTGCAAAATGGGACCCGCATGTCATCCTCTACGTACAATAAAATTTCTTTTCTTGGATTATTTTTGGCTCCTGATATTTGGTCACTTGCCTTTTTCTTTCGATCCCATGCAGCCTCTCAAACGGTGATACCGCTGCTGCTAAATGGGACCCGCATGTCATCCTCTATGTACTATAAAACTTTCTTTTCTTGGATTATTTTTGGCTCCTGATATTTGGTCACTTGCCTTTTTTTCTTTCGATCTCATGCCACGTTTGAAACTTTGAGGAACCTGCTGGCTCGTGGGACCCGCATGTCATCCTCTATGTGCTATAAAAGTTTATTTTCTATTTTTTTTCACTCTCTGATTTTTGTCTATTTCCTTTTTTCTTTTGATGCCCTGCCGCCTTGGAAACGTTGAGTAAGCTGCTTACACATGGGACCCGCATGTCATCCTCTATGTACAATCAAGTTTCTTTTCTTGAATTATTTTTGGCTCCTGATATTTCGTCACTTGCCTTTTTCTTTCGATCTCATGCCACGTTTGAAACGTTGAGGAACCTGCTGGCTCATGGGACCCGCATGTCATCCTCTATGTGCTATAAAAGTTTGTTTTCTTGGATTTTTTTTCACCCTCTGATTTTTGGCTCCTGATATTTCGTCACTTGCCTTTTACTTTTGATCCCCTGGCCCCTTTGAAACGTTGAGTAAGCTGCTGGCACATGGGACCCGCATGTCAACCTCTATGTCCATCAACTTTCTTTTCTTGGATTTTTTTTTGACCCCCTAATTTCTAGCTACTTTCTTTTTCTTTTGATCTCAAGCCGCATTTCAAACATTGAGACCGCTGCTGCAAAATGGGACCCGCATGTCATCCTCTATGTACAATAAATCTTGGATTATTTTTGGCACCTCATATTTGGTCACTTGCGTTTTTTTCTTTCGATCTCATGCCGCCTTTGAAACGTTGAGTAAGCTGCTGGCTCATGGGTCCCCCATGTCATCCTCTACGAACAATAAAAGTTTCCTTTCTTGGAGTTATTTTTGCCCCCTAATTTCTGGCTACTTCCTTTTTCTTTTGATCCCATGCCGCCTTTGAAACGTTGAAAACTTTCTTTTCTTTGATTATTTTTCGCACCTCATATTTGGTCACTTGCCTTTTTCTTTCGATCCCCTGCCGCCTCTCAAACGGTGATGCTGCTGCAAAATGGGACCCGCATGTCATCCTCTATGTACTATAAACTTTCTTTTCTTGGATTTTTTGGCTCCTGATATTTGGTCACTTGCCTTTTTCTTTCGACCTCCTGCCGCATCTCAAACGGTGATACCGCTGCTGCTAAATGGGACCCGCATGTCATCCTCTATGTACAATAAAGTTTCTTTTCTTGGATTATTTGGCTCCTGATATTTGGTCACTTGCCTTTTTCTTTCGATCCCATGCCGCCTTTGAAACGTTGAGGAAGCTGCTGGCTCATGGGTCCCGCATGTCATCCTCTATGAACAATAAAAGTTTCCATTGTTGGAGTTATTTTTTACCCCTAATTTCTGGCTACTTCCTTTTTCTTTTGATCCCCTGCCGCCTTTGAACGTTGAAGAATCTGCTCGCTAATGGGTCCCACATGTCAGACTCTATGGACGATAAACCTTTCTTTTCTTGGAGTTATTTTGACCCCTAATTTCTGGCTATTTTGCCTTTTTTTGGATCCCGTGCTGCCTTGGAAACGTTGAGGATGCTGCTGCCACATGGGTCCCGCATGTCATCCTCTCAGAACGATAAATGTTTCTTTTCTTCGATTTTTTTACCAACTGATTTTTGATTTATTTTTTCTTTCGATCCCCTGCCGCCTTTAAAACTTTGACGACGCTGCTGGCTCATGGGTCCCGATGTCAGCCTCCCCGTACAAGAAACATGTGATATCTTGATTATTTTGCAGACAATAAAAAGTGTATTTCGCTCTGAGCTATTGCAAACGGATAAATTAAATCTTTATTTTTACATAAACGAACTAATATGAATCTCCTTGTTTTTGTTTTGTTTTTGCGAAGCATAGGACTTTCTTGTTTTGGAGTGGGCTGAAATTGTACGAGTCAAAAGACGTCCAGCAGGTTAGAAGGCCCAGATGGCCAGGCAGCCCCAATTTATATCTTCCTTATCTTGGATTATTTTTTGATCAAAAGGCCCAGCAGGGGTACATCCTTTTTCTTTTGGTCCTGTGTGCCGCCTTGGAAACGTTGTGGACGCTGCTGCCTCATGGGACCCGCATGTCATCCTCTATGAACTATGAACTCTAAAAGTTTCTTTTTTCTTGGATTTTTTTTCACCCCTCTGATTTTTGGCTATTTCCTTTTTCTTTTGTTCCCCTGCCGCCTTGGGACCCGTATGTCATCCTCTATGTACAAAAAACTTTCTTTTCTTGGAGTTTTATTCCCCCTAATTTCGGGCTACTTTCGTTTTCTTTTGATCTCAAGCCGCATATGAAACGTTGAGACCGCTGCTGCAAAATGGGACCCACATGTCATCCTCTATGTAAAATAAAAGTTTCTTTTCTTGGATTATTTTTCACGCTCTGATTTTTGGCTATTTCCTTTTTCTTTCGATCCCCTGCTGCTTGGAAACGTTGAGGATGCTGCTGCCTCATGGGTCCCACATGTCATCCACTATGAACAATAAAAGTTTCTTTTCTTCGATTTTTTTCACCCTCTGCTTTTTGGCTATTTCCTTTTCATTTGATCCCCTGCCGCCTTGGAAACGTTGAGGATGCTGCAGCGTCATGGGACCCGCATGTCATACTCTATGTACAATAAAAGTTTCTTTTCTAGGTTTTTGGCTCCTGATATTTGGTCACTTGCCTTTTTCTTTCAATCTCATGCCGACTCTCAAAGGTACAATAAAAGTTTCTTTTCTTGGATTATTTTTGGCTCCTGATATTTGGTCACTTGCCTTTTTCTTTCGATCTCATGCCGTCTTTGAAACGTTCAGACCGCTGCTACAACATGGGACCCTATGTCATCCTCTATGTACAATGAAAGTTTCTTTTCATGGATTATTTTTTGCTCCTGATATTTGGTCACTTTCCTTTTTCTTTCGATCTCATGCCGCCTCGGCCCTCTGAAACGACGAGTAAGTTGTTGGCTCATGGGACCCGCATGTCATCCTCTATGTACAATAAAGTTTTTTTCTTGGATTTTTTACCCCCTGATTTTTGGTCACTTGCCTTTTTCTTTCGATCCTGTGCCGCCTTTGAAATTGTGGACGCTGCTGGCTCATGGGTCCCACATGCCAGCCTCTATGAACAATAATATTTCTTTTCTTGGATTTTTTTTACCCCTGATTTCTGGCTATTTGCCTTTTTCTTTGGATCCCCGACCGCCTTTGAAACGATGAGGACGCTGCTGGCGCATAGCTCCCACATGTCAGCCTCTAAGAACAATAAACATTTCTTTTCTTGGATTTATTGTTGACCCCTAATTAATGGCTACTTCGCTTTTTTTTCGATCCCCAGCCGCCTTAGAAACGTTGAGGACGCTGCTGGCTCATGGGTCCCATATGACAGCCTCTATGAAAAGTAAAACATTTACTTTCTTGGATTTATTTTTGACACCTAATTAATGACTACTTGGTTCTTTTCTTTTGATCCCGTGACGCCTTTGAAACGTTGAGGGCCCTGCTGGCTCATGGGTCCAACATGTCAGCCTCTATGAACAATAAGAGTTTCTATTGTTGCATTTATTTTTGACCCCTAATTTCTGGCTATTTGCCTTTTTTCCATTGCCTGCCACCTTAGAAACGTTGAGGACGCTGCTGGCTGGGTCCCACATGTCAGCCTCTTTGTACGATAAAAGTTTCCTTTGCTGGATTTATTTTTGACCCCTAATTTCTGGCTATTTGCCTTTTTCTTTCGAACTCCACCGCCTTTGAAACGTTGATGACGCTGCTGCAAACTGGGTACAATATGTCAGCCTCTTTGTGCGATAAACCTTTCCTTTCTTGGATTTTTTGGACACCTGATTTCGAGCTACTTGCCTTTTTCTTTCGATCTCCTGCCCCCTTTGAGAAACGTCGAGAACGATGCTGGTTCGTGGGTCCCACATGTCATCCTCTCTGAATGATAAATGTTGGGGCCGCGGCTGCAAGATACGTCCCACATGTCAGCCTGACTGTTGAATAAACGTTTCCTTTCTCGAATTTATATTTGACCCCTGATTTCTGGCTACTTTGCCGTTTCTTTCGATCCCCTGCATGTCTGCTACTCCACCGAAAAACAGACCGGCATGTATTCATCACAATACTGGTAGCTAATTTAGGAAAAATGTGTTCATCACGGGATTGTTACCCTCCAAAACCCACCGACGGGCAATGGTTAAGCAACACGAAGAGCCGGGAGGCTCCCAAGGCCGCTTAGTGGACCCTGGCACCTCGCGTCGTCCCGCAAATCTTCCAGCCACGTCCTGGCGGTTGCTAGGGCGTGCCACCTGACCTAGACCCGATCAGGAAGGTGTTAGAGTGCTTCGATTGTTCCTGCATGGTAGACACGTAAACATTAAATACGAGCCCTATCGGCTCTCAGGTTGCCCTGTGGATCGGCTCAAAGAGCCGATCGCCCCATGGTTCACGTTGGATTTGCAATGACATGGGGATCCTGCTTGATCAAAACAAAGCTAAACCGATCTACGACAGTTTAGGGTTTTCACCGCATAACCGGAACGTCCTACGTGTGATCGGGCCTAGCAGCTACGGAAGATGATGCAAACTACCCCTACAAGAGGCCTAAAAACCAACATAACGTTGATTCCCGGAACATCCCTTGCAGGGACGGTGAACAACACCTAACGCACTACCGGATCGTCCGACCCCACATAAGGCCTAACTATGCAGATATTAAACTAATCCCTGCGGAGCAAGGAGCAACTATAACAGATCGGATCTACTAAGTAACGAACAAGCAAGATGCTGCCCTTACACCCAAATAGGTGTAAGGGCAGCTAGGTGTCGAGGGACGGCATTGCCACGCAGATATGCACGAGAAAGCATCAATGCAAGCCCCTAAACACCTAATGATAAGTAGTACTGCTCGCCATCAACAACGCTTCAGCACGAGCAGTACAAGGTAGACGAATAAACGTGTACTGCCTAGATCGCAAGATGCGATCTAGGCAGCATGATGCTTACCCGGAAGAAACCCTCGAAGAAAGGGGTGGCGATGCGCCTGATTTGTGTTTGTTGTGAACATGATTGTCCTCCTTTTCCGATAACCCTAGATACATATTTATAGTCCAAGGGACTTTCTAATTGAGGCGTGCACCTAACCGTGCACGGGCAGACTCTATCTGTTAATTCTAAACACGATACGATCTAATAAATTACAGATACACGGGCAATTTAGCCCAAACTCTTAGCACAAGGCCGCTTCGAAGATGCTCCACGTGTACGTCCTTCAAGCCATCTTCACTTACGGCCCATCTCCTGATTTGGCCAAAATCGGGTGATAACACATGCCCCCCTGGTTTTGATAATGATAATTGCAAAACCATCTGTCTCCTCGAAGGGTCATGTGTCGTGAGAACCATCACATTATTCTTCATCAGACGTGCCTTCCATCCCTGCACGATCTAACAGCTCTGGCAACTCCCGAGTAATCGGCTCTTCTTTTTGTTTCTTCTCTTTTGAGCTATCGGCTTCTAATTAACTTGGCCGACGGCCAAAGTCAAACAACCCCCAAAAGAGCCGATGGTGTCGCATCGGCCTCTACCATAAAACGAGCAAGGGCAAACCTAATTGTCCCTCCAAACGGTAACTAGCAACCTCCGTCTGAGAAAGCAAACTCAGATCCCCAAAATCCGCCGCCCGCAGCAGCTTCACGAGCTTCAGATCTCAACCGCGCCGCCCCAACTCCGCAGCGCATCAAATGGCGGAATCTTCCAACACCAACGCCATGGTCTCCGGTCTGAAGGTAATACTCCACTGCTCCTTCGCCATTAGGATCAATCTCAAGATTGAACAGAGGAACACCTGAATTAATGTTCTATTCCGTTATTAATTTTAGGTCTCCGATATCCTGTTGCCGCATCCTTCTCTCCCAAATTCCATGTGTCTTGGCCCCCGTTCTTCCGAGAGTCCTGCCCACTTAATCTCCTGTGAGGCCAACAGAATCCCCTTCGTGAATCAGAATTTAGATCTGACTTCCTGGGCCGACTGCCTGCGAGCCTGGCCTAATCCTCCTGAAGGTTGGGTGGCATGGTACAATAGAGTGTCCAAGACCCATTATGCCACCTGGGAAACGATAGGGATAGCCGATGCATTGTCATTATCATTGTCTCCTCTTGAAAAGAATGAGAACATTCTGAAAACCATCGGCTACTTTTGGTCCGACGCACTGAACTGTTTTATGTTTGGTCATGGCCCCATGACGCCAACTCTGCTGGATGTAACCATGATCACAGGCCTTGACATTGCATCCCCCAGCCCCTCTGCTTTTAAGTTGCCAAAAGTCCCGTTCACCCTCTCTTCTAAAACAGAGTGCACAAGCTGGGGCGCCTACCTCAAGCGTTATATGAAAACCAAAGGCCCTGTAACCGAGAGAGAACACACGGCCTTCTTAAACTTCTGGCTGGAGCACTTCATATTCTGCGGTCCTTCTCTCGCCCCAACTAAGAATTACCTTTCCCTGGCCTACGAACTTGCTAAAGGCACTCATCTTGGCCTTGGCAAACTGTTCCTTGGGGAGGTCTATCGATCTCTCCAGCTGATGTCGGTCAAACTGTTCTCTCAAAGGACAGTAAAGACAGGGGGTCCCTGGTGGTTTATTCAATTATGGGCTCAGCTGTACTTTCAGAACCAAATCCCAGACTTCCCACCTTTGGCCACCTGCACCTTCCCAGATGCCGACGGGAGGGAGATCCGATGCACTAGTTATGGTCAAGCCCTGTATGGCCTTCCAGGCAGCAGGCTAATTCCTAAGGAAGCAGCAGGGTGGTTCCAGATCTTCTTCCAAGGCTTAAGCAACCCCCTGTTCTTCCCTTACACCGAATCGGAAAACTTTGAGAACCCAGTCTCCTTCCGGTTGGACAGCTTTGCCGATGACGCTAGCACCCGGCACTTGTTTTCTATCATGATCCGCCCTTGTTTTCTCCCCGTCGGCATGAGCACCTCTAACCGGATCATCAAGCCCGGCTACGAGTCTTACCAACCGGTGGTAGTAGCTCGGCAACTTGGTCTCGGGCAAGTGCCCCCACACTTCTTCCTTCATCACCTGACAGCAAGCAGAGCTGAACTGCCTGACATCCTTACTGGCCAAAGGTGCTACACCTTCTTTGACGCTCTGGCAATCCCAATCCCCAACAACCTCTGCTTCACCACCACTACCGATGGTTTTGAGACTTGGTGGACCATGTGGAAGACCCATGCCTTCAGAAGAGCTCTAGGACCGTCGCTGAAGCAGCTTGATGCCGAACATGACACCACACATCAGGTACCATTGCATATAAATTTCTTGCGATTGTTCATAATGGTTGTCTGAAACCCTGGCTCTATCTCTTGGCAGGAACAAGATGGCCCAGAGCCCACGCAAACCGACGGCTCTCCCTTCACGTTCCTCCCACCAGCCCCGGTGGTACTCTTCTGCCGAAACTCGCCATCCCTGAAACAAGTCATAATGCAAGGCCAGCCGATTTCACCGAAATCGGCTTCCAAAAGTAAAGCATCCTCGGGGCCGGTTGCCCCCCGAGCTTCCACCCAAGCGAGGAAGGTGGTGAGGAAAGTAGCTGCCAGGAAGACCCTGAAGCGCAAAGCTCCCGTCCAAGAAAACTTGCAAGTAAGCCAACCCGTGCCTTGCTTACATTTATCCATCCTCCCGGTCCTTCACAACATGCTTATGCTTCTTTTCACAGACTTCCACCGAAGAGAACTCCAGCGAGGATGAACAGTCTAGACAGAGGGACACGAACCCGGCAACTCCGAGAGATCCACTACACAGAGCCGACGGACTCGCCTTCGTCGGCTAGGCAAAGGTTTACTCCCGAACCTGCTGCCACCCCAGCTCCGATCAAAACAGGGTCCCGCGTGAAACGTCGCTGTGTCAAACGGGTTCGCAAAGGCTCACAAGTCTCCTTGCCAAGCCAGGAGGTTTCAAACGTAATTACCTCACCAGTCCATGCCTCATGTCATCTCATGGCCGGCTTGCGTCGACTCACCATATCTTTTGCAGACTAATGAGACCTCTAGCGGGGACGTTGAAGAGGTACCGAGGCCATCTACCACACTAGATTTGGCCGCCTCGACAAGTGTGGCTGGCCAAGTGGCTAACCTGGCCAAACCCGCAGCACAGCCGATTATCCCTACACCGGCCGCTCCTCCTTCTTTGGGAAAGGTATATTCCACCCCTTGGTTCTACCCTTTCATGTGTTGTATGTTTATATCGCTCTTGTTCGTCTGTCGGGATGTGATCCTTCGAGCTTACGATGTTCGATCCTGAATCCATCGAGCCAGCTGCTCCCAAAGCAAGTGAGGAGCCAAGCCTTGACATGGTCCTCGGTCCCCTTCAGCGCCTCAAGGCTTTGCTCTCCTCCTCAGTTGAGATCTTGGTCGAAAATCCCGAGGCAATCAAGGGTATCCTCGATGAAATCCAGCCTCATCTCCCCATGACACTGCGGGTGAAGCTTTGGCCAGCTGCGACCCTGTCGGCTTTCAAGTCAGGAGTGCAATCGGCTCGCCAAAGAATTACCCTTCGTCGCGCTCAGCTCCCGTTGAGAGCCGATATTGCAGAGAAATGTCAACGGCTTAACGAGAAAAAGACTGCTCTGGACGCCAAGACTGATACTTCTGCCAATAATGCTGAACTCGAAACCCTGCGCAAGGAACTGGAGAGCCTTGAAGAGAAGGTGAGGATGACCAAGCAGCTTATCCAAGAGAAGGAGACCTTCATTGCCCGCTCTCGAGAGGAAGCGCAAGGCCTCACAGCCGATCTGAAAACTGATCTGGCGGAGATTCGCGCCCTGAGCCAGCTGGTGACAGGCAAAGATGAAGACGACGAGACTGAGATTGCCGAAGTGGATCGTATCCGTGCCGACGCCCTTCGCGCTCTTGATGAATTTCTTCAGAAGAATCTCTCTGTGTAAGCTACTGAACTTGTACCTCTTGAGCCTTGACAGCTTGTGCCCCTTAAGTCGATGGCTGCACATCGGCTGTGCATGTGCATCAAAATTTGCATTTTTTTATATATATATATATATTAGCCGATCGCTCGTGAATCGGCTCCCTTGGGTACATACTCCGTGGCCTTAACCCTTCTCTGTGTGTATGCCCCCCCAAGCCGAATCCTTCGAGTGATTGAAGATATCGGCTTTTCAGCCAATTCTGATTATCTCGCAACTCACCATGATAAACAGCACAACAGCGGATACACTGGTGAGAATAATTTTAGCCGATCGCTGGGATCGGCTTCCCTTGCAATTGTCGATCCGACTATTCATCCGGTGGAGTAGCGCCATTGAGGTTCCGGACATCTATAGCGACGCGCCATCGGCCATCCTTTTTCCTTGTAAGTACAACGTTGGAAATCCATTCAGTGTACCTGCACGGCCTGAGGCACCCGGCGTCCACCATCTTCTTGATATCCCTCTTGACTTCCTCAATCTCTTCTAGCTTGTCAGCCGATGTAAACCCATAACCCAGCTTTCCATCGCTTGCTAGGTCAATGTTGAACACAGGCAGAGCGTATGTTGAGGATAATGCTGGCCGATCGCTGAAATCGGCCTCCTTCTCCATTGTAATGCTTAATGAGGGTTTACAACTTCTCGGTCTCTTATTATGGTGACGGGGCTCGATGGAGGTATGCTCACCATGTCTTGGGTCATAAATCTCTGACGAGATCCTGAACACTGTGTTTGTACCAGCCGATGTCTCTACATCGGCATCAGCCGATGCCTGTGCATCGGCTTTCGCCTGTCTTGGGCGCCATACTTTCTTTGGCGGGCGCGCCTTTGTCTCCATTGTTTGCTGAATTTTCGCGGCCAGATCGGGCCGCGCTTTTTGCAATGTGTACAGGTACTGTGCCTCGGCTTCTTCCAAGTTCGCAGCCGCTGCACCCTACGCTTCTGAGAATGGCTGAGTCCATCAGGGCACCACCTTGGTCGGTGATACCTATCTTCTTCTCCATCTGACTCCTCAAAGTCTTCTTCTTGAGATGACTCAGCTTGCTTGTTATGAGGTGGGAGAGGCCCTAGACGCTCGAACACTGAGACTTCATTTGCCTTCCTCCTTTGCTGCTTGCATTCTGGGCAGTTCTCGATTGTTGGCAATCGGCTCATTCCTGAGTCCCAGCAATGTTTGAAGAACGGACAGTCCCAGTGCTTATCCATGTCGTCTTGCTCCCTTGACCTCCCTCTAGCGTGACGTTCGTACCCGTCGCTGCTTCCATCATGGTGACGATACCTCCTACCTTCTGCATCAGACCGACGATATTTTTCGTCGTCTTCGTCGTAGCGCCGACGTCGGTCGTACTGCTGCTCATATTTGTTGAGGAGATGCACGGAGAGTGGGCGCTGATACCGTATGCTTCTCACCTCCTCCTCGGTTAGGTACCGTCTATCATCATCTTGGGGCCGGTCGCGTGGAACGGCCTCCTCTTTATCTTTGCCACGAGAGTGGCTGCTCTCTGCTTTGTCCGCGCCATGGCGGTTCACAAGCCCTGCCATGTTGACACTAAAGGAGAACCCTGGCTCCCTTATGGAGTGGCTGAGATCTACCGTGTTGACGCCATGCGACGGACGCGTGTTTCCTTTGAGCTTGATGTCGTGAGAACGGGTCTTCTCAAAGGAGCCGATGAGTTCGGCTTCAACGATGGCCTTCAGGTCATCGTACTTCTTCTTGTGCTCTGCAGGAAGATCCTTGTATGTGATCTGTTCCTCTGCCATCTCGGGTGTCGGTGTTGACGTGGATGTTGCAGAAGATGTCCCACCGGGCGTGCCAGAATGTGTTACCCTCCAAAACCCACCGACGGGCAATGGTTAAGCAACACGAAGAGCCGGGAGGCTCCCAAGGCCGCTTAGTGGACCCTGGCACCTCGCGTCGTCCCGCAAATCTTCCAGCCACGTCCTGGCGGTTGCTAGGGCGTGCCACCTGACCTAGACCCGATCAGGAAGGTGTTAGAGTGCTTCGATTGTTCCTGCATGGTAGACACGTAAACATTAAATACGAGCCCTATCGGCTCTCAGGTTGCCCTGTGGATCGGCTCAAAGAGCCGATTGCCCCATGGTTCACGTTGGATTTGCAATGACATGGGGATCCTGCTTGATCAAAACAAAGCTAAACCGATCTACGACAGTTTAGGGTTTTCACCGCATAACCGGAACGTCCTACGTGTGATCGGGCCTAGCAGCTACGGAAGATGATGCAAACTACCCCTACAAGAGGCCTAAAAACCAACATAACGTTGATTCCCGGAACATCCCTTGCAGGGACGGTGAACAACACCTAACGCACTACCGGATCGTCCGACCCCAGCATAAGGCCTAACTATGCAGATATTAAACTAATCCTGCGGAGCAAGGAGCAACTATAACAGATCGGATCTACTAAGTAACGAACAAGCAAGATGCTGCCCTTACACCCAAATAGGTGTAAGGGCAGCTAGGTGTCGAGGGACGGCATTGCCACGCAGATATGCACGAGAAAGCATCAATGCAAGCCCCTAAACACCTAATGATAAGTAGTACTGCTCGCCATCAACAACGCTTCAGCACGAGCAGTACAAGGTAGACGAATAAACGTGTACTGCCTAGATCGCAAGATGCGATCTAGGCAGCATGATGCTTACCCGGAAGAAACCCTCGAAGAAAGGGGTGGCGATGCGCCTGATTTGTGTTTGTTGTGAACATGATTGTCCTCCTTTTCCGATAACCCTAGATACATATTTATAGTCCAAGGGACTTTCTAATTGAGGCGTGCACCTAACCGTGCACGGGCCAGACTCTATCTGTTAATTCTAAACACGATACGATCTAATAATATTACAGATACACGGGCAATTTAGCCCAAACTCTTAGCGCAAGGCCGCCGAAAAACAGACCGGCATGTATTCATCACAATACTGGTAGCTAATTTAGGAAAAATGTGTTCATCACGGGATTCAAACAAAGATCTTCATCTCTGCTAAATTTTGATTTCACCAAAAACCGAACAGCGTGTGTTCATGACTTTAACTTCACAAACACTATGGTTTCTCTATAAAATAAGGTCACCATCCGTTCCTTTATTGTAGGCATTTGCGAAAAGTGTCTTTGGCTAATGGGCACCAGTGCTCTGCTGTTTAAAAAAAATCAAATAGCATACATATTTGTTTCAAAAAAATCTGAAAATGAATGTAGACATAATAAATAAAGTAACCTACAAGCGTGTAAAATTTTAATATGACATTCTTTATATTGTAGACTACACAAAAAAGACAAAATCTGTTGAAATTTGGAGATTTGAAATATGCATACCCAGATCCACACGTTTGTTACTTTTGTGTAGCCCAGAATTTTTTGTATTTGAAACTGAAATTTTGCACGTTTATGGGACAATTCATTAGCTACTCCATGATTTTTTTTCTAATTTTTTGAACAAATAAATATATTTTTTATTTTTTTCTAAAATAGCAGGAGCACTGGTGCCCAAGAGCACCAAATCTCTTAATAGGCATTTGCGCCTAATAGCGTGAGCTTAGCTAATTTTTGAAGAAAAAAAAGATGTCCATTGTGGTATTCAGGACAAAGATCTTCATGTCTGCTACTGCACCAAACAACAAACCAGCATGTATTCATCACAATACGGGTAGCTAATTTGTGAAAAATATGTTCAGCACGGGATTCAAACAAAGATCTTCATCTCTGCAAAATTTTGATTTCAGCAAAAACCGAACAGCGAATGTTCATGAGGTTAAGTTCACGAACACTATGTTTTCTCTATAAAATAAGGTCACCATCTGTCTCTTATTTCTCAAGGAAAAACAGGTGGAAGTGTTGGGACGAACCACATGGGTGCTTCGGCTCTATGTTCAATCTTCTCTTTTTTGTACTGCAATCTTGAGCCTATGGCAGGACCTCCATTGACGTGCATTCTGCACCAATTTGGCCTTGGACGTATCCATGTATCACGGGCGCGATTGTGGGTAGCAAAGACACAGTCAGGTTTGAACAATTGGAAATCTGGTTCTGCAGCCTCTGCGTCGATTGGCGGGGGTAGCATGAAAATTGGGTGATTGAGTCCAAGAAATAAAGAACGCCCCTTCAAATTGTTCAATCTTTCCCACCTTGCCTCTTCTACAGGGTCCAAGGTATGGGCAGATCTCAAGAAAACGTAGCACCGTACCAAAGGATAAGACCTCAGCTTGTTACCCATATGTAATATTGGAGGACCGAGGATGGGCCGATAACCTTTAACCTGAATCCACGCGAGATCAGATTCACCAGTAATGGACTCTGCTCTCATTGGTGCCAGGAACCAAGTGCGCTGGTCAGAAAATCCAAGAAATACATCTTCATCTTCATAATTATGATTATCACCATCATCATCTAATTCTTCATCATCTAATTCTTCATCATCGAATTCGTCTTCTTCTAATTCTTCTTCATCAGCATCATTATCTTCATCGGCACCTCCATCGCCTTGAGCCACATTTGCTTCATCATCTTCCATGACAGCATCTCCCTCGATTTGAGCGAAAATTGCAGCCACTTCTGCTTCTTCATCTTCAATGACAGGGGCGTCAATGAGACGCGGGGCTGCATGTGTCCCTGCAATGCACAAAGATCAACCACAATGCAGCAAGTAGGAACTACACTGAAAATTATCTCTTCTCTTCTATCTTCTATTTTCTACTACTATAAGGCACCAGTTTTTAACAAGACATGTAGCAGCAATTCCAACTGTTGGTGTCCAAAATCTAACGGTTGGGATTAGAGGTATTCGCGTGAAAAAAATACCACACCAGTGTCCACGTGTTTCTAGAACCGTCATGTTTCCATTATGAAGAAAAATCAGAGCAGTCTCACACCGATATCACACGTCCCACTTGATAGTGATTAAGAAAGGTTCCAAATTTTTGTTCATATTTATAAACTGTATGCTCACACTTATTTTGATGGTATAACCAAATTATTAGTTGTATTGAAAGTTTGAACAACATTTAGAACGCAACTTTTATACATCAGTATTGCGAATCGTAATTGGTCCAACATGTGCAGCATGCCATTTACTAGTTAAGACATAAAACAAAGACTCACCACAGGTATATGGTTCCCAAACCAGAACATCTCCATACGGATATGTAACTGCGTATACACGATGTAGGTGTGAACTTGTACCATATCCAGGAATGCCCATGGCATCGACATAGCTGTTTCTATCAAAGAATTCAGGGTTTCTCAGGATATTCCACTCCTTTTCTAGGGGCGCTTGTAGGATAGCGATCAATTCGTCAAATACAACGATTACCTCGTAATGCCATGGCCCTGCTAGATCATCTTTGTACGGCCTCTTGACGATCCGTACTTTGAGCAGTTCCAAACTTTTATCTATTTTGTATTTGAACAGGAATGGTGGGCTGCCATGCCACCATTCACTAGTAGGGCCCAAAGAAATTCCTGCATCTTGCAGAGATGGAAGAGGTATAATAGTATCTGATATGTATATGTTGCGGATCGTCAAGTGCCCGTCCTGCTGGACAAATGCCACCCAGTCGCCGTTACAACCCACCCAGTGCATGGGTCCATGTCCATCCAGTTCCTCCTTGGTATGGATAAATGCTGGAACTGTCGGCTTGTCTAATGGCATCAGCAACGCGTGAATGCCCTGCAAATAGGATTTGTTTCAAAATTGTCTATGCATGCAAGGTATTCGACAGAATGAAGAGCGGATTGTGCAGAACTGAAGCACAGATGTAATGGATAAATAAAGCAATTCCGAAGAGTACATGTGCATAGTGAAGGCAGCAAACCTTACAGTACTCCCAAATCAGGTGATGATGTTGAGTCTAAATTCATGCATGATGTTTGGCAATAAGAAAAGTTGATTGAAAAAACACAAGCTGAAACGAGATGAGTAAATAAATAAATACTCTTACAGTATTGTCGCGGTCGTCTGGCCATGTCTCGGGGTCGCAGTGGAGCAGGCTCGGTAAACCGAACGGAACCTTATGCGCTCCGCGGATGGCATGCCGCATGCCGATCATGCCTCGAGCGAGGCGACCAGTGCTGAGGATATCCGCCCGCTCGGCTATGTTCTCCACCAGTGGGTAGTGGAGGTTGCCCCACCCCATGGACTGGTGGTAGCAATCAGGAATCTCCTCAATCTTACGCTTCTGCTTCATTGGAGTCGGTAATCCAATGCAAGGGAGAGAGGGGTGAACGGGAGAAAGAGACAGAAGAGGGTTTTTTTTGGAGAAGATGCAGTAGTAGTACTACGATACTAGGAGGTGGAGATGCGGGGCATGTTTCCGGGGGAGAGGAACCACTATTTCCCTTAAAAAAAATAACAGCACTTGCGCATTAGAACTTGGGGCGGGGATATAGCGGTAAGAGGTATTGACCAACTTTCCCTCACCTTGACCCCACGTGGTTGTGAACCCGAGATAATTCTTTTTGATGAACCCGATATACTTATTATAGTACTAAAATAGTACAAGTATATACCTTGTACTCCTATATACTAACATTACTATTTTAAGGACTTTTGTTCCATGAGCAACAACTTCCCCCACTCCGCTCATCCGAAATCCTAGCCCCTCCAACTTCAAGGACCAATCAACATAGCTATGGCCTTCTAATTTGGCTCAAGTCGCCGCACACATAGTCCTCCCGCCGACAAGGAATAGGAGCATCAGCCCTTTCGTCGCTTGTTGTTATACATAATCATATACAGTACCATATATATTTCAAATTTCCATATCAAAAAATAGTTCAAATCTGAATTTTAACATCTCAAGCTAAACCCTCGCTTGCTCTTAAACATAAGCATACCATAGTTCTACTTTTGTCTTCACCGAACAACAGAACACAATGTGTTCATCACAACATAGCCAACCGGAGTACCTAGTAATGTAACTAGAGAAGTGAACCTATAGTTGATCAAGCCTTCAACTTTAACACAATAATACCCCCACATTATGTGTTGAGGAGCCACACCCATATATTTAAGAGTACCATCATGTAGACCACAAATGCATCAATGAAGAGAGGGGTATACTTATAGACCACCTCTTTACAAAACAGTTGTAATTAGTAGACCACAATTGCCTCGTTCATTAGCTATGAAATTACATACTATCAGTAGCTACAATGGCTGCAGGCCCTGTTTCAGAATTAAACATCACACTTGTTCCAATCCGGGGCGTTGGCGAAGTTTGGGATGAACCAAAGCGGTGTCTTTACCAGGTACCTATCTTTTTTTGTTTTGCATGTTTTCTCCAAGGCGTTGGTTTGGAAACCAACGGCGCAATCTTCACGATTCAGACTGAATCGGCATATTTCAGGCAGCTGCGAATTGCGAAGCCATGCTTCATTCGGCAAGGTGTACACACAATTTCTTCTCGTCAGACATCCTGGGACAACATCTGCACCGCCTAATGGCAGCATAATCGGATAGTTCACTCCAAGGAAAAGAGAATATTCTCCAAGGTCATCAATCTTTTCCCATGGAATACCTTCATTTAACTTACTAGTGTCCTTCGTGAACACCAGGCAACCAAACCCAGAAGCATAGTTGCCAACAGTGCGACCATGATGAACACGACGATCAGAAGCAGTATGGCAAACTTTACAGGAATATTCCCTTTCATCAGCAATGCCCAGTGTATGGATCAGAAGAAGTCTAGAACCATCTATAGATCTTGCTAACCACCACATGCCATAATCGACCTCGTGATCATGGCCAAGAGCATCATCAAGTGCACACCGCCATTCAAACACAATGGGCGGTGGCTCTACGATCAGCGGAGGACCTGCTTGAAAACGAAATTACTGTTAAGAAGGGTATGTTTGGTTTGCACAAATCTGAAAACGTAAGAATTGGGAAAACGCATTAGGATTCAGATGGGATGATATAATGGCATTTCCATTCAATAATACAGCATATTGGTGTATTTGAGTACATCACATGGGAAACCAAAGGATTCATTTCAAGAAGTTCAAGTAGAGGTCAAAATCCAACATAATTCAATCTGAGAATAAAACTCCTAATTATACAATCCTCAAATTTTTCTATGGTAATCATCTCGAATAAAAAGTCTAAATACCAATGAAATTTCATCCGAAGCAAATATGCCCCAAGCCTCCAAGTCAGATCAGTCAGGTTCGAAAATTAATAAGTTTGTGCATTAAAATTATCTTTACAGCCATGAATAATGAAGCTCATCATACACTACTTACGTCCGGAGGAAAATTACCAGCTTGCTGAGGATTCCATGCGTGAACAGTGCCAGTATGAGTTGTGGCAAACACAAGCCCATTGTGGAGAATTGCATCGCTGTAATTGTAAAAGATGTGGGACTTGGGCTCTGTAAGAACTGTCCATCCAGAATCTTCGCCGCAAAGGAGGGCAACTCTGATGTCAAAAACAGCAACAAGAGAGAAATTTTTGTACCCCCCAGCAGCTGTGGGAACTTGGCAAATATATATCTTGTGAAATATAATAGCACGAAGGTTGTGGTGGTATATATTTGGAATGTGGGTGGTTTCAAACGGCACAGGGAGAGGAATTTCACGGCGAGTGTAGACGTTGACAAGTTTCCATTTGCAAGCAGGAAAGCCAGTGTCAACCATGGCAACCCAATCTCCATTGGCACCTACCCACTGCTTACCCGTACCGTCTGGCATCACAGCGTCGGAGGAGAACCTGTCCAGCGGCGTCAGCTTGCAATCCCGTGCTACCTTCGTCGGGTGAGAATGAAGAACACATGGGAGGCCAAACGGGAGAGAAAAAGATAGAGTTGCACTATCATTTGCAGAGTCGAAAAATAGTTTGGACGAACCGACGAGGCTCGCGGCGGTGATGACGTCGCATCTTGTTACGAGTTCTTCAAGGGGACCTTCGGAAAAGACCTTCTGAAACAGTTCAGAGTCATCATTTTCCTTGTTCGATGCCGCCATCGCAGGGCAGGGGGTGGGTCTATGAGGTTTGGGTTCAACTGATTGGAGTTTAATTTGGGTTCGATGGCGGCAGGTGGCGGGGAAGATGAAGAACGGAGGCTCTCAAACTGGGCGGTGGAATTGATTCTAAAGCTGCATGGCGGCGGCACTGGCGCGTGCTATGGAAGGTGGTCGATTGGTGCGGGCGGGGGCGGAGGTAGACGATGGAGGTGAACCGAAATAGGGCAGGTGGGGGCGGGGCGCTTGACTTCGCTCCTCTACACTCTACAGCATCTCCTCCTGTTTCTTGGAAAGTGTATAGACCCATAATAAAAAGTCACTGTTCCCTCTGAAAAGGTGAAGAACAAGTCACTGGTCTAACGTGCAAATTTGGACATCCCAAGCTATGTGTTGTCATGTCAATTCAATGTCCATGGCAGTATTTTGAATTTTGCGTGACCAAAAGAAGTACGCCTTGGCCTTTCACAATCGGGGTTTCTTTAGAGCAAGAACAATAGAAGAGCCAACAGCTGGCAAAAGTACCACGTAGGCGGGCTATAAGCGCCCACTATTGTCCTACTTCCTCTTGGCGTGATACTCCCTCCGTCCACAAATAAGTGGACGTGCGGGATTTTCAAGGTAAATTAGTAAAAGGAAAGAAAAAATGCATTGGAGCACTCGTATCTTAAGAAACACATGTACTCAACCACGGTTGTAGATTTTCTCGGCGCAAGACTTTTCCCCAGCAGTTGTGGCTTTCAGTTATTCGTGGGTGTGGGGAGGAGCTCCGCCGCATCGGTAGAAAGCAAAGAGGGACGGCGGCTCTCGATCGTGCGGTGTACTCGTAAATCACGTGCGACCCATGCCCTAATAATTCACAATGCATTGATGAGGGCTATCACTTCATCATCCAATAAAATGTACTTAGTAACTATGGTAATAATATTGTCTTCTCGCAAAAAAATGGTAAAAATATTGTCTCTTAAGCCATGTACTAGTACAGTGCAAGATGCTTTAGAGAAATAAACCTATATTTTATTGCTACTCCGTAATACACATGGTTATTTATTCTAGGCAAATGCCTACCGAAAGATGTAGGAATAGGGAAATGTAGGATTGCAATGTCATGTCCACTCCAATCCTATAGGAATTCATAGAATCCAAACTTTGTTTGATTCCACCATAGGAAAAGTAAAGCATTCTTAAAAAGAGGCATGAGTAGATGTTTAATTTTCTATGGAATCTGTGCAAAGAAATCCTTAGGAAAAATTCCTATCGGAAACAATCCTACAAATCAAACAGCCAAGGATTCAATTGTACCAATTCCCTATGCAAATCCTTGGTGTTCACCCAATCCTCTCGAATACTCATCCAAAAAATGCACTAATACTTTGATGGGGAGTTTTTGTATTCTAGGCAAGAATAGAGGGTTTGCGGGGATCACTTGAGAAGTGTATTAACCAAAGAAGGCATAAGTAATACACCAACACACACTAACATGCCCTTAATGGATGTATCTCCATAAACTCCCTCTGTTCTTTATTACTACTACTAGTTTATGTACTTCTTAACTAATATGGGATAATCATGAAATATATTTTCTAACATTCAGCCAAAATATAGTGTTTCGACTTTTTAAAATACTGAAAAACTAGTAATTAAAAATATTTGAGCTATCAAATCTAGGAAGTTTGAAAATATTTTGTATTCCGTCTGAAAGTTGTGTTACTTGGTGTAAGATTCACACAAAAATGATGAAAATATCAAACCTTCAAAAAAATTGTAGTAATTCAAACGTTATGTGCGTTTCATAATTTTGCAAAATCTATTCTATTTGCAATTAAAACTATAGTAGTTGGTGGTCCCCGATCATCTGATTTGCTCTTAAACAGCTCAATCCTAAATTTGAAATTCCCTGCAACAGAACACGATAGTTGGTGGTTTGTGCGGAAAAAAATTACAGTTTTAAAAAGTGTTTTACGCAACGAAGGCAGCAATAAGCGGTAGTTTGTGCAATTTCCTCGTGTAAACAACATGTAGCGTCGAAGTAATAGTACTAGCAGTACAGAAATCTTGTGTAATTTCTAGTTCTACATATTACTAGTGTCCACTGTTTGAGAGTTGATGGTGAATGGGTCTAATTTTCAATCGAATGAGAATTAGCAAATTGATTTTTATGACAAAAGCATACAAAGGGAGTAAAACAACATACCCGCATTCGCCGCTGCTACCAGCATGCGATGCCTCCACGAGTGCATTGACGGCTGCTGCAAATCCTCGGAAGGCATCTAGGTTTTGCAGATCGTCGATTGCCGCTGTCCGGCTAAGCTTAACCAGCATAGCTGCCGCCAAGATATCTCGGATTTGGACCACAGGCAGAAGCTGATTGGGGTCGAAGGATTGCCTGATTCGGAATTTGAAGTACCAAGCCCTCGGCTCCGATGATGGAAGTTTGGAACTCGGCCCGGCCAGAACCTCCCAAATCTGTGTGTGGCAGTGGATGCCCATCGGCATCCCCAATGCTGCCGACGCCGTGATGTGGTCGGTCGCACTTTGGTCCCCACTAAAGGCTGGGGCTGCAGCACGTCGCCGCCGCCCCCGACGTCCCCACGACGGCAACGCCATGGACCGAGGCGCTGAGTTTGTTGGCGAACCCGAAGCCCTGGATGGCAAGTGCTTCTTCACAATGGAAGCATCCTCAAGAGGAAGGTATGATGCGCACAGTGGCAAGTTTTCCCTCAGAAAGAAACCAAGGTTGAATCGAACCAGGAGGAGCCAAGAAGCACGTTGAAGGTTGATGGTCGCGAAATGTGATGCGGCGCAACACCAGGGATTCCGGCGCCAACGTGGAATCTGCACAACAAAACCAAAGTACTTTGCCCCAACGAAACAGTGAGGTTGTCAATCTCACCGGCTTGCTGTAACAAAGGATTAAACGTATCGAGTGGAAGATGTTTGCAAAGAAAACAGTAAAGAACAATTGCAGTAGATTGTATGCTATGTAAAGAATAGGACCGGGGTCCACAGTTCACTAGAGGTGTCTCTCCCATAAGATAAAAGCATGTTGGGTGAACAAATTACAGTCGGGCAATTGACAAATAGAGAAGGGCATAACAATGCATATACATGATATGATAAATATAGTGAGATTTAATTGGGCATTACGACAAAGTACATAGACCGCCATCCAACTGCATCTATGCCTAAAAAGTCCACCTTCAGGTTATCATCCGAACCCCATTCAGTATTAAGTTGCTAAGCAACAGACAATTGCATTAAGTATGGTGCGTAATGTAATCGACAACTACATCCTTAGACATAGCATCAATGTTTTATCCCTAGTGGCAACAGCACATCACAACCTTAGAACCTACTGTCACGATCCCAGGTGTCAATGAAGGCATGAACCCACTATCGAGCATAAATACTCCCTCTTGGAGTTAAGAGCAAAAACTTGGCCAGAGCCTCTACTAATAACGGAGAGCATGCAAGATCATAAACAACACATAAACAATAGATTGATAATCACCATAACATAGTATTCTCTATCCATCGGATCCCGACAAACACAACATATAGAATTACATATAGATGATCTTGATCATGTTAGGCAGCTCACAAGATCCAACAATGAAGCACAACAAGGAGAAGACGACCATCTAGCTACTGCTATGGACCCATGGTCCAGGGGTGAACTACTCACTCATCACTCCGGAGGCGATCATGGCGATGAAGAGACCTCCGGGAGATGAATCCCCTCTCCGGCAGGGTGCCGGAGGCGATCTCCTGAATCCCCCGAGATGGGATTGGCGGCGGCGTCTCTGGAAGGTTTTCCGTATCGTGGCTCTCGTACTGTGGTTTTCGCGATGGAGGCTTTAAGTAGGCGGAAGGGTAGGTCGGGGCCACACGAGGGGCCCGATGAGGTGGCGCCGCGGGGCCGGCCGCGCCGTCGTGGTCTGGCCACCTCGTGGCCCCACTTCGTTATCTCTTCGGTCTTCTGGAAGCTTCGTGCCAAAATAGGACCCTGGGCGAAGATTTCGTCCAATTCCGAGAATATTTCCTTACTAGGATTTCTGAAACCAAAAACAGCAGAAAACAGAATGGCTCTTCGGCATCTTGTTAATAGGTTAGTTCCAAAATGCATAAATATGACATATAATGTGCATAAAACATGTAGGTATCATCAATAAAGTAGCATGGAACATAAGAAATTATCGATACGTTGGAGACGTATCAGCATCCCCAAGCTTAGTTCTGCTCGTCCCGAGCAGGTAAAACGATAACAAAGATAATTTCTGAAGTGACATGCCATCATAATCTTGATCATACTATTTGTAAACATATGTAATGAATGCAGCGATCAAAGCAAAGGTAATGACATGAGTAAACAAGTGAATCATATAGCAAAGACTTTTCATGAATAGTACTTTCAAGACAAGCATCAATAAGTCTTGCATAAGAGTTAACTCATAAAGCAATAAATCAAAGTAAAGGTGTTGAAGCAACACAAAGGAAGATTAAGTTTCAGCGGTTGCTTTCAACTTATAACATGTATATCTCATGGATATTGTCAACATAAAGTAGTATAACAAGTGCAATATGCAAGTATGTAGGAATCAATGCACAGTTCACACAAGTGTTTGCTTCTTAAGGTGGAAGGAGATAGGTAAACTGACTCAACAATAAAAGTAAAAGAAAGGTCCTTCAAGAGGAAAGCATCGATTGCTGTATTTGTGCTAGAGCTTTTATTTTGAAAACATGAAACAATTTTGTCAACGGTAGTAATAAAGCATATGAGTTATGTAAATTATATCTTACAAGTTGCAAGCCTCATGCATAGTATACTAATAGTGCCCGCACCTCGTCCTACTTAGCTTGGACTACCGGATCTTTGCATGCCATGTTTCAACCAAGTGTCACAAAGGGGTACCTCCATGCCGCCTGTACAAAGGTCTAAGGAGAATGCTCGCATTTTGGATTTCTCGCTTTTGATTATTCTCAACTTAGACATCCATACCGGGACAACATGGACAACAGATAATGGACTCCTCTTAAATGCATAAGCATGTAGCAACGATTATTATTCTCATATGAGATTGAGGATATATGTCCAAACTGAAACTTCAACCATGATTCATGGCTTTAGTTAGCGGCCCAATGTTCTTCTCTAACAATTTTGCATGCTCCAACCACTAAAATGATAGATCCTTCAGACAAGACGGACATGCATAGCAACTCACATGATATTCAACAATAGTTGATGGCGTTCCCCAGAAGCATGGTTATCACACAACAAGCAACTTAATAAAAGATAAAGTGCATAAGTACATATTCAATACTACGATAGTTTTTAAGGCTATTTTGTCCCATGAGCTATATATTGCAAAGGTGAATGATGGAATTTTAAAGGTAGCACTCAAGCAATTTACTTTGGAATGGCGGAGAAATACCATGTAGTAGGTAGGTATGGTGGACACAAATGGCATAGTGGTTGGCTCAAAGATTTTGGATGCATGAGAAGTATTCCCTCTCGATACAAGGTTTAGGCTAGCAAGGTTATTTGAAGCAAACTCAAGGATGAACAGGTGCAGCAAAACTCACATAAAAGACATATTGTAAACATTATAAGACTCTACACCGTCTTCCTTGTTGTTCAAAACTCAATACTAGATATTATCTAGACCTTAGAGAGACCAAATATGCAAATCAAATTTTAGCAAGCTCTATGTATTTCTTCATTAATGGGTGCAAAGCATATGATGCAAGAGCTTAAACATGAGCACAACAATTGCCAAGTATCACATTATCCAAGACATTTTAGAATTACTACATGTAGCATTTTCCAATTCCAACCATATAACAATTTAACGAAGAAGAAACTTCGCCTTGAACATTATGAGTAAAGCCTAAGGACATATTTGTCCATATGCAACAGCGGAGCGTGTCTCTCTCCCACAAAGTGAATGCTAGGATCCATTTTATTCAAACAAAAACAAAAACAAACCGACGCTCCAAGTAAAGAACACAAGATGTGACTGAATAAAAATATAGTTTCAGGGGAGGAACCTGATGATGTTGTCGATGAAGAAGGGGATGCCTTGGGCATCCCCAAGCTTAGACGCTTGAGTCTTCTTAAAATATGCAGGGGTGAACCACGGGGGCATCCCCAAGCTTAGAGCTTTCACTCCTCTTGATCATAGTATATCATTCTCCTCTCTTGACCCTTGAAAACTTCCTTCACACCAAACTTCAAGCAAACTCATTAGAGGGTTAGTGCACAATTAATAATTCACATGTTCAGAGGTGGCACAATCATTCTTTACACTTCTGGACATTGCATAAAGCTACTGGACATTAATGGATCAAAGAAATGAATCCAACATAGCAAAAGAGGCAATGCGAAATAAAAGGCAGAATCTGTCAAAAACAGAACAGTCCGTAAAGACGAATTTAAAGCTGGCACCAGACTTGCTCAAATGGAAAAACTCAAAACTAATGAAAGTTGCGTACATATCTGAGGATCACGCTCGTAAATTGGCAGATTGTTTCGAATTTTCTACAGAGAACTGTGCCCAGATTCGTGACAGACAGCAATGCTGTTTCTGCGCAGCGATCCCAAATATAACATCAACTTTGACATAGAAACTTTACTTGGCACAAAAACATGATAAGGAGAGGTTGCTACAGTAGTAAACAACTTCCAAGACTCAACAAAACAAAAAATTGCTGTAGTAAAAACATGGGTTGTCTCCCATAAGCGCTTTTCTTTAACGCCTTTCAGCTAGGCGCAGAAAGTACAAATCAAGTAACATCGAGAGTAGAAGCATCAACATCATAGCTTGTTCTAATAATAGAATCAAAAGGCAACTTCATTCTCTTTCTAGGGAAGTGTTCCATACCTTTCTTGAGAGGAAATTGATATTTAATATTACCTTCCCTCATATCAATAACAGCACCAACGGTTCGAAGAAAAGGTCTTCCCAACACAATAGGACAAGATGCATTGCATTCGATATCCAAAACAACAAAATCAACGGGGACAAGGTTATTGTTAACCGTAATGTGCACATTATCAATCCTCCCCAAAGGTTTCTTTTTAACATTATCGGCAAGATTAACATCCAAATAACAATTCTTCAATGGTGGCAAGTCAAGCATATCATAAATCTTTTTAGGCATAACAGAAATACTTGCACCAAGATCACATAAAGCATTACATTCAAAGTCATTGAATTTCATTTTAATGATGGGCTCCCAACCATCTTCTAACTTTCTAGGAATAGAAGTTTCAAGTTTTAGTTTCTCTTCTCTAGCTTTTATGAGAGCATTTGTAATATGTTTTGTAAAGGCTAAATTTATAGCACTAGCATTAGGACTTTTAGCAAGTTTTTGTAAGAACTTTATAACTTCAGAGATGTGGCAATCATCAAAATCTAAATCATTATGAGCTACAGCAATGGGATCATTGTTCCCAAGGTTGGAAAAAATTTCAGCAGTTTTATCACAAGCAGTTTCAGCAGTTTTAGCAATTTCAGGCAGTTTTGTACGCTTTGCACTAGGAGTAGAAACATTGCCAACACCAATTATTTTACCATTGATAGTAGGAGGTGCAGCAACATGTGAAGAATTAGCATTACTAGTGGTGGTAATAGTCCAAACTTTAGCTACATTATTCTCTTTAGCTAGTTTTTCATTTTCTTCTCTATCCCACCTAGCACGCAGTTCAGCCATTAATCTTATATTCTCATTAATTATAACTTGGATGGCATTTGCTGTAGTAGTAATCTTACTATCAATATCATTATTAGGCATAACTTTCAATTTTAAAAGATTAACATCAGAGGCAAGCCTATCAACTCTAGAAGCAATAGTATCAATTTTATCAAGCTTTTCCTCAACAGATTTGTTAAAAGCAGTTTGTGTACTAATAAATTCTTTAAGCATGGCTTCAAGACCAGAGGGTACACTCCTATTATTATTGTAAGAATTCCCATAAGAATTACCATAACCATTACCATTAGCAGAAGGATATGGCCTATAGTTATTACCAGAGTTGTTCCTATAAGCATTGTTGTTGAAATTATTATTTTTAATGAAATTCACATCAACATTTTCTTCTTGAGCAACCAATGAAGCTAAAGGAACATTATTTGGATCAACATTAGATCTACCATTCACAAGCATAGACATAATCACATCAATCTTATCATTCAAGGAAGAGGTTTCTTCAACAGAATTTACCTTCTTACCTTGTGGAGCTCTTTCCGTGTGCCATTCAGAGTAATTTATCATCATATCATCAAGAAGTTTTGTAGCCGCCCCCAATGTGATGGACATAAAGGTACCTCCAGCAGCTGAATCCAATAAATTCCGCGAAGAAAAATTTAGTCCTGCATAGAAGGTTTGGATGATCATCCAAGTAGTCAGTCCATGGGTTGGGCAATTCTTTACCAAAGTTTTCATTCTCTCCCATGCTTGAGCAACATGTTCAGTATCTAATTGCTTAAAATTCATTATGCTACTTCTCAAAGATATAATTTTAGCGGGAGGATAATATCTACCAATAAAAGCATCCTTGCATTTAGTCCATGAATCAATACTATTCTTAGGCAAAGATAGCAACCAATCTTTAGCTCTTCCTCTTAATGAGAAAGGAAACACTTTCAATTTAATAATATCACCATCTACATCCTTATACTTTTGCATTTCACATAGTTCAACAAAATTATTAAGATGGGCAGCAGCATCATCAGAACTAACACCAGAAAATTGATCTCTCATGACAAGATTTAATAAAGCAGGTTTAATTTCAAAGAATTCTGCTGTAGTAGCAGGTGGAGCAATAGGTGTGCATAGGAAATCATTATTATTTGCATTTGTGAAGTCACACAACTTAGTATTTTCAGGGGTATTCATTTTAGCAACGGTAAATAAAACAAACTAGATAAAGTAAATGCAAGTAACTAATTTTTTTGTGTTTTTGATATAGAGAGCAAGACAGTAAATAAAGTAAAACTAGCAACTAATTTTTTTTTGTGTTTTGTTTAGGTGCAGCAAACAAAGTAGTAAATAAAATAAAGCAAGACAAAAACAAAGTAAAGAGATTGAGAAGTGGAGACTCCCCTTGCAGCGTGTCTTGATCTCCCGGCAACGGCGCCAGAAAAAGTGCTTGATGCGCGTAGATGTACACGTCCGTTGGGAACCCCAAGAGGAAGGTATGATGCGCACAGTGGCAAGTTTTCCCTCAGAAAGAAACCAAGGTTGAATCGAACCAGGAGGAGCCAAGAAGCACGTTGAAGGTTGATGGTCGCGAAATGTGATGCGGCGCAACACCAGGGATTCCAACGTGGAATCTGCACAACAAAACCAAAGTACTTTGCCCCAACGAAACAGTGAGGTTGTCAATCTCACCGGCTTGCTGTAACAAAGGATTAAACGTATCGAGTGGAAGATGTTTGCAAAGAAAACAGTAAAGAACAAGTAGATTGTATGCTATGTAAAGAATAGGACCGGGGTCCACAGTTCACTAGAGGTGTCTCTCCCATAAGATAAAAGCATGTTGGGTGAACAAATTACAGTCGGGCAATTGACAAATAGAGAAGGGCATAACAATGCATATACATGATATGATAAATATAGTGAGATTTAATTGGGCATTACGACAAAGTACATAGACCGCCATCCAACTGCATCTATGCCTAAAAAGTCCACCTTCAGGTTATCATCCGAACCCCATTCAGTATTAAGTTGCTAAGCAACAGACAATTGCATTAAGTATGGTGCGTAATGTAATCGACAACTACATCCTTAGACATAGCATCAATGTTTTATCCCTAGTGGCAACAGCACATCACAACCTTAGAACCTACTGTCACGATCCCAGGTGTCAATGAAGGCATGAACCCACTATCGAGCATAAATACTCCCTCTTGGAGTTAAGAGCAAAAACTTGGCCAGAGCCTCTACTAATAACGGATAGCATGCAAGATCATAAACAACACATAAACAATAGATTGATAATCACCATAACATAGTATTCTCTATCCATCGGATCCCGACAAACACAACATATAGAATTACATATAGATGATCTTGATCATGTTAGGCAGCTCACAAGATCCAACAATGAAGCACAACAAGGAGAAGACGACCATCTAGCTACTGCTATGGACCCATGGTCCAGGGGTGAACTACTCACTCATCACTCCGGAGGCGATCATGGCGATGAAGAGACCTCCGGGAGATGAATCCCCTCTCCGGCAGGTGCCGGAGGCGATCTCCGAATCCCCGAGATGGGATTCGCGGCGGCGGCGTCTCCGGAAGGTTTTCCGTATCGTGGCTCTCGGGGGGTTTCGCGACGGAGGCTTTAAGTAGGCGGAAGGGTAGGTCGGGGGCCACACGAGGGGCCCGATGACAGGTGGCGCGGCCAGGGGCCAGGCCGCGCCGCCCTGTGGTCTGGCCACCTCATGGCCCCACTTCGTTATCTCTTCGGTCTTCTGGAAGCTTCGTGCAAAAATAGGACCCTGGGCGAAGATTTCGTCCAATTCCGAGAATATTTCCTTACTAGGATTTCTGAAACCAAAAACAGCAGAAAATAGCAACTGGCTCTTCATCTTGTTAATAGGTTAGTTCCAGAAAATGCATAAATATGACATATAATGTGCATAAAACATGTAGGTATCATCAATAAAGTAGCATGGAACATAAGAAATTATCGATACGTTGGAGACGTATCAGATGGCAAGTGCTTCTTCACAATGGAAGCATCCTCACCCGGCGAGGTTCGCCCCCGGCGCATGCCTATGCTCCGACCAGCCCACTTTGCCGCTGCTGCCTGGGCTGCCGCCGATACCTGGGCCACCGCCGCTTCATGGGACCCCCTCCCTCCTCTCCCTCTCCTAGATCAAAGGGCGCCAGGAGTCTAGCCACAGCAAGACACAGAGCCGCCTGCTTCATCGCACACCAATGGCACACAGACATTTGCGAGCTTTTAGCGCACACCCCTCCGAGGCTGAGTCGTGGAGCCTGGGTGCACGGGGCTATGGCTGGAGGAGTCGCCATGGGACGAGGGGTGTCGAGTGCTCGGGCAAATACGGGAAAGGCGAAGTTTTGGATAACCTTATATGATCACATCAATGCTTCTCAAGGAGCCAAATACTGTATGAGAAACCGGAAAAGTTTGAACGTTTGAAAACTTTGCCGGCATAATGCATCCTTCCAATGCACGCCTACTAAGGTAGAAAGCCAACTCAATTGCTACTTTGTTGGCAAAATGTACCATGGCTCAATCTTGGGTCACACACATCTATCAATTGGTATATTTTGGTCATATTCAAAATTTTACTTGAAACTTGTTGGTCATGCCATTCTACTACTCGCCTAACACTTTTTCTACGCGGGAAGGAGGGGGGTATGATGCTACCCTGAATTTTTATGCCCATTTGTATCTTGGTCAAATCCTAGGTTTGACCAAAATTTAAAACATGAAGATGAAAAATTAAGCCTGGATCCACTACAAGAAAAGTTGCCAAACTTTTCTTGTAGTGATCCTTCTTAATTAGTAACTTCAAAATGAAGCTTTTGGAAGGTTTTTGAAATTTCCATGTCTGAAACCCAAAACACCTCTTCATGATTGACTTCATAAGACAAATCGAGTTTAGGGTTAGGGGTAGATACATGATTTTTCTAGTTTGAATATGTCTAGACCTGGCTTATCAACTTGAATGCTTAGTATATGACATAAGAAGATGTACTATGTGCATTGGTTTTTTATTTATTTGATTTGTTTTGAATTTTCATGCCGAATCAAATTTTGGTCAAATCATAGGTTTAACCAAGATTTAAACAAGTTTAAAACATTAAAATGAAAAATTAAGCATGGATCCTTCTCAGTCACTCCAAAATGAAGCTTTTGGGAGGCTTTTGAAATGTCTATGTTTGAAACCCAAAACCACTTCTCTTCATGCTTGACTTCATAAGACAGATGAGTTTAGGGTTAGGGGTAGATACATGATTTTTCTGGTTTGAATAGGTCTAGACCTTGTTATCAAGTTGAATGGCTTACTATGTGACATAAGAAGACTATGTGCTTTGGTTTTTCATTTTTGATTTTTTCGATTGTTTTTATGCCCATTTGAATCTTGGTCAAATCCTAGGTTTGAACAAGAATTTAAACAAGTTTAAAACATGAAAATGAAAAGGTAAGCATGGATCCTTCTTAGTCAGTCCGAAATGAAGCTTTTGGGCGGTTTTCGAAATTTCCATGTTTGAAAACCCAAACCACTTCTCTTCATGCTTGACTTCATAAGACAAATTTAGGGTTAGGGGTATAGATACATGATTTTTCTTGTTTGATATGTCTAGATATTGTTTATCAACACTTGAATGCTTACAATATATGTGACGCAAGAAGACTATGTGTTATGGTTTTTCATTTTTGGGGGTTTTTTCGAATTTTTTATGCGCACTTGAATCTTGGTCAAATCCTAGCTAGCTAGGTTTGACCAAGCTTTAAACAAGTTTAAAACATGAAAATGAAAAAGTAAGCATGTATCCTTCTTAGTCACTCCAAAATTAAGCTTTTCGGAGGTTTTTGAAATTTCCATTTTGTAAACCCAAAACCACGTATCTTCATGTTTGACTTCAAAAGACAGAGTTTAGGGTTAGGGGGTAGATACATGATTCTTCTTTTAATATGTTTAGATCTTGTTTTATCAACTTGAATGTTGACTGTATGACATAAGAAGACTATGTTTTTGAATTTTTTATGAATCTTGGTCAAATCCAAGGGTTGACCAAGATTTAAACAAGTTTAAAACATGAAAATGAAAACGTTTCAAGTTCACCTTTGGTTCGATCTTTCAGTAACCAGGCGCATATATATATGGATGCAAATTGAGATAATTAATTCGTGAAACATTGGAAATGTCCATCGTGTGTCATGTTTCCCCCTCACATGAAAATTGGATTGGTGGCAGACAAGTAAAAGCACATTTATGTGCGACAACCCAAAATGCACATATTTTGCTGAGTTTTCATGCATGCATTAAAAGTTGTGAATATATACATAAAATGCATGTGGGTCATGATTGAAAAGTTTGACATGTATATGGTTCTTGTGTAGTAGTACTATAGTAGGTACGCAAACTCCCATCCATCTTCTTTGTCAAGAGAAGACGCGCACCAGGATGCGTAGTGGAAGTCGTCTCTGGATCCTTCTGTTGTCCCTCTCACGGAAAAGAAAAAGAAAAAAACATCTCTCTCATTCTCGGCCTCGCTCGACTCGCTCGCTCGCAGCCTCGCACCTCCTGCGCACTGACAAACGCTGCACAACAGTCAACATCACCAGAAAAAAGATATACACCATAAATAATAAGAGGGGCCCCGTGACTGCTATCCCTTCTTCTCCTTCCGTGTGATCCCTCTTCCTCCGAGTTTCACTGGACGGGCAAACACACATGTGCTGCATAGTAAAAATAAAAAAGTAAAAAATCGACCTATGAATCTATGATTAAATAGGTAAAATCCTGGGTTTTATCAAGGTTTAAACAAGTTTAAAACATGAAAATGAATAGGTAAGCATGGATCCTTCTTAGTCACTCTAAAATGAAGCTTTCGCGAGGTTTTTGAAATTTCCATGTTTGAAACCCAAAACCACTTCTCTTCATGCTTGACTTCGTAAGACAGAGTTTAGGGTTAGGGGTAGATACATGCTTTTTCTGGTTTGAATATGTCTAGACCTTGTTTATCAACTTGAATGCTTACTATATGACATAAGAAGGCTATGTTATTTGGTTTTTCATTTTTTCTGTTTTTTTCTGATTTTTTATGCCCATTTAAATCTTGGTCAAATCCTAGGTTTGACCAAGATTTAAACAAGTTTAAAACATGAAAATGAAACACGGAGGAAGAGGGATCACTCAGAAGGAGAGAAGAAGGGAGAGCATTATGGTGTCTCCCCTTTTTCGGGTGATGATGTTGACTTTTGTGCAAGGTTTGTCAGTGAGCAGGAGGAGCGAGCGAGTCGAGCGAGGCCGAGAATGAGAGAGATTTGTTTTTTTTGTGAGAGGGACAACGGGATCCAGAAGGACCCACAGACTTCCAATACGCATCCTGATGCGTCTTCTCTTGACAAAGAAGATGGCTGGGAGTTTGCGTACCTATTGCACGTGACTTGTGCTCACTGAAGTGTGGGACCTCAAGCGTGGGCACCACACGTAAGTGACAGACCTGTTGGTGTAAAAACTCGGTTGATTATAATAGTGCATTAGAACAAAGTTTCCTATGGATTCAAGGGTAGGAAATCCAAGTTAACTCATTTACATGACATTATTTTTTCCATGAAGCAAAGTTAACACATCTATCAATTGGTACATTTTGGAGTGACTAAGAAGGATCCAGCCTTACTTATTCGTTTTCACGTGTTAAACCTGTCTAAATCTTGGTCAAACCTAGGATTTGACCAAGATTCAAATGGGCAGAAAATTAAAAAAAAACAGAAAAATGAAAAACCAAATCACATAGTTTTCTTATGTCATATAGTAAGCATTAAAGTTGATAAACAAGGTGTAGACATATTCAAACCAGACAAATCATGTAGCTATACCCCCTAACCCCTAAACTCTGTCTTATGAAGTCAAGCATGTGAAGAGAAGTGGTTTTGGGTTTCAAACATGGAAATTTCAAAAACCTCCCAAAAGCTTCATTTTAGAGTGACTAAGAAGGATCCATGCTTCCCTTTTCATTTTCATGTTTTAAACTTGTTTAAATTATCTTGGTCAAACCTAGGATTTGACAAGATTCAAATGGGCATCAAAATTGAAAAAAATTGAAAAAAGAAAAACCAAAGCAAATAGTTTTCTTATGTCATATAGTAAGCATTAAAGTTGTGATAAATAAGGTCCATACATATTCAAACCACACAAATCATGTATCTATACCCCCTAATTAACCCCTAAATTAATTAACTCTGTCTTATGAAGTCAAGCATGTGAAGAGAAGTGGTTTTGGGTTTCAAACATTGAAATTTTAAAAACCTCCCAAAAGCTTCATTTTAGAGTGACTAAGAAGGATACAGACTTCCCTTTTCATTTTTATGTTTTAAACTTGTTTAAATCTTGGTCAAACCAAGGATTTGACCAAGATTCAAATGGCCCTAAAAATTCAAAAAAATCAAAAGAATGAAAAACCAAAGCACATAGCATTCTTATGTCATATGTATAGTAAGCATTCAAGTTGATAAACAAAGGTCTAGAGACATATATATTCAAACCAGAAAAATCATGTATATATCTACCCCTAAAACTCTAATTAAACTATGTTTTATGAAGTAAATCATGAAGAGAAGTGGTTTTGGGTTTCAAACATGGAAATTTCAAGAACCTCCCAAAAGCTTCATTTTAGAGTGACTAAGAAGGATCCGAAGGACCCACAGACTTCCAATACGCATCCTGATGCGTCTTCTCTTGACAAAGAAGATGGCTGGGAGTTTGCGTACCTATTGCACGTGACTTGTGCTCACTGAAGTGTGGGACCTCACGCGTGGGCACCACACGTAAGTGACAGACCTGTTGGTGTAAAAACTCGATTGATTATTATAGTGCATTATAACAAAGTTTCCTATGGATTCAAGGGTAGGAAATCCAAGTTAACTCATTTACATGACATTATTATTTCCATGAAGCAAAGTTAACACATCTATCGATTGGTACATTTTTGAGTGACTAAGAAGGATCCATGCTTACTTATTCGTTTTCACGTGTTAAACTTGTCTAAATCTTGGTCAAACCTAGGATTTGACCAAGATTCAAATGGGCAGAAAAATAAAATAAAAAACAGAAAAATGAAAAACCAAATCACATAGTCATCTTATGTCATATAGTAAGCATTAAAGTTGATAAACAAGGTCTAGAAATATCAAACCATACAAATCATGTATCTACCCCCTAACCCCTAAACTCTGTCTTATGAAGTCAAGCATGTGAAGAGGAAGTGGTTTTGGGTTGCAAACATGGAAATTTCAAAAACCTCCGAAAAACTTCATTTTAGAGTTTCTAAGAAGGATCCATGCTTAACTTTGCATTTTCATATTTTAAACTTGTTTAAATCATTATCAAGCCTAGCATTTGACCAATATACAAATGGGTGGGCACAAAATTCAAAAAAATCAGAAAAATGAAAAACAAATTAAAGCACATAGTCTTCATATGTCATATCGTATGAATTCAAGTTGATAAACGAGGTCTAGGTATATCCAAACCAGACAAATCATGTATCTATACCCCCTGTCGATCTTATGAAGTCTAGCATGAAGAGAGAAGTCGTTTTTGGTTTCAAAAATGGAAATTTCAAGAACATCCCAAAAGCTTCATTTTAGAGTGACTAAGAAGGATACTTGTCAACACCCGGATTTTTAAGTCCAGATGCCTATTATGCCATTCATCGCAATCCCAGGAATATTGTTTTTGCGAGACATAATAGCTTGATATCACAACACATCATTTATTACAACACGAAATCGTCTTACAACAAAGGATCACATGATCCAGTCTTAATACAACATAGTGGATCTAGAGATCCTATTACAAAACACATAGCGGAAGCGAAGTAACGGTCGCGGTCCATCTGTTCCACAGGCAACTGTTGACGTCAGGAGCGGTCCTAGTTGTCGTAGACGTTCTGCTGTCCATCTTCCTCGTACAACTGTTCACCTTCATAGTCTGGCCATTTGAATAGCCAGGGACAAAGCCATGAGTACTTTTAAAGTACTCGCAAACTAATACTAGTGTAAGCACTATCAATTGTGGTAAGGGGATACTAAGCTCTAGGTTGATTTGCATAAAGCCAAGTTTATTTCATAAATATTTAGTAAAGATGCTTGAATCAAATAGACTATCTCAAGTGGGAACATTAGTGTCATTCCCACAACTCAGTTGTGATTCAATCCCAAATCACCATTCAACTTGCCACAGCAAGTCACCAGTCATATGTCACATTTTTGAAAATGGTCTGATGACGGAACAGTATGGCCTTTCCAATCGTCCGTAACCGTGGACACGGCTATTCGAATAGTTCTACACTCTGCAGAGGTCGTACACTTGTGCCACAATATTTGCAATAATCCGTCAGGGTTAACTGGCCCTGATTTATCATACTCCGTATGCGGACTACCAACCATAACCTTTCACTTATATACTCTAGTACAGGCACCTCTCCCCATGAGCTTGGCCTCCCGGTGAGAACCAACCTGTTAACCCGGGAACTGCACAGGGCTTGGGCCGGACAATTCACCTCAATCACGTCATTCCGCAATATCTCATATTGCTTCGGAGGCAGCCCTTGGCATAACCCCTATGACGCTTGTTTAGAGGGAACCCATACTAAAGCACATAAATTTCTAGTTAAGCCCGTACCCATTTTGGGTATTGTGGGGGTACTTTCAAAATTGGAATGGTATCGCATCCGAACCCAACCATCAGTTTTATATCAAAAATCACCATCTTCTCATGGTCATATTCACCTTCAAAGTCATTCAATGGAATGAACCATCATTCCAAGGTTTCAACTTCATTTCAAAGTCACCTGTTCCCATCTAGAGTAATCCAATTTTTATTGATTAGCAATAGCAACTATATGAGGGGTGCTATCTAGCTTTGAGGAGTGTCAATCTAAATCAAGTATTGTTCTACTCTAGACCAATTGAATCATGAATCAAAAAGTAAACTTTGATAAACCAAGGTTAAAAACTTGTAGAGTAAAAACTTGGGATAGGATCTTTAAGCATAAATAAAAGGGGGATGAGGCCTTGCTCTTGTAGAGCTTTGCCTTATGGTATCTTGCAAGAATATTAGCTTGCTTGTAGGGGTAATATTACTAATAGCTTGCAGTAGACTAGCTTGCCTTGATTGGTGAAGTGATCAAAGTATTCTTCTTCTTCTTCTTGGTAGAATACCTCCTCCTCTTGATAGTCTCCGGTACTAGCGTCTATAAACGAATACGAGGATACAATCACCAAACAATACTTAAGCACTCTTAATTAGCCTTAGTGGCTCACACAATGATCTAGCATCACTACTTAACATTTATTACAAGATTATGCTAGGGTTTCCTTATTTAATAATAGGAAAATAATTTCCTCTCATTGAATCTTCTTAAGATTTAATTTCTCTTATGAATAATATATGACCTAGGTTGACTAAGTCAACCTCTTCATACTTATCATTTGAGAAAATGATTTAAATGAGGTTCCATACCTCATGCAACTTAATACTAACATGGTAATGATTTAATGTCACCAAATAATTTAAGGTGAGGTTACTTGGATTATGATTACTATCTCATATTGTATTACTTGAGAACAAGATTTAAATGAGAGGAGTATCTCTCATATGATTTAACACATAGTGGTGATTTATTTAAAGGACTATTATTGAGGTGTTTTAATATTCTCAAATAATCAGGGATGATCCCATGTTGATCAAGGTCAACACTTCACACTTAGTATTTGAGAAAGTGAGTTAAATGAGATTCATCATCTCATGTGATTTAATTAATTTAATTATTATTTAGCTTTAAGATTTATAAGGGAGCAAGTATGAGCTTAGGAAATTAAAGGTCAACACATTACTTCCTATTATTTGAGAAGATAATTTAAAATGAGGTGAGCACCTCATACTATTTTAGTAACACCTTTTACTGTTTTAATATTATTAATTAATTGAAAGTGAATTTTACTTGAACATGGGATCTACTTCATATTAATTTGGTTGAGGTAAGATTTAAATGAGACCAAAGTATCTCATATGATTTAATTAATAGGTTTGAAATATTTAAATACTACTTATGAGAAGGATTAAGTATTTTCAAATATAAACCTATGGGTCATTAATTATGTGTTATTAATTCTTATTGAATTATTTGGACAAATGGTTTATGTGAGAAACTATACCTCATATAAGTTAAACTATCATCTAATGATTAACCTCTCTAATTAACCAAGCATGAGACTTATTTGATCTAGGTCAGTACCTCTATTTGAAATACTTAAGATCACAATTTAAATGAGAGAGGAGCCCTCATACTATTTAAATAATTCTATGTGTATGTATTAAAATGATCTAGAAATAGTTCCATAGCCATTATTTTAATTCTAGTTTATGATCATGCAAAACAACTATGATATATTTTTGCATAAATAATTAGATTATGTCAAATGTGATTTATTAGAGTTGGAATCAACTTAAAATCATTTCTAGATAATTTCTAATATTTATTTGAAGTCAGAAAAGTCCCTGCCTTGTTATTTTTATCATTTAAATTTAATTTCGAATTTGGACATGAGGCCAGTGCCATTATTTAGACAATTTCATGAGCTTTCTAAATATATAAAATTTGCTAAATTTGGTTTAGTAGAATTTAAACTATTTAAATTTGAAGTTGGCACCAGTATTGAATTCAGCTAAATTAATTAAACGACGTTTGAATTTGTGGGCCGCGCGGGAAAAGAACTTGGGCCGAAAGGATTTGAATGGAGGGAACGGCCCAGTAACGGCGCGGCTGGGTTTAAATTCGCGGGCAGCAGGCGAGGCGACGTGGCACAATCTGGTGCGTTCACGAAATCGGGCGGCTTACCTCCTCCGGCGAGTCGACGGAACCCTAGGCTGCAGGAGGGTCCGGCGACGGCGATGCAGGGGCTCTCCTAGGCTGGCGACGGGGGCAATCGACGCAGCGTGGGACGGGGAGTCGAGTGGTGGCCGTGATTGGTCGGGGGAGGCACGGAGTCGTCGTCTTCGTCGAGCTATGGCAGCGGCAGGCTCCGGCCAAATTCCGGCGAGCTGCTATCTAATTGAGGAGGGGAGGTGGTCGAGGAGAACAAGGGGAAGGAGTTGAAGCTAATGGTGTGAATAAATCGTCCAGAAGGGGTCTCCTTTTATAGGGGCTCGAGGTGCTGCGGGGTGCCGTGGGGTTCGTCGACGGCCATGGCGCTCCAGGGCGCGAAGGGGCAAGCTAGAGGGCGCACGGCGTAGGCGTCGTCTAGGCGGAGCTAATGAGCTTGACGGCACGGCAAAAGGAGGTCTGAGGCGAGCTGGCGATGATGGCGTCCGTGCAGTACCGGCGCGGCAGGACGTCGATCATGGCGACGGTCAGGGGGCGTACGCGAGCTAGAGAGAGTGTCTAGGAGGTAGCTGGGGTAGTGGTGATCATGCGTGCTCAAGTGGAGGGAAAAGAAGGACGGGCGAGTCCAGCGAGGGCGTGCACCGGCGCGTCCAGGGCGTTGTCTGGGCGCGCTCACCGCGTGTCGGCACGCCGTGGCGAGGTGCTGGGCGCGCCTGGTTTGGTCGATTGTGTGTGTCTCTTTGCGTAGGGAGGGTACATGCGTGCTTAGGGTAGTACATAGACGCTCGATGACATGGTGAGAGAGAGAGGGAGAGCCAGGGAGAGCAATGCCAAAGGTGGCCGGCATGGGTACTCGGCATGCATAGTCTAGGGTTTTTCTTCTCCCTCCTCTCACTTCACTTGATCAGAGCTAGCACTAGGGTGAAGCAGGGGTCGTAGGGGAGTGCAATGATCAAAGCTAAAAGAGGTTTAGTGAAGAAACCAGTGGGTAATAGGGTGACACACAATTCTGGATTATTGCATGCAAGGTGTTCGATGATATGGCCGCATGAACTTTTATTTGGATTTTTGCAATTCTTTTTGGTGGAGCTTATTTATATATTAATTGTGATTGAATGGTGGTGGTGGTGGTCAATTTGGTCAAGATTTGTAACAATTCAAAAAGTGGGTCATCTTCACATAGATTCAAAGTCTCCACTTGTCAATCTTATTCTGGTCAACCTAGTCAATATTATCCATGATGGTCAACATGAAAAGTACTCACCTTGACATGGTCTTGGATGACATGGTCATAGTTGACCAAGTTTAGTTTGAGAGTTGAGAAATACAGAGGGGTAAAGTGGGGAACATTTTATAAAGTGGCAAAATGACCATTATCACATGTATGTTGAATTTGAGTTTTGCTTTGATTTAATTCTTGATCCAATGATGCAATTGTGTTAGTTTATCATATTGAAGTATTTTAGAAGCAATGGGGCAAGCAAATTTGGCCTTGGTGAAGGATTTGCATTTTGGCATATGTGTATGTGAGTGAATTTTGGGAATTCTCTCCCTATTTGATTTCTATCCATTTGATTTGACTTTGGTTGACTCTAATGTGGTTCTTATGAGTTTAGTAACATTTTAAGAGCATTGAAACTAAATCAAATGGTCTTGTTCAAAGATTTGCAAAATTGGCCTTAATACATAAGAGATGAGGTGTCCAATTTTCATAACTTGTACTAGGGTTGTTCTTGCTTCACTTGAACATGGGTTAGGGTCCATTTAGTGTTATAATAGGTTTAGAGATGGTGTCACACCATTTAGTCAAGGTTTAGAGACCTTGGTCAATGTTTGGTGAAATGCCTATGTGTCACATATGCTTTTATGCATATGTGGTATTTTATTTTTAATTTGACTTGGTTTGGCCCAATTGGTTTTGTTGAATGTTGAAATGATATTTGGAGATGATCCAACCATTCACAACAAGTCTTAGGGTTAGTTTTCTTAAATTCACATATTTGCTATTTAGCTCTCATATGCCTCTATGGCATTTTTAATTTCTTTATATTATTTTTAGTTTCAACTTGGCAATGATTTAAGAAGTGCTATATAAGGTTTACAAAGCTTTTCCAATCTTTTAAATAAAGTGAAAAGGTCTAGGGTAAATATTTATAATTGTAGCCATAGGCACATATGCCTTTTTCTCATTTAATTTCCTTTTATTTTATTTTCACTAGAATGATGAGAAGAGGGGTGAGTCTTTAGGGTTTAAGATTATTTCCAATAATCATAACAAGCAATCATAGCAATAGCACAAGAATTAAGCAAGGTTATTATGTACTAATCTTAATTTAATAAAAGTTTTTGTTGGTTCCAAAATTTGGAACTAGGGAAATTCATTTGTTTTGTTTTGTATTTTTGGGATGTTACAAACCCTTCCCCCTTAAACAAATCTCGTCCCGAGATTTTAAGAGGAGTTAGGTTCCTAAGAGAGATTGAGCATTTTGATTAACAGGAAGGCATACTTGTCAGGGTCTGGGGTGCTTCCTGGGCTTCAGTGGCAGTCATGTGGTAGAAACGTCCGTTGTTGTTGTTCTGGTTCCTTCTACTTGCGAAGCGGCGTTGTTGCAGGTGCAGCGGTGTTGGCGGCAATCTTGGCAAGCTTCTTGGGGCATTCTTTGGAAAAGTGGCCTACAACTCCACATTCATAGCAGTTTACCGTTGACTTGTCCTTCGGGGCGACATGGCATTACTTCCAGTTCTCGGGCCAGTGTTGGTGTTGGTGTTGTTCCCATTGTTGTTGTGGCTGTTGGGGTTGCGGTTGTTATTGTTGTTGCCTCCGGGCTTCGGGGGTCCTCCGTGGTTGTTGCTGTAGTTGGGGCGATAAGTCTGAGCAGGTGGCCTGTTGTTTCTGGGGGTGAATCCTCCAGAGGAGTTATTGCGGTGCTTCTGGGTATGGTGGGGTCCATTCTGGTTCATCATTCTGCGCTTGCGGTTCTCATTGGCCTGATGCAGCTTTCCTTCCATCTGTATGGCTGAGTCTACGAGGGCTTCGAGGTCAGCGAACGGGATATTTACTAACACAGTTTGCATCTCGTCATGCAGTCCGTTCAAAAAGCTTTCCTTTCTCTTCTCATTGGTGTCGGTCTCGTCCGGGGCGTACCTTGACAGAGTGAGAAACCTGTCGCGGTATTCCACCACGGACATTCTTCCTTGCTTGAGTTCGCGGAACTCGTCTCTCATTTTCTTGATTAATCCTTGGGGCACATGGTACTTGCTGAACTTCAGTTTGAAGTCTTCCCATGCCATCATCTGTCCCGCATTCATTGCACGGGCACTAGTCCACCAGGCTCTTGCAGGTCCTGACAGGTAGTGGGTGGCAAATAGTACTTTTTCTGCGGCTTCAACTCCCGCAACTTCAAGGTTGTTTTCTATTGTCTGGAGCCAGTCATCAGCATCGAGGGGTTCTTCGGTTTTGCTGAACATTGGAGGGTTGGTGTTCTGGAAATTCTTCAGCTTTGACCCAGGGTGGTCGTGGTTTCCATGGCCTTGATTGTTCTGAGCTATCTGTTGCAGTGCAGCAAGGTTTGCTTGGCGTTCAGCTCTTTCGGCTTCCCGGTCTGCCATCATTGTCTGCAGTAGTTGCATCATGGCATCCTGATTTGCGTTGCGGTTTGGGGGTGCCATCTGATTATGTAGATATATCATGAGGTAAGAGGGAATTTTCTATGGCTTATTTTGAGTTAAGTTTAAACTTAAACTTAAGATATTTTCAGGATGAACATAACACATATTTTATTTATTCACAACAAACATCACACATTACAAGCTAAAGCACTAAGGGTTTTAAGAACCCTTTTTCCACAAACTACGATACATGGTGCGGGATACAACTCACACCTACGTAAGTGAAGCTAGTGAAACTATTCCTCAGGGTCTTCATCCACATCGATGGGAATGATCCCATCCTCTGCAGCCTCCAGAAACTCGTAGTCCTCCTCATCAGTGAACTCGTCATCCTCAAAGTCGTTGTCGTCACTCAGGAAGTCATCGCCTCCTTGGATGTCTTCTCCATCTTCCTCCATCTCCTGGATCTGGTCCTGCTGTGTCCGGACAGTCACCTCTAAGGTGCGAATCTTCTCGCGAAGACGGGTGATAGTAGCGACATTCTTGGCGCGCTGCAGGCGAAGTGACCTGCGGTCCTTGGCGAGTAGCCTGATGGCTTTGATACCAACTTGTCAACACCCGGATTTTTAAGTCCAGATGCCTATTATGCCATTCATCGCAATCCCAGGAATATTGTTTTTGCGAGACATAATAGCTTGATATCACAACACATCATTTATTACAACACGAAATCGTCTTACAACAAAGGATCACATGATCCAGTCTTAATACAACATAGTGGATCTAGAGATCCTATTACAAAACACATAGCGGAAGCGAAGTAACGGTCGCGGTCCATCTGTTCCACAGGCAACTGTTGACGTCAGGAGCGGTCCTAGTTGTCGTAGACGTTCTGCTGTCCATCTTCCTCGTACAACTGTTCACCTTCATAGTCTGGCCATTTGAATAGCCAGGGACAAAGCCATGAGTACTTTTAAAGTACTCGCAAACTAATACTAGTGTAAGCACTATCAATTGTGGTAAGGGGATACTAAGCTCTAGGTTGATTTGCATAAAGCCAAGTTTATTTCATAAATATTTAGTAAAGATGCTTGAATCAAATAGACTATCTCAAGTGGGAACATTAGTGTCATTCCCACAACTCAGTTGTGATTCAATCCCAAATCACCATTCAACTTGCCACAGCAAGTCACCAGTCATATGTCACATTTTTGAAAATGGTCTGATGACGGAACAGTATGGCCTTTCCAATCGTCCGTAACCGTGGACACGGCTATTCGAATAGTTCTACACTCTGCAGAGGTCGTACACTTGTGCCACAATATTTGCAATAATCCGTCAGGGTTAACTGGCCCTGATTTATCATACTCCGTATGCGGACTACCAACCATAACCTTTCACTTATATACTCTAGTACAGGCACCTCTCCCCATGAGCTTGGCCTCCCGGTGAGAACCAACCTGTTAACCCGGGAACTGCACAGGGCTTGGGCCGGACAATTCACCTCAATCACGTCATTCCGCAATATCTCATATTGCTTCGGAGGCAGCCCTTGGCATAACCCCTATGACGCTTGTTTAGAGGGAACCCATACTAAAGCACATAAATTTCTAGTTAAGCCCGTACCCATTTTGGGTATTGTGGGGGTACTTTCAAAATTGGAATGGTATCGCATCCGAACCCAACCATCAGTTTTATATCAAAAATCACCATCTTCTCATGGTCATATTCACCTTCAAAGTCATTCAATGGAATGAACCATCATTCCAAGGTTTCAACTTCATTTCAAAGTCACCTGTTCCCATCTAGAGTAATCCAATTTTTATTGATTAGCAATAGCAACTATATGAGGGGTGCTATCTAGCTTTGAGGAGTGTCAATCTAAATCAAGTATTGTTCTACTCTAGACCAATTGAATCATGAATCAAAAAGTAAACTTTGATAAACCAAGGTTAAAAACTTGTAGAGTAAAAACTTGGGATAGGATCTTTAAGCATAAATAAAAGGGGGATGAGGCCTTGCTCTTGTAGAGCTTTGCCTTATGGTATCTTGCAAGAATATTAGCTTGCTTGTAGGGGTAATATTACTAATAGCTTGCAGTAGACTAGCTTGCCTTGATTGGTGAAGTGATCAAAGTATTCTTCTTCTTCTTCTTGGTAGAATACCTCCTCCTCTTGATAGTCTCCGGTACTAGCGTCTATAAACGAATACGAGGATACAATCACCAAACAATACTTAAGCACTCTTAATTAGCCTTAGTGGCTCACACAATGATCTAGCATCACTACTTAACATTTATTACAAGATTATGCTAGGGTTTCCTTATTTAATAATAGGAAAATAATTTCCTCTCATTGAATCTTCTTAAGATTTAATTTCTCTTATGAATAATATATGACCTAGGTTGACTAAAGTCAACCTCTTCATACTTATCATTTGAGAAAATGATTTAAATGAGGTTCCATACCTCATGCAACTTAATACTAACCTGGTAATGTTTTAATGTCACCAAATAATTTAAGGTGAGGTTACTTGGATTATGATTACTACCTCATATTGTATTACTTGAGAACAAGATTTAAATGAGAGGAGTATCTCTCATATGATTTAACACATAGTGATGGTTTATTTAAAGGACTATTATTGAGGTGTTTTAATATTCTCAAATAATCAGGGATGATCCCATGTTGACCAAGGTCAACACTTCACACTTAGTATTTGAGAAAGTGAGTTAAATGAGATTCATCATCTCATGTGATTTAATTAATTTAATTATTATTTAGCTTTAAGATTTATAAGGGAGCAAGTATGAGCTTAGGAAATTAAAGGTCAACACATTACTTCCTATTATTTGAGAAGATAATTTAAAATGAGGTGAGCACCTCATACTATTTTAGTAACACCTTTTATGTTTTAATATTATTAATTAATTGAAAGTGAATTTTACTTGAACATGGGATCTACTTCATATTAATTTGGTTGAGGTAAGATTTAAATGAGACCAAAGTATCTCATATGATTTAATTAATAGGTTTGAAATATTTAAATACTACTTATGAGAAGGATTAAGTATTTTCAAAAGTAAACCTATGGGTCATTAATTATGTGTTATTAATTCTTATTGAATTATTTGGACAAATGGTTTATGTGAGAAACTATACCTCATATAAGTTAAACTATCATCTAATGATTAACCTCTCTAATTAACCAAGCATGAGACTTATTTGATCTAGGTCAGTACCTCTATTTGAAATACTTAAGATCACAATTTAAATGAGAGAGGAGCCCTCATACTATTTAAATAATTCTATGTGTATGTATTAAAATGATCTAGAAATAGTTCCATAGCCATTATTTTAATTCTAGTTTATGATCATGCAAAACAACTATGATATATTTTTGCATAAATAATTAGATTATGTCAAATGTGATTTATTAGAGTTGGAATCAACTTAAAATCATTTCTAGATAATTTCTAATATTTATTTGAAGTCAGAAAAGTCCCTGCCTTGTTATTTTTATCATTTAAATTTAATTTCGAATTTGGACATGAGGCCAGTGCCATTATTTAGACAATTTCATGAGCTTTCTAAATATATAAAATTTGCTAAATTTGGTTTAGTAGAATTTAAACTATTTAAATTTGAAGTTGGCACCAGTATTGAATTCAGCTAAATTAATTAAACGACGTTTGAATTTGTGGGCCGCGCGGGAAAAGAACTTGGGCCGAAAGGATTTGAATGGAGGGAAGCGGCCCAGTAACGGCGCGGCTGGGTTTAAATTCGCGGGCAGCAGGCGAGGCGACGTGGCACAATCTGGTGCGTTCACGAAATCGGGCGGCTTACCTCCTCCGGCGAGTCGACGGAACCCTAGGCGGCAGGAGGGTCCGGCGACGGCGATGCAGGGGCTCTCCTAGGCTGGCGACGGGGGCAATCGACGCAGCGTGGGACGGGGAGTCGAGTGGTGGCCGTGATTGGTCGGGGGAGGCACGGAGTCGTCGTCTTCGTCGAGCTATGGCAGCGGCGGCTCCGGCCAAATTCCGGCGAGCTGCTATCTAATTGAGGAGGGGAGGTGGTCGAGGAGAACAAGGGGAAGGAGTTGAAGCTAATGGTGTGAATAAATCGTCCAGAAGGGGTCTCCTTTTATAGGGGCTCGAGGTGCTGCGGGGGTGCCGTGGGTTCGTCGACGGCCATGGCGCTCCAGGGCGCGAAGGGGCAAGCTAGAGGGCGCACGGCGTAGGCGTCGTCTAGGCGGAGCTAATGAGCTTGACGGCACGGCAAAAGGAGGTCTGAGGCGAGCTGGCGATGATGGCGTCCGTGCAGTACCGGCGCGGCAGGACGTCGATCATGGCGACGGTCAGGGGGCGTACGCGAGCTAGAGAGAGTGTCTAGGAGGTAGCTGGGGTAGTGGTGATCATGCGTGCTCAAGTGAGGGGAAAAGAAGGACGGGCGAGTCCAGGCGAGGGCGTGCACCGGCGCGTCCAGGGCGTTGTCGGGCGCGCTCACCGCGTGTCTGGCACGCCGTGGCGAGGTGCTGGCGCGCCTGGTTTGGTCGATTGTGTGTGTCTCTTTGCGTAGGGAGGGTACATGCGTGCTTAGGGTAGTACATAGACGCTCGATGACATGGTGAGAGAGAGAGGGGAGAGCCAGGAGAGCAATGCCAAAGGTGGCCGGCATGGGTACTCGGCATGCATAGTCTAGGGTTTTTCTTCTCCCTCCTCTCACTTCACTTGATCAGAGCTAGCACTAGGGTGAAGCAGGGGTCGTAGGGGAGTGCAATGATCAAAGCTAAAAGAGGTTTAGTGAAGAAACCAGTGGGTAATAGGGTGACACACAATTCTGGATTATTGCATGCAAGGTGTTCGATGATATGGCCGCATGAACTTTTATTTGGATTTTTGCAATTCTTTTTGGTGGAGCTTATTTATATATTAATTGTGATTGAATGGTGGTGGTGGTGGTCAATTTGGTCAAGATTTGTAACAATTCAAAAAGTGGGTCATCTTCACATAGATTCAAAGTCTCCACTTGTCAATCTTATTCTGGTCAACCTAGTCAATATTATCCATGATGGTCAACATGAAAAGTACTCACCTTGACATGGTCTTGGATGACATGGTCATAGTTGACCAAGTTTAGTTTGAGAGTTGAGAAATACAGAGGGGTAAAGTGGGGAACATTTTATAAAGTGGCAAAATGACCATTATCACATGTATGTTGAATTTGAGTTTTGCTTTGATTTAATTCTTGATCCAATGATGCAATTGTGTTAGTTTATCATATTGAAGTATTTTAGAAGCAATGGGGCAAGCAAATTTGGCCTTGGTGAAGGATTTGCATTTTGGCATATGTGTATGTGAGTGAATTTTGGGAATTCTCTCCCTATTTGATTTCTATCCATTTGATTTGACTTTGGTTGACTCTAATGTGGTTCTTATGAGTTTAGTAACATTTTAAGAGCATTGAAACTAAATCAAATGGTCTTGTTCAAAGATTTGCAAAATTGGCCTTAATACATAAGAGGTGAGGTGTCCAATTTTCATAACTTGTACTAGGGTTGTTCTTGCTTCACTTGAACATGGGTTAGGGTCCATTTAGTGTTATAATAGGTTTAGAGATGGTGTCACACCATTTAGTCAAGGTTTAGAGACCTTGGTCAATGTTTGGTGAAATGCCTATGTGTCACATATGCTTTTATGCATATGTGGTATTTTATTTTTAATTTGACTTGGTTTGGCCCAATTGGTTTTGTTGAATGTTGAAATGATATTTGGAGATGATCCAACCATTCACAACAAGTCCTAGGGTTAGTTTTCTTAAATTCACATATTTGCTATTTAGCTCTCATATGCCTCTATGGCATTTTTAATTTCTTTATATTATTTTTAGTTTCAACTTGGCAATGATTTAAGAAGTGCTATATAAGGTTTACAAAGCTTTTCTAATCTTTTAAATAGAGTGAAAGGGTCTAGGGTAAATATTTATAATTGTAGCCATAGGCACATATGCCTTTTTCTCATTTAATTTCCTTTTATTTTATTTTCACTAGAATGATGAGAAGAGGGGTGAGTCTTTAGGGTTTAAGATTATTTCCAATAATCATAACAAGCAATCATAGCAATAGCACAAGAATTAAGCAAGGTTATTATGTACTAATCTTAATTTAATAAAAGTTTTTGTTGGTTCCAAAATTTGGAACTAGGGAAATTCATTTGTTTTGTGTTGTATTTTTCTGGGATGTTACACATGCTTCCCTTTTCATTTTTATGTTTAAACTTGTTTAAATCTTGGTCAAACCTAGGATTTGACCAAGATTCAAATATATGGGCATAAAATTCAAAAAAAACAGAAAAATTTAAAACCAAGGCACATAGTCTTCTTATGTCATATAGTAAACAATCAATTAATTAAGTTGATAAACCAGTTCTAGACATATTCAAACCAGGAAAATCATGTATCTACCCCCTAACGCCCTAGCTAAACTCTGTCTTATGAAGTCAAGCATGCATGAAGAGAAGTGGTTTTTGGTTTCAAACGTTTAAGCCAAAAGGTAAGCATGGATCCTCCTTAATTAGTCACTGTAAAATGAAGCTTTTGGGAGGTTTGTGAAACCCAAAAGCACTTCTCTTCATGCTTGACTTCATAAGACAGAGTTTAGGGTTAGGGGGTGTAGATACATGATTTGTCTGGTTTGAATATGTCCAAATCTTATTTATCAACTTTTGAATGCATGCTACTCTCTCAAAGAAAACCTTTTGAATGCTTACTATATGACATAAGAAGACTATATGCTTTTAAAATTCAAACATATGGTAAGCATTCTTATGTCATATAGTAAGCATTCAAGTTGATAAACAAGCAAGGTTTGGACATATTCAAACCAGACAAATCATGTATCTACCCCCTAACCCCTAATTAAATTGTCTTATGAAGTCTAGCATGAAGAGAAGTGGTTTTGGGTTTCAAACATGGAAATTTCAAAAACCTCCCAAAAACTTCATTTTAGAGTGACTAAGAAGGATATACAAGCTTCCCTTTTCATTTTCATGTTTTAAACTTGTTTAAATCTTGGTCAAACCTCTAGGATTTGACCAAAAGATTCAAATGGGCATGGAAATTCATAAAAAATCAAAAGAATGAAAAACCAAAGGACATAACATTATTATGTCATATATATATAGTAAGCATTCAAGTTGATAAACAAGGTCTAGACATATTCAAACCAGAAAATCATGTATATATCTACCCCTAACCCTAAACTCTGTCTTATGAAGTCAAGCATGCATGAAGAGAAGTGGTTTTGGTTTCAAACATGGAAATTTCGAAAAACCCTCCCAAGAGCTACATTTTGGAGTGAGTAAGAAGGATATATAGATGCTTAATTTTTCATATTCATGATTTAAACTTGTTTAAACCATGTTCAAACCTAGGATTTGACCAAGATTCAAATGGGCATAAAATTTTAAAAAAATCAAAAAATAAAAAACAAGTCACATAGTATTCTTATGTCATATAGTAAGCATTCAATTAAGTTGATAAACAAGGTCTAGACATATTCAAACCAGGAAAATCATGCATCTATCCCCTAACCCTAGCTAAACTCTGTCTTATGAAGTCAAGCATGCATGAAGAGAAGTGGTTTTTGGTTTCAAACGTTTAAGCCAAAAGCCCCTTTTCAAATATTTCAAACTTATTCAAATTTGGTTCAAATATGAAAGACATACAAGTTATAGCACACATAGTGCATACATTTTCACACATACTGCACTAGATGCTAACCCTATAGTTTGAGGCCATTTGGGTGACCTAGGTCGAAAAAATTCTTGGATTAGAATCGTGTTGTTCGAACCCCGTAGTTGGATTTTTTGAACCCTTGATCTGTAGAACTGGGCAAAACCCTAGTTTAACCTATTTAATTACAGATTCGTATATCGATTTTTCTACGAGTACTACCTTTTTATTATTACTATGCAGCACATGGGTGTTTGCCCGTCGAGTGAAACACGGAGGAAGAGGGATCACTCGGAAGGAGAGAAGAAGGGAGAGCATTATGGTGTCTCCCCTTTTTCGGGTGATGATGTTGACTTTTGTGCAAGGTTTGTCAGTGAGCAGGAGGTGCGAGCGAGTCGAGCGAGGCCGAGAATGAGAGAGATTTGTTTTTTTTGTGAGAGGGACAACGGAAGGATCCAGAAGGACCCACAGACTTCCAATACGCATCCTGATGCGTCTTCTCTTGACAAAGAAGATGGCTGGGAGTTTGCGTACCTATTGCACGTGACTTGTGCTCACTGAAGTGTGGGACCTCAAGCGTGGGCACCACACGTAAGTGACAGACCTGTTGGTGTAAAAACTCGGTTGATTATAATAGTGCATTAGAACAAAGTTTCCTATGGATTCAAGGGTAGGAAATCCAAGTTAACTCATTTACATGACATTATTTTTTCCATGAAGCAAAGTTAACACATCTATCAATTGGTACATTTTGGAGTGACTAAGAAGGATCCAGCCTTACTTATTCGTTTTCACGTGTTAAACCTGTCTAAATCTTGGTCAAACCTAGGATTTGACCAAGATTCAAATGGGCAGAAAAATAAAAAAACAGAAAAATGAAAAACCAAATCACATAGTTTTCTTATGTCATATAGTAAGCATTAAAGTTGATAAACAAGGTGTAGACATATTCAAACCAGACAAATCATGTAGCTATACCCCTAACCCCTAAACTCTGTCTTATGAAGTCAAGCATGTGAAGAGAAGTGGTTTTGGGTTTCAAACATGGAAATTTCAAAAACCTCCCAAAAGCTTCATTTTAGAGTGACTAAGAAGGATCCATGCTTCCCTTTTCATTTTCATGTTTTAAACTTGTTTAAATTATCTTGGTCAAACCTAGGATTTGACAAGATTCAAATGGGCATCAAAATTGAAAAAAAATTGAAAAAAGAAAAACCAAAGCAAATAGTTTTCTTATGTCATATAGTAAGCATTAAAGTTGTTGATAAATAAGGTCCATACATATTCAAACCACACAAATCATGTATCTATACCCCCTAATTAACCCCTAAATTAATTAACTCTGTCTTATGAAGTCAAGCATGTGAAGAGAAGTGGTTTTGGGTTTCAAACATTGAAATTTTAAAAACCTCCCAAAAGCTTCATTTTAGAGTGACTAAGAAGGATACAGACTTCCCTTTTCATTTTTATGTTTTAAACTTGTTTAAATCTTGGTCAAACCAAGGATTTGACCAAGATTCAAATGGCCCTAAAAATTCAGAAAAAAATCAAAAGAATGAAAAACCAAAGCACATAGCATTCTTATGTCATATGTATAGTAAGCATTCAAGTTGATAAACAAAGGTCTAGAGACATATATATTCAAACCAGAAAAATCATGTATATATCTACCCCTAAAACTCTAATTAAACTATGTTTTATGAAGTAAATCATGAAGAGAAGTGGTTTTGGGTTTCAAACATGGAAATTTCAAGAACCTCCCAAAAGCTTCATTTTAGAGTGACTAAGAAGGATCAGAAGGACCCACAGACTTCCAATACGCATCCTGATGCGTCTTCTCTTGACAAAGAAGATGGCTGGGAGTTTGCGTACCTATTGCACGTGACTTGTGCTCACTGAAGTGTGGGACCTCACGCGTGGGCACCACACGTAAGTGACAGACCTGTTGGTGTAAAAACTCGATTGATTATTATAGTGCATTATAACAAAGTTTCCTATGGATTCAAGGGTAGGAAATCCAAGTTAACTCATTTACATGACATTATTATTTCCATGAAGCAAAGTTAACACATCTATCGATTGGTACATTTTTGAGTGACTAAGAAGGATCCATGCTTACTTATTCGTTTTCACGTGTTAAACTTGTCTAAATCTTGGTCAAACCTAGGATTTGACCAAGATTCAAATGGGCAGAAAAATAAAATAAAAAACAGAAAAATGAAAAACCAAATCACATAGTCATCTTATGTCATATAGTAAGCATTAAAGTTGATAAACAAGGTCTAGAAATATCAAACCATACAAATCATGTATCTACCCCCTAACCCCTAAACTCTGTCTTATGAAGTCAAGCATGTGAAGAGAAGTGGTTTTGGGTTGCAAACATGGAAATTTCAAAAACCTCCGAAAAACTTCATTTTAGAGTTTCTAAGAAGGATCCATGCTTAACTTTGCATTTTCATATTTTAAACTTGTTTAAATCATTATCAAGCCTAGCATTTGACCAATATACAAATGGGTGGGCACAAAATTCAAAAAAATCAGAAAAATGAAAAACAAATTAAAGCACATAGTCTTCATATGTCATATCGTATGAATTCAAGTTGATAAACGAGGTCTAGGTATATCCAAACCAGACAAATCATGTATCTATACCCCCTGTCGATCTTATGAAGTCTAGCATGAAGAGAGAAGTCGTTTTTGGTTTCAAAAATGGAAATTTCAAGAACATCCCAAAAGCTTCATTTTAGAGTGACTAAGAAGGATACATGCTTCCCTTTTCATTTTTATGTTTAAACTTGTTTAAATCTTGGTCAAACCTAGGATTTGACCAAGATTCAAATATATGGGCATAAAATTCAAAAAAAAACAGAAAAATTTAAAACCAAGGCACATAGTCTTCTTATGTCATATAGTAAACAATCAATTAATTAAGTTGATAAACCAGTTCTAGACATATTCAAACCAGGAAAATCATGTATCTACCCCCTAACGCCCTAGCTAAACTCTGTCTTATGAAGTCAAGCATGCATGAAGAGAAGTGGTTTTTGGTTTCAAACGTTTAAGCCAAAAGGTAAGCATGGATCCTCCTTAATTAGTCACTGTAAAATGAAGCTTTTGGGAGGTTTGTGAAATTTCCATGTTTGAAACCCAAAAGCACTTCTCTTCATGCTTGACTTCATAAGACAGAGTTTAGGGTTAGGGGGTGTAGATACATGATTTGTCTGGTTTGAATATGTCCAAATCTTATTTATCAACTTTTGAATGCATGCTACTCTCTCAAAGAAAAACTTTTGAATGCTTACTATATATATGACATAAGAAGACTATATGCTTTTAAAATTCAAACATATGGTAAGCATTCTTATGTCATATAGTAAGCATTCAAGTTGATACACAAGCAAGGTTTGGACATATTCAAACCAGACAAATCATGTATCTACCCCCTAACCCCTAATTAAATTGTCTTATGAAGTCTAGCATGAAGAGAAGTGGTTTTGGGTTTCAAACATGGAAATTTCAAAAACCTCCCAAAAACTTCATTTTAGAGTGACTAAGAAGGATATACAAGCTTCCCTTTTCATTTTCATGTTTTAAACTTGTTTAAATCTTGGTCAAACCTCTAGGATTTGACCAAAAGATTCAAATGGGCATAGAAATTCATAAAAAATCAAAAGAATGAAAAACCAAAGGACATAACATTCTTATGTCATATATATATAGTAATTAAGCATTCAAGTTGATAAACAAGGTCTAGACATATTCAAACCAGAAAATAATGTATATATCTACCCCTAACCCTAAACTCTGTCTTATGAAGTCAAGCATGCATGAAGAGAAGTGGTTTTTGGTTTCAAACATGGAAATTTCGAAAACCCTCCCAAGACCGAGCTACATTTTGGAGTGACTAAGAAGGATATATAGATGCTTAATTTTTCATATTCATGATTTAAACTTGTTTAAACCATGTTCAAACCTAGGATTTGACCAAGATTCAAATGGGCATAAAATTTTAAAAAAATCAAAAAATAAAAAAACAAGGCACATAGTATTCTTATGTCATATAGTAAGCATTCAATTAAGTTGATAAACAAGGTCTAGACATAATCAAACCAGGAAAATCATGCATCTACCCCCTAACCCTAGCTAAACTCTGTCTTATGAAGTCAAGCATGCACGAAGAGAAGTGGTTTTTGGTTTCAAACGTTTAAGCCAAAAGCCCATTTTCAAATATTTCAAACTTATTCAAATTTGGTTCAAATTTGAAAGACATACAAGTTATAGCACACATAGTGCATACATTTTCACACATACTGCACTAGATGCTAACCCTATAGTTTGAGGCCATTTGGGTGACCTAGGTCGAAAAAATTCTTGGATTAGAATCGTGTTGTTCGAACCCCGTAGTTGGATTTTTTTGAACCCTTGATCTGTAGAACTGGGCAAAACCCTAGTTTAACCTATTTAATTACAGATTCGTATATCGATTTTTCTACGAGTACTACCTTTTTATTATTACTATGCAGCACATGGGTGTTTGCCCGTCGAGTGAAACTCGGAGGAAGAGGGATCACTCGGAAGGAGAGAAGAAGGGAGAGAATTATGGTGTCTCCCCTTTTTCGGGTGATGATGTTGACTTTTGTGCAGGGTTTGTCAGTGAGCAGGAGGTGCGAGCGAGCGAGCGAGCGAGTCGAGCGAGGCCGAGAATGAGAGAGATTTGTTTTTTTTTGTGAGAGGGACAACCGAAGGATCCAGAAGGACCCACAGACTTCCAAAACGCATCCTGATGCGTCTTCTCTTGACAAAGAAGATGGCTGGGAGTTTGCGTACCTATTGCACGTGACTTGTGCTCACTGAAGTGTGGGACCTCAAGCGTGGGCACCACACGTAAGTGACAGACCTGTTGGTGTAAAAACTCGGTTGATTATAATAGTGCATTAGAACAAAGTTTCCTATGGATTCAAGGGTAGGAAATCCAAGTTAACTCATTTACATGACATTATTATTTCCATGAAGCAAAGTTAACACATCTATCGATTGGTACATTTTTTAGTGACTAAGAAGGATCCATGCTTACTTATTCGTTTTCACGTGTTAAACTTGTCTAAATCTTGGTCAAACCTAGGATTTGACCAAGATTCAAATGGGCAGAAAAATAAAATAAAAAACAGAAAAATGAAAAACCAAATCACATAGTCATCTTATGTCATATAGTAAGCATTAAAGTTGATAAACAAGGACTAGAAATATCAAACCATACAAATCATGTATCTACCCCTAACCCCTAAACTATGTCTTATAAATTAAGTCAAGCATGAAGAGATGTGGTTTTGGGTTTCAAACATGGAAATTTCAAAAACCTCCCAAAAACTACATTTTAGAGTGACTAAGAAGGATGCATGCTTCCCTTTTCATATTCATGTTTTAAGCTTGTTTAAATTATCTCGGTCAAACCTAGGATTTGACAAAGATTCAAATGGGCAAAAAAATCAGGAAAAAGAAAAACCAAAGCAAATAGTTTTCTTATGTCATATAGTAAGCCAATTAAGTTGATAAACAAGCTCTAGACATATTCAAACTAGACAAATCATGTATCTATACCCCTAACCCCCTCTGTCTTATGAAGTCAAGCATATGAAGAGAAGTGGTTTTGGGTTTCAAACATGGAAATTTGAAAAACCTCCCAAAAACTTCATTTTAGAGTGACAAAGAAGGATACATGCTTCCCTTTTCATATTCATGTTTTAAGCTTGTTTAAATTATCTCAGTCAAACCTAGGATTTGACAAGATTCAAATGGGCATCAAAATTGAAAAAAATCAGGAAAAAGAAAAACCAAAGCAAATAGTTTTCTTATGTCATATAGTAAGCCAATTAAGTTGATAAACAAGGTCTAGACATATTCAAACTAGACAAATCATGTATCTATACCCCCTAACCCCTAAACTCTGTCTTATGAAGTCAAGCATATGAAGAGAAGTGGTTTTGCTCCCAAAAGCTTCATTTTAGAGTGACTAAGAAGGATCCATGCTTACCTTTGCATTTTCATATTTTAATCTTGTTAAATCATTATCAAGCCTAGGATTTGACCAAGATACAAATGGGTGGGCACAAAATTCAAAAAAATCAGAATAATGAAAAACAAAAGCACGTAGTCTTCTTATGTCATATCGTATGCATTCAAGTTAAACGAGGTCTAGGTATATCCAAACCAGACAAATCATGTATCTACCCCATGTTGATCTTATGAAGTCTAGCATGAAGAGAAGTCGTTTTGGGTTTCAAACATGGAAATTTCAAGAACATCCCAAAAGCTTCATTTTAGAGTGACTAAGAAGGATACATGCTTCCCTTTTCATTTTCATGTTTAAACTTGTTTAAATCTTGGTCAAACCTAGGATTTGACCAAGATTCAAATATATGAGCATAAAATTCAAAAAAAAATGAAAACCAAGGCACGTAGTCTTCTTATGTCATATAGTAAGCAATCAATTAAGTTGATAAACAAGGTCTAGACATATTCAAACCAGGAAATCATGTATCTACACCCCCTAACGTACCCTAGCTAAACTTTGTCTTATGAAGTCAAGCATGCATGAAGAGAAGTGGTTTTTGGTTTCAAACGTTTAAGCCAAAAGGTAAGCATGGATCCTCCTTAGTCACTGTAAAATGAAGCTTTTGGGAGGTTTGTGAAATTTCCATGTTTGAAACCCAAAACCACTTAAGACAGAGTTTATGGTTAGGTGTGTAGATACATGATTTTTCTTGTTTGAATATGTCTAGACCTTGTTTATCAACTTGAATTTTTTACTATATGATATAAGAAGGCTATATATATGTGCTTTGGTTTTTCATTTTTTGATTTCTTTCGATTTTTTTATGCCTATTTAAATCTTGGTCAAATCCTAGGTTTAAACAAGTTTAAAACATGAAAATGAAACGGTAAGCATGAATCCTTCCTTACTCACTCTAAAATGAAGGTACTTGAAAATTTTATGTTTGAAACACAAAACCCCAGTTCTCTTCATATGTTTGACTTCATAAGACAGAGTTTAGGGTTAGGGGTAGATATGATACATGATATTTCTGCTTTGAATATGTCTAGACCTTGTTTATCAACTTGAATGCTTACTATATGACATAAGAAGGCTATATATATATATGTGCTTTGGTTTTTCATTTTTTTTGATTTTTTCTGAATTTTTACTCCCATTTGAATCTTGGTCAAATCCTAGGTTTGACCAAGGTTAAAACAAGTTTAAAACATGGCAATGAAAAGGTAAGCATATGGATCATTCTTAGTCTCTCTAAAATGAAGCTTTTGGGAGGTTTTTGAAGTTTCCATGTTTGAAACCCAAAATCACTTCTCTTCATATGCTTGGCTTCATAAGACAAAGATTAGGGTTTAGGGGTAGATATATACATGTTTTGGGAGGTTTTTGAAATTTCCATGTTTGAAACCCAAATCCACTTCTCTTCATCCTTGACGTCTTCATAAGACAAAAGTATAGGGTTATATATATATGCATGGGTAGATACATGCTTTTTTCTGGTTTGAATATGTATAGACCTTGTTTAAAATTATCAACTTAATTGAATGCTTACTATATATATGACATAAGAAGGCTATATATGTGTTTTGTTTTTTCATTTTTCATTTTTTCCTGATTTTTTATGCCCATTTGAATCTTGGTCAAATCCTAGGTTTGATCAAGATTTAAACAAGCAGTTTAAAAATGAAAATGAAAAGGTAAGCCTGGATCCTTCTTAGGGCTCCTTTGATTTAAAGGATAGGAAAAGTATAGGAATAGGAAAGGCATAGGATTGGAATGACACATGTCTACTTGAATCCTATAGAAAGATGAAGTGTGTTTGATTGTAGCAAAGGAATTTTTTCATGAGGTATGAGCCAATGTTTTTTCCTATAGGAATTACGCTACAAGATTCCTATAGGAATTTTTCCTATAGGATATGTTTCTATGAATCAAACAACATGTATAGGAAATTTTCCCATAGGAACCAAATCCTACACAATTCCTATGCAAATCCTATGAATCAAAGGAGCCCTTAGTCACTGTAAAATGAAGCTTTTGGGAGGTTTGTGAAATTTCCATGTTTGAAACCCAAAAGCACTTCTCTTCATGCTTGACTTCATAAGACAGAGTTTAGGGTTAGGGGGTGTAGATACATGATTTGTCTGGTTTGAATATGTACAAATCTTATTTATCAACTTTTGAATGCATGCTACTCTCTCAAAGAAAAACTTTTGAATGCTTACTATATGACATAAGAAGACTATATGCTTTTAAAATTCAAACATATGGTAAGCATTCTTATGTCATATCGTAAGCATTCAAGTTGATAAACAAGCAAGGTTTGGACATATTCAAACCAGACAAATCATGTATCTACCCCCTAACCCCTAATTAAATTGTCTTATGAAGTCTAGCATGAAGAGAAGTGGTTTTGGGTTTCAGACATGGAAATTTCAAAAACCTCCAAAAAACTTCATTTTAGAGTGACTAATTAAGAAGGATATACAAGCTTCCCTTTTCATTTTCATGTTTTAAACTTGTTTCAATCTTGGTCAAACCTCTAGGATTTGACCAAAAGATTCAAATGGGCATGGAAATTCATAAAAAACCAAAAGAATGAAAAAACAAAGGACATAACATTCTTATGTCATATATATATAGTAAGCATTCAAGTTGATAAACAAGGCCTAGACATATTCAAACCAGAAAATCATGTATATATCTACCCCTAACCCTAAACTCTGTCTTATGAAGTCAAGCATGCATGAAGAGAAGTGGTTTTGGTTTCAAACATGGAAATTTCGAAAAAACCTCCCAAGAGCTACATTTTGGAGTGACGAAGAAGGATATATAGATGCTTAATTTTTCATATTCATGATTTAAACTTGTTTAAACCATGTTCAAACCTAGGATTTGACCAAGATTCAAATGGGCATAAAATTTTAAAAAAATCAAAAAATAAAAAACAAGGCACATAGTATTCTTATGTCATATAGTAAGCATTCAATTAAGTTGATAAACAAGGTCTAGACATATTCAAACCAGGAAAATCATGCATCTACCCCCTAACCCTAGCTAAACTCTGTCTTATGAAGTCAAGCATGCATGAAGAGAAGTGGTTTTTGGTTTCAAACGTTTAAGCCAAAAGCCCCTTTTCAAATATTTCAAACTTATTCAAATTTGGTTCAAATATGAAAGACATACAAGTTATAGCACACATAGTGCATACATTTTCACACATACTGCACTAGATGCTAACCCTATAGTTTGAGGCCATTTGGGTGACCTAGGTCGAAAAAATTCTTGGATTAGAATCATGTTGTTCGAACCCCGTAGTTGGATTTTTTTGAACCCTTGATCTGTAGAACTGGGCAAAACCCTAGTTTAACCTATTTAATTACAGATTCATATATCGATTTTTCTACGAGTACTACCTTTTTATTATTACTATGCAGCACATGGGTGTTTGCCCGTCGAGTGAAACTCGGAGGAAGAGGGATCACTCGGAAGGAGAGAAGAAGGGAGAGAATTATGGTGTCTCCCCTTTTTCGGGTGATGATGTTGACTTTTGTGCAGGGTTTGTCAGTGAGCAGGAGGTGCGAGCGAGCGAGCGAGTCGAGCGAGGCCGAGAATGAGAGAGATTTGTTTTTTTTGTGAGAGGGACAACGGAAGGATCCAGAAGGACCCACAGACTTCCAATACGCATCCTGATGCGTCTTCTCTTGACAAAGAAGATGGTTGGGAGTTTGCGTACCTATTGCACGTGACTTGTGCTCACTGAAGTGTGGGACCTCAAGCGTGGGCACCACACGTAAGTGACAGACCTGTTGGTGTAAAAACTCGGTTGATTATAATAGTGCATTAGAACAAAGTTTCCTATGGATTCAAGGGTAGGAAATCCAAGTTAACTCATTTACGTGTTAAACTTGTCTAAATCTTGGTCAAACCTAGGATTTGACCAAGATTCAAATGGGCAGAAAAATAAAAAACAGAAAAATGAAAAACCAAATCACATAGTCTTCTTATGTCATATAGTAAGCATTAAAGTTGATAAACAAGGTCTAGACATATTAAACCAGACAAATCATGTATCTATACCCCTAACCCCTAAACTCTGTCTTATGAAGTCAAGCATGTGAAGAGAAGTGGTTTTGGGTTTCAAACATGGAAATTTCAAAAACCTCCCAAAAACTACATTTTAGAGTGACTAAGAAGGATACATGCTCCCCTTTTCATATTCATGTTTTAAGCTTGTTTAAATTATCTTGGTCAAACCTAGGATTTGACAAGATTCAAATGGGCATCAAAATTGAAAAAAAGTCAGAAAATTTTAGAGTGACAAAGAAGGATACATGCTTCCCTTTTCATATTCATGTTTTAAGCTTGTTTAAATTATCTCGGTCAAACCTAGGATTTGACAAGATTCAAATGGGCATCAAAATTGAAAAAAATCAGGAAAAAGAAAAACCAAAGCAAATAGTTTTCTTATGTCATATAGTAAGCCAATTAAGTTGATAAACAAGGTCTAGACATATTCAAACTAGACAAATCATGTATCTATACACCCTAACCCCTAAACTCCGTCTTATGAAGTCAAGCATATGAAGAGAAGTGGTTTTGCTCCCAAAAGCTTCATTTTAGAGTGACTAAGAAGGATCCATGCTTACCTTTGCATTTTCATATTTTAATCTTGTTTAAATCATTATCAAGCCTAGGATTTGACCAAGATACAAATGGGTGGGCACAAAATTCAAAAAAAACAGAATAATGAAAAACAAAAGCACGTAGTCTTCTTATGTCATATCGTATGCATTCAAGTTAAACGAGGTCTAGGTATATCCAAACCAGACAAATCATGTATCTACCCCCTGTTGATCTTATGAAGTCTAGCATGAAGAGAAGTCGTTTTGGGTTTCAAACATGGAAATTTCAAGAACATCCCAAAAGCTTCATTTTAGAGTGACTAAGAAGGATACATGCTTCCCTTTTCATTTTCATGTTTTAAACTTGTTTAAATCTTGGTCAAACCTAAGATTTGACCAAGATTCAAATATATGAGCATAAAATTCAAAAAAAAAAAAAATGAAAACCAAGGCACGTAGTCTTCTTATGTCATATAGTAAGCAATCAATTAAGTTGATAAACAAGGTCTAGACATATTCAAACCAGGAAAATCATGTATCTACTACCCCTAACCCTAGCTAAACTCTGTGTTATGAAGTCAAGCATGCATGAAGAGAAGTGGTTTTTGGTTTCAAACGTTTAAGCCAAAAGGTAAGCATGGATCCTCCTTAGTCACTGTAAAATGAAGCTTTTGGGAGGTTTGTGAAATTTCCATGTTTGAAACCCAAAACCACTTAAGACAGAGTTTATGGTTAGGTGTAGATACATGATTTTTCTTATTTGAATATGTCTAGACCTTGTTTATCAACTTGAATTTTTTACTATATGATATAAGAAGGCTATATATGTGCTTTGGTTTTTCATTTTTTGATTTCTTTCGAATTTTTTATGCCTATTTAAATCTTGGTCAAATCCTAGGTTTAAACAAGTTTAAAACATGAAAATGAAACGGTAAGCATGAATCCTTCCTTACTCACTCTAAAATGAAGGTACTTGAAAATTTTATGTTTGAAACCCAAAACCCCAGTTCTCTTCATATGTTTGACTTCATAAGACAGAGTTTAGGGTTAGGGGTAGATATGATACATGATATTTCTGCTTTGAATATGTCTAGACCTTGTTTATCAACTTGAATGCTTACTATATGACATAAGAAGGCTATATATGTGCTTTGGTTTTTCATTTTTTTTGAATTTTTCTGAATTTTTACTCCCATTTGAATCTTGGTCAAATCCTAGGTTTGACCAAGGTTAAAACAAGTTTAAAACATGGCAATGAAAAGGTAAGCATGTATCCTTCTTAGTCACTCTAAAATGAAGCTTTTGGGAGGTTTTTGAAATTTCCATGTTTGAAACCCAAAATCACTTCTCTTCATGCTTGACTTCATAAGGCAGAGTTTAGGGTTAGGGGGTAGATACATGATTTGTTTGGTTTGACTATGTCTAGACCTTGTTTATCAACTTGAATGCTTACTATATGACATCAGAAGACTATGTTCTTTGGTTTTTTTCCGTTTTTTTGAATTGTTATACCCATTTGAATCTTGGTCAAATCCTAGGTTTGACCAATATTTAAACAAGTTAAGAAATTGAAAATGAAAAAGCACTACAAGAAAAGTTCTGATAGACAACGTCCCAAAATCGTCAACTAAGGGGCATTTTTCGTCGCCTATGGGCCTAACCCGACGATATGGGTTCCGTTGTCGAAACTGCGTCAGGCAAAGTCCAACGACGATTTTTTCGGTCCGTCGCGCTTGGGCGCCCTTCCGCCACGGAAAATCGGACCGTTGCGGAAGTGTTTTCGGGAGCCCGTTGACTGCTGACGTCATGCAAACTGACACGTGGCAGACGCCGTTAACTGCCAGTTAACGGCGTTAACCGCTGAAACCCCGTGGTAGATGGTAGGCCCACACGAGGCCTGCCACGTCTTAAGCGGGCCGGGCCAGATGACATAGTTTGACCGGTCAACTATAGCTGGGCTGGTCCATTAGTTACGTGGGCCGGGCCTAACCTCTAAGGTTGACTGGTCAAAACTTAAATGGGCCGGCCCATTTAACATGTGGGGTCCACCTTACAGAACTGGGCCCCAAGAAGCAAGTGGGCCGGGCCAAAACACAGTGGGTCCCACTTTCCTGTTAAAAGGCCGGCCCATTTAGTGTGTGGGGTCCACCGTATAGCAAGTGGGCCGCCCAACAAGCTAGTGGGCCGAGCCAAAAACACAGTGGGTCCCACTTTCCGTTAAAGGATCGGCCCATTTAGTTTGTGGGGTCCACCATATAGCAAGTGGGCGGCCCAACAAAATAGTGGGCGGCCAAAAACAGTGGGTCCCACTTGTTAAAGGGCCGCCCATTTAGTATGTGGGGCCCACCATATTGCCAGTGGGGCCCACCAAGATAGTGGGCCGGGCCAAAACATAGGTGGGTCCCACATTCCTGTTAATGGGCCGCCCATTTGGTATGTGGGGTCCACCATACAAGTGGGCCGCCCAACAAAATAGTGGCGGGCCAAAAACACAGTGGGTCCCACCTTCCACTTAAAGGGCCGGCCCATTTACCATGTGGGACCACCATAGAGCAAGTGGGCCGGCCCAATAAGCATAGTGGGCCGGGCCAAAAAGTATGTGGGGTCCACCATATAGCAAGTGGGCCGGCCCAACAAGATAGTGGGCCGGGCCAAAAACACAGGTGGGTCCCACTTTCCACTTAAAGGGCCGGCCCATTTATTATGTGGGGTCCACCAAAAAGCAAATGGGCTGGCCCAACTAATTAGTGGGCCGGCCCAGTAGTTGGTGGGGTCCACCTTAAAGCAAGTGGGCCAGCCCAATTAGTGTGTGGGGTCCACCGTAAATCAAATGGGCTGGCCCAAGAAGTAAGTGGGCCAGCCCGTTTAGTTGTTGTTTATATGCCGGCATAATATGCGCTTTAGGATTTTGCGGGCAGGCACATATGTGATTTCGCTTAATTGGGCCGTTTAAGGGATGGGAATTCGTGATTTAGATACTGAGAATATTTACGCAGCATTGATTTCTGTCGGATAGCCTCACTTACCACAAGCACCAAAGAAAAAATGCGCGAAAGAACTATAAAAACTAACTAAATATTACATCAGCTGCAAGGCATTGAAAAAATATTACAGAACCCAGAGAAATTGAATGGTAATTAAACCTAGCAATACAATGAAGCGATCCGGCAATCTTTTAAGTTGTCCATGCAGCACCTATATCTGAAACAAAGACATTACAAGTTAAGACAGCAACAATGGAAAGGCAAAGACACTCCAATATTGTTTGGCAAAGAATTTGGAACTCATCATTTCGTCGTTATAACAAGATCATTGTAATGCGCACAATAAGCAAACAAAGAGTGCATGCCGCATACCAACAGCCAATATAACAGAGCATGTTAGAATGAAACAGCAGACTTACTACTGTCGAGTCCCATGCAAACCAACATGTTCAGGGAGTACAAAATTGGTATGAACAACATAGTAGCAGGCTATAAATTTTGTAACAACGACTGAGCAAGATGAAGTTATGATGGCTACATCTACAGAGCAGGGAATGTAAACCAAAAATAGAAGTTACGATGGCAGAAGCTAAAGAGGAGGGAATGTGAACCAACATGTGCCAAGTGCAATTACTTCATTTTGGCCGTGAACTAAATAATACTCCTGAACTTATAGTGAAGGGGATGCAAATCAAGATGTTTCGGGATATAAACTTGTAATGAGCAACACATAGAGGATAGTTAATGCTGGAGCTTAGGATGGACCAGATACAGAATATAGTGGGATCACCTGTGAACTTGTATAAGAGGGAATGCAAACCAATATGTTCAGCTTTCCATATGTGAGCGTCATGCCAAGTCAGATAAACAAGTCAATAATGCAGCTTTTGAAGAACAAGATGGCACGCAAAATTATTATCTAGTAGTATGACAAGTTTATTTGTACTACAGGCTAGATAGCAGAGTGATAGCATGCCAAACTAAGTCCTTACTTTGTTAGCTTACAATGAACTAGATACAAAACAATGGCATCACCTGTAGTACAGGGAATGCAAGCCAACATGTTCATGGAGTAAAAAATTGGCACAAACAACATAGTAGCAGGCCATAATTTTTGTAACAACGACTGAGCAAGATAAAGTTATGATGGCTAGATCTACAGAGCAGGGAATGTAAACCAAATATAGAAGTTACGATGCCAAAAGCTATAGAGCAGGGAATGCGAACCAACATGTGCAATTACTTAAAATTGGCCATGAACTAAATAATAGCAGGATGTTACTATAATACCTATAATTTTTGTAACAACGACTGAGCAAGATAGAAGTTATGATGGCTACATCTACAGAGCAGGGAATGCAAACCAAAATGTTCAATCGCTTAAAGTTAGCAATGAAGTAGAAAATAGCAAGGTGTTACGGTCATAGCTAGGAATGAACTAAAAGAGCTTCAGACAAACAAGCATCTGAACCCAGAACATGGCGCTAAAACAAGGGACTTACATTAGGAGAAGCACTCTGTGGGAGTCACAGCAGATCTTCCTGGGGTTGATAGATCCGGTGATGAAGTACGCTACATGTGCTACTTGGGGTTGGAGAGACGGCCATTACACTTCATGGTTACTCATCTCGTCTGCAAAAACGTAACGGCGCGTCGTTAGCACAAACAGGTTCCCCCAAGATTAAACAAGAACTTGCAGGCAAGCAATAGAAAAGCGACAGTAGAAGAGTTTAGATCATACACGGCGCCGGTGAAGCAGATCCGGTTCATGCACAGCGGTGTCGGTGAGCAAGATCCGATGCGGTGGACGACGGATCCGGCGAAGCGGCTCCGGTGGGGTGGACGATGCCGCAGCTGAAGCGACTGCGGTAGACTGCTGGATGAGCATATGGTTTCGAGGTTCGGCGGGGATGATCCGGTCCGGTTGATGACGGCGTCGATGAAGCGGCTCCGGCAGGCAGCCGGATGACGAGGATCGCGAGGCCTCGGGTAGGCCAGGGAAGTCCGGCGGGGATGTTCCGGTGCGGTGGTCGTGGAGGTGGGAGAGAGAGGGACTTGGGAAGTTCCGGTGGGTGGTCTCAGAGGAGAGAGTGAGGGAAATGAATTTTTTTTCGGGGAGTTTCCGGAGCTAGGGAGGTGGTGATCGAAAAAAATGACGGGTAGACCCCCCACCAACCGACTTATACATGGACATTGTTGTCATCTTTACGAGGGTAGAATGGGAAGTTAGAAGCGTGTGAAATATTTGTATTTTTCGGGCGGGAAGTTTTGCCGCTGGAATGAGATTTCGAATTTGGCTACAGTCCAAGTAATACAAAAATATGAGACCGTACTAGTACGGCCAAATGTCACATCAATTCATCATCACGTTGAAAATCGGTTACGACGATCATAATTATTGGCCGTTGGCACAACAGTTCTCCAACGCTTGATCCAACGGTCAAAGTTCCTTTTTTTAAGAGAACGGTCAAAATTCATTGGATTCGCTCGGGAACTGCGCGCGCCAAAACGAGTCAGACGAAGATGTTTCTAGAGTTCTCACGGACGCGTCTTGGCGATACATTGAATGCAAATCTTGCAAGGTCAAAAAAAATGCAAATCTTGCAGGATCGTATGTGGCTGCTATGAGCTGAAGTACTCCATGAAACCGTGAACATACATGTAGATGGGAATCCCATGTAGACGATCTGAAGAACGACCCGCTGCATCTTTCACAAATCCATCTACATGACATGATAAACTTTAATTAAGAAGCAGCCACGTAACAATTATTGCCCAAAATCTAACGGGTTCGACAATAAGCTGGTAATTCTCTATTATATATAAACACCAAAAAAATATAGCAAGTAAGAAAGGAGTGTCAATGCCACCAGGACTTACAAAAAAAGGGAATTAGCACTTCGTAATCTCTTTGTTTTTACACATACCTTCTGCTCAGGAATCCAGGGCCTAGGGTCACATCAAGTCATAATCAGAAACCAAAGTCGGTTCCCATGTTCTCCAATTCAAAACGCGTACAAAATATTTCAGTGTGTGAAATAATGTTGAGATTTTGAATTAGAGGGTTGTTAAGCTATTGATTATATGGAGTCGAAATTTGGTAGCATACATAAGTATCTCTGTTCACAACTCGCCTGTACAGAAGCAGGAACAGCTGTTGTGTTGCAGCACAACACAAAGGAGAAGCCACTGTTCCGTTCATTGCACTCAATACAGCGATGAATGAACCAGACCAGTTGACAAGCTTCTAGACCTGGGCTATATGTAGAAAGATGGAAATCAATGGATCACAGAAAATCATCAGTGTCAAGCTTTAATGCACTAGCCAACGCGACCAAAAGTCCGAACTGATGGAAAGGGCTAGGCAATCCACTTTATACATCGCAACAAAAAGTCCAAACTGACAGAAAAGGCTAGACCGGGAGAAGAGAAGAGAAGGTTTGTGAAAGCGATGACTCGAACTTGAGACTATGGGCTCTGATACCACGTCAAGCTTCATCCACGAGCCAACGGAACCACAAGTCAGAACTGATGGAAAGGGCTAGGCAATCCACTTATAATATTAACAATCAGCAGGGTTCCGGTTCAAAAAAATCCACATCACAACAAGGAAACGACCACCAAGATCATAGCAATTGCAGATAAATGCACCTACGAAATATGCTCAGACTAAGGAACCATTTTACAAGACAAAGGTAATGACCTGTCACTGTCCCCGTTCATCTCCAATTATCTAGCAGATACTCTTCTTACTACTTACTAGCATTCCTAACCTGCTCCAGTAGGGCCTCCTTCTGTGCTGCTATCGTTCTAAAATTGTCGACTTCTAGTCTTAGCGCAGCTGATGCAGCTCGTTCTACTTGGAGTTGCTCCTTTAGAACTTGAGCATGCAAATACTTTGACTTGGACATGGACTTGCACTTCAGCAGTCCAGCATTCCGTAAGAAAGTGTTTTTGGCAATGCCTTTCTTTTTTATTGCCATAGAAAATGCCTTCACACATTCTTCATCGGTTTTTTCCAGACCGTTTTTACCGGTTTTTGCCATCTCTAATTTCATATCTTCCTGCAAAAAATTCAGTTCGTACACATGTGTAAACATGATAGTTACTACAGAGAAACTTGCTGATAGTAGATTTATCATGTGTATGACCTACTTTTATTCCTACAGTTTGGCATGTCTGATTCACATCACATGAATTTTAATAAACATATATAATATCATATTGACATGTACTTTACTACTCCTACAAGTTGGGATGTGAGTCGTCACAAAATTTCAATCTTTGAGAAGACTTACAAGAACACTCTGTGCGACTTCTCCAATCACTTCAAGTTTGTTCTTCTGGCATGCTTCAAAAATCTCTGGCAGAGTCATCTCTTTGTTTGGTTCCCTTTTACTTGCATTATGTAACATCTGCATTTTAGTACTACCATTTATAAATCGAATAACGTGGTTGAAATGGAGGATCATAATATAAGCTGCACACTGGTGTATATACTCTGCATGATCTTTTACTAAAATATTTCTAAATAGCAGTATAAAACAACATGTCCTTACTTTTTGCCGAATGTGCACTATAAGGTTACGAGATCCCGTACGGCTAGGTAAAAGTAGTTTACCGCGGTTTTCCTGATTCTGTTTAGCCAAATTCTGCAAAAAGGAGACTAGTGAGACACTGCTATAAATAAGAATCCAAGATGTGATCTGGTCTCAGTCTTACAAATCATACCATATTCTTTGGATCAGACCAGTGCTTCACAAGATCTCCCCACTGTTTGTCAGTCATTTGCTTAAAAGGAGATATAGTTGGAACACTCCCAGTAATCTTTCCAGTGAAGTATTTCTTCTTTAGCCTGCTGCGATACTGGCGCAGACAGTCTGAGAATAGACTGTTGAGAACATGCTTTACTTCCTCTTGGTCCTCATCGAACTCGAACCTTAACTGTTCACAACAATATAAACCGTTGGTGTGATATACATAGATCCAACAACAAGCTAGAAGGAACGGGACGTGCCAATGTGGTATACTAGTATGAGTAACATTACCAAGAGAAAGATGACTTACGTGTAACCTGTGCACTAATTTTTCAAAATGCGCAGAGGTGTCTACGTGCTCTTTCCATGTTGGGAAGATAGGAATTTCATTCCTGACGAAAATTCCTACATCCGATGCTAATTTACAAGATTCTTCTGGGTCCAGTGGCCTTCTGCCACCTACGATAGATGAAAGGCGAAATCTTGATTCCATCCCAGCAAGCTTAGCTACGAACATTTTCCCTACTGTTGGGCCCCTCGTTTTTCTTGATCGTGGTGCAACTACAAAGTTAAGCATTACATCAAGCTATCAAGGTAGGTATATATATATATATATATATCTCTATAAAGTATAACTTTATAACGGAGAATGAAACTATAAGCATTGGAAAATGTACCTTCTTCGGTGTGGGGCTCATCCTCAGGGGAGTTGTCTATGGCAGGACTAATATGGGTCAGTGGGAGATCATCAACAGTTTGTTGATGTTGTGCTAGCAGTGTTTGGCCAGTTGTGGTTGTGTCAGCTGGGACTGGTACAGTGTGTCCTTGGGCAGTATTTCCTACCACAGCTACTGCTGATCCCAATTGTGGCTGAGAAGTTGCCGTGGAAACTTGTTCTGCTGCCAATTGTTGTTGAGAAGTTGCTGTGGAAACTGGTTCTGCTGCCAATTGTGGCTGAGAAGTTGCTGTGGAAACTGGTTCTGCTGCCGATTGTCGCTGGTTGACTGGATTGGTAACAGGTGGCTGATTCAACCGCTTGGGGTGTTCACCACGTTTTTTTATTTCAGTACTCTTAGAATTTTCGTTATTTTCTTCAACTGGTGCCATGAATCGCTGAGACTGTCTAGTAGCAGAAGCAGGTTTCTTTTTTGGTTGCAGCTGTTCTATCACCGATTCAGGTGCCTGTTGATTGGTCTTCCTCTCATTGGTGGTTCCTGCGAAATTCTTACTTGAAGCTGCAGATTCCTAGCACACATAAACGATATTTCAGTCTACATAAGTCCCATATATGATGATATGCAAATGGAATAGAATGAAGAACAGTAAAGGATGACGTGCATGCTGAAACATATATATGATGCATTAAGGAGACCTAGAGGTGGCATGTGAACATGTTTGGTGGGATTCAGGATACAAGTATACAACACATGGAAGTTGCAACAGATATCTCAAAGTAAAAACACAGAAATCACCTGGTGGGGTTGAGGAGAATGGTCAGGCAAGGCATCTTCCTGAGTCAGCTCTCCAATGGGCTCAGCAGGATCAAATTGTGAATCATAACATTGTTCTTTATCTTTGGGGAGGGGAAAGGGTTCTTCTCCGATTTTGTTCAGGTTTGCACTAGAGGCAATAGCGTTACAAATGCTTGTGCCCACACGGCTTGCATATCTTCTACATATATTCCGTATCCGTTTCTCTTTTAATTCATTCTTCTGTATTGCAATAATATCTAGCATGCATTACAAAAAAAATGCTAATGAGATGGCGGTGCAAGTAAGCAAAAAAATACTTTTCGAAATCACATGCATAACGAATGCGGCCATATCAACCTTCTTGGAAGTGGGCGCGTGTACGCTTTGGTTTCCTGCCGTCGACCATGGAAGCGCCCATCTCTCCAGTCCGGTGGACGGAAGGAGTCGGGGATTAAGATACGAGAACCCGGCGATGGTGACTGTCGCTGACAAGGCGGCGGTGGAAGTCGGCTACGGAGGAGCTCGTATGGTACAGTGGTCGTCGGTGGGGGTGGGGGAGGTGGAAGCTACTCCGGCTTGCTAAAAAGCAAGGGAGACGGCGGAACGTCGTCGGTCACTACGGTGGCCGATGAGAAGGCAGTAGTGCTGGTGTGGGAGTGGGACAGTGGGCCGGCGCCGGCGTGTGAGATGATCCGGTGGGTCATGCAGGGTGGAAGCGTGAGAGAGAGATGCGGGGTTCGGCGCCGCCGGTGATAGGTCTGAATTGAGCGGTCCGGGGGGATAAGATCGACACTGTACTTATTTCACATCGCTTTGAATTTTGGAAGCGGGGGGGATTTCGGCGGGAATTTTGGGGCAGAGTTGAAATTATTACTGGTTGCTGGAAAACTGTGGAACCCTAGCCTACGAAATCCCAAGTCTGAAGCTGAGGGCCCTTTTGCTGTGGCTTTTTGGCTTTTGGATTTTGGAAGCCAAAAGAATATAATATTTGTTTTTGGCTTCCAAAATCCAAAAGCCAAAAAGGCAAAAAAAAAAGGCACAACAAAAGGGCCCTGAGTATGTTCGGGTTCAAGGGGATATGCTTGTTGGTTCTTGGGTGCATATGATCTCTTTATTTCGAAATTCATCTTCTATACATTTTGAAATGTCAAAAAAGAATAAAACGAAAAATGCATGTGTACTTCTTCGCTTGCTTTATACACATAAAATATTTCAATGGAAAATCGAATAGTAATTTGGGCTATGTAAAAAAGAGTTACTCCGTAAAAAAATTGTGCTAACCATAAGGCTTTTTATGAGACATGTTTTCTCTCTTTTTTTACATCGACCATGAAAAAAACTTGTTTTTTTACATCAACCATGAAAAATACTTTTTTTACATCGACCATGAAAAATACTAGGAATTTGCTAAGAGCATCCACAACGTGTAGCCAAAAGTGGTTCCATATTTGATTTTTGGCTTTTTGAACTAGTTCCATACATTGTAGAGGTAGTTCCAAAACCAGAAAAACAGGGAACCGGAGCAAATAGGTGCTCCGATGCCAAATTTCACTTTTGGCATTTGGAACTAGTTCCCTACATTGTGAGAGTAGTTCCATATTGGCTTTATGAGTTGTTTTAGCTTGATGGCGGGACCCACGTTATAAATATTTGGAACCACTACATTGTGGAGCTATTGCTATATTTCACACCAAAGCCAAATTCACCATCGTATCAGATTTGGCAATAGCAACATTGTGGATAGCCTAAAGTTATATTTTCCATCTTGTACACAATTAAAAATATCTTTAAAACAAACAAATCTCTAATGTCTAGGTGTACCATCTCTACTAGTACTAGTATATATACACGTGCCTTGCACGTGAGGGCTCTTTTTTTTAGTGAAACAACTTCGACGCAATAAGAATTCGATCTTTTTTTTAACAAAGGAGGGGGGCCCAAGGGCTTGGATACCATTAAGTGCAACAGAGGGGTACATATTACAGATTGCAGTCAATAGTCACTTGGGTTGAAAGCCAATGCAAGCCCGCCTACATGATAGCAGGATTTTGTGAAGCTTTTTAACTTAATTGGTCAAACATGCGAAGCATGTGCCATTTACTTGTACAACTTTATCGGAAAAAAAATACTTGTACAAGCTAGTTCCCCTAAGTACTACCAGCACATAAGTAAACAAAAGAACCAGGGACATCATCAACTGAAAACAACAATCTATTCATATAGCGGCTCTTGCATCACCCTTTGAAAATCATCTACCTGCAAAGATGAGTGCAGAGTTTCTGCTCGTGCTTTCACCTGTTCCAAGATCGTCCAGTTGATCTCATGGACATCTGCATCAGCCAAAGCGGTAACCAAGTTGCCAGCCACTAGCTTCTGCAGATCAGCAACAGCATGTAGGCCATCTTGAATTGTAGAATTCCATCCTCGGTTCATTTCTTTGTTCCGCCAAGTGGCCACATCCAAGTCCTTTTGAAGACGCCTAATCTTAGCTTCCCCAGTGCCACATCCTTCTGTTTTGTTCCTACAAACGTTTGCATCACTGGAACTCTGGACATCTGTGCTACAATGCTGCTTGGCAGGGACATGAGCAGTCACTTGCTTCTGCGATTTGCCATGCATAAAATCAATCAGCAGATTAAAAGGAAATATGTTGGTTGATTCATGTCACCACTTTCAGCAACCCATGAGTTTCTAAACCTTAAATGGAGTCTAAAACATTGCAATAAAAGGGTGGGTGCATCATTTGGATGCAGAGGCCGGGGCGACCCTATTTTCAAGAAAAAATTAGGAAATCTGAAATCTATATCTATATCTCTACCATCTATACCACTCCACTCCTGTTGACAGTTTGATCTCTTTCAGTACATTAGATTATGTCATGTTTAAAACACTATTATAAAATTACCTCCTTAATGTTGAGCTCAGGAGGATCCAGATGTGCTGATCCTAGGCGGCCACTCAAATGATTGCTTGCTAGAACAATAGGACCAAATCCCGCCTCCTTTCTACCAATGTCTGCATCACTGGCGCGCTCACTGTCTTTGTTAGGAACATGAGCAGTGGCTAGCTGCTGCAAATCAAAGTTCATCAAATCAATCAGCAAACAAGACATATGAAATTTGAGCAGTGCGGCTAAATACCTTCTTCAGCAGCTGCCCCACGGAATCGTCCTTTTGGCGGCACATCACACGTGTGAAAAATCTCGGCAACGACTTGGGGTGCGGTGATTTTGTCCCATTCCACAGTATGCCGAGCTTGGCTGCAATTATCATATTCTGCAAGATATTTTGCCTCCGAGATTCTTCGTAGGCATTCTCGAGGGGAATATCTAGCAGGCATTACAAAAAAAAACAGATGCTAATAACAAGCAGTGGAAGCAAGCAATAAACTAGTCTCGGAAATCAAATACGGAGTACATAACAAAAGCTGCCGGACAAAGTGTTCAACCTTGGTCGACTGGGGAGGTGGCGCGTTGGCCGTTCGGTTTGGTTCGGTGGATCATGGTGGCGCTTTGTGTACCGATCTCGCCGGCCGGTAAGATGAACCAGTGAGTCGGGGAAGCAGATCCGACGAAGCGGACGGAGTGTGGTTGACGGCGTCGCTGAGCTGGCTCCGGTGCGGTGGATGTCGGCTACGGATGGAGGACTGAGAGGGAGCGAGACGGACTAGGTGCGAGGTAGGGAGAGAGGCCCTTGCTTGTCCGTGGGTGGGGCTGGATATAGGGGAAATGAAAGCCTTAGAAGATAGCATCCTGCTAATTTATGGTGCTGAACTAGAAAATCCCGCCAATATATGGTGCTGAATTGCGGGCGGCTCATAGCTTGTGCACAAATAAAATGGGAAAATCCAAAAAATGTAGTTCAACAAAAAAAAACTCTAGTAGGCAAAGTCGCTAGCTCGCCATGAGAAGATGCACTCCGCCAAAAAAATGTCATGACAAGCTAGTTTGCTATGGATCTTGCATTAACCCTGCTCGATAAAATGGTGGGCAAAAAAAGACAAGCTAAATCAAAAATAATGGTGGTAGAAAGATGTAACTCTCAAATGTAAACTCTACTAAACAGGGCCAGCTCAAAAATATGCCTCATATTATTAGTACTTCCTCCGGTCCATATTAACTGCCACTAACATACATCGAGAAACAAAAAAGAGAAATCTGTCATGAATAGTTCCCGAATTCAAATCTGAGTTTCTCTGTAGACTATTCCCATCTGAGTTTCTCTTTTTTGTTTCTCGATGTATGTTTCGAATTTTGATCTGAAATTTTTAGGGGTTATCTTAATATGAGCTGTGAACGTGCATGATTTGTTTCAGATTTTTTCGCAATGTTTAAATTTGGATTTAGGCCGCATGTCACCTCGCTACCGCTCGAGAAATGGAGCCCCTCTCCGCTGGGCTCCATAAAAGCTTCACTGCTCGTGTCAGACTGTTGAAGACACTGGCAAGTGCATGTCAGGGGGACAGAGAATAAATTTCGTCCACGCGTCGGCGCGTGCTGTCTACCCCAAACCCTAAACTCTGTCTTTATGAAGTCAAGCATGCATGAAGAGAAGTGGTTTTTGGTTTCAAACATGGAAATTTCAAAAACCCTCTCAAGAGCTACATTTTGGAGTGACTAATTTTTCATATTCATGATTTAAACTTGTTTAAATGGGCATAAAAATAGGCATAAAATTCAAAATAAATCAAAATAAATGAAAAACCAAGGCACATAGTCTTCTTATGTCATATAGTAAGCATTCAATTAAGTTGATAAACAAGGTCTAGACATATTCGAACCAGAAAAATCATGTATCTACCCCCTAACCCTAAACTCTGTCTTATGAAGTCAAGCATGAAGAGATGTGGTTTTTGGTTTCAAACATGGAAATTTCGAAAACCCTCCCAAGAGCTTCATTTTGGAGTGACTAAGAAGCATACATGCTTACTTTTTTATATTCATGTTTTAAACTTGTTCAAATCTTGGTCAAACCTAGGATTTGACCAAGATTCAAATGGGCATAAAAATTCAAAAAAATGAAGAAAAAAATGAAAAACCAAGGTCTTCTTATGTCATATAGTAAGCATTCAATTAAGTTGATAAACAAGGTCTAGACGTTTTAAACCTGAAAAATCATGTATCTACCCCCTAACCCTAAACTCTGTCTTATGAAGTCAAGCATGCATGGTGAAGAGAAGTGGTTTTTGGTTTCAAACATGGAAATTTTAAAAACCCTCCCAAGAGCTTCATTTTGGGGTGACTAAGAAGGATACATGATTACTTTGTCATATTCATGTCTTAAACTTGTTTAAGTCATGGTCAAACCTAGGATTTGACCAAGATTCAAATGGGCATAAGAATTCAAAAAAAACAAAGCACATAGTCTGTGTATGTCATATAGTAAGCATTCAAGTTGATAAACAAGGTCTAGACATATTCAAACCAGAAAAATCATGGAAATTTCAAAAACCTCCCACGAGCTTCATTTTGGAGTGACTAAGAAGGATCGATGCAGGTTACTTTTCATATTATTCATGTTTTAAACTTGTTTAAATCTTGGTCAAACCTAGGATTTGACCAAGATTCAACAAATGGGGATAAAAAAATGAAAACCCAATGCACATAGTCTTCTTATGTCATATAATAAGCATACAATTAAGTTGATAAACAAGGTCTAGACATATTCAAACCAAAAAAATCATGTATGTGGCTACCCCTAACCCTAAACTCTGTCTTATGAAGTCAAGCATGAAGAGATGTGGTTTTTGGTTTCAAACATGGAAATTTCAAAAACCCCTTCCAAGAGCTTCATTTTGGAGTGACTAAGAAGCATACATGCTTACCTTTTCATATATATTCATGTTTTAAACTTGTTCAAATCTTGGTCAAACCTAGGATTTGACAAAGATTCAAATGGGCATAAAAATTCAAATAAAATGAATACCAAGGTCTTCTTATGTCATATAGTATGTGCGCATTCACTTAAGTTGATAAACAAGGTCTAGACATATTAAACCTGAAAAATCATGCATGTATCTACCCCTAACCCTAAACTCTGTCTTATAAAGTCAAGCATGCATGGTGAAGATAAGTGGTTTTTGGTTTCAAACATGGAAATTTCAAAAACCCTCCTAATTAAGAGCTTCATTTTGGAGTGACTAAGAAGGATACATGCTTACTTTTACATATTCATGTTTTAAACTTGTTTAAGTCGTGGTCAAACCTAGGATTTGACCAAGATTTAAATGGGCATAAAAATTCAAAAACAAAATCAAAAACCAAAGCAAGTCTTTGCATGTCATATAGTAAGCATTCAAGTTGATAAACAAGGTCTAGACATATTCAAACCAGAAAATCATGTATATATCTACCCCTAACCCTAAACTCTATCTTTATGAAGTCAAGCATGCATGAAGAGAAGTGGTTTTAGGTTTCAAACATGGAAATTTCAAAAACCATCCCAAGAGCTACATTTTGGAGTGACTAAGAAGGATATATAGATGCTTAATTTTGCATATTCATGATTTAAACTTGTTCAAATCTTGGTCAAACCTATGATTTGACCAAGATTCAAATGGGCATTAAAAAATAGAAAAATGAAAAACCAAAGCACATAATCTTCTTATGTCATATAGTAAGCATTAAAGTTGATAAACACAAGGTCTAGACATATTCAAACCATACAAATCATGTATCTACCCCTAACCCTAAACTCTGTCTTATGAAGTCAAGCATGAAGAGATGTGGTTTTTGGTTTCAAACATGGAAATTTCAAATACCCTTCCAAGAGCTTCATTTTGGAGTGACTAAGAAGCATACATGCTTACCTTTTCATATTCATGTTTTAAACTTGTTCAAATCTTGGTCAAACCTAGGATTTGACCAAGATTCAAATGGGCATAAAAATTCAAAAAAAATGAATACCAAGATCTTCTTATGTCATATAGTATGCGCGCAATCAATTAAGTTGATAAACAAGGTATAGACATATTAAACCTGAAAATCATGTATCTACCCCTAACCCTAAACTCTGTCTTATAAAGTCAAGCATGCATGGTGAAGATAAGTGGTTTTTGGTTTCAAACATGGAAATTTCAAAAACCCTCCTAATTAAGAGCTTCATTTTGGAGTGACTAAGAAGGATACATGCTTACTTTTTCATATTCATGTTTTAAACTTGTTTAAATCTTGGTCAAACCTAGGAAAATCATAAATATATCTACCCCTAACCCTAAACTCTGTCTTATGAAGTCAATCATGAAGAGATGTGGTTTTGGGTTTCCTACATGGAAATTTCAAAAACCTCCCAAAAACTTCATTTTAGAGTGACTAAGAACGATACATGTGTAACACCCCAACTTTTGCAACCTTGTTTAGTTGTCCAAAGTGCAAAAATCAGGGGTAACAAAAACTTTTTATAAAGAGTTTGTTGAGATGTTTTGTGCTGATCTGCTTGTAGATGAATTTTCTTGATCTGCTTGCAGATGTATTGCCTTGATTTGCTTGTTAAAATCTTCGTGATCTACCTTATAGCAAAACCCTATTTGAGGTAAAACCTTTTGGCAACTCCCACTAAAGCCCTTCCATTGGTGGAACCATGAACGCACTCGCTTTGAGATCCTCCTTGTGATGCACTTTAGCTTCCCCTATCCTTTATTCAAGTATGAATATCATCTACTCCTTAATCCTTCTATATCTTGAACCCTAGACGCCAACCTTGGAGCAACTCCAAAATTTGGCTAAATCAGCAACAATTACAGGTTCATTTTTGGAGCCCTTGCTATTGTAATCCTTTGCCATCTAGGGCAATGCACCTTGCCCTAGACCTACCCTTCCATATGCACCTCACAATCATACCAATGCCCTTGACCAGATCAATCATCTACCCTCTTTTCTTGATGGTTTTGAGGCCAAGTCTATACTCTGTTTCTGGCAATGTTTAAAGATTCAAACTTTGACAGTTGTTTCCTAAGCCCTCAAACCTGTTATAAGTGAACTCAAGGCGTGGATCTCATCTATGCAACTCCCTCTAAAACTCCCACGACTTTCATGTACCATGCTAGTCTTGCAGACTATTTATTTCACTTGATGTTATACCGTATCCAATGGTTTATCTCTAGATCCCTTTTCCCACTCTATTCTTTTATTTTCCTTAAATTCAAGTTTGATCTTCACAAAACCAAGAGTGGAAATGATGACTACATTATGTAGTTATCATCTGCCCTTGAGAAAATACTTTCCCAAAAAAATTTATTTCTCAAATCAAGTTATTTCTATTCTCCAAACCCTAACTTACCCTCTCAATTTTGACCACAAAACTATTTCTAGTTTTATCCAAATATTTCATTTTATTTTCTCAAACAAAATAGAGAGTCTGGGTGGTATTTTATATCCCCTCATCTCCACCCAAAAATATGTTCTTGTAAAATAGGAAATATGGGTGGTGTTATATATCACCTTCTTTCCACTCAAAAATAATTTCTATAAAATTATTTCCATGGTTCTATTTTCGTTTTGACAAAATGCATGCTTAGGTTACTTATTTCCTTCTTGCATTTTCCTGCATATCTAAACTAGGATAAAAATCTACCATGCTTGGTTAGGCTACTAGAACATTTTCTTTTAACTCAAAATAAAGCCCCTTGCTTTTGAAAATCTTCAACACCTTAGTCGCTCCGATTTTAAATCAAATGTGGCCATGTGCATATAGTGATCAACAAAAATAGGTTTTTAATTAAAATTCAAATGATAACTCTTGGGCATGAAGTGCACCTCTACGATCTACCCCTCATTATCAACTCATTCATCAAACCAGGTTTGGATCAAGTGATCATTTAATCTTTCAGATGGTCAATCTCGATTTTCATCTTTATTCTCAAATCCTTCTCAATCATCACCAATGCACCTAAATAAATTAGCCATCACCGGGACCAAGTCTTGGGCCACGTGCATTACATCAACCTCAATTCTTGTTCTATTCTTGTTTGTAGACATGGAGGAGGCCGGCAATGCCAACCATGGCCCTTGTGCACCCCTACTCCATCTCTCTCTCATCTCTAGCTTGGCTAATGAGTTACCACAGACCTGTATCATCCTCTCTCTCCCTCTGGCCGAGCTCAGCGCATGCTACAGTACCCATCTTGGACACATCTAATTGGAAATATTGGTGGCCGATTCCACGTCTTGGACCAAATCTTGCAGCCATCTCCCCTTTTCTCATATAAGCAAGTATTGGAGCGAATAGAGGTGACCCAGAGACCACCACGACCACAAGCATCGGAGGCAGCAGCCAGCTGAACCCAGACGCTTGTCCCCTTCTGCTTGAAACGACCCAGCACGCTGCTGGCTCGAACCAGAGCGCCATCCCCGGCCAGCACATCCCCCGGGCCTCTCTTGAACCTACAACTGCGCCACTACCCTCCTCTCTTGGTCGCTGATCGAATCCTAGCAAGATATTGCTCTCGTCGTGTTCCTCTCGTCCAGACTCGCGCGTGCTCTGAGTGACAGCATTCCGTCGAACACCTGGCGTGGGATAGTTTCGCGACCCCTGCCCAAGCCGACCAGCCCTCCCATGACATGTCCACTCGCCACAGACTGGGCGACGCCTCCTTAGGCTCACGGGTGAACCCACACGTCTCCTGCTTGACATGTTCCTGTAGCCGAGCGCCGCTGCCCGTCCGCGTCAGACCATGGACACGCCGCTCGCGTGAGTGCGCTGCCTTGCACGACCAAGCCGCGCGCTCTCCCTTCCTTCCCAAGAACCGCGCCTCACGCCACGCTAACTCCTGTCAAGCCTCGTCTTCTGCAGACGGCGTTTTGCCCCTGTCCCGTGTGCCGCCCACGCTCGCCAATGCGCGGGCGCCGTCGCCGCGCGGACATGGCTGGTCGAACGGTTCTCCACGGGTCACCCCTCTCTCTCTGTTTCTGCACGCCACCCCGTATCTAGAAGACTCCCCTCGCTTTCGCTTCACCACTACCCTGCCCTACCTCGCTCTAACTCGACCGCTCGCCCTTCCCGTGCACCCTGTCTGCGATGCACCGGCCTCGACAAATAAAAGGGAGTCCAGCGCTCCCACTCTCTCCTAGCATCCCACACACTCCTGTCATTCTCTCTGTACCGAGCCACAAAAACGCTGCAATCCATCCTCCACCTTCTCTCGACCGGTTTGGGAGTCCGCCATGGGAGCTTCGTCGACGTCCGGCCGCCACACCGTGGCGGACAAAGCTGCAGACCACCCCGCCACCTCTGCACCGACCCTCTAGCTCTTTCCGCCTTCGTTGCTCCCTCTCTCCTATCTAACCTGCCTCCTTTCTTGCCCAGGCAGCCGCTGTGAGGACGCCGACTTTGACACTATGTCCGATCAGCTCCTTCGCTATCTCCAACGAGGAGCACGGCCTCGTCCGCGTCCTCGCCAAGCCACTGCGTCACCTCAGCCTCCGCGCCTCTCTGCCTCGCTCAGCCGCCGTCGTTCTCGAGCTCCATGGTGAGCCCTCCTCGCTCCGTCGCGGCAGCGCCGCCGTTTTTCCGTCGCTACGGCGCTTGTTTCGCGCCGCCCGTTCGGCCACCCACGACCGCTGGTGGCCTGGCCGTCGCATGCATGCATGCATGCAGGCGGGCCCCGCCTGGGCTGTTTGAAGCGGCCGGTCTCCCGCGCTTTCGGCTTCCGATCTGGGCCAGCCCAACACGGTACTGGCCGGATCCGTCGATCTGACCCGTTCCCCTTTCGTTTTTATTTTCTGTGTTATATTCCTGCTGATAGTGATGCTTAGTTTTAATATCTACAAACAATTCAGTGATGTTACAAATTTGATGATTCAAATTTATCTGAGCTGTTAAAACAAAATCAGAACCACCTAGAGTTTCGTTCACATTAAATACTGCTGTAGATATTTATTGAGAATTTTGTTTCTGAAATGTTACTGGTGTATTGTTTAAGTACTTTTGAGAGTTATGTGTAACATTTTGCAGTGAGATTAATTTTGATAGAAAGTAAACCCCAGTAGCTTCATTTTGGTATATCATACAATAGCAGAAGCTTCCTGGATTTGGGTCAGCTTAGAAGTTAAGATCTGTCCAGTTTGATATTGTGTGATTTTTATTTTGAAAAATAAAATAGTTTTTGAAACAAACCCTTATCCCAGTGATAGGTATCACCTTAGGCTACTAGTATGCCAAAGGAATTATTTTTTTTGAACTATATTTTAATTCTGGAGATTTTATAACCAAAACAGGGTACCTTTTTAGTATATAAATTGTTATAATTATTTTATAGCTCAGAAAAATGCCAAACCAATTTTGGTAGATCACATTTTTCAGTACCTATCCAGTGATATATTCGTTACTGGTTGTGTATGCCCTGATGACTGTTTGCCTTGAAAATACTTTACTCTAGTTTCTGCCTTGTCAAAATGTTTAAAAATATTTAAAAGTTGATTTTTGAAAACTTCTAGTGCATGTGAGTTCCACATGTTATTAGCTTCCAGTAGATATGCTGCATGTATTTTTGTGAGCAACAGAAAGATTTAGGTCATTTATTTAGTTCTTAACCCCTTTCTGGTTTTATAAAAATCATATCTTTTCTTTTAAAAGCACAAATTTAGTGAATCCAATTTCTGTAGGTTTATAAAATCAAGATTTAATCTCTGTGATTTTACCAAATTTTTGTGTGCATTATTCTAGAGTGGCTGGTTAATGTGGTGTTGTTGCTTATTTCACCCTAGGGAAATCGAGTTGCTTTTGTTTAAAATGTTTTGTAATGAACCTTGACACGAGACCCTACCGGTGGTTTCCAAAAGTCATTACCCTCCCGGGCTTGTGTAGATTATGTTTTGATGAGAGGCAGAATCCTTTTTAGCAAACAGATGTTTGTTGAGATCTTTTCTAGTGGCAATAGAAATAGTCCTTTTATAAATAAATTAGCCATTCTTGCCCTAGGTGTTGTTGTTTGAAATATTAAGTGTCTCTAATTTAGTGGTTGTTGTTGTGTGTTGTTTGTGTGGTTTGATGCTATGGCTGTGTGTTGATTGTTTGCCTTTTATTTTGCGACGCTAGAATGCGAACGCTATCGGAGAAGGAGAGGATCCTTGTGAGGATTTCGAAGGGGAAGGAAGAGTTGATGGTTCGTGAAGAAGAAGTTCAGGGACAAATAGCCAACCAAGGCAAGCCACCTTTTGATGCATCTCTGATCCTACATATACATTGTTCTTGCATTATTCCAGGTTTTGCAAAGTGCATGTTTTTTTATTTATTATGTCGGTGGTTAGCGCCACCGGAGTTTTAATTAATCCACCCTTAGGGTGCAGCCCTCGTTGAAACCTACTGATTCTCATTTTAATAGTGATATGGTGCTTTCCACCTTATCATCCTTGTCGCCGATTTTCAAGAAAAAGGTGGACTATAGGTTGGGAGCCCTTCCGGAAATGTTTTTTTTGGAAAATGTTTCCGAGAAAGATGTTTTTCGAAAACCTTGGAATGGGGTAGCCCTGCCCAGTGTGGAAGTTTGAAAATGAAAAGTTGATTTGAAAAAGTGAGTTTTGCTGGAATAAAGTGGAGATAAAAAGGTTTTCGAAAACTTCGGTGCCTTGGGTACTTAACCTGACCAATTAGACAGTGCAACCATATTACCCCAAAGTGGGCACGGGGCGTAGCGTAGTAGTTTGTCTCGCCTTAGTTTGAGTCCTGCAAGTGTAGTGGCAGTCCGACCATGGACGCTTCGACCGGGGTTCTTCCCATGAGAAGGGACGCAACCCATTTGCCTGTTTAGGTACGCGGGGTACAACTTATGAGCTCCCATTGAAAGATGCCTAAGTGGTTGGATGGCATTCCGGAGGGTCGGGTGTCGGGGACTTTGCAACTCCTGGGTAAACGGCATCCCGGACTCTGGTGTTGGGAGGTACATCTCATTCGGCATGTCTTAGGCTAAGGCGAGCAAGCGAAAAACTACGACCGGTTATCCGAGCCTCGCGTTTTGACGCTTGGTGAACCAGGGATGATCCCGGCGGATTTATCGGATCTTATGGTGAAAGTGTACAACCTCTGCAGAGTGAAAACTATTCGAATAGCCGCGTCCGCGGTCATGGACGGTTGGGAAGGCATGATACCTACGCTGAAGAGTTTTTGTTTTACAAATGTTTTCAAAGAAAATATTTTTGAAAGGTATAGGTACGGGAAAATGCCAGTGGGACTGGAGGAAATGTACCTGAGAGGTACGGTGGAAAGTTGGAAAAGTTGTTTTGGTCATACTGAGATGGCCGGAAAGAAAAATGGGTCACCCTTACCTATTAGTCTTCAAAAGAAAACTTATTTTCAAAAAGGTTTTCAACAAAGATATAGAGATGTCATACTCTCGAGAGGAACCACCTCTCGCTCCTTGTCGCCCTAGTTTAGTGCCTGTTCCTTGCTACTGCCAAATTGCATATCCTTTACTTCTCTCTAAGGTGGTTTGCGAGTACAATTCATAATGTACTCATGGCTTTGTCCCTGGCTATTTACTTGGCCAGACTTGGTGGAATCCGACAGATGAAGAAGGAGTCGACGACGTCTATGCGAGCTAGGAACGTCTTCCCAGTCAGTTGCCTGTAGGGTTATGGCATGACTTGGGCCTTGCGAACGCTATCGCCTGAAGTATTTCCGCTGTGTGATTGTTGATCTCCTGCCATTACGGCTCTTATGTAAGTATTGGTCGTGTGACTTGTTGTAATCTTTTTATTCGGTACTGTAATGGATGATGTATTTGATACCAGTTCGGTTATGCCTTCACGACACACTGATCATGGGATCGTGAATGTGTATGCATAACGGGTGTTTCGGACAGCTAGTCCGGGGCCCCACAGAGCTGGTATCAGAGCCATCCTGACTGTAGGAGACCTTAGTTAGCATGGACGTTAGTTAGGAAAATACTACTTGGAAAAAACTATTTACGAAACTTATTTTCCTAAGTAACCAGAAGCTTAGCTTATATCTTTCTTACCTCTTCAAAAACTTCTCATTCTTACCTTGCTCTCTGATTTATAAAGACTTTGGAAACTTCTTACTCTACTATCTCATCCTCTTCCGAAAATAGATATTGGACGATGTCCCCCAACTCATACTCGGAGACTCAAAGTCGAAGATGGATCAACCCTTCAGGAAGTCTCAACTATCTCCGACTGCAACTATTGAAGATTGGATGCCGTCTTAGCAGTACGCATATAGGGATAATAAGAGCATGTCTTTGGTTGTCACCAAAGTCTGTCAAGGAGTTGACCTTGTTCCTCTTTGGACTTGCACTTTTGCAGTCGTCAAGGATCAAGTCCTCGGTTCTTGACTAGTAATTTTTAGGCCTGTCACAAGAAGTTGTCATCCATGGAGCTCTTCAGCAATTACCCCTCCGAAGTGAGACCAGAAGATCCTATGCAGCTTTCGCCCCGACTCAACATCGATGACTCAACACCAGATCTACTTTACCACCACCTGCTCCAAGGATCCTTATTGGAGTCAATGTCATCAAGATGAAGACATCAACGTCTGCGACTAACCAAAGCCTATAGGATGGATAGGACAATCTCAATTGTTTTTGATTGAGCTACCCTCGCGTATCAGGCATCCCTGCATACTTAAAGTACCTCGTGTGGTTTTCATGATTGCTTGTGGTTCTGAAATTGCTGGTTGAGTGCTTGTGAATGCTTGTTGTGGGTATGCTTGTTTTAGCCTTTCGGCCTGAAAAAAAAAAAAACCTTTTTGTGTGATAACCGTGTCTAGGAAACCCACTAAGATGTTTTCCTCGCATTCGGGCAATTTCCGGGTAGAAATTCTAACTGTTAGTTTGAAAAGCTAACGGAAAAGCCTAACTCTAACTTGGGTAATAGCCTGATGCAACACTATTTTCCCGAGAGGCCAACTTCAGCACGACACTCAGCCAAAGACACCCTGCGACACCAATGACGCACAAGCCAGTACTTCAAGATCGACTGCAACCCCACGAGAATATGAAGCCATACTAATTCTGTCTAACCGTAGAGCATAATCGCGCTAACCTTAAGGTTATCATCTTAAAACCTCCCCTGACACACCTTCTAACAAGCTAGAGGACTGTAGCTGAAGCCAAGTTACTCTACAAGGTCCATCTGGTCCTCATCAAGTGAAGCCTTTGAAGACAATTCAAGACTCAAGATTAGGTGTGCTTTACCCGCTCATTCCTTAACTGATAGAGTCGCCAACCGGAAGTGTCGAGACTGTTTTAAACAAGTTGCTGCTTTATGTGGAGACTGACCAGGATTCCGCTGACTCACTAACTTAACGAGCGCCTTACAGAGTAGTAAACACTGTGCGTGCCTCTTGAAGCTATGGACAGCACTTCGCCCCTGAGGATTCTTCAACTCAAGACAGGAGATCGATGACTTCTTCAAAAGCGCCCGACAACGCCCCATGGCTGAAGCGTCGAGTTTTGCCCGAGCCCCCGTTGAAAAATCTTAAGGGTGGAAGACTTCGTCTTCCACTAAATTTTAAGCCGACTTTTGAAAACTTTCAACTTTTCTAAAGCACCGTTTGGATAATCTAGCCCTCCAAGAGTCTTGGAACCCTCGAAGATTGTCGAAGCTATAGATCTAACACCGAGGAAGTCAACCTCTTCTGAAGCTTGTCCTCGACGGAAATCTACCGTGTCTCTCAGAAGCTGAAGCTGTAATCTTCCGACAACAACGTGACCACCGGAGGATGGAGTCTAACTTTAGTTAAAATATAAAACCCTCTCTAGTTCTGCACCTAGTAATCTCGGGACGAGATTATTTTAAGGGGGGAAGGTTTTGTAACACCCCAACTTTTGCAACCTTGTTTAGTTGTCCAAAGTGCAAAAATCAGGGGTAACAAAAACTTTTTATAAAGAGTTTGTTGAGATGTTTTGTGCTGATCTGCTTGTAGATGAATTTTCTTCATCTGCTTGCAGATGTATTGCCTTGATTTGCTTGTTAAAATCTTCGTGATCTACCTTATAGCAAAACCCTATTTGAGGTAAAACCTTTTGGCAACTCCCACTAAAGCCCTTCCATTGGTGGAACCATGAACGCACTCGCTTTGAGATCCTCCTTGTGATGCACTTTAGCTTCCCCTATCCTTTATTCAAGTATGAATATCATCTACTCCTTAATCCTTCTATATCTTGAACCCTAGACGCCAACCTTGGAGCAACTCCAAAATTTGGCTAAATCAGCAACAATTACCAGGTTCATTTTTGGAGCCCTTGCTATTGTAATCCTTTGCCATCTAGGGCAATGCACCTTGCCCTAGACCTACCCTTCCATATGCACCTCACAATCATACCAATGCCCTTGACCAGATCAATCATCTACCCTCTTTTCTTGATGGTTTTGAGGCCAAGTCTATACTGTTTCGGCAATGTTTAAAGATTCAAACTTTGACAGTTGTTTCCTAAGCCCTCAAACCTGTTATAAGTGAACTCAAGGCGTGGATCTCATCTATGCAACTCCCTCTAAAACTCCCACGACTTTCATGTACCATGCTAGTCTTGCAGACTATTTATTTCACTTGATGTTATACCGTATCCAATGGTTTATCTCTAGATCCCTTTTCCCACTCTATTCTTTTATTTTCCTTAAATTCAAGTTTGATCTTCACAAAACCAAGAGTGGAAATGATGACTACATTATGTAGTTATCATCTGCCCTTGAGAAAATACTTTCCCAAAAAAATTTATTTCTCAAATCAAGTTATTTCTATTCTCCAAACCCTAACTTACCCTCTCAATTTTGACCACAAAACTATTTCTAGTTTTATCCAAATATTTCATTTTATTTTCTCAAACAAAATAGAGAGTCTGGGTGGTATTTTATATCCCCTCATCTCCACCCAAAAATATGTTCTTGTAAAATAGGAAATATGGGTGGTGTTATATATCACCTTCTTTCCACTCAAAAATAATTTCTATAAAATTATTTCCATGGTTCTATTTTCGTTTTGACAAAATGCATGCTTAGGTTACTTATTTCCTTCTTGCATTTTCCTGCATATCTAAACTAGGATAAAAATCTACCATGCTTGGTTAGGCTACTAGAACATTTTCTTTTAACTCAAAATAAAGCCCCTTGCTTTTGAAAATCTTCAACACCTTAGTCGCTCCGATTTTAAATCAAATGTGGCCATGTGCATATAGTGATCAACAAAAATAGGTTTTTAATTAAAATTCAAATGATAACTCTTGGGCATGAAGTGCACCTCTACGATCTACCCCTCATTATCAACTCATTCATCAAACCAGGTTTGGATCAAGTGATCATTTAATCTTTCAGATGGTCAATCTCGATTTTCATCTTTATTCTCAAATCCTTCTCAATCATCACCAATGCACCTAAATAAATTAGCCATCACCGGGACCAAGTCTTGGGCCACGTGCATTACATCAACCTCAATTCTTGTTCTATTCTTGTTTGTAGACATGGAGGAGGCCGGCAATGCCAACCATGGCCCTTGTGCACCCCTACTCCATCTCTCTCTCATCTCTAGCTTGGCTAATGAGTTACCACAGACCTGTATCATCCTCTCTCTCTCCCTCTGGCCGAGCTCAGCGCATGCTACAGTACCCATCTTGGACACATCTAATTGGAAATATTGGTGGCCGATTCCACGTCTTGGACCAAATCTTGCAGCCATCTCCCCTTTTCTCATATAAGCAAGTATTGGAGCGAATAGAGGTGACCAGAGACCACCACGACCACAAGCATCGGAGGCAGCAGCCAGCTGAACCCGACGCTTGTCCCCTTCGCTTGAAACGACCCAGCACGCTGCTGGCTGAACAGAGCGCCATCCCCGGCCAGCACATCCCCCGGGCCTCTCTTGAACCTACAACTGCGCCACTACCCTCCTCTCTTGGTCGCTGATCGAATCCTAGCAAGATATTGCTCTCGTCGTGTTCCTCTCGTCCGACTCGCGCGTGCTCTGAGTGACAGCATTCCGTCGAACACCTGGCGTGGGATAGTTTCGCGACCCCTGCCCAAGCCGACCAGCCCTCCCATGACATGTCCACTCGCCACAGACTGGGCGACGCCTCCTTAGGCTCACGGGTGAACCCACACGTCTCCTGCTTGACATGTTCGTAGCCGAGCGCCGCTGCCCGTCCGCGTCGACCATGGACACGCCGCTCGCGTGAGTGCGCTGCCTTGCACGACCAAGCCGCGCGCTCTCCTTCCTTCCCAAGAACCGCGCCTCACGCCACGCTAACTCTGTCAAGCCTCGTCTTCTGCAGACGGCGTTTGCCCCTGTCCCGTGTGCCGCCCACGCTCGCCAATGCGCGGGCGCCGTCGCCGCGCGGACATGGCTGGTCGAACGGTTCTCCACGGGTCACCCCTCTCTCTCTGTTGCACGCCACCCCGTATCTGGAAGACTCCCTCGCTTTCGCTTCACCACTACCCTGCCCTACCTCGCTCTAACTCGACCGCTCGCCCTTCCCGTGCACCCTGTCTGCGATGCACCGGCCTCGACAAATAAAAGGGAGTCCGCGCCCCACTCTCTCCTAGCATCCCACACACTCCTGTCATTCTCTCTGTACCGAGCCACAAAAACGCTGCAATCCATCCTCCACCTTCTCTCGACCGGTTTGGGAGTCCGCCATGGGAGCTTCGTCGACGTCCGGCCGCCACACCGTGGCGGACAAAGCTGCACCACCCCGCCACCTCTGCACCGACCCTCTAGCTCTTTCCGCCTTCGTTGCTCCCTCTCTCCTATCTAACCTGCCTCCTTTCTTGCCCAGGCAGCCGCTGTGAGGACGCCGACTTTGACACTATGTCCGATCAGCTCCTTCGCTATCTCCAACGAGGAGCACGGCCTCGTCCGCGTCCTCGCCAAGCCACTGCGTCACCTCAGCCTCCGCGCCTCTCTGCCTCGCTCAGCCGCCGTCGTTCTCGAGCTCCATGGTGAGCCCTCCTCGCTCCGTCGCGGCAGCGCCGCCGTTTTCCGTCGCTACGGCGCTTGTTTCGCGCCGCCCGTTCGGCCACCCACGACCGCTGGTGGCTGGCCGTCGCATGCATGCATGCATGCAGGCGGGCCCCGCCTGGGCTGTTTGAAGCGGCCGGTCTCCGCGTTCGGCTTCCGATCTGGGCCAGCCCAACACGGTGGCCGGATCCGTCGATCTGACCCGTTCCCCTTTCGTTTTTATTTTCTGTGTTATATTCCTGCTGATAGTGATGCTTAGTTTTAATATCTACAAACAATTCAGTGATGTTACAAATTTGATGATTCAAATTTATCTGAGCTGTTAAAACAAAATCAGAACCACCTAGAGTTTCGTTCACATTAAATACTGCTGTAGATATTTATTGAGAATTTTGTTTCTGAAATGTTACTGGTGTATTGTTTAAGTACTTTTGAGAGTTATGTGTAACATTTTGCAGTGAGATTAATTTTGATAGAAAGTAAACCCCAGTAGCTTCATTTTGGTATATCATACAATAGCAGAAGCTTCCTGGATTTGGGTCAGCTTAGAAGTTAAGATCTGTCCAGTTTGATATTGTGTGATTTTTATTTTGAAAAATAAAATAGTTTTTGAAACAAACCCTTATCCCAGTGATAGGTATCACCTTAGGCTACTAGTATGCCAAAGGAATTATTTTTTGAACTATATTTTAATTCTGGAGATTTTATAACCAAAACAGGGTACCTTTTTAGTATATAAATTGTTATAATTATTTTATAGCTCAGAAAAATGCCAAACCAATTTTGGTAGATCACATTTTTCAGTACCTATCCAGTGATATATTCGTTACTGGTTGTGTATGCCCTGATGACTGTTTGCCTTGAAAATACTTTACTCTAGTTTCTGCCTTGTCAAAATGTTTAAAAATATTTAAAAGTTGATTTTTGAAAACTTCTAGTGCATGTGAGTTCCACATGTTATTAGCTTCCAGTAGATATGCTGCATGTATTTTTTTGAGCAACAGAAATATTTAGGTCATTTATTTAGTTCCTAAGCCATTTCTGGTTTTATAAAAATCATATCTATTGTTTTAAAAACCCAAATTTAGTGAATCCAATTTCTGTAGCTTTATAAAGTCAAGATTTACTCTCTGTGATTTTACCAAATTTTTGTGTGCATTATTCTAGAGTGGCTGGTTAATGTGGTGTTGTTGCTTATTTCACCCTAGGGAAATCGAGTTGCTTTTGTTTAAAATGTTTTGTAATGAACCTTGACACGAGACCCTACCGGTGGTTTCCAAAGTCATTACCCTCCCGGGCTTGTGTAGATTATGTTTTGATGAGAGGCAGAATCCTTTTTAGCAAACAGATGTTTGTTGAGATCTTTTCTAGTGGCAATAGAAATAGTCCTTTTATAAATAAATTAGCCATTCTTGCCCTAGGTGTTGTTGTTTGAAATATTAAGTGTCTCTAATTTAGTGGTTGTTGTTGTGTGTTGTTTGTGTGGTTTGATGCTATGGCTGTGTGTTGATTGTTTGCCTTTTATTTTGCGACGCTAGAATGCGAACGCTATCGGAGAAGGAGAGGATCCTTGTGAGGATTTCGAAGGGGAAGGAAGAGTTGATGGTTCGTGAAGAAGAAGTTCAGGGACAAATAGCCAACCAAGGCAAGCCACCTTTTGATGCATCTCTGATCCTACATATACATTGTTCTTGCATTATTCAGGTTTTGCAAAGTGCATGTTTTGTTTATTTATTATGTCGGTGGTTAGCGCCACCGGAGTTTTAATTAATCCACCCTTAGGGTGCAGCCCTCGTTGAAACCTACTGATTCTCATTTTAATAGTGATATGGTGCTTACCACCTTATCATCCTTGTCGCCGATTTTCAAGAAAAGGTGGACTATAGGTTGGGAGCCCTTCCGGAAATGTTTTTTGGAAAATGTTTCCGAGAAAGATGTTTTTCGAAAACCTTGGAATGGGGTAGCCCTGCCCAAGTGGAAGTTTGAAAATGAAAAGTTGATTTGAAAAAGTGAGTTTTGCTGGAATAAAGTGGAGATAAAAAGGTTTTCGAAAACTTCGGTGCCTTGGGTACTTAACCTGACCAATTAGACAGTGCAACCATATTACCCCAAAGTGGGCACGGGGCGTAGCGTAGTAGTTTGTCTCGCCTTAGTTTGAGTCCTGCAAGTGTAGTGGCAGTCCGACCATGGACGCTTCGACCGGGGTTCTTCCCATGAGAAGGGACGCAACCCATTTGCCTGTTTAGGTACGCGGGGTACAACTTATGAGCTCCCATTGAAAGATGCCTAAGTGGTTGGATGGCATTCCGGAGGGTCGGGTGTCGGGGACTTTGCAACTCCTGGGTAAACGGCATCCCGGACTCTGGTGTTGGGAGGTACAACTCATTCGGCATGTCTTAGGCTAAGGCGAGCAAGCGAAAAACTACGATCGGTTATCCGAGCCTCGCGTTTTGACGCTTGGTGAACCAGGGATGATCCCGGCGGATTTATCGGATCTTATGGTGAAAGTGTACAACCTCTGCAGAGTGAAAACTATTCGAATAGCCGCGTCCGCGGTCATGGACGGTTGGGAAGGCATGATACCTACGCTGAAGAGTTTTTGTTTTACAAATGTTTTCAAAGAAAATATTTTTGAAAGGTACCATGAAGGTACGGGAAAATGCCAGTGGGACTGGAGGAAATGTACCTGGGAGGTACGGTGGAAAGTTGGAAAAGTTGTTTTGGTCATATGAGATGGCCGGAAAGGAAAATGGGTCACCCTTACCTATTAGTCTTCAAAAGAAAACTTGTTTTCAAAAAGGTTTTCAACAAAGATATAGAGATGTCATACTCTCGAGAGGAACCACCTCTCGCTCCTTGTCGCCCTAGTTTAGTGCCTGTTCCTTGCTACTGCCAAATTGCATATCCTTTACTTCTCTCTAAGGTGGTTTGCGAGTACAATTCATAATGTACTCATGGCTTTGTCCCTGGCTATTTACTTGGCCAGACTTGGTGGAATCCGACAGATGAAGAAGGAGTCGACGACGTCTATGCGAGCTAGGAACGTCTTCCCAGTCAGTTGCCTGTAGGGTTATGGCATGACTTGGGCCATGCGAACGCTTTCGTCTGAAGTATTTCCGCTGTGTGATTGTTGATCTCCTGCCATTGCGGCTCTTATGTAAGTATTGGTCATGTGACCTGTTGTAATCTTTTTATTCGGTACTGTAATGGATGATGTATTTGATACCAGTTCGGTTATGCCTTCACGACACACTGATCATGGGATCGTGAATGTGTATGCATAACGGGTGTTTCGGACAGAGTAAGAACGATACATGCTTCCCTTTTCATTTTCATGTTTTAAACTTGTTTACATTATCTTGGTCAAATCTAGGATTTGACAAGATTCAAATGGGCATCAAAATAAAAAAATCAGAAAAATGAAAAACCAAAGCACATAGTTTTCTTATGTCATATAGTAAGCATTAAAGTTGACAAACAAGGTCTAGACATATTCAAACCAGACAAATCATGTATCTATACCCCCTAACCCCTAAACTATGTCTTATGAAGTCAAACATGAAGAGAAGTGGTTTTGGGTTTGAAACATGGAAATTTCAAATACCCTTCCAAGAGCTTCATTTTGGAGTGGCTAAGAAGCATACATGCTTACCTTTTCATATTCATGTTTAAACTTGTTCAAATCTTGGTCAAACCTAGGATTTGACCAAGATTCAAATGGGCATCAAAAATAAAAAATTAGAAAAATGAAAAACCCAAAGCACATAGTTTTCTTATGTTATATAGTAAGCATTCAAGTTGATAAACAAGGTCTGGACATATTCAAACCAGAAAAATCATGTATGTGGCTACCCCTAACCCTAAACTCTGTCTTATGAAGTCAAGCATGAAGAGATGTGGTTTTTGGTTTCAAACATGGAAATTTCGAAAACCCTTCCAAGAGCTTCATTTTGGAGTGACTATTTAAGAAGCATACATGCTTACCTTTTCATATTCATGTTTTAAACTTGTTCAGATCTTGATCAAACCTAGGATTTGACCAAGATTCAAATGGGCATAAAAATTCAAAAAAAATGAATACCAAGATCTTCTTATGTCATATAGTATGTGCGCATTCAATTAAATTGATAAACAAGGTCTAGACATATTAAACCTGAAAATCATGTATCTACCCCTAACCCTAAACTCTGTCTTATAAAATCAAGCATGCATGGTGAAGATAAGTGGTTTTTGGTTTCAAACATGGAACTTTCAAAAACCCTCCTAATTAAGAGCTTCATTTTGGAGTGACTAAGAAGGATACATGCTTACTTTTTCATATTCATGTTTTAAACTTGTTTAAATCTTGGTCAAACCTAGGAAAATCATGTATATATCTACCCCTAACCCTAAACTCTGTCTTATGAAGTCAATAATGAAGAGATCGAAGTGGTTTTGGGTTTCCTACATGGAAATTTCAAAAACCTCCCAAAAACTTCATTTTAGAGTGACTAAGAACGATACATGCTTCCCTTTTCATTTTCATGTTTTAAACTTGTTTAAATTATCTTGGTCAAATCTAGGATTTGACAAGATTCAATGCAAATGGGGGCATCAAAATAAAAAAATCAGAAAAATGAAAAACCAAAGCACATGGTTTTCTTATGTCATATAGTAAGCATTAAAGTTGACAAACAAGGTCTAGACATATTCAAACCAGACAAATCATGTATCTATACTCCCTAACCCCTAAACTATGTCTTATGAAGTCAAGCATGAAGAGAAGTGGTTTTGGGTTTCAAACATGGAAATTTCAAAAACCTCCCAGCTTCATTTTAGAGTGACTAAGATGGATACATGCTTCCCTTTTCATTTTCATGCTTTAAACTTGTTTAAATTATCTTGGTCAAATCTAGGATTTGACAAGATTCAAATGGGCATCAAAAAAAAATCAGAAAAATGAAAAACCAAAGCACATAGTTTTCTTATGTCATATAGTAAGCATTAAAGTTGACAAACAAGGTCTAGACATATTCAAACCAGACAAATCATGTATCTATACCCCCTAACCCCTAAACTATATATGTCTTATGAAGTCAAGCATGAAGAGAAGTGGTTTTGGGTTTCAAACATGGAAATTTCAAAAACCTCCCAGAAGCTTCATTTTAGAGTGACTAAGATGGATACATGCTTCCCTTTTCATTTTCATGTTTTAAACTTGTTTAAATTATCTTGGTCAAATCTAGGATTTGACAAGATTCAAATGGGCATCAAAATCAAAAAAAATCAAAAAAATGAAAAACCAAAGCACATAGTTTTCTTATGTCATATAGTAAGCATTAAAGTTGACAGACAAGTTCTAGACATATTCAAACCAGACAAATCATGTATCTACCCCTAACCCTAAACTATGTCTTATGAAGTCAAGCATGAATAGAAGTCGTTTTGGGTTTCAAACATGGAAATTTCAAGAACATCCCAAAAGCTTCATTTTGGAGTGACTAAGAAGCATACATGCTTACCTTTTCATATTCATGTTTTAAACTTGTTCAAATCTTGGTCAAACTTAGGATGCCTCTCTCTTGACAAAGAAGATGGCTGGGAGTTTGCCTACCTAGCGTACGTGACTTGTTCTCACTGAAGTGTGGGACCTCACGCATGGGAACCACACGTAAGTGACAGACTTGTTGCTCTAATAACTCGGGTGATCATTATACTGTATTAGTACATAGTTTCCTATGGATCCTTCTTAGTCACTCCAAAATGAAGCTCTTTGGGAGGGTTTTTGAAATTTCCATGTTTGAAACCAAAAATAAGAAGACTATGTGCCTTGATTTTTCATTTTTTTAAAATTTTGCCAATTTGAATCTTGGTCAAATCCTAGGTTTGACCATGATTTAAACAAGTTTAAAACATGAATATGAAAAATTAAGCATGTATCCTTCATAGTCACTCCAAAATGAAGCTCTTGAGAGGGTTTTTGAAATTTCCATGTTTGAAACCAAAAAACCGCGTACTTCTCTTCATGCTTGACTTCATAAGAGAGAGTTTGGGGATAGGGGTAGCTTGATACATGAATTTTCTGGTTTGAATATGTCTAGACCTTGTTTATCAACTTAATTGAATGCTTACTAGTAGATGACATAAGATGACTATGTGCATTGGTTTTTCATTTTATTGTTTTTTTGAATTTTTATGCCCATTTGAATCTTGGTCAAATCCTAGGTTTGACCATGATTTAAACAAGTTTAAAACATGAATATGAAAAATTAAGCATCTATCCTTCTTAGTCACTCCAATATGTAGCTCTTGGGAGGGTTTTTGAAATTTCCATGCTTGAAACCAAAAACCACTTCTCTTCATGCATGCTTGACTTCTTCATAAGACAGAGTTTAGGGTTAGGGGGTAGATACATGATTTTCCTGGTTTGAATATGTGTAGACCTTGTTTATCAAATTAATTGAATGCTTACTATATAACATATAAGAAGGCCTTGTTTTTTTTTGAACTTTTATACCCATTTGAATCTTGGTCAAATCCTTGGTTCCACCAAGATTTGAATAAGTTAAAAACATGAATATGAAAAAGTAAGCATGTATGCTTCTTAGTCACTTCAAAATGAAGCTCTTGGGAGGGTTTTTGAATTTCCATGTTCGAAACCAAAAACCACAAATCTTCATGCTTGACTTCATGAAACAGAGTTTAGGGTTAGGGGTAGATACATGCGTGATTTAAACAAGTTTAAAACATGAATATGAATATGAAATTTTTTGCCCATTTGAATCTTGGCCAAATCCTAGGTTTGACCATGATTTAAACAAGTTTAAAACATGAATATGAAAAATTAAGCATGTACCATTCGTAGTCACTCCAAAATGAAGCTCTTGAGAGGGTTTTTGAAATTTCCATGTTTGAAACCAAATAACCACGTACTTCTCTTCATGCTTGACTTCATAAGACAGAGTTTGGGGTTAGGGTTAGCTTGATACATGAATTTTCTGGTTTGAATATGTCTAGACATTGTTTATCAACTTAATTGAATGCTTACTAGATGACATAAGATGACTATGTGCATTGGTTTTTTTTTTTTTTTGAATTTTTATGCCCATTTGAATCTTGGTCAAATTCTAGGTTTGACCATGATTTAATCAAGTTTAAAACATGAATATGAAAAATTAAGCATCTATCCTTCTTAGTCACTCCAATATGTAGCTCTTGGGAGGGTTTTTGAAATTTCCATGCTTGAAAACCAAAAACCACTTTTCTTCATGCATGCTTGACTTCATAAGACATAGTTTAGGGTTAGGGGGTAGATACATGATTTTCCTACTAGTTTGAATATGTCTAGACCTTGTTTATCAATTTAATTGAATGCTTACTATATGACATGAGCAGACCTTGGTTTTAATTTTTTTATACCCATTTGAATCTTCGTCAAATCGTAGGTTTGTTGACCAAGATTTGAACAAGTTTAAAACATGAATATGAAAAAGTAAGCATGTATGCGTCTTAACTAGTCACTCCAAAATGAAGCTCTTGGGAGGGTTTTTGAAATTTCCATGTTTGAAACCAAAAACCACTTCTTCTCTTCATGCTTGACTTCATAAGTCAGGGTTAATTTAGGGATATATAGGGGGTAGATACATGATTTTTCTGGTTTGATATGTCTAGACCTTGTTTATCAACTTAATTGAATGCTTACTATATGACATAAGAAGACTACGTGACTTGTGCTCACTGAAGTGTGGGACCTCACGCATGGGAACCACACGTACGTAAGTGACAGACTTGTTGCTCTAATAACTCGGGTGATCATTATACTGTATTAGTACATAGTTTCCTATGGATCCTTCTTAGTCACTCCAAAATGAAGCTCTTTGAGAGGGTTTTTGAAATTTCCATGTTTGAAACCCAAAACAACTTCTCTTCATACTTGACTTCATAAGACAGAGTTTAGGGTTAGGGGTAGATACATGATTTGTCTGGTTTGAATACGTCTAGACCTTGTTTATCAACTTTAATGCTTACTATATGACATAAGAAGACTATGTGCTTTGGTTTTTCATTTTTCTGATTTTTTCTATTTTTGATGCCCATTTGAATCTTGGTCAGATCCTAGGTTTTACCAAGATTTAAACAAGTTTAAAACATGAAAATGAAAAGGGAAGCATTTATCCTTCTTAGTCACTCTAAATGAAGTTTTTGGGAGGTTTTTGAAATTTCCATGTTTGAAACCCAAAACCACTTCTCTTCATGCTTGACTTCATAAGACATAGTTTAGGGTTAGGGGTACATACATGATTTGTATGTTTTGAATATGTCTAGACCTTGTTTATCAACTTGAATGCTTACTATATGACATAAGAAAACTACGTATGTGCTTTGGTTTTTCATTTTTCTGTTTTTTTTTGAATTTTCCGCCCATTTGAATCTCTGTCAAATCCTAGGTTTGACCAAGATTTAAACATGTTTAAAACATGAAAATGAAAAAGTAAGCCTGGATCCTTCTTAGTCACTCCAAAATGTACCAATTGATAAATGAGTTAACTTGGCTTCATGGAAAAAATAATGTCATGTAAATGATTTAACTTGGCTTTCGTACCCTTGAATCCATAGGAAACTTTGTATAAATGTAGTAGTATAATAATCAACCGAGTTTTTACATCAACAGGTCTGTCACTTACGTGTGGTGCCCATGCGTGAGGTCCCACACTTCAGTGAGCACAAGTCACGTGCAATAGGTACGCAAACTCCCAGCCATTTTCTTTGTCAAGAGAAGACGCATCAGGATGCGTATTGGAAGTATGTGGGTCCTTCTGGATCCTTCGGTTGTCCCTCTCACAAAAAAAAACAAATCTCTCTCATTCTCGGCCTCGCTCGACTCGCTCGCTCGCTCGCTCCTGCTCACTGACAAACCCTGCACAAAAGTCAACATCATCACCCGAAAAAGGGGAGACACCATAATTCTCTCCCTTCTTCTCTCCTTCCGAGTGATCCCTTCTTCCTCCGAGTTTCACTCGACGGGCAAACACACATGTGCTGCATAGTAATAATAAAAAAGTAGAAAAATCGACCTACGAATCTATGATTAAATAGGTTAAACTAGGGTTTTGCCCACTACTACAGATCAAGTTCAGAAATATCCAACTACTAGTTCGATTTTGGGCTACTAATATAAAATTAAAATAAGTTGAACTAGTATTCCTCTAAAAAATCATTTTGGTATGCATTGTTTGATACTTTTCATAGCTATAGTGCATCACAAATTTATGATTTCATGCTTTGCTTTGCCAATTTCGATTTTTTCTAACCACCTTCTCTTTGATTTCAAATTTAGGTCAAACTATCGATGCCTACTATGTGTTGAAACCCAAAACCACTTCTCTTCATGCTTGACTTCATAAGATAGAGTTTAGGGGCTAGGGGATAGATACATGATTTGCCTAGGTTTGAATATGCATGTCCAAACCTTGTTTATCAACTTGAATGCTTACTATATGACATAAGAAGACTATATGCTTTTGTTTTTCATTTTTCTGATTTTTTTAAAATTTTATGCCCATTTGAATCTTTTGGTCAAATCCTTGGTTTAATTTGACACGGATTTAAACAAGTTTAAAATATGAAAATGAAAAGGTGGTAAGCAGGCATGGATCCTTCTTATATATATTAGTCACTCTAAAATGAAGCTTTTGGGAGGTTTTTGAAATTTCCATGTTTGAAACCCAAAACCACTTCTCTTCATGTTGTTGACTTCATAAGATATAGTTTAGGGGTTAGGGGTATAGATACATGACTTGTCTTGTTTGAATATGTGTCTAGACCTTGTTTATCAACTTTAATGCTTACTATATGACATAAGAACACTATGCGCTTTAATTTGGTTTTTAATTTTTTTAAATTTTGATGCACATTTTGAATCTTGGTCAAATCCTAGGTTTGACCGAGATTTGAACAAGTTTAAAACAAGAAAATAAAAGGTAAGCCCGCCAGACTGGATCCTTTCTTAGTCACTCTATAATGAAGCTTTTAGGGGGGTTGTTGAAAATGTAAGCATGTATCCTTCTTAGTACGTCACACCACAATGAAGCTTTTGGGAGGGTTTTTGAAATGTCCATGTTTGAAACCCAAAACGACTTCTCTTCGTGCTTGACTTCATAATTAAGACAAAGTTTAGGGTTAGGGGTATATAGATACATGATTTTTCTGGTTTGAATATGTCTAGACTTTGTTTATCAACTAGCTTGAGTGCTTACTATATGGCATATATAAGAAGCTAGGCTATGTGCTTTGGTTTTTCATTTTTTTTTGAATTTTTATGCCCATTTGAATCTTGGTCAAATCCTAGGTACGTACGGTTTGACCAAGATTTGAACATGTTTAAAACATGAAAATAAAAGGTAAGCATGGATCCTTCTTAGTCACTCTAAAATGAAGCTTTTGGGAGGTTTTTGAAATTTCCATGTTTGAAACCCAAAACCACTTCTCTTCATGCTTGGCTTCGTAAGATAGAGTTTAGGGTTTGGGGTAGATACGTACATGATTTTTCTAAGTATTTTTACGCCCATTTGAATCTTCGTCAAATCCTAAGTTTGACCAAGATTTGAACAAGTTTAAAAACATGAAAATGAAAAGGGTAAGCCTGGATCCTTGTTTAGGGTTAGGGGGTAGATACATGATTTTTGTGGTTTGAATATGGCAGACCTTGTTTATCACCTTGATATATGACATAGGAAGACGGTGTGCTTTTGTTTTTCTTTTTTTTGAATTTTTATGCCCATTTGAATCTTGGTCAAGTCATAGGTTTGACCAAGATTTAAACATGTTTAAAACATGAAAATGAAAAAGTAAGCCTGGATCCTTCTTAGTCACTCCAAAATGTACCAATTGATAAATGAGTTAACTTGGCTTCATGGAAAAAATAATGTCATGTAAATGATTTAACTTGGCTTTCGTACCCTTGAATCCATAGGAAACTTTGTATAAATGTAGTAGTATAATAATCAACCGAGTTTTTACATCAACAGGTCTGTCACTTACGTGTGGTGCCCATGCGTGAGGTCCCACACTTCAGTGAGCACAAGTCACGTGCAATAGGTACGCAAACTCCCAGCCATTTTCTTTGTCAAGAGAAGACGCATCAGGATGCGTATTGGAAGTATGTGGGTCCTTCTGGATCCTTCGGTTGTCCCTCTCACAAAAAAAACAAATCTCTCTCATTCTCGGCCTCGCTCGACTCGCTCGCTCGCTCCTGCTCACTGACAAACCCTGCACAAAAGTCAACATCATCACCCGAAAAAGGGGAGACACCATAATTCTCTCCCTTCTTCTCTCCTTCCGAGTGATCCCTTCTTCCTCCGAGTTTCACTCGACGGGCAAACACACATGTGCTGCATAGTAATAATAAAAAAGTAGAAAAATCGACCTACGAATCTATGATTAAATAGGTTAAACTAGGGTTTTGCCCACTACTACAGATCAAGTTCAGAAATATCCAACTACTAGTTCGATTTTGGGCTACTAATATAAAATTAAAATAAGTTGAACTAGTATTCCTCTAAAAAATCATTTTGGTATGCATTGTTTGATACTTTTCATAGCTATAGTGCATCACAAATTTATGATTTCATGCTTTGCTTTGCCAATTTCGATTTTTTCTAACCACCTTCTCTTTGATTTCAAATTTAGGTCAAACTATCGATGCCTACTATGTGTTCTACTTGAATTGGATGCAGCGTGCGCACATGTTTTGCCATTGTTCTGGGCTTCCACACATCTTTGGGGCATCCAAGTATTTAAGTTACCTTGTTTTTTTGAATTGTAATTCATACCCTTCCTCCCAATTTTTATGCACATTTGAATCTTGGTCAAATCCTAAGTTTGACCAAGATTTGAACAAGTTTAAAACATGAAAATGAAAAGGTAAGCCTGAATCCTTCTTAGTCACTCAAAAATGAGAAGCTTTTGGGAGTTTTTTGAAATTTCCATGTTTGAAACCCAAAACCACTTCTCTTCATGCTTGACTTCATAAGACAGAGTTTAGGGTTAGGGGGTAGATACATGATTTGTCTAGTTTGTTGTTTAGACCTTGTTTATCAACTTGAATGCTTACTATATGACATAATAATACTATGTGCTTCGGTTTTCATTTTTTTGATTTTTTCTGAATTTTTATGCCCATTTGATCTTGGTCAAATCCTAGGCTTAACCAATATTTAAACAAGTTTAAAACATGAAAATGAAAAGGTAAGCCTGTATCCTTCTTAGTCACTCCAAAATGAAGCTTTTGGGAAGGTTTTTGAAATTTCCATGTTTGAAATCCAAAACGACTTCTCTTCGTGCTTGACTTCATAAGACAAAGTTTAGGGCTAGGGGTAGAAACATGATTTTTCTGGTTTGAATATGTCTAGACCTTGTTTACCAACTTGAGTGCTTACTATATGACATAAGAAGGCTATATGCTTTGGTTTTTCATTTTTTTTGAAATTTTATGCCCATTTGAATCTTGATCAAATCCTAGGTACAGTTTGACCAAGATTTGAACAATTTTAAAACATGAAAATAAAAGGTAAGCCCGACCTGGATCCTTTAGTCACTCTAAAATGAAGCTTTTGGGGGTTCTTGAAATTTCCAAGTTTGAAACCCAAAACCACTTCTCTTCATGCTTGACTACATAAGACAGAGTTTAGGGTTAGGGGTAGATACATGATTTTTCTTGTTTGAATATATCTAGACCTTGTTTATATCAACTTTAATGCTAACTATATGACATAAGAAAACTATGTGCTTTGGTTTTTAATTTTTCTGATTTTTTTATTTTGATAGATGCACATTTGAATCTTTGTCAAATCCTAGGTTTGACCAAGATTTAAACAAGTATAAAACATGAAAATGAAAAGGGGAAGCCTGTATCCTTTCTTAGTCACTCTAAAATGAAGTTTTTGGGATGTTCTTGAAATTTTCATGTTTGAAACCCAAAACCACTTCTCTTCATGCTTGACTTCATAAGATAGAGTTTAGGGGCTAGGGGATAGATACATGATTTGCCTAGGTTTGAATATGCATGTCCAAACCTTGTTTATCAACTTGAATGCTTACTATATGACATAAGAAGACTATATGCTTTTGTTTTTCATTTTTCTGATTTTTTTTAAAATTTTATGCCCATTTGAATCTTTTGGTCAAATCCTTGGTTTAATTTGACACGGATTTAAACAAGTTTAAAATATGAAAATGAAAAGGTGGTAAGCAGGCATGGATCCTTCTTATATATATTAGTCACTCTAAAATGAAGCTTTTGGGAGGTTTTTGAAATTTCCATGTTTGAAACCCAAAACCACTTCTCTTCATGTTGTTGACTTCATAAGATAGAGTTTAGGGGTTAGGGGTATAGATACATGATTTGTCTTGTTTGAATATGTGTCTAGACCTTGTTTATCAACTTTAATGCTTACTATATGACATAAGAACACTATGCGCTTTAATTTGGTTTTTAATTTTTTTAAATTTTGATGCACATTTTGAATCTTGGTCAAATCCTAGGTTTGACCGAGATTTGAACAAGTTTAAAACAAGAAAATAAAAGGTAAGCCCGCCAGACTGGATCCTTTCTTAGTCACTCTATAATGAAGCTTTTAGGGGGGTTGTTGAAAATGTAAGCATGTATCCTTCTTAGTACGTCACACCACAATGAAGCTTTTGGGAGGGTTTTTGAAATGTCCATGTTTGAAACCCAAAACGACTTCTCTTCGTGCTTGACTTCATAATTAAGACAAAGTTTAGGGTTAGGGGTATATAGATACATGATTTTTCTGGTTTGAATATGTCTAGACTTTGTTTATCAACTAGCTTGAGTGCTTACTATATGGCATATATAAGAAGCTAGGCTATGTGCTTTGGTTTTTCATTTTTTTTTGAATTTTTATGCCCATTTGAATCTTGGTCAAATCCTAGGTACGTACGGTTTGACCAAGATTTGAACATGTTTAAAACATGAAAATAAAAGGTAAGCATGGATCCTTCTTAGTCACTCTAAAATGAAGCTTTTGGGAGGTTTTTGAAATTTCCATGTTTGAAACCCAAAACCACTTCTCTTCATGCTTGGCTTCGTAAGATAGAGTTTAGGGTTTGGGGTAGATACGTACATGATTTTTCTAAGTATTTTTACGCCCATTTGAATCTTCGTCAAATCCTAAGTTTGACCAAGATTTGAACAAGTTTAAAAACATGAAAATGAAAAGGGTAAGCCTGGATCCTTGTTTAGGGTTAGGGGGTAGATACATGATTTTTGTGGTTTGAATATGGCAGACCTTGTTTATCACCTTGATATATGACATAGGAAGACGGTGTGCTTTTGTTTTTCTTTTTTTTGAATTTTTATGCCCATTTGAATCTTGGTCAAGTCATAGGTTTGACCAAGATTTAAACATGTTTAAAACATGAAAATGAAAAAGTAAGCCTGGATCCTTCTTAGTCACTCCAAAATGTACCAATTGATAAATGAGTTAACTTGGCTTCATGGAAAAAATAATGTCATGTAAATGATTTAACTTGGCTTTCGTACCCTTGAATCCATAGGAAACTTTGTATAAATGTAGTAGTATAATAATCAACCGAGTTTTTACATCAACAGGTCTGTCACTTACGTGTGGTGCCCATGCGTGAGGTCCCACACTTCAGTGAGCACAAGTCACGTGCAATAGGTACGCAAACTCCCAGCCATTTTCTTTGTCAAGAGAAGACGCATCAGGATGCGTATTGGAAGTATGTGGGTCCTTCTGGATCCTTCGGTTGTCCCTCTCACAAAAAAAACAAATCTCTCTCATTCTCGGCCTCGCTCGACTCGCTCGCTCGCTCGCTCCTGCTCACTGACAAACCCTGCACAAAAGTCAACATCATCACCCGAAAAAGGGGAGACACCATAATTCTCTCCCTTCTTCTCTCCTTCCGAGTGATCCCTTCTTCCTCCGAGTTTCACTCGACGGGCAAACACACATGTGCTGCATAGTAATAATAAAAAAGTAGAAAAATCGACCTACGAATCTATGATTAAATAGGTTAAACTAGGGTTTTGCCCACTACTACAGATCAAGTTCAGAAATATCCAACTACTAGTTCGATTTTGGGCTACTAATATAAAATTAAAATAAGTTGAACTAGTATTCCTCTAAAAAATCATTTTGGTATGCATTGTTTGATACTTTTCATAGCTATAGTGCATCACAAATTTATGATTTCATGCTTTGCTTTGCCAATTTCGATTTTTTCTAACCACCTTCTCTTTGATTTCAAATTTAGGTCAAACTATCGATGCCTACTATGTGTTCTACTTGAATTGGATGCAGCGTGCGCACATGTTTTGCCATTGTTCTGGGCTTCCACACATCTTTGGGGCATCCAAGTATTTAAGTTACCTTGTTTTTTTGAATTGTAATTCATACCCTTCCTCCCAATTTTTATGCCCATTTGAATCTTGGTCAAATCCTAAGTTTGACCAAGATTTGAACAAGTTTAAAACATGAAAATGAAAAGGTAAGCCTCAATCCTTCTTAGTCACTCAAAAATGAGAAGCTTTTGGGAGTTTTTTGAAATTTCCATGTTTGAAACCCAAAACCACTTCTCTTCATGCTTGACTTCATAAGACAGAGTTTAGGGTTAGGGGGTAGATACATGATTTGTCTAGTTTGTTGTTTAGACCTTGTTTATCAACTTGAATGCTTACTATATGACATAATAATACTATGTGCTTCGGTTTTCATTTTTTTGATTTTTTCTGAATTTTTATGCCCATTTGATCTTGGTCAAATCCTAGGCTTAACCAATATTTAAACAAGTTTAAAACATGAAAATGAAAAGGTAAGCCTGTATCCTTCTTAGTCACTCCAAAATGAAGCTTTTGGGAAGGTTTTTGAAATTTCCATGTTTGAAATCCAAAACGACTTCTCTTCGTGCTTGACTTCATAAGACAAAGTTTAGGGCTAGGGGTAGAAACATGATTTTTCTGGTTTGAATATGTCTAGACCTTGTTTACCAACTTGAGTGCTTACTATATGACATAAGAAGGCTATATGCTTTGGTTTTTCATTTTTTTTGAAATTTTATGCCCATTTGAATCTTGATCAAATCCTAGGTACAGTTTGACCAAGATTTGAACAATTTTAAAACATGAAAATAAAAGGTAAGCCCGACCTGGATCCTTTAGTCACTCTAAAATGAAGCTTTTGGGGGGTTCTTGAAATTTCCAAGTTTGAAACCCAAAACCACTTCTCTTCATGCTTGACTACATAAGACAGAGTTTAGGGTTAGGGGTAGATACATGATTTTTCTTGTTTGAATATATCTAGACCTTGTTTATATCAACTTTAATGCTAACTATATATGACATAAGAAAACTATGTGCTTTGGTTTTTAATTTTTCTGATTTTTTTATTTTGATAGATGCACATTTGAATCTTTGTCAAATCCTAGGTTTGACCAAGATTTAAACAAGTATAAAACATGAAAATGAAAAGGGGAAGCCTGTATCCTTTCTTAGTCACTCTAAAATGAAGTTTTTGGGATGTTCTTGAAATTTTCATGTTTGAAACCCAAAACCACTTCTCTTCATGCTTGACTTCATAAGATAGAGTTTAGGGGCTAGGGGATAGATACATGATTTGCCTAGGTTTGAATATGCATGTCCAAACCTTGTTTATCAACTTGAATGCTTACTATATGACATAAGAAGACTATATGCTTTTGTTTTTCATTTTTCTGATTTTTTTAAAATTTTATGCCCATTTGAATCTTTTGGTCAAATCCTTGGTTTAATTTGACACGGATTTAAACAAGTTTAAAATATGAAAATGAAAAGGTGGTAAGCAGGCATGGATCCTTCTTATATATATTAGTCACTCTAAAATGAAGCTTTTGGGAGGTTTTTGAAATTTCCATGTTTGAAACCCAAAACCACTTCTCTTCATGTTGTTGACTTCATAAGATATAGTTTAGGGGTTAGGGGTATAGATACATGACTTGTCTTGTTTGAATATGTGTCTAGACCTTGTTTATCAACTTTAATGCTTACTATATGACATAAGAACACTATGCGCTTTAATTTGGTTTTTTATTTTTTTAAATTTTGATGCACATTTTGAATCTTGGTCAAATCCTAGGTTTGACCGAGATTTGAACAAGTTTAAAACAAGAAAATAAAAGGTAAGCCCGCCAGACTGGATCCTTTCTTAGTCACTCTATAATGAAGCTTTTAGGGGGGTTGTTGAAAATGTAAGCATGTATCCTTCTTAGTACGTCACACCACAATGAAGCTTTTGGGAGGGTTTTTGAAATGTCCATGTTTGAAACCCAAAACGACTTCTCTTCGTGCTTGACTTCATAATTAAGACAAAGTTTAGGGTTAGGGGTATATAGATACATGATTTTTCTGGTTTGAATATGTCTAGACTTTGTTTATCAACTAGCTTGAGTGCTTACTATATGGCATACACTACAAGAAAAGTTCTGATAGACAACGTCCCAAAATCGTCAACTAAGGGGCATTTTTCGTCGCCTATGGGCCTAACCCGACGATATGGGTTCCGTTGTCGAAACTGCGTCAGGCAAAGTCCAACGACGATTTTTTCGGTCGTCGCGCTTGGGCGCCCTTCCGCCACGGAAAATCGGACCGTTGCGGAAGTGTTTTCGGGAGCCCGTTGACTGCTGACGTCATGCAAACTGACACGTGGCAGACGCCGTTAACTGCCAGTTAACGGCGTTAACCGGCTGAAACCCCGTGGTAGATGGTAGGCCCACACGAGGCCTGCCACGTCTTAAGCGGGCCGGGCCAGATGACATAGTTTGACCGGTCAACTATATAGCTGGGCTGGTCCATTAGTTACGTGGGCCGGGCCTAACCTCTAAGGTTGACTGGTCAAAACTTAAATGGGCCGGCCCATTTAACATGTGGGGTCCACCTTACAGCAACTGGGCCGGCCCAAGAAGCAAGTGGGCCGGGCCAAAACACAGGTGGGTCCCACTTTCTGTTAAAGGCCGGCCCATTTAGTGTGTGGGGTCCACCGTATAGCAAGTGGGCCGGCCCAACAAGCTAGTGGGCCGGGCCAAAAACACAGGTGGGTCCCACTTTCCCGTTAAAGGGTCGGCCCATTTCGTTTGTGGGGTCCACCATACAGCAAGTGGGCCGGCCCAACAAAATAGTGGGCCGGGCCAAAAACACAGGTGGGTCCCACTTTCTGTTAAAGGCGGCCCATTTAGTATGTGGGGTCCACCATATAGCAAGTGGGCTGGCCCAACAAGATAGTGGGCCGGGCCAAAAACACAGGTGGGTTCCTGTTAAAGGGCCGGCCCAATTAGTATGTGGGGTCCACCATATAGCGGTGGGCCGGCCCAAGATAGTGGGCGGGCCAAAAACACGGTGGGTCCCACTTTCCTGTTAAACCGGCCCATTTAGTATGTGGGACCACCATATAGCAAGTGGGCCGCCCAACAAGATAGTGGGCCGGGCCAAAAACACATGTGGGTCCCACTTTCTGTTAAAGGGCCGGCCCAACTAGTATGTGGGGTCCACCATATAGCAAGTGGCGCCCAACAAGATATTGGGCGGGCCAAAAACAGGTGGGTCCACTTTCCTCTTAAAGGGCGGCCCATTTATTATGTGGGGTCCACCAAAAAAGCAAATGGGTGGCCCAACTAATTAGTGGGCCGGCCCAGTAGTTGGTGGGGTCCACCTTAAAGCAAGTGGGCCCGCCCAATTAGTGTGTGGGGTCCACCGTAAATCAAATGGGCTGGCCCAAGAAGTAAGTGGGCCAGCCCGTTTAGTTGTTGTTTATATGCCGGCATAATATGCGCTTTAGGATTTTGCGGGCAGGCACATATGTGATTTCGTTTAATTGGGCCGTTTAAGGGATGGGAATTCGTGATTTAGATACTGAGAATATTTACGCAGCATTGATTTCTGTCGGATAGCCTCACTTACCACAAGCACCAAAGAAAAAATGCGCGAAAGAACTATAAAAACTAACTAAATATTACATCAGCTGCAAGGCATTGAAAAAATATTACAGAACCCAGAGAAATTGAATGGTAATTAAACCTAGCAATACAATGAAGCGATCCGGCAATCTTTTAAGTTGTCCATGCAGCACCTATATCTGAAACAAAGACATTACAAGTTAAGACAGCAACAATGGAAAGGCAATGACACTACAATATTGTTTGGCAAAGAATTTGGAACTCATCATTTCGTCGTTATAACAAGATCATTGTAATGCGCACAATAAGCAAACAAAGAGTGCATGCCGCATACCAACAGCCAATATAACAGAGCATGTTAGAATGAAACAGCAGACTTACTACTGTCGAGTCCCATGCAAACCAACATGTTCAGGGAGTACAAAATTGGCATGAACAACATAGTAGCAGGCTATAAATTTTGTAACAACGACTGAGCAAGATGAAGTTATGATGGCTACATCTACAGAGCAGGGAATGTAAACCAAAAATAGAAGTTACGATGGCAAAAGCTAAAGAGGAGGGAATGTGAACCAACATGTGCCAAGTGAACTAAATAATACTCCTGAACTTATAGTGAAGGGGATGCAAATCAAGATGTTTCGGGATATAAACTTGTAATGAGCAACACATAGAGGATAGTTAATGCTTGAGCTTAGGATGGACCAGATACAGAATATAGTGGGATCACCTGTGAACTTGTATAAGAGGGAATGCAAACCAATATGTTCAGCTTTCCATATGTGAGCGTCATGCCAAGTCAGAGAAACAAGTCAATAATGCAGCTTTTGAAGAACAAGATGGCACGCAAAATTATTATCTAGTAGTATGACAAGTTTATTTGTACTACAGGCTAGATAGCAGAGTGATAGCATGCCAAACTAAGTCCTTACTTTGTTAGCTTACAATGAACTAGATACAAAACAATGGCATCACCTGTAGTACAGGGAATGCAAGCCAACATGTTCATGGAGTAAAAAATTGGCACAAACAACATAGTAGCAGGCCATAATTTTTGTAACAACGACTGAGCAAGATAAAGTTATGATGGCTAGATCTACAGAGCAGGGAATGTAAACCAAATATAGAAGTTACGATGCCAAAAGCTATAGAGCAGGGAATGCGAACCAACATGTGCAATTACTTAAAATTGGCCATGAACTAAATAATAGCAGGATGTTACTATAATACCTACAGTATAATTTTTGTAACAACGACTGAGCAAGATAGAAGTTATGATGGCTACATCTACAGAGCAGGGAATGCAAACCAAAATGTTCAATCGCTTAAAGTTAGCAATGAAGTAGAAAATAGCAAGGTGTTACGGTCATAGCTAGGAATGAACTAAAAGAGCTTCAGACAAACAAGCATCTGAACCCAGAACATGGCGCTAAAACAAGGGACTTACATTAGGAGAAGCACTCTGTGGGAGTCACAGCAGATCTTCCTGGGGTTGATAGATCCGGTGATGAAGTACGCTACATGTGCTACTTGGGGTTGGAGAGACGGCCATTACACTTCATGGTTACTCATCTCGTCTGCAAAAACGTAACGGCGCGTCGTTAGCACAAACAGGTTCCCCCAAGATTAAACAAGAACTTGCAGGCAAGCAATAGAAAAGCGACAGTAGAAGAGTTTAGATCATACACGGCGCCGGTGAAGCAGATCCGGTTCATGCACAGCGGTGTCGGTGAGCAAGATCCGATGCGGTGGACGACGGATCCGGCGAAGCGGCTCCGGTGGGGTGGACGATGCCGCAGCTGAAGCGACTGCGGTAGACTGCTGGATGAGCATATGGTTTCGAGGTTCGGCGGGGATGATCCGGTCCGGTTGATGACGGCGTCGATGAAGCGGCTCCGGCAGGCAGCCGGATGACGAGGATCGCGAGGCCTCGGGTAGGCCAGGGAAGTCCGGCGGGGATGTTCCGGTGCGGTGGTCGTGGAGGTGGGAGAGAGAGGGACTTGGGAAGTTCCGGTGGGTGGTCTCAGAGGAGAGAGTGAGGGAAATGAATTTTTTTTCGGGGAGTTTCCGGAGCTAGGGAGGTGGTGATCGAAAAAAAATGACGGGTAGACCCCCCACCAACCGACTTATACATGGACATTGTTGTCATCTTTACGAGGGTAGAATGGGAAGTTAGAAGCGTGTGAAATATTTGTATTTTTCGGGCGGGAAGTTTTGCCGCTGGAATGAGATTTCGAATTTGGCTACAGTCCAAGTAATACAAAAATATGAGACCGTACTAGTACGGCCAAATGTCACATCAATTCATCATCACGTTGAAAATCGGTTACGACGATCATAATTATTGGCCGTTGGCACAACAGTTCTCCAACGCTTGATCCAACGGTCAAAGTTCCTTTTTTTAAGAGAACGGTCAAAATTCATTGGATTCGCTCGGGAACAGCGCGCGCCAAAACGAGTCAGACGAAGATGTTTCTAGAGTTCTCACGGACGCGTCTTGGCGATACATTGAATGCAAATCTTGCAAGGTCAAAAAAAATGCAAATCTTGCAGGATCGTATGTGGCTGCTATGAGCTGAAGTACTCCATGAAACCGTGAACATACATGTAGATGGGAATCCCATGTAGACGATCTGAAGAACGACCCGCTGCATCTTTCACAAATCCATCTACATGACATGATAAACTTTAATTAAGAAGCAGCCACGTAACAATTATTGCCCAAAATCTAACGGGTTCGACAATAAGCTGGTAATTCTCTATTATATATAAACACCAAAAAAATATAGCAAGTAAGAAAGGAGTGTCAATGCCACCAGGACTTACAAAAAAAGGGAATTAGCACTTTGTAATCTCTTTGTTTTTACACATACCTTCTGCTCAGGAATCCAGGGCCTAGGGTCACATCAAGTCATAATCAGAAACCAAAGTCGGTTCCCATGTTCTCCAATTCAAAACGCGTACAAAATATTTCAGTGTGTGAAATAATGTTGAGATTTTGAATTAGAGGGTTGTTAAGCTATTGATTATATGGAGTCGAAATTTGGTAGCATACATAAGTATCTCTGTTCACAACTCACCTGTACAGAAGCAGGAACAGCTGTTGTGTTGCAGCACAACACAAAGGAGAAGCCACTGTTCCGTTCATTGCACTCAATACAGCGATGAATGAACCAGACCAGTTGACAAGCTTCTAGACCAGTATGTAGAAAGATGGAAATCAATGGATCACAGAAAATCATCAGTGTCAAGCTTTAATGCACTAGCCAACGCGACCAAAAGTCCGAACTGATGGAAAGGGCTAGGCAATCCACTTTATACATCGCAACAAAAAGTCCAAACTGACAGAAAAGGCTAGACCGGGAGAAGAGAAGAGAAGGTTTGTGAAAGCGATGACTCGAACTTGAGACTATGGGCTCTGATACCACGTCAAGCTTCATCCACGAGCCAACGGAACCAAAAGTCAGAACTGATGGAAAGGGCTAGGCAATCCACTTATAATATTAACAATCAGCAGGGTTCCGGTTCAAAAAAATCCACATCACAACAAGGAAACGACCACCAAGATCATAGCAATTGCAGATAAATGCACCTACGAAATATGCTCAGACTAAGGAACCATTTTACAAGACAAAGGTAATGACCTGTCACTGTCCCCGTTCATCTCCAATTATCTAGCAGATACTCTTCTTACTACTTACTAGCATTCCTAACCTGCTCCAGTAGGGCCTCCTTCTGTGCTGCTATCGTTCTAAAATTGTCGACTTCTAGTCTTAGCGCAGCTGATGCAGCTCGTTCTACTTGGAGTTGCTCCTTTAGAACTTGAGCATGCAAATACTTTGACTTGGACATGGACTTGCACTTCAGCAGTCCAGCATTCCGTAAGAAAGTGTTTTTGGCAATGCCTTTCTTTTTTATTGCCATAGAAAATGCCTTCACACATTCTTCATCGGTTTTTTCCAGACCGTTTTTACCGGTTTTTGCCATCTCTAATTTCATATCTTCCTGCAAAAAATTCAGTTCGTACACATGTGTAAACATGATAGTTACTACAGAGAAACTTGCTGATAGTAGATTTATCATGTGTATGACCTACTTTTATTCCTACAGTTTGGCATGTCTGATTCACATCACATGAATTTTAATAAACATATATAATATCATATTGACATGTACTTTACTACTCCTATAAGTTGGGATGTGAGTCGTCACAAAATTTCAATCTTTGAGAAGACTTACAAGAACACTCTGTGCGACTTCTCCAATCACTTCAAGTTTGTTCTTCTGGCATGCTTCAAAAATCTCTGGCAGAGTCATCTCTTTGTTTGGTTCCCTTTTACTTGCATTATGTAACATCTGCATTTTAGTACTACCATTTATAAATCGAATAACGTGGTTGAAATGGAGGATCATAATATAAGCTGCACACTGGTGTATATACTCTGCATGATCTTTTACTAAAATATTTCTAAATAGCAGTATAAAACAACATGTCCTTACTTTTTGCCGAATGTGCACTATAAGGTTACGAGATCCCGTACGGCTAGGTAAAAGTAGTTTACCGCGGTTTTCCTGATTCTGTTTAGCCAAATTCTGCAAAAAGGAGACTAGTGAGACACTGCTATAAATAAGAATCCAAGATGTGATCTGGTCTCAGTCTTACAAATCATACCATATTCTTTGGATCAGACCAGTGCTTCACAAGATCTCCCCACTGTTTGTCAGTCATTTGCTTAAAAGGAGATATAGTTGGAACACTCCCAGTAATCTTTCCAGTGAAGTATTTCTTCTTTAGCCTGCTGCGATACTGGCGCAGACAGTCTGAGAATAGACTGTTGAGAACATGCTTTACTTCCTCTTGGTCCTCATCGAACTCGAACCTTAACTGTTCACAACAATATAAACCGTTGGTGTGATATACATAGATCCAACAACAAGCTAGAAGGAACGGGACGTGCCAATGTGGTATACTAGTATGAGTAACATTACCAAGAGAAAGATGACTTACGTGTAACCTGTGCACTAATTTTTCAAAATGCGCAGAGGTGTCTACGTGCTCTTTCCATGTTGGGAAGATAGGAATTTCATTCCTGACGAAAATTCCTACATCCGATGCTAATTTACAAGATTCTTCTGGGTCCAGTGGCCTTCTGCCACCTACGATAGATGAAAGGCGAAATCTTGATTCCATCCCAGCAAGCTTAGCTACGAACATTTTCCCTACTGTTGGGCCCCTCGTTTTTCTTGATCGTGGTGCAACTACAAAGTTAAGCATTACATCAAGCTATCAAGGTAGGTATAACGGAGAATGAAACTATAAGCATTATATATATATCTCTATAAAGTATAACTTTATAACGGAGAATGAAACTATAAGCATTGGAAAATGTACCTTCTTCGGTGTGGGGCTCATCCTCAGGGGAGTTGTCTATGGCAGGACTAATATGGGTCAGTGGGAGATCATCAACAGTTTGTTGATGTTGTGCTAGCAGTGTTTGGCCAGTTGTGGTTGTGTCAGCTGGGACTGGTACAGTGTGTCCTTGGGCAGTATTTCCTACCACAGCTACTGCTGATCCCAATTGTGGCTGAGAAGTTGCCGTGGAAACTTGTTCTGCTGCCAATTGTTGTTGAGAAGTTGCTGTGGAAACTGGTTCTGCTGCCAATTGTGGCTGAGAAGTTGCTGTGGAAACTGGTTCTGCTGCCGATTGTCGCTGGTTGACTGGATTGGTAACAGGTGGCTGATTCAACCGCTTGGGGTGTTCACCACGTTTTTTTATTTCAGTACTCTTAGAATTTTCGTTATTTTCTTCAACTGGTGCCATGAATCGCTGAGACTGTCTAGTAGCAGAAGCAGGTTTCTTTTTTGGTTGCCGCTGTTCTATCACCGATTCAGGTGCCTGTTGAATGGTCTTCCTCTCATTGGTGGTTCCTGCGAAATTCTTACTTGAAGCTGCAGATTCCTAGCACACATAAACGATATTTCAGTCTACAGAAGTCCCATATATGATGATATGCAAATGGAATAGAATGAAGAACAGTAAAGGATGACGTGCATGCTGAAACATATATATGATGCATTAAGGAGACCTAGAGGTGGCATGTGAACATGTTTGGTGGGATTCAGGATACAAGTATACAACACATGGAAGTTGCAAAACAGATATCTCAAAGTAAAAAAACACAGAAATCACCTGGTGGGGTTGAGGAGAATGGTCAGGCAAGGCATCTTCCTGAGTCAGCTCTCCAAGAGGCTCAGCATGATCAAATTGTGAATCATAACATTGTTCTTTATCTTTGGGAAGGGGAAAGGGTTCTTCTCCGATTTTGTTCAGGTTTGCACTAGAGGCAATAGCGTTACACATGTTTGTGCCCACACGGCTTGCATATCTTATACATAGATTCCGTATCCGTTTCTCTTTTAATTCATTCTTCTGTATTGCAATAATATCTAGCATGCATTACAAAAAAAATGCTAATGAGATGGCGGTGCAAGTAAGCAAAAAAATACTTTTCGAAATCACATGCATAACGAATGCGGCCATATCAACCTTCTTGGAAGTCGGCGCGTGTACGCTTTGGTTTCCTGCCGTCGACCATGGAAGCGCCCATCTCTCCAGTCCGGTGGACGGAAGGAGTCGGGGATTAAGATACGAGAACCCGGCGATGGTGACTGTCGCTGACAAGGCGGCGGTGGAAGTCGGCTACGGAGGAGCTCGTATGGTACAGTGGTCGTCGGTGGGGGTGGGGGAGGTGGAAGCTACTCCGGCTTGCTAAAAAGCAAGGGAGACGGCGGAACGTCGTCGGTCACTACGGTGGCCGATGAGAAGGCAGTAGTGCTGGTGTGGGAGTGGGACAGTGGGCCGGCGCCGGCGTGTGAGATGATCCGGTGGGTCATGCAGGGTGGAAGCGTGAGAGAGAGATGCGGGGTTCGGCGCCGCCGGTGATAGGTCTGAATTGAGCGGTCCGGGGGGATAAGATCGACACTGTACTTATTTCACATCGCTTTGAATTTTGGACGGGGGGGATTTCGGCGGGAATTTTGGGGCAGAGTTGAAATTATTACTGGTTGCTGGAAAACTGTGGAACCCTAGCCTACGAAATCCCAAGTCTGAAGCTGAGGGCCCTTTTGCTGTGGCTTTTTGGCTTTTGGATTTTGGAAGCCAAAAGAATATAATATTTGTTTTTGGCTTCCAAAATCCAAAAAAAAAAAAAAAAAAAAAAGGCACAACAAAAGGGCCCTGAGTATGTTCGGGTTCAAGGGGATATGCTTGTTGGTTCTTGGGTGCATATGATCTCTTTATTTCGAAATTCATCTTCTATACATTTTGAAATGTCAAAAAAGAATAAAACGAAAAATGCATGTGTACTTCTTCGCTTGCTTTATACACATAAAATATTTCAATGGAAAAATCGAATAGTAATTTGGGCTATGTAAAAAAGAGTTACTCCGTAAAAAAATTGTGCTAACCATAAGGCTTTTTATGAGACATGTTTTCTCTCTTTTTTTACATCGACCATGAAAAAAACTTGTTTTTTTACATCAACCATGAAAAATACTTTTTTTACATCGACCATGAAAAATACTAGGAATTTGCTAAGAGCATCCACAACGTGTAGCCAAAAGTGGTTCCATATTTGATTTTTGGCTTTTTGAACTAGTTCCATACATTGTAGAGGTAGTTCCAAAACCAGAAAAACAGGGAACCGGAGCAAATAGGTGCTCCGATGCCAAATTTCACTTTTGGCATTTGGAACTAGTTCCCTACATTGTGAGAGTAGTTCCATATTGGCTTTATGAGTTGTTTTAGCTTGATGGCGGGACCCACGTTATAAATATTTGGAACCACTACATTGTGGAGCTATTGCTATATTTCACACCAAAGCCAAATTCACCATCGTATCAGATTTGGCAATAGCAACATTGTGGATAGCCTAAAGTTATATTTTCCATCTTGTACACAATTAAAAATATCTTTAAAACAAACAAATCTCTATGTCTAGGTGTACCATCTCTACTAGTACTAGTATATATACACGTGCCTTGCACGTGAGGGCTCTTTTTTTTAGTGAAACAACTTCGACGCAATAAGAATTCGATCTTTTTTTAACAAAGGAGGGGGGCCCAAGGGCTTGGATACCATTAAGTGCAACAGAGGGGTACATATTACAGATTGCAGTCAATAGTCACTTGGGTTGAAAGCCAATGCAAGCCCGCCTACATGATAGCAGGATTTTGTGAAGCTTTTTAACTTAATTGGTCAAACATGCGAAGCATGTGCCATTTACTTGTACAACTTTATCGGAAAAAAATACTTGTACAAGCTAGTTCCCCTAAGTACTACCAGCACATAAGTAAACAAAAGAACCAGGGACATCATCAACTGAAAACAACAATCTATTCATATAGCGGCTCTTGCATCACCCTTTGAAAATCATCTACCTGCAAAGATGAGTGCAGAGTTTCTGCTCGTGCTTTCACCTGTTCCAAGATCGTCCAGTTGATCTCATGGACATCTGCATCAGCCAAAGCGGTAACCAAGTTGCCAGCCACTAGCTTCTGCAGATCAGCAACAGCATGTAGGCCATCTTGAATTGTAGAATTCCATCCTCGGTTCATTTCTTTGTTCCGCCAAGTGGCCACATCCAAGTCCTTTTGAAGACGCCTAATCTTAGCTTCCCCAGTGCCACATCCTTCTGTTTTGTTCCTACAAACGTTTGCATCACTGGAACTCTGGACATCTGTGCTACAATGCTGCTTGGCAGGGACATGAGCAGTCACTTGCTTCTGCGATTTGCCATGCATAAAATCAATCAGCAGATTAAAAGGAAATATGTTGGTTGATTCATGTCACCACTTTCAGCAACCCATGAGTTTCTAAACCTTAAATGGAGTCTAAAACATTGCAATAAAAGGGTGGGTGCATCATTTGGATGCAGAGGCCGGGGCGACCCTATTTTCAAGAAAAAATTAGGAAATCTGAAATCTATATCTATATCTCTACCATCTATACCACTCCACTCCTGTTGACAGTTTGATCTCTTTCAGTACATTAGATTATGTCATGTTTAAAACACTATTATAAAATTACCTCCTTAATGTTGAGCTCAGGAGGATCCAGATGTGCTGATCCTAGGCGGCCACTCAAATGATTGCTTGCTAGAACAATAGGACCAAATCCCGCCTCCTTTCTACCAATGTCTGCATCACTGGCGCGCTCACTGTCTTTGTTAGGAACATGAGCAGTGGCTAGCTGCTGCAAATCAAAGTTCATCAAATCAATCAGCAAACAAGACATATGAAATTTGAGCAGTGCGGCTAAATACCTTCTTCAGCAGCTGCCCCACGGAATCGTCCTTTTGGCGGCACATCACACGTTTGAAAAATCTCGGCAACGACTTGGGGTGCGGTGATTTTGTCCCATTCCACAGTATGCCGAGCTTGGCTGCAATTATCATATTCTGCAAGATATTTTGCCTCCGAGATTCTTCGTAGGCATTCTCGAGGGGAATATCTAGCAGGCATTACAAAAAAAAACAGATGCTAATAACAAGCAGTGGAAGCAAGCAATAAACTAGTCTCGGAAATCAAATACGGAGTACATAACAAAAGCTGCCGGACAAAGTGTTCAACCTTGGTCGACTGGGGAGGTGGCGCGTTGGCCGTTCGGTTTGGTTCGGTGGATCATGGTGGCGCTTTGTGTACCGATCTCGCCGGCCGGTAAGATGAACCAGTGAGTCGGGGAAGCAGATCCGACGAAGCGGACGGAGTGTGGTTGACGGCGTCGCTGAGCTGGCTCCGGTGCGGTGGATGTCGGCTACGGATGGAGGACTGAGAGGGAGCGAGACGGACTAGGTGCGAGGTAGGGAGAGAGGCCCTTGCTTGTCCGTGGGTGGGGCTGGATATAGGGGAAATGAAAGCGAGGTAGGAAGATAGCATCCTGCTAATTTATGGTGCTGAACTAGAAAATCCCGCCAATATATGGTGCTGAATTGCGGGCGGCTCATAGCTTGTGCACAAATAAAATGGGAAAATCCAAAAAATGTAGTTCAACAAAAAAAACTCTAGTAGGCAAAGTCGCTAGCTCGCCATGAGAAGATGCACTCCGCCAACAAAATGTCATGACAAGCTAGTTTGCTATGGATCTTGCATTAACCCTGCTCGATAAAATGGTGGGCAAAAAAAGACAAGCTAAATCAAAAATAATGGTGGTAGAAAGATGTAACTCTCAAATGTAAACTCTACTAAACAGGGCCAGCTCAAAAATATGCCTCATATTATTAGTACTTCCTCCGGTCCATATTAACTGCCACTGAGTTTCTCTTTTTTGTTTCTCGATGTATGTTTCGAATTTTGATCTGAAATTTTTAGGGGTTATCTTAATATGAGCTGTGAACGTGCATGATTTGTTTCAGATTTTTTTCGCAATGTTTAAATTTGGATTTAGGCCGCATGTCACCTCGCTACCGCTCGAGAAATGGAGCCCCTCTCCGCTGGGCTCCATAAAAGCTTCACTGTTCGTGTCAGACTGTTGAAGACACTGGCAAGTGCATGTCAGGGGGACAGAGAATAAATTTCGTCCACGCGTCGGCGCGTGCTGTCTACCCCAAACCCTAAACTCTGTCTTTATGAAGTCAAGCATGCATGAAGAGAAGTGGTTTTTGGTTTCAAACATGGAAATTTCAAAAACCCTCTCAAGAGCTACATTTTGGAGTGACTAATTTTTCATATTCATGATTTAAACTTGTTTAAATGGGCATAAAAATAGGCATAAAATTCAAAATAAATCAAAATAAATGAAAAACCAAGGCACATAGTCTTCCTATGTCATATAGTAAGCATTCAATTAAGTTGATAAACAAGGTCTAGACATATTCGAACCAGAAAAATCATGTATCTACCCCCTAACCCTAAACTCTGTCTTATGAAGTCAAGCATGAAGAGATGTGGTTTTTGGTTTCAAACATGGAAATTTCGAAAACCCTCCCAAGAGCTTCATTTTGGAGTGACTAAGAAGCATACATGCTTACTTTTTTATATTCATGTTTTAAACTTGTTCAAATCTTGGTCAAACCTAGGATTTGACCAAGATTAAAATGGGCATAAAAAAAAAAAAACAAAGCACATAGTCTGTGTATGTCATATAGTAAGCATTCAAGTTGATAAACAAGGTCTAGACATATTCAAACCAGAAAAATCATGGAAATTTCAAAAACCTCCCACGAGCTTCATTTTGGAGTGACTAAGAAGGATCGATGCAGGTTACGTTTCATATTATTCATGTTTTAAACTTGTTTAAATCTTGGTCCAACCTAGGATTTGACCAAGATTCAACAAATGGGGATAAAAAAATGAAAACCCAATGCACATAGTCTTCTTATGTCATATAATAAGCATACAATTAAGTTGATAAACAAGGTCTAGACATATTCAAACCAAAAAAAACATGTATGTGGCTACCCCTAACCCTAAACTCTGTCTTATGAAGTCAAGCATGAAGAGATGTGGTTTTTGGTTTCAAACATGGAAATTTCAAAAACCCCTTCCAAGAGCTTCATTTTGGAGTGACTAAGAAGCATACATGCTTACCTTTTCATATATATTCATGTTTTAAACTTGTTCAAATCTTGGTCAAACCTAGGATTTGACAAAGATTCAAATGGGCATAAAAATTCAAATAAAATGAATACCAAGGTCTTCTTATGTCATATAGTATGTGCGCATTCACTTAAGTTGATAAACAAGGTCTAGACATATTAAACCTAAAAAATCATGCATGTATCTACCCCTAACCCTAAACTCTGTCTTATAAAGTCAAGCATGCATGGTGAAGATAAGTGGTTTTTGGTTTCAAACATGGAAATTTCAAAAACCCTCCTAATTAAGAGCTTCATTTTGGAGTGACTAAGAAGGATACATGCTTACTTTTACATATTCATGTTTTAAACTTGTTTAAGTCGTGGTCAAACCTAGGATTTGACCAAGATTTAAATGGGCATAAAAATTCAAAAACAAAATCAAAAACCAAAGCAAGTCTTTGCATGTCATATAGTAAGCATTCAAGTTGATAAACAAGGTCTAGACATATTCAAACCAGAAAATCATGTATATATCTACCCCTAACCCTAAACTCTATCTTTATGAAGTCAAGCATGCATGAAGAGAAGTGGTTTTAGGTTTCAAACATGGAAATTTCAAAAACCATCCCAAGAGCTACATTTTGGAGTGACTAAGAAGGATATATAGATGCTTAATTTTGCATATTCATGATTTAAACTTGTTCAAATCTTGGTCAAACCTATGATTTGACCAAGATTCAAATGGGCATTAAAAATAGAAAAATGAAAAACCAAAGCACATAATCTTCTTATGTCATATAGTAAGCATTAAAGTTGATAAACACAAGGTCTAGACATATTCAAACCATACAAATCATGTATCTACCCCTAACCCTAAACTTTGTCTTATGAAGTCAAGCATGAAGAGATGTGGTTTTTGGTTTCAAACATGGAAATTTCAAATACCCTTCCAAGAGCTTCATTTTGGAGTGACTAAGAAGCATACATGCTTACCTTTTCATATTCATGTTTTAAACTTGTTCAAATCTTGGTCAAACCTAGGATTTGACCAAGATTCAAATGGGCATAAAAATTCAAAAAAAATGAATACCAAGATCTTCTTATGTCATATAGTATGCGCGCAATCAATTAAGTTGATAAACAAGGTATAGACATATTAAACCTGAAAATCATGTATCTACCCCTAACCCTAAACTCTGTCTTATAAAGTCAAGCATGCATGGTGAAGATAAGTGGTTTTTGGTTTCAAACATGGAAATTTCAAAAACCCTCCTAATTAAGAGCTTCATTTTGGAGTGACTAAGAAGGATACATGCTTACTTTTCATATTCATGTTTTAAACTTGTTTAAATCTTGGTCAAACCTAGGAAAATCATAAATATATCTACCCCTAACCCTAAACTCTGTCTTATGAAGTCAATCATGAAGAGAAGTGGTTTTGGGTTTCCTACATGGAAATTTCAAAAACCTCCCAAAAACTTCATTTTAGAGTGACTAAGAACGATACATGCTTCCCTTTTCATTTTCATGTTTTAAACTTGTTTACATTATCTTGGTCAAATCTAGGATTTGACAAGATTCAAATGGGCATCAAAATAAAAAAATCAGAAAAATGAAAAACCAAAGCACATAGTTTTCTTATGTCATATAGTAAGCATTCAAGTTGATAAACAAGGTTTATACATATTCAAACCAGACAAATCATGTATCTACCCCCTATCGACCCTAAACTCGGTCTTATGAAGTCTAGCATGAGGAGAAGTCGTTTTGGGTTTCAAACGTTTAAGCCAAAAGCCCCATTTCAAATATTTCAAACTTATTCAAATTTGGTTCAAATTTGAAAGACACACAAGTTATAGCACACATAGTGCATACATTCTCACACATACTGCACTAGATGCTAACCCGGCCTATAGTTTGAGGCCATTGGATGAGGTCGAAAAAAATCTTGGATTAGAAATGGGGTTGTTCGAACCCCGTAGTTGGATTTTTTGAACCTTGATCTGTAGTACTGGGCAAAACCCTAGTTTAACCTATTTAATTATAGATTCGTAGGTCGATTTTTCTACCTTTTTATTATTACTATGCAGCACATGTGTGTTTGCCCGTCGAGTGAAACTCGGAGGAAGAGGGATCACTCGGAAGGAGAGAAGAAGGGAGAGAATTATGGTGTCTCCCCTTTTTCGGGTGATGATGTTGACTTTTGTGCAGGGTTTGTCAGTGAGCAGGAGGTGCGAGCGGCGAGCGAGCGAGCGAGGAGCGAGAATGAGAGAGAGAGGGACGACCGAAGGATCCAGAAGGACCCACAGACTTCCAATACGCATCCTGATGCGTCTTTCTCTTGACAAAGAAAATGGCTGGGAGTTTGCGTACCTATTGCACGTGACTTGTGCTCACTGAAGTGTGGGACCTCACGCATGGGCACCACACGTAAGTGACAGACCTGTTGGTGTAAAAACTCGGTTGATTATTATAGTGCATTAGAACAAAGTTTCCTATGGATTCAAGGGTAGGAAATCCAAGTTAACTCATTTACATGACATTATTTTTTCCATGAAGCAAAGTTAACGCACCTATCAATTGGTACATTTTGGAGTGACTAAGAAGGATCCAGGCTTACTTATTCGTTTTCACGTGTAAAACTTGTCTAAATCTTGGTCAAACAAAATTGGCAGAAAATTCAAAAAAAACAGAAAAATGAAAAACCAAAGCACATAGTCTTCTTATGTCATGTAGTAAGCATTAAAGTTGATAAACAAGGTCTAGACATATTCAAACCATACTAATCATGTATCTACCCGCTAACCCCTAAACTATGTCTTAAGAAGTCAAGAATGAAGAGAAGTGGTTTTGGGTTTCAAACATGGACATTTCAAAAACCTCCCAAAACTTCATTTTAGGGTGAGTAAGAAGGATACAGGCTTCCCTTTTCATTTTCATGTTCTATACTTGTTTAAATCTTGGTCAAACCTAGGATTTGACCAAGATTCAAATGGGCACAAAAAAATAAAAAAAGCACATAGTGTTCTTATGTCATATCATAAGCATTCAAGTTGATAAACAAGGTCTAGATATATCCAAATTAACCAGACAAATCATGTATCTACCCCCTATCGTCCCTACTTCGTCTTATGAAGTCAAGCATGAAGAGAAGTGGTTTTGGGTTTCAAACATGGAAATTTCAAAAACCTCCCAAAATTCAGCTTCATTTTAGAGCGACTAAGAAGGATCGATGCTTTTACCTTTTCATTTCCATGTTTTAAACTTATTTAAATCTTGGTCAAACCTAGGATTTGACCAAGATTCAAATGGGCATAAAAATTCAGACAAAAAATCTAAAGAATGAAAAACCAAAGCACATAGCCTTCTTAATTATGTCATATAGTAAACACTCAAGTTGATAAATAAGGTCTAGACATATTCAAACCAGAAAAATCATGTGTATATCTACCCCTAACCCTAAACTCTGTATTATGAAGTCAATCTCTAGGATTTGACCAAGATTCAAATGGGCATAAAATAAAAAAAAACATAAAAATGAAAAACCAAAGCGCACATAGTCTTCTTATATGTCATATAGTAAGCATTAAAGTTGATAAACAAGGTCTGGACATATTCAAACTAGCTAGACAAATCATGTATCTACCCCCTAACCCCTAAACTCTGTCTTATGACGAAGTCAAGCATGAAGATAAGTGGTTTTGGGTTTCAAACATGGAAATTTCAAAAACCTCCCAAAAACTTCATTTTAGGGTGACTAAGAAGGATACAGGCTTCCATTTTCATTTCCATGTTCTATACTTGTTTAAATCTTGGTCAAACCTAGGATTTGACCAAGATTCAAATGTGCATCAAAATTCCAAAAAAATCAGAAAAATGAAAAACCAAAGCACATAGTTTTCTTATGTCACATACATATATATAGTAAGCATTCAAAAGTTGATAAACAAGGTCTAGACATATTCAAACCAGACAAATCATGTACCCCCTAACCCTAAACTTTGTCTTAATTATATATGAAGTCAAGCATGAAGCAGAGAAGTGTGGTTTTGGGTTTCAAACATGGAAATTTCAAAAACCTCCCAAAAAGCTTCATTTTAATTAGACTGGCTGGTTAATTAAGAAGGATCCATGATTAATTACCTTTTCATTGTCATGTTTTAAACTTGTTTAAATCTTGGTCGAACCTAGGATTTGACCAAGATTCAAATGGGCATAAAAATTCAGAAAAAAATCGAAAGAATGAAAAACCAAAGCACATAGCCTTCTTATGTCATATAGTAAGCATTCAAGTTGATAAACATGGTCTAGACATATTCAAACCAGAAAAATCATGTATCTACCCCTAACCCTAAACTCTGTCTTATGAAGTCAAGCATGAAAAGAAGTACGGTGGTTTTGGGTTTCAAACATGGTAAATTCAAGAACCTCCCAAAAGCTTCATTTTAGAGTTACTAAGAGAAAGATCCAGACTTAATTACCTTATCATTTTCACATGTTAAACTTGTTTAAATCTTGCTCAACAAACCTAGGATTTTACCAAGATTCTCAAATGGGCATAAAAATCAAAAAATGAAATACCAATGCACATAGTCCTCTTATGTCATATAGCTAGTAAGCATTCAAGTTGATAAACAAGGTCTAGACATATTCAAACTAGCTAGACAAATCATGTATCTACCCCCTAATTAAAACCCCTAAACTCTGTCTTATGACGAAGTCAAGCATGAAGATAAGTGGTTTTAGGTTTCAAACATGGAAATTTCAAAAACCTCCCAAAATTCAGCTTCATTTTAGAGCGACTAAGAAGGATCGATGCTTTTACCTTTTCATTTCCATGTTTTAAACTTATTTAAATCTTGGTCAAACCTAGGATTTGACCAAGATTCAAATGGGCATAAAAATTATTCAGACAAAAAATCTAAAGAATGAAAAACCAAAGCACATAGCCTTCTTAATTATGTCATATAGTAAACACTCAAGTTGATAAACAAGGTCTAGACATATTCAAACCAGAAAAATCATGTGTATATCTACCCCTACCCCTAAACTCTGTCTTATGAAGTCAATCATGAAGAGAATTGGTTTTGGGTTTCAAACATGGAAATTTCAAGTACGTCCCAAAAGCTTCATATATTTTAGAGTGACTAATTAAGAAGGATCTTGGATTACGTTTTCATTTTCATGCTTGAAACTTGTTTAAATCTTGGTTGAACCTAGGATTTGACCAGAATCAAATGTGCATAAAATTCTTAAAAAAATAGAAAAATGAAAAACAAAAGCACATGGTCTTCTTATGTCATATAGTAAGCATTCAAGTTGATAAACAAGGTTTAGACATATTCAAACCAGACAAATCATGTATCTACCCCCTAACCCTAAACTCGGTCTTATGAAGTCTAGCATGAGGAGAAGTCGTTTTGGGTTTCAAACGTTTAAGCCAAAAGCCCCATTTCAAATATTTCAAACTTATTCAAATTTGGTTCAAATTTGAAAGACACACAAGTTATAGCACACATAGTGCATACATTCTCACACATACTGCACTAGATGCTAACCCGGCCTATAGTTTGAGGCCATTGGATGAGGTCGAAAAAAATCTTGGATTAGAAATGGGGTTGTTCGAACCCCGTAGTTGGATTTTTTGAACCTTGATCTGTAGTACTGGGCAAAACCCTAGTTTAACCTATTTAATTATAGATTCGTAGGTCGATTTTTCTACCTTTTTATTATTACTATGCAGCACATGTGTGTTTGCCCGTCGAGTGAAACTCGGAGGAAGAGGGATCACTCGGAAGGAGAGAAGAAGGGAGAGAATTATGGTGTCTCCCCTTTTTCGGGTGATGATGTTGACTTTTGTGCAGGGTTTGTCGGTGAGCAGGAGGTGCGAGCGAGCGAGCGAGAGAGCGAGGCCGAGAATGAGAGAGATTTTTTTTTTTTTTGAGGGACGACCGAAGGATCCAGAAGGACCCACAGACTTCCAATACGCATCCTGATGCGTCTTTCTCTTGACAAAGAAAATGGCTGGGAGTTTGCGTACCTATTGCACGTGACTTGTGCTCACTGAAGTGTGGGACCTCACGCATGGGCACCACACGTAAGTGACAGACCTGTTGGTGTAAAAACTCGGTTGATTATTATAGTGCATTAGAACAAAGTTTCCTATGGATTCAAGGGTAGGAAATCCAAGTTAACTCATTTACATGACATTATTTTTTCCATGAAGCAAAGTTAACGCACCTATCAATTGGTACATTTTGGAGTGACTAAGAAGGATCCAGGCTTACTTATTCGTTTTCACGTGTAAAACTTGTCTAAATCTTGGTCAAACAAAATTGGCAGAAAATTCAAAAAAAAAAACAGAATGAAAAACCAAAGCACATAGTCTTCTTATGTCATGTAGTAAGCATTAAAGTTGATAAACAAGGTCTAGACATATTCAAACCATACTAATCATGTATCTACCCGCTAACCCCTAAACTATGTCTTAAGAAGTCAAGAATGAAGAGAAGTGGTTTTGGGTTTCAAACATGGACATTTCAAAAACCTCCCAAAACTTCATTTTAGGGTGAGTAAGAAGGATACAGGCTTCCCTTTTCATTTTCATGTTCTATACTTGTTTAAATCTTGGTCAAACCTAGGATTTGACCAAGATTCAAATGGGCACAAAAAAATAAAAAAAAGCACATAGTGTTCTTATGTCATATCATAAGCATTCAAGTTGATAAACAAGGTCTAGATATATCCAAATTAACCAGACAAATCATGTATCTACCCCCTATCGTCCCTACTTCGTCTTATGAAGTCAAGCATGAAGAGAAGTGGTTTTGGGTTTCAAACATGGAAATTTCAAAAACCTCCCAAAATTCAGCTTCATTTTAGAGCGACTAAGAAGGATCGATGCTTTTACCTTTTCATTTCCATGTTTTAAACTTATTTAAATCTTGGTCAAACCTAGGATTTGACCAAGATTCAAATGGGCATAAAAATTCAGACAAAAAATCTAAAGAATGAAAAACCAAAGCACATAGCCTTCTTAATTATGTCATATAGTAAACACTCAAGTTGATAAATAAGGTCTAGACATATTCAAACCAGAAAAATCATGTGTATATCTACCCCTAACCCTAAACTCTGTATTATGAAGTCAATCTCTAGGATTTGACCAAGATTCAAATGGGCATAAAATAAAAAAAAACATAAAAATGAAAAACCAAAGCGCACATAGTCTTCTTATATGTCATATAGTAAGCATTAAAGTTGATAAACAAGGTCTGGACATATTCAAACTAGCTAGACAAATCATGTATCTACCCCCTAACCCCTAAACTCTGTCTTATGACGAAGTCAAGCATGAAGATAAGTGGTTTTGGGTTTCAAACATGGAAATTTCAAAAACCTCCCAAAAACTTCATTTTAGGGTGACTAAGAAGGATACAGGCTTCCATTTTCATTTCCATGTTCTATACTTGTTTAAATCTTGGTCAAACCTAGGATTTGACCAAGATTCAAATGTGCATCAAAATTCCAAAAAAAATCAGAAAAATGAAAAACCAAAGCACATAGTTTTCTTATGTCACATACATATATATAGTAAGCATTCAAAAGTTGATAAACAAGGTCTAGACATATTCAAACCAGACAAATCATGTACCCCCTAACCCTAAACTTTGTCTTAATTATATATGAAGTCAAGCATGAAGCAGAGAAGTGTGGTTTTGGGTTTCAAACATGGAAATTTCAAAAACCTCCCAAAAAGCTTCATTTTAATTAGACTGGCTGGTTAATTAAGAAGGATCCATGATTAATTACCTTTTCATTGTCATGTTTTAAACTTGTTTAAATCTTGGTCGAACCTAGGATTTGACCAAGATTCAAATGGGCATAAAAATTCAGAAAAAATCGAAAGAATGAAAAACCAAAGCACATAGCCTTCTTATGTCATATAGTAAGCATTCAAGTTGATAAACATGGTCTAGACATATTCAAACCAGAAAAATCATGTATCTACCCCTAACCCTAAACTCTGTCTTATGAAGTCAAGCATGAAAAGAAGTACGGTGGTTTTGGGTTTCAAACATGGTAAATTCAAGAACCTCCCAAAAGCTTCATTTTAGAGTTACTAAGAGAAAGATCCAGACTTAATTACCTTATCATTTTCAAATGTTAAACTTGTTTAAATCTTGCTCAACAAACCTAGGATTTTACCAAGATTCTCAAATGGGCATAAAAATCAAAAAATGAAATACCAATGCACATAGTCCTCTTATGTCATATAGCTAGTAAGCATTCAAGTTGATAAACAAGGTCTAGAGACATATTCAAACTAGCTAGACAAATCATGTATCTACCCCCTAATTAAAACCCCTAAACTCTGTCTTATGACGAAGTCAAGCATGAAGATAAGTGGTTTTAGGTTTCAAACATGGAAATTTCAAAAACCTCCCAAAATTCAGCTTCATTTTAGAGCGACTAAGAAGGATCGATGCTTTTACCTTTTCATTTCCATGTTTTAAACTTATTTAAATCTTGGTCAAACCTAGGATTTGACCAAGATTCAAATGGGCATAAAAATTATTCAGACAAAAAATCTAAAGAATGAAAAACCAAAGCACATAGCCTTCTTAATTATGTCATATAGTAAACACTCAAGTTGATAAACAAGGTCTAGACATATTCAAACCAGAAAAATCATGTGTATATCTACCCCTACCCCTAAACTCTGTCTTATGAAGTCAATCATGAAGAGAATTGGTTTTGGGTTTCAAACATGGAAATTTCAAGTACGTCCCAAAAGCTTCATATATTTTAGAGTGACTAATTAAGAAGGATCTTGGATTACGTTTTCATTTTCATGCTTGAAACTTGTTTAAATCTTGGTTGAACCTAGGATTTGACCAGAATCAAATGTGCATAAAATTCTTAAAAAAATAGAAAAATGAAAAACAAAAGCACATGGTCTTCTTATGTCATATAGTAAGCATTCAAGTTGATAAACAAGGTTTAGACATATTCAAACCAGACAAATCATGTATCTACCCCCTAACCCTAAACTCGGTCTTATGAAGTCTAGCATGAGGAGAAGTCGTTTTGGGTTTCAAACGTTTAAGCCAAAAGCCCCATTTCAAATATTTCAAACTTATTCAAATTTGGTTCAAATTTGAAAGACACACAAGTTATAGCACACATAGTGCATACATTCTCACACATACTGCACTAGATGCTAACCCGGCCTATAGTTTGAGGCCATTGGATGAGGTCGAAAAAAATCTTGGATTAGAAATGGGGTTGTTCGAACCCCGTAGTTGGATTTTTTGAACCTTGATCTGTAGTACTGGGCAAAACCCTAGTTTAACCTATTTAATTATAGATTCGTAGGTCGATTTTTCTACCTTTTTATTATTACTATGCAGCACATGTGTGTTTGCCCGTCGAGTGAAACTCGGAGGAAGAGGGATCACTCGGAAGGAGAGAAGAAGGGAGAGAATTATGGTGTCTCCCCTTTTTCGGGTGATGATGTTGACTTTTGTGCAGGGTTTGTCAGTGAGCAGGAGGTGCGAGCGAGCGAGCGAGCGAGCGAGCGAGTCGGCGAGAATGAGAGAGATTTTTTTTTTTTTTAAGAGGGACGACCGAAGGATCCAGAAGGACCCACAGACTTCCAATACGCATCCTGATGCGTCTTTCTCTTGACAAAGAAAATGGCTGGGAGTTTGCGTACCTATTGCACGTGACTTGTGCTCACTGAAGTGTGGGACCTCACGCATGGGCACCACACGTAAGTGACAGACCTGTTGGTGTAAAAACTCGGTTGATTATTATAGTGCATTAGAACAAAGTTTCCTATGGATTCAAGGGTAGGAAATCCAAGTTAACTCATTTACATGACATTATTTTTTCCATGAAGCAAAGTTAACGCACCTATCAATTGGTACATTTTGGAGTGACTAAGAAGGATCCAGGCTTACTTATTCGTTTTCACGTGTAAAACTTGTCTAAATCTTGGTCAAACAAAATTGGCAGAAAATTCAAAAAAAAACAGAAAAATGAAAAACCAAAGCACATAGTCTTCTTATGTCATGTAGTAAGCATTAAAGTTGATAAACAAGGTCTAGACATATTCAAACCATACTAATCATGTATCTACCCGCTAACCCCTAAACTCTATCTTATGACGAAGTCAAGCATGAAGATTAAGTGGTTTTGGGTTTCAAACATGGAAATTTCAAAAAGCTTCATTTTAATTAGACTGGCTGGTTAATTAAGAAGGATCCATGATTAATTACCTTTTCATTGTCATGTTTTAAACTTGTTTAAATCTTGGTCGAACCTAGGATTTGACCAAGATTCAAATGGGCATAAAAATTCAGAAAAAATCGAAAGAATGAAAAACCAAAGCACATAGCCTTCTTATGTCATATAGTAAGCATTCAAGTTGATAAACATGGTCTAGACATATTCAAACCAGAAAATTCATGTATCTACCCCTAACCCTAAACTCTGTCTTATGAAGTCAAGCATGAAAAGAAGTACGGTGGTTTTGGGTTTCAAACATGGTAAATTCAAGAACCTCCCAAAAGCTTCATTTTAGAGTTACTAAGAGAAAGATCCAGACTTAATTACCTTATCATTTTCAAATGTTAAACTTGTTTAAATCTTGCTCAACAAACCTAGGATTTTACCAAGATTCTCAAATGGGCATAAAAATCAAAAAATGAAATACCAATGCACATAGTCCTCTTATGTCATATAGCTAGTAAGCATTCAAGTTGATAAACAAGGTCTAGAGACATATTCAAACTAGCTAGACAAATCATGTATCTACCCCCTAATTAAAACCCCTAAACTCTGTCTTATGACGAAGTCAAGCATGAAGATAAGTGGTTTTAGGTTTCAAACATGGAAATTTCAAAAACCTCCCAAAATTCAGCTTCATTTTAGAGCGACTAAGAAGGATCGATGCTTTTACCTTTTCATTTCCATGTTTTAAACTTATTTAAATCTTGGTCAAACCTAGGATTTGACCAAGATTCAAATGGGCATAAAAATTATTCAGACAAAAAATCTAAAGAATGAAAAACCAAAGCACATAGCCTTCTTAATTATGTCATATAGTAAACACTCAAGTTGATAAACAAGGTCTAGACATATTCAAACCAGAAAAATCATGTGTATATCTACCCCTACCCCTAAACTCTGTCTTATGAAGTCAATCATGAAGAGAATTGGTTTTGGGTTTCAAACATGGAAATTTCAAGTACGTCCCAAAAGCTTCATATATTTTAGAGTGACTAATTAAGAAGGATCTTGGATTACGTTTTCATTTTCATGCTTGAAACTTGTTTAAATCTTGGTTGAACCTAGGATTTGACCAGAATCAAATGTGCATAAAATTCTTAAAAAATAGAAAAATGAAAAACAAAAGCACATGGTCTTCTTATGTCATATAGTAAGCATTCAAGTTGATAAACAAGGTTTAGACATATTCAAACCAGACAAATCATGTATCTACCCCCTAACCCTAAACTCGGTCTTATGAAGTCTAGCATGAGGAGAAGTCGTTTTGGGTTTCAAACGTTTAAGCCAAAAGCCCCATTTCAAATATTTCAAACTTATTCAAATTTGGTTCAAATTTGAAAGACACACAAGTTATAGCACACATAGTGCATACATTCTCACACATACTGCACTAGATGCTAACCCGGCCTATAGTTTGAGGCCATTGGATGAGGTCGAAAAAAATCTTGGATTAGAAATGGGGTTGTTCGAACCCCGTAGTTGGATTTTTTGAACCTTGATCTGTAGTACTGGGCAAAACCCTAGTTTAACCTATTTAATTATAGATTCGTAGGTCGATTTTTCTACCTTTTTATTATTACTATGCAGCACATGTGTGTTTGCCCGTCGAGTGAAACTCGGAGGAAGAGGGATCACTCGGAAGGAGAGAAGAAGGGAGAGAATTATGGTGTCTCCCCTTTTTCGGGTGATGATGTTGACTTTTGTGCAGGGTTTGTCAGTGAGCAGGAGGTGCGAGCGAGTCGAGCGAGGCCGAGAATGAGAGAGATTTTTTTTTTAGAGGGACGACCGAAGGATCCAGAAGGACCCACAGACTTCCAATACGCATCCTGATGCGTCTTTCTCTTGACAAAGAAAATGGCTGGGAGTTTGCGTACCTATTGCACGTGACTTGTGCTCACTGAAGTGTGGGACCTCACGCATGGGCACCACACGTAAGTGACAGACCTGTTGGTGTAAAAACTCGGTTGATTATTATAGTGCATTAGAACAAAGTTTCCTATGGATTCAAGGGTAGGAAATCCAAGTTAACTCATTTACATGACATTATTTTTTCCATGAAGCAAAGTTAACGCACCTATCAATTGGTACATTTTGGAGTGACTAAGAAGGATCCAGGCTTACTTATTCGTTTTCACGTGTAAAACTTGTCTAAATCTTGGTCAAAGAAATTGGCAGAAAATTCAAAAAAAAAGAAAAATGAAAAACCAAAGCACATAGTCTTCTTATGTCATGTAGTAAGAATTAAAGTTGATAAACAAGGTCTAGACATATTCAAACCATACTAATCATGTATCTACCCCCTAACCCCTAAACTCTATCTTATGACGAAGTCAAGCATGAAGATTAAGTGGTTTTGGGTTTCAAACATGGAAATTTTGAAAACCTCCCAAAAACTTCATTTTAGGGTGACTAAGAAGGATACATGCTTCCCTTTTCATTTTCATGTTCTATACTTGTTTAAATCTTGGTCAAACCTAGGATTTGACCATGATTCAAATGTGCATCAAAATTCCAAAAAAATCAGAAAAATGAAAAACCAAAGCAAAGCACATAGTTTTCTTATGTCATATAGTAAGCATTAAAGTTGATAAACAAGGGTCTAGACATATTCAAACAAGAAAAATCATGTATCTACCCCCTAACCCTAAACTTTGTCTTATGTAGTCAAGCATGAAGAGAAGTGGTTTTGGGTTTCAAATATGGAAATTTCAAAAACCTATCAAAAGCTTCATTTTAGAGTGACTAAGAAGGATCCATGCTTGCCTTTTCATTTTCATATTTGAAACTTGTTTAAATCATTGTCAAACCTAGGATTTGACCAAGATTTAAATTGGCATAAAATTAAAAAATCGGAAAAATGAAAAACAAAAGCACATAGTCTTCTTATGTCACATATATATATATAGTAAGCATTCAAAAGTTGATAAACAAGGTCTAGCTAGACATATTCAAATAAGACAAATCATGTATCTACCCCTCTAACCCTAAACTCTGTCTTATGAAGTCAATCATGAAGAGAAGTGGTTTTAGGTTTCAAACATGGAAATTTCAAAAACCTCCCAAAAACTTCATTTTAGAGTGACTAAGAAGGATACATGTTTACCTTTTCATTTTCATGTTTTAAACTTGTTTAAATCTTGGTCAAACCTAGGATTTGACCAAGATACAAATAGGCACAAAAAATGAAAAACAAAAAGCACATAGTGTTCTTATGTCATATCGTAAGCATTCAAGTTGATAAACAAGGTCTAGATATATCCAAACCAGACAAATCATGTATATATGTACCCCGTGTCGATCTTATGAAGTCTAGCATGAAGAAAAGTCGTTTTGGCCGGGTTTCAAACATGGAAATTTCAAGAACATCCCAAAAGCTTCATTTTAGAGCGACTAAGAAGGATCCAGGCTTACCTTTCCATTTTCATGATTTAATAAACTTGTTTAAATCTTGGTCAAATCTTGCTCAAGCATGAAGATAAGTGGTTTTGGGTTTCAAACATGGAAATTTCAAAAACCTCCAAAAACTTCATTTTAGGGTGACTAAGAAGGATACAGGCTTCCCTTTTCATTTTCATGTTCTATATATACTTGTTTAAATCTTGGTCAAACCTAGGATTTGACCAAGATTCAAATGTGCATCAAAATTCTAAAAAAAAACAGAAAAATGAAAAACCAAAGCACATAGTCTTCTTATGTCATATAGTAAGCATTAAAGTTGATAAACATGGTCTAGACATATTCAAACCATACAAATCATGTATCTACCCCTAACCCCTAAACTATGTCTTAATTATGAAGTCAAGCATGAAGAGAAGTGGTTTTGGGTTTCAAACATGGAAATTTCAAAAACTGCCCAAAAACTTCATTTTAGAGTGACTAAGAAGGACACATGCTTCGCTTTTCATTTTCATGTTTTAAACTTGTTTAAATCTTGGTCAAACCTAGGATTTGATGAACATGGTCTAGACATATTCAAACCAGACAAATCATGTATCTAACCCCTATCGACCCTAAACTTCGTCTTATGAAGTCAAGCATGAAGAGAAGTGGTTTTGGGTTTCAAACATGGAAATATATTTCAAAAACCTCCCAAAATTAAAGCTTCATTTTAGAGTGACTAGTTAAGAAGGATCCAGGCTTACCTTTTCATTTTCATGTTTTAAACTTGTTTAAATCTTGTTCAAACCTAGGATTTAACCAATATTCAAATGGGCATAAAATAAAAAATAAATAAAATAAAAAACCAAAGCACATAGTCTTCTTATGTCATATAGTAAGCATTCAAGTTGATAAACAAGGTCTAGACATATTCAAACCAGACAAATCATGTACCCCTAACCCTAAACTTTGTCTTAATTATATATGAAGTCAAGCATGAAGCAGAGAAGTGTGGTTTTGGGTTTCAAACATGGAAATTTCAAAAACCTCCCAAAAAGCTTCATTTTAATTAGACTGGCTGGTTAATTAAGAAGGATCCATGATTAGTTACCTTTTCATTGTCATGTTTTAAACTTGTTTAAATCTTGGTCGAACCTAGGATTTGACCAAGATTCAAATGGGCATAAAAATTCAGAAAAAAAATCGAAAGAATGAAAAACCAAAGCACATAGCCTTCTTATGTCATATAGTAGTAAGCATTCAAGTTGATAAACATGGTCTAGACATATTCAAACCAGAAAAATCATGTATCTACCCCTAACCCTAAACTCTGTCTTATGAAGTCAAGCATGAAAAGAAGTACGGTGGTTTTGGGTTTCAAACATGGTAAATTCAAGAACCTCCCAAAAGCTTCATTTTAGAGTTACTAAGAGAAAGATCCAGACTTAATTACCTTATCATTTTCACATGTTAAACTTGTTTAAATCTTGCTCAACAAACCTAGGATTTTACCAAGATTCTCAAATGGGCATAAAAATCAAAAAATGAAATACCAATGCACATAGTCCTCTTATGTCATATAGCTAGTAAGCATTCAAGTTGATAAACAAGGTCTAGACATATTCAAACTAGCTAGACAAATCATGTATCTACCCCCTAATTAAAACCCCTAAACTCTGTCTTATGACGAAGTCAAGCATGAAGATAAGTGGTTTTAGGTTTCAAACATGGAAATTTCAAAAACCTCCCAAAATTCAGCTTCATTTTAGAGCGACTAAGAAGGATCGATGCTTTTACCTTTTCATTTCCATGTTTTAAACTTATTTAAATCTTGGTCAAACCTAGGATTTGACCAAGATTCAAATGGGCATAAAAATTATTCAGACAAAAAATCTAAAGAATGAAAAACCAAAGCACATAGCCTTCTTAATTATGTCATATAGTAAACACTCAAGTTGATAAACAAGGTCTAGACATATTCAAACCAGAAAAATCATGTGTATATCTACCCCTACCCCTAAACTCTGTCTTATGAAGTCAATCATGAAGAGAATTGGTTTTGGGTTTCAAACATGGAAATTTCAAGTACGTCCCAAAAGCTTCATATATTTTAGAGTGACTAATTAAGAAGGATCTTGGATTACGTTTTCATTTTCATGCTTGAAACTTGTTTAAATCTTGGTTGAACCTAGGATTTGACCAGAATCAAATGTGCATAAAATTCTTAAAAAAATAGAAAAATGAAAAACAAAAGCACATGGTCTTCTTATGTCATATAGTAAGCATTCAAGTTGATAAACAAGGTTTAGACATATTCAAACCAGACAAATCATGTATCTACCCCCTAACCCTAAACTCGGTCTTATGAAGTCTAGCATGAGGAGAAGTCGTTTTGGGTTTCAAACGTTTAAGCCAAAAGCCCCATTTCAAATATTTCAAACTTATTCAAATTTGGTTCAAATTTGAAAGACACACAAGTTATAGCACACATAGTGCATACATTCTCACACATACTGCACTAGATGCTAACCCGGCCTATAGTTTGAGGCCATTGGATGAGGTCGAAAAAATCTTGGATTAGAAATGGGGTTGTTCGAACCCCGTAGTTGGATTTTTTGAACCTTGATCTGTAGTACTGGGCAAAACCCTAGTTTAACCTATTTAATTATAGATTCGTAGGTCGATTTTTCTACCTTTTTATTATTACTATGCAGCACATGTGTGTTTGCCCGTCGAGTGAAACTCGGAGGAAGAGGGATCACTCGGAAGGAGAGAAGAAGGGAGAGAATTATGGTGTCTCCCCTTTTTCGGGTGATGATGTTGACTTTTGTGCAGGGTTTGTCAGTGAGCAGGAGGTGCGAGCGAGCGAGCGAGCGAGTCGAGCGAGGCCGAGAATGAGAGAGATTTTTTTTTTTTTAAGAGGGACGACCGAAGGATCCAGAAGGACCCACAGACTTCCAATACGCATCCTGATGCGTCTTTCTCTTGACAAAGAAAATGGCTGGGAGTTTGCGTACCTATTGCACGTGACTTGTGCTCACTGAAGTGTGGGACCTCACGCATGGGCACCACACGTAAGTGACAGACCTGTTGGTGTAAAAACTCGGTTGATTATTATAGTGCATTAGAACAAAGTTTCCTATGGATTCAAGGGTAGGAAATCCAAGTTAACTCATTTACATGACATTATTTTTTCCATGAAGCAAAGTTAACGCACCTATCAATTGGTACATTTTGGAGTGACTAAGAAGGATCCAGGCTTACTTATTCGTTTTCACGTGTAAAACTTGTCTAAATCTTGGTCAAACAAAATTGGCAGAAAATTCAAAAAAAAACAGAAAAATGAAAAACCAAAGCACATAGTCTTCTTATGTCATGTAGTAAGCATTAAAGTTGATAAACAAGGTCTAGACATATTCAAACCATACTAATCATGTATCTACCCGCTAACCCCTAAACTCTATCTTATGACGAAGTCAAGCATGAAGATTAAGTGGTTTTGGGTTTCAAACATGGAAATTTCAAAAACCTCCCAAAAAGCTTCATTTTAATTAGACTGGCTGGTTAATTAAGAAGGATCCATGATTAATTACCTTTTCATTGTCATGTTTTAAACTTGTTTAAATCTTGGTCGAACCTAGGATTTGACCAAGATTCAAATGGGCATAAAAATTCAGAAAAAAATCGAAAGAATGAAAAACCAAAGCACATAGCCTTCTTATGTCATATAGTAAGCATTCAAGTTGATAAACATGGTCTAGACATATTCAAACCAGAAAATTCATGTATCTACCCCTAACCCTAAACTCTGTCTTATGAAGTCAAGCATGAAAAGAAGTACGGTGGTTTTGGGTTTCAAACATGGTAAATTCAAGAACCTCCCAAAAGCTTCATTTTAGAGTTACTAAGAGAAAGATCCAGACTTAATTACCTTATCATTTTCAAATGTTAAACTTGTTTAAATCTTGCTCAACAAACCTAGGATTTTACCAAGATTCTCAAATGGGCATAAAAATCAAAAAATGAAATACCAATGCACATAGTCCTCTTATGTCATATAGCTAGTAAGCATTCAAGTTGATAAACAAGGTCTAGAGACATATTCAAACTAGCTAGACAAATCATGTATCTACCCCCTAATTAAAACCCCTAAACTCTGTCTTATGACGAAGTCAAGCATGAAGATAAGTGGTTTTAGGTTTCAAACATGGAAATTTCAAAAACCTCCCAAAATTCAGCTTCATTTTAGAGCGACTAAGAAGGATCGATGCTTTTACCTTTTCATTTCCATGTTTTAAACTTATTTAAATCTTGGTCAAACCTAGGATTTGACCAAGATTCAAATGGGCATAAAAATTATTCAGACAAAAAATCTAAAGAATGAAAAACCAAAGCACATAGCCTTCTTAATTATGTCATATAGTAAACACTCAAGTTGATAAACAAGGTCTAGACATATTCAAACCAGAAAAATCATGTGTATATCTACCCCTACCCCTAAACTCTGTCTTATGAAGTCAATCATGAAGAGAATTGGTTTTGGGTTTCAAACATGGAAATTTCAAGTACGTCCCAAAAGCTTCATATATTTTAGAGTGACTAATTAAGAAGGATCTTGGATTACGTTTTCATTTTCATGCTTGAAACTTGTTTAAATCTTGGTTGAACCTAGGATTTGACCAGAATCAAATGTGCATAAAATTCTTAAAAAAATAGAAAAATGAAAAACAAAAGCACATGGTCTTCTTATGTCATATAGTAAGCATTCAAGTTGATAAACAAGGTTTAGACATATTCAAACCAGACAAATCATGTATCTACCCCTAACCCTAAACTCGGTCTTATGAAGTCTAGCATGAGGAGAAGTCGTTTTGGGTTTCAAACGTTTAAGCCAAAAGCCCCATTTCAAATATTTCAAACTTATTCAAATTTGGTTCAAATTTGAAAGACACACAAGTTATAGCACACATAGTGCATACATTCTCACACATACTGCACTAGATGCTAACCCGGCCTATAGTTTGAGGCCATTGGATGAGGTCGAAAAAAATCTTGGATTAGAAATGGGGTTGTTCGAACCCCGTAGTTGGATTTTTTGAACCTTGATCTGTAGTACTGGGCAAAACCCTAGTTTAACCTATTTAATTATAGATTCGTAGGTCGATTTTTCTACCTTTTTATTATTACTATGCAGCACATGTGTGTTTGCCCGTCGAGTGAAACTCGGAGGAAGAGGGATCACTCGGAAGGAGAGAAGAAGGGAGAGAATTATGGTGTCTCCCCTTTTTCGGGTGATGATGTTGACTTTTGTGCAGGGTTTGTCAGTGAGCAGGAGGTGCGAGCGAGCGAGCGAGTCGAGCGAGGCCGAGAATGAGAGAGATTTTTTTTTTTTTAGAGGGACGACCGAAGGATCCAGAAGGACCCACAGACTTCCAATACGCATCCTGATGCGTCTTTCTCTTGACAAAGAAAATGGCTGGGAGTTTGCGTACCTATTGCACGTGACTTGTGCTCACTGAAGTGTGGGACCTCACGCATGGGCACCACACGTAAGTGACAGACCTGTTGGTGTAAAAACTCGGTTGATTATTATAGTGCATTAGAACAAAGTTTCCTATGGATTCAAGGGTAGGAAATCCAAGTTAACTCATTTACATGACATTATTTTTTCCATGAAGCAAAGTTAACGCACCTATCAATTGGTACATTTTGGAGTGACTAAGAAGGATCCAGGCTTACTTATTCGTTTTCACGTGTAAAACTTGTCTAAATCTTGGTCAAACAAAATTGGCAGAAAATTCAAAAAAAAAACAGAAAAATGAAAAACCAAAGCACATAGTCTTCTTATGTCATGTAGTAAGCATTAAAGTTGATAAACAAGGTCTAGACATATTCAAACCATACTAATCATGTATCTACCCCCTAACCCCTAAACTCTATCTTATGACGAAGTCAAGCATGAAGATTAAGTGGTTTTGGGTTTCAAACATGGAAATTTTGAAAACCTCCCAAAAACTTCATTTTAGGGTGACTAAGAAGGATACATGCTTCCCTTTTCATTTTCATGTTCTATACTTGTTTAAATCTTGGTCAAACCTAGGATTTGACCATGATTCAAATGTGCATCAAAATTCCAAAAAAATCAGAAAAATGAAAAACCAAAGCAAAGCACATAGTTTTCTTATGTCATATAGTAAGCATTAAAGTTGATAAACAAGGGTCTAGACATATTCAAACAAGAAAAATCATGTATCTACCCCCTAACCCTAAACTTTGTCTTATGTAGTCAAGCATGAAGAGAAGTGGTTTTGGGTTTCAAATATGGAAATTTCAAAAACCTATCAAAAGCTTCATTTTAGAGTGACTAAGAAGGATCCATGCTTGCCTTTTCATTTTCATATTTGAAACTTGTTTAAATCATTGTCAAACCTAGGATTTGACCAAGATTTAAATTGGCATAAAATTAAAAAATCGGAAAAATGAAAAACAAAAGCACATAGTCTTCTTATGTCACATATATATATAGTAAGCATTCAAAAGTTGATAAACAAGGTCTAGCTAGACATATTCAAATAAGACAAATCATGTATCTACCCCTCTAACCCTAAACTCTGTCTTATGAAGTCAAGCATGAAGAGAAGTGGTTTTAGGTTTCAAACATGGAAATTTCAAAAACCTCCCAAAAACTTCATTTTAGAGTGACTAAGAAGGATACATGTTTACCTTTTCATTTTCATGTTTTAAACTTGTTTAAATCTTGGTCAAACCTAGGATTTGACCAAGATACAAATAGGCACAAAAAATGAAAAACAAAAAGCACATAGTGTTCTTATGTCATATCGTAAGCATTCAAGTTGATAAACAAGGTCTAGATATATCCAAACCAGACAAATCATGTATATATGTACCCCGTGTCGATCTTATGAAGTCTAGCATGAAGAAAAGTCGTTTTGGCCGGGTTTCAAACATGGAAATTTCAAGAACATCCCAAAAGCTTCATTTTAGAGCGACTAAGAAGGATCCAGGCTTACCTTTCCATTTTCATGATTTAAACTTGTTTAAATCTTGGTCAAATCTTGCTCAAGCATGAAGATAAGTGGTTTTGGGTTTCAAACATGGAAATTTCAAAAACCTCCCAAAACTTCATTTTAGGGTGACTAAGAAGGATACAGGCTTCCCTTTTCATTTTCATGTTCTATATATACTTGTTTAAATCTTGGTCAAACCTAGGATTTGACCAAGATTCAAATGTGCATCAAAATTCTAAAAAAAACAGAAAAATGAAAAACCAAAGCACATAGTCTTCTTATGTCATATAGTAAGCATTAAAGTTGATAAACATGGTCTAGACATATTCAAACCATACAAATCATGTATCTACCCCCTAACCCCTAAACTATGTCTTAATTATGAAGTCAAGCATGAGAAGTGGTTTTGGGTTTCAAACATGGTAAATTCAAGAACCTCCCAAAAGCTTCATTTTAGAGTTACTAAGAGAAAGATCCAGACTTAATTACCTTATCATTTTCAAATGTTAAACTTGTTTAAATCTTGCTCAACAAACCTAGGATTTTACCAAGATTCTCAAATGGGCATAAAAATCAAAAAATGAAATACCAATGCACATAGTCCTCTTATGTCATATAGCTAGTAAGCATTCAAGTTGATAAACAAGGTCTAGAGACATATTCAAACTAGCTAGACAAATCATGTATCTACCCCCTAATTAAAACCCCTAAACTCTGTCTTATGACGAAGTCAAGCATGAAGATAAGTGGTTTTAGGTTTCAAACATGGAAATTTCAAAAACCTCCCAAAATTCAGCTTCATTTTAGAGCGACTAAGAAGGATCGATGCTTTTACCTTTTCATTTCCATGTTTTAAACTTATTTAAATCTTGGTCAAACCTAGGATTTGACCAAGATTCAAATGGGCATAAAAATTCAGACAAAAAATCTAAAGAATGAAAAACCAAAGCACATAGCCTTCTTAATTATGTCATATAGTAAACACTCAAGTTGATAAATAAGGTCTAGACATATTCAAACCAGAAAAATCATGTGTATATCTACCCCTAACCCTAAACTCTGTATTATGAAGTCAATCTCTAGGATTTGACCAAGATTCAAATGGGCATTGTAACACCCCAACTTTTGCGACCTTGTTTAATTGTCCTGAAGCCAAAAATCGGGGGAACAAAACTTTTTGAGTTGCTTGTGTATATGCATCCCGAGTGAATTGTTGGTCGACTTTAGTGGCTTGAGTGTTTGTCTGCATAGTAATCTTGTAGTAACTGAACCAACCTTCTCCTTAAGTCTGGAAAACTTTAGTGCTATGGCCACTCTTGGTTTATTTTCAACTCCTCTTCTCAAGAATATTGAAAGACTTAATTTGAAGCACAAAGATCTATATTGGTTTTGTCTTATGCCTTAAATTCTTGTTCAAAGATCTACTTAAAAATTTGTTTCAATTTTTTTTCCTAAGGTCACCTCGGACCTTAGTAGCTCAAAAACGGGTTCTAAAATTATTTCGTAAAAATAAGGTTAACCATTTGGCTTACCTTCCTTTTTGAGTGGCTTTACAAAAAACAGTTCAAAAAGGGTTTTCATGCGATTGGTTTTATTAAAAATGAAATGGAATGATCCATATTCCTCCTAATTCAAAAAAAACATGGATCATTCATCCCTTCTTGAAAACTCCTCTTGTTTAAATTTACTTCAAACACCCTTAGTTTCCCTCGAAAAATAATGGCCATATGCATTAGACCTACGTCTTGAGAAGTATTGGACCTATGGTCAAATACTTAAGGCAATGTCTTGCCATCAATACACTCCCATGATCCATCTTAGGTAGCATCTTTGCATTCCTTATCCACCTCTGCTATAAGATCATCTTGGCGTGTCTACCCTTTTATCTGGGTGCACCGATATCAATATTATGAGCGCAATCACTTCCCCATCAAAGGCTCTTACCTAGATCTTTGTATGACATTGCTTGATTATTGCTTAGGTATCCTAGTAAGTTAAGCTTGTGGCATGGTTCCCTATCGTATTGCATTGTCATGCTTGTGTTTGATGAGAGTTTTGTGTTTACGTATGTACTTATTTTCTCAAACTCAAGTTCCTAAATTTATTCCATGACAAGTAATTTGGATCATGCTCTTTATTTTACCTTCTCTTGAAAACTTCTTTTGCTGATCCACCTTGCAAAGCGTTACTTGTCTCAAATCATTTTGTAAAAACGTCAAGTGGACAATGTGGGATCTAGTGATCCAATACAAGCATTTCCGTATTGATGATTTGATTTAGTGCATACCCTCATATTTATTGATTGGTGATTTTTTTTATTTTGAGGGATTCAATACACAACTATATGTGAGTGAGAAGTCCAATTTTTTTAATAAAAATCACAATCTTCTCTAGGTTTCAAATCTAGTAAATTCAACTTTACAACCCATGCAAGTGCATCCATATTTGACCTAAGTTAAATTTTCAGATTTGAATCATGTTTGTATTCAAATAGTGCAACTATGGTCAAGTACCATGAAAACACTCACACCCACTTGTTTAACCTTAGAGGCCAAACCTTAGACCCCTCCCCTTCTCAATTCGATTATCTATCTAAATGACCTATAAATTGGAACAAGCAAAAACTTAATCAAAATCAAGTAATTAAATTTGTCAACATGGCCTTATGACCATGGCAGAGTTGACACTTTCTCTTAGCCAAACCAAACCTCAAAACAAACCCTAGCTCTCTATCTATTTCTTTACGGAGAAATTGAGTAAGGCACTTAAATTGCGGCAAGTGTTTTGATACAGTTTTGAACCTTCGAATCGTATTTGAACCCTACTTTGCACCCTTGCCGTTTCCTATAATTTGCTCTATATATTCATCCGTAAAATTATTGATAGACTTGGTACCTTCCTCTCGCAATGCAACAAGTTTTATATCAAATCGAGCTCCGAGGTGATAGAGGAATTCGGCAAAAATCGACCCGGTGGCTGTCATCTCTGAAATTCGTTATGAGTCGTACATCGTATTTTTTTCCTCGACTTTGGCACTCTCTTTCTCCCTCGTTTCTCAACCGTTTTACACCTGAAAGTTTCCGGTGGCACTCCCCTCTACATCTTTTATGTTCATCTTTGTACGTGAATGATCTTGCCTCGAGCAGCTAGTGGGAAGTGAGGCTCGTTAAATGTTTGCAGCTTTGAGACCTTTTCCATTCATTTGATCGACTACTCGATCGACCCTCTCTCCCTGGTTCCCATGGCTGAGAAGCCTTTCCTAGCCTCTATCACACCCCTGCCATCGTCCCCGTGAGAGAGAGAGAAGGGAGGAGGCACCGCCCTCGCCGCCCAATGGTGGTGGCCACTACTCCTCTTCCCCCCATTCTTTACTCCCCCTGGCCTCTCTCATGTCCCCTCGCCCTAGCTCAGAAGTGCAGCAGCAGTACCACCTCCAGCTCCCGAGGCTGCCCTGGAATAGCCACACGCGCTTGTGCTCTCCAAGCCGAACAACCGTCAACCCACGAAGGCCACGTCGTCGTTAGCACGCCTCTGCTTCTACTCCACCTCCTTTCTTTTTCTCGGTGGGCACCAAGAAGTGGACATCACCGACGTGACCCATCGACAGCCCCCTCTTTTCCAATAGCACCAGGACGCCCGCATCACTCCAAAACGCGAGATGCGCAACGGCACCGCCCCTCGGCCGGAGGCGGGCCGTGGACGGCACGCCGCCATGGCCGCGGCTCACCGTGCACCATCTCGGCCTCCATAAAACCGACCCGAGCGGCTCCAAGGTTCCTGAACCCTCTCCACACTTCCCCCTTCCCTCTCACTTCTCTCGCATCTCACTGAGCGCAAGAGGCGAAGCCGATCGCGTTTTCATCTCGTCGAAGAACCGTGCCGGAGCCGTCGCTCCGTCGCTAGTCGCGCCACGGCTGCCGTCCACCTCCGCCCTTTTTGCTCTCCGTCCTTTGCACGCTGCAACCACTCCTAGACCTAACCGCCCTTTTCTCCTTCCGAGTCGTGACCGAGCGCGCCGTCGATCTCTTTCCGTCTGGCTGGGCGGACACCTGTCCTGTCCGTCTGCCGCAGCTGGGAGTTTGGCGCCGAGCCGCCCAAGCCACCCGCCGCCACCCACCTCTGCGTCCTCGTAATGCCCCGTCGACACGGGCCCTTCCTTGGTGAGCTTCGCCCGAAGTCGTCGAGCTTCGATCGCGGCGCCGCGGACCCTGTCGCTGTCCGTATCGACGTCTGGCCGCTCGCCGGCATGCCCGCGCTGCACCCCTGCGCTTCCGGCCCGCCGTTGATCCTCTGCATCCTCTCTGCACCGCCGCCTTCGCCGTCGAGCCCCCACGGTGAGCCTCCGTCCTCTGCCGTCGCTACAGCGGTTGCGCCGCCGATGCTACGTCGCTGGGAGACGCATGCGCATGCATGCGGTCCATCCGCGCGTGGGCCTGCTGACTGGCCCAGCTCAGGCCACGGCCTCCGCTGTTCGGCCCCGGACCAGGCCGGCCCGATCTGCTGACAGATCCGTTAGCCACGGCCCGATTCCTTTTCTTTCTTTTCTCTCCGAAAATTAAACCTCCTGCCATATCTAGTTTAGGAAATAAATCACCAAAAATTCCTAAATTACTCAAATGGCATGATTCAAAATTCTATGGGTTTATAATCAAATTCCTGAACACCTACACTTGAATTCATGTGATTTAATGCTATATTTATTTACTGATAATTATTCTTGTGAAATGTTGCTGGTGTGATATTTAATTGTTTGTGAGCGTTGTGTATATCTTTTTGCAGTAGGGTTAATTTTGCTTGATAGTAAATCTCATTAGCTTCATTGTGGTGTATCATACACTGGCCGAAGCTTCCTAGTTTTTGTGTTTCTTAGAAAATTAGATCTGCCTAGTATTGCCTTGTGTGATTTTTATTTTGAAACATAAAGCGTTTTTGAAACAAACCCAGCTCAGTGGTAGGTATCACCTTAGTCTACCGGTTGCCAAGGGAAATAGTTTTGTGAGCTTTATTTTATTTCGGGAATTTTATAACCAAAACAGGGTACCTTTTAAGTATAAAAATTGTGTAAATTATTTTATAGGTCGAAAAATACCAAACCAATTTTGTTAGATCACATTTTTTAGTACCTATCCGGTGATATGTTTGTTACTAGTTGGTTATGCTCGATGTTTGTGTTCCTTGATATTGGCTTGCTCTAGTTTACGCCTTGTCAAAATGTTTAAAAATATTTAAAAGCTTATTTTTGAAAACTTCTGCATGTGTGTCCTACATGTTAATAGCTTGTAGATATGATGCATGTATTTTTGTGAGCAACAGAAAGATTTAGTTCATTTATTTAGTTCCTAAGCCATTTCAGGTTTTATAAAAATCATATCTATTGTTTTAAAAACCCAAATTTAGTGAATCCAATTTCTGTAGCTTTATAAAGTCAATCTCTACTCTCTATGATTTTACCAAAAAATTGTGTGCATTTTTATAGAGTGGTTTGTTAATGTGGTGTTGCTTATTTTACCCATAGGGAAATTGTGTTGTTTATGTTTAAAATGTTTTTTTTAAATGAACCTTGGCATCAGACCCCTACTGGAGGTTTTCAAAGGTCATTAGCCACCTTTGATTGTGTAAGATTATGATTTGTTGTGAGGCAGAGCCTTTTTAGCAAAACAATTATTTTGCCATAGGTGTTATTATTTGATGTGTTTAGTGTCTCTGATTTAGTGGTTTGTTGTTGAGTGTTGTTGTGTGGTTTGATGCTATGCCTAGGAATTGATTGCCTTCTTTTATTTTGCGACGTTAGAATGCGAAATGTCGGAGAGAAGGAGATGATCTTGGTGAGGATTTCGAAGAGGAAGGAGAGCAGATGGTTTGAAGAAGAAGTCCAGGGACAAATAGCCAACCAAGGCAAGCCACCTCTTGATGCATATCTCATCCTAATTATCTTACTCTTGCATTATTAGTAGTTTTATAAATTGCATTGTTTATTTATTTATGTGGGTGGTTATTGCGACCCGGAGTTTTATTATTCCACCCTTAGGGTGCAGCCCTCGTTGGTACCTACTGAACACATCTCTATTAGTGATATGGTGCTTATCACCTTGTCATCCTTGTCGCCATTTTTCGAAGAAGAATTGGACTATAGGTTGGGAGCCCTGGAAAAATGGTTGTGAAAATGTTTTCAAGAAAAGAAGTTTTTGAAAACCTTGGAATGGGGTAGCCCTGCCCAAGTGTGAGTTTATGAAAGGAAAAAGGTTTATGGAAAGAAGATTTGCTGGAGGCAAATGGATGAATGGAAATGTTTTCGAAAACTTTAGCGCCTAAGTACTCACCCGGACTAAAAGACAGTGCAACCACATTACCCCAAAGTGGGCACGGGGCGTAGTGTAGTAGTTTGTCTCGCCTTAGTTTGAGTCCTGCAAGTGTAGTGGCAGTCCGACCATGGACGCTTCGACCGGGGTTCTTCCCATGAGAAGGGACGCAACCCATTTGCCTTTTTAGGTACGCGGGGTACAACTTATGAGCTCCCATTGAAAGATGCCTAAGTGGTTGGATGGCATTCCGGAGGGTCGGGTGTCGGGGACTTTGCAACTCCTGGGTAAACGGCATCCCGGACTCTGGTGTTGGGAGGTACAACTCATTCGGCATGTCTTAGGCTAAGGCGAGCAAGCGAAAAACTACGATCGGTTATCCGAGCCTCGCGTTGTGACGCATGGCGAACCAGGGATGATCCCGGCGGATTTATCGGATCTTGTGGGGAAAGTGTACAACCTCTGCAGAGTGAAAACTATTCGAATAGCCGTGTCCGCGGTTATGGACGGTTGGAAAGGCTGCTGCTTAGCACTGAAGAGTTTTGATTTATAAAAGTGTTTTCTCAAAAATGTTTTGGGAAAGGAATGCCAGTGGGACTGGTGGAAATGTACCTGGGAGGTACGGTGGAAAGTTGGAAAAGTTGTTTTGGCCATATGAGATGGCCGGAAAGGAAAATGGGTCACCCTTACCTATTAGTCTTCAAAAGAAAACTTGTTTTCAAAAAGGTTTTCAACAAAGATATAGAGGTGTCATATTCTCGAGAGAAACTATCTCTCACTCCTTGTAACCTTAGAATAGCGCCTATTCCTTGCTACTGCCAAATTGCATATCCTTTACTTCTCTCTAAGGTGGTTTGCGAGTACAATTCATAATGTACTCATGGCTTTGTCCCTGGCTATTTACTTGGCCAGACTTGGTGGAATTCGACAGATGAAGAAGGAGTTGACGACGTCTATGCGAGCTAGGAACGTCTTCCCAGTCAGTTGCCTGTAGGGTTATGGCATGACTTGGGCCATGCGAACGCTTTCGTCTGAAGTATTTCCGCTGTGTGATTGTTGATCTCCTGCCATTGCGGCTCTTATGTAAGTATTGGTCATGTGACCTGTTGTAATCTTTTTATTCGGTACTGTAATGGATGATGTATTTGATACCAGTTCGGTTATGCTTTCACGACACACTGATCATGGGATCGTGAATGTGTATGCATAACGGGTGTTTCGGACAGCTAGTCCGGGGCCCCACAGAGCTGGTATCAGAGCCATCCTGACTGTAGGAGACCTTAGTTAGCATGGACGTTAGTTAGGAAACAAGTACTTGGGAAAAACTATTTACGAAACAAATTCTTTCTTTAGTCGGAAGCATAGCTTCTACTCCTCTTATTTCTTCAAAACTTCTAAATTCTTATCTCTCCGCTTTATAGAAGTGTTTGAAAATTCTTACTCTATTGTCTCATCCACTTCAAACCTACATATTGGACGATGTCCCCAACTCAGACCGGAGACTCGAACTCAAAGATACATCAATCCCTCAGGAAGACTCATGAATCTCCAACGACAGCTATTGAAGATTGGAGGCCGACTTAGTGTGCACATAAAAGAATAATAAGATCATGTCTTTGGTTGTCACCAAAGTCTGTCAAGGAGCTGACCTTGTTCCTCCGTGGACTTGCACTTTTGCAGTCGCCAGGGATCGAGTCATCAATTCTTGACTAGTAATTTTTAGGCCAGCCACGAGAAGATCTCAACTTTGGAAGCACCTCAACAGCTACCCCTCCGAAGACCTCATGTCCCTGGGATGTTGAGACCGAAGTTCTACGCAACCTTCGCCTCCACCTCAACATCGACAACTCAACACCAGACCTGCTTCACCACCACCTGCTCCGAGGATCCACGATGAAGTCGATATCGGCAAGATGAAGACGTCTACATCTCGACCAAATCAAGCCTATAGGATGGATAGGACAAACTCAATTACTTCGATTGAGCTACCCCTGCGTATTAGGTATCCTTGGGTACTTGAAATACCTCGTGTGGTTTTCATGATTGCTTGTGGTGTTCTGAATTTGTTGCTTGAGTTCTTGTGATTGCTTGTTCTATGTATGCTTGTTTTAGCCTTTCGGAAAAAAAAACCTATTTGTGTAGTAACCTGTCTAGGAAACCCTCCCTAAGATGTTTTCCTCGCATTCGGGCAATATTCGGATAGAAATTATAGTTTGAAAAGCTAACGGATAACTCTAACTCTAACTTGGGTAACAATTAGATCGAACCCTGTTTTCCTGGAGTCCCCAACTTAGTGCGCCATTCAGCAGAAGACACCTGCGACGCCAAGAAAGGAAGCCGGTGCCTTCAAGATTGACTTCAACCCTGGGAAGATGAAGCATCGACAAGGTCTAACCGTAAGATAGAACCCCGCTAACCATAAAGAAACCTTCTTAAGCCCCAAACCATAGGGTACCAGTGTGAGAGCAACCAAGCGAGAAGCCGTATCGAAGCCAACATATCCTACATGGTGCATCTGGTTATCATCAAGTGAAGCTTGTGAAGAGAATTCAAGACTCAAGACTAGGTGTACTTTATCCACTCATTCCTTAGCCAGTACGAGTCAGCACCAAACCGAAGGTGAAGCATTTTCGACAAGTTCTTGCTTTATGTGAAGTGGTCGTGATTTCAGTGACTCACTTACTTAACGTGCGCGTTGAGTAGTAAACATCGTGTGTGCCTCTTGAAGCTGCGGACTGCATGTCGCCCGAAGATTCTTCAACTCAAGATGGGAGATCGATGACTTCTTCAAAAGTGCCGACAGGACCCCATGGATTTATTTATGAGTTTTCCTTAACTCCCGATGAACAATCTTAAGGGTGGAAGACTTCGTCTTCCACTAAATTTAAAGCTAACTCTAAAAAGTTTTCAACCCTGCTAAAGCACCGCTGGAGTGCACTAACTCTCCCAGAATCTTGAACCCCCGCTAGGATCGCTTAGAAGCTACAGATCTAACACCTACATGGAGTAGTCAACCTCTTCATGAAGCTCGCCATCGGCAGGAATCCATCATGTCTCCCAGAAGATGAAGCAACGACCTTCTCAACAATGGCACATCTACAGAAGAATGGAGTCTAACTTTAGTTAAACTTTACAACCCCTCTAGTCCTACGCTTAGTAATCTCGGGACGAGATTATTTTAAGGGTGGAAAACACCCCAACTTTTGCGACCTTGTTTAATTGTCTTGAAGCCAAAAATCAGGGGGAACAAAAACTTTTGAGTTGCTTGTGTATATGCATCCCGAGTGAATTGTTGGTCGACTTTAGTGGCTTGAGTGTTTGTGCTGCATAGTAATCTTGTAGTAAGAACCAACCTTCTCCTTAAGTCTCGGAAAACTTTAGTGCTATGGCCACTCTTGGTTTATTTTCAACTCCTCTTCTCAAGAATATTGAAAGACTTAATTTGAAGCACAAAGATCTATATTCTGGTTTTGTCTTATGCCTTAAATTCTTGTTCAAAGATCTACTTAAAAAATTTGTTTCAATTTTTTCCTAAGGTCACCTCGGACCTTAGTAGCTCAAAAACGGGTTCTAAAATTATTTCGTAAAATAAGGTTAACCATTTGGCTTACCTTCCTTTTTGAGTGGCTTTTAAAAAAAACAGTTCAAAAGGGTTTTCATGCGATTGGTTTTATTAAAAATGAAATGGAATGATCCATATTCCTCCTAATTCAAAAAAAAAACATGGATCATTCATCCCTTCTTGAAAACTCCTCTTGTTTAAATTTACTTCAAACACCCTTAGTTTCCCTCGAAAAATAATGGCCATATGCATTAGACCTACGTCTTGAGAAGTATTGGACCTATGGTCAAATACTTAAGGCAATGTCTTGCCATCAATACACTCCCATGATCCATCTTAGGTAGCATCTTTGCATTCCTTATCCACCTCTGCTATAAGATCATCTTGGCGTGTCTACCCTTTTATCGGGTGCAACGATATCAATATTATGAGCCAATCACTTCCCCATCAAAGGCTCTTACCTAGATCTTTGTATGACATTGCTTGATTATTGCTTAGGTATCCTAGTAAGTTAAGCTTGTGGCATGGTTCCCTATCGTATTGCATTGTCATGCTTGTGTTTGATGAGAGTTTTGTGTTTCGTATGTACTTATTTTCTCAAACTCAAGTTCCTAAATTTATTCCATGACAAGTAATTTGGATCATGCTCTTTATTTTACCTTCTCTTGAAAACTTCTTTTCAGCTGATCCACCTTGCAAAGCGTTACTTGTCTCAAATCATTTTTGTAAAAACGTCAAGTGGACAATGTGGGATCTAGTGATCCAATACAAGCATTTCCGTATTGATGATTTGATTTAGTGCATACCCTCATATTTATTGATTGGTGATTTTTTTATTTTGAGGATTCAATACACAACTATATGTGAGTGAGAAGTCCAATTTTTTTAATAAAAATCACAATCTTCTCTAGGTTTCAAATCTAGTAAATTCAACTTTACAACCCATGCAAGTGCATCCATATTTGACCTAAGTTAAATTTTCAGATTTGAATCATGTTTGTATTCAAATAGTGCAACTATGGTCAAGTACCATGAAAACACTCACACCCACTTGTTTAACCTTAGAGGCCAAACCTTAGACCCCTCCCCTTCTCAATTCTGATTATCTATCTAAATGACCTATAAATTGGAACAAGCAAGAAACTTAATCAAAATCAAGTAATTAAATTTGTCAACATGGCCTTATGACCATGGCAGAGTTGACACTTTCTCTTAGCCAAACCAAACCTCAAAACAAACCCTAGCTCTCTATCTATTTCTTTCGGAGAAATTGAGTAAGGCACTTAAATTGCGGCAAGTGTTTTGATACAGTTTTTGAACCTTCGAATCTGTATTTGAACCCTACTTTGCACCCTTGCCGTTTCTATAATTTGCTCTATATATTCATCCGTAAAATTATTGATAGACTTGGTACCTTCCTCTCCGCAATGCAACAAGTTTTATATCAAATCGAGCTCCGAGGTGATAGCAGGAATTCGGCAAAAATCGACCCGGTGAAGCTGTCATCTCGAAATTCAGTTATGAGTCTGTACATCAGTATTTTTTTCTCGACTTTGGCACTCTCTTTCTCCCTCGTTTCTCAACCGTTTTACACACTGAAAGTTTCCCGGTAAAGCTGGCACTCCCTCTACATCTTTTATGTTCATCTTTGTACGTGAATGATCTTGCCTCGAGCTGCAGCTAGCTGGGAAGTGAGGCTCGTTAAATGTTTGCAGCCTGAGACCTTTTCCATTCATTTGATCGACTACTCGATCTGACCCTCTCTCCCTGGTTCCCATGGCTGAGAAGCCTTTCCTAGCCTCTATCACACCCCTGCCATCGTCCCGAGTGAGAGAGAAGGGAGGAGGGCACCGCCCTCGCCGCCCAATGGCTGGCCGTGGCCACTACTCCTCTTCCCCCCCCATTCTTTACTCCCCCTGGCCTCTCTCATGTCCCCTCGTCGCCCTAGCTCAGAAGTGCAGCAGCAGTACCACCTCCAGCTCCGAGGCTGCCCTGGAATAGCCACACGCGCTTGTGCTCTCCAAGCCGAACAACCGTCAACCCACGAAGGCCACGTCGTCGTTAGCACGCTCTGCTTCTACTCCACCTCCTTTCTTTTTCGTCGGTGGGCACCAAGAAGTGGACATCACCGACGTGACCCATCGACAGCCCCCTCTTTTCCAATAGCACCAGGACGCCCGCATCACTCCAAACGCGCGGATGCGCAACGGCACCGCCCCTCGGCCCGGAGCGGCCGTGGGACGCCAAACCGCCATGGCCGCGGCTCACCGTGCACCATCTCCCGGCCTCCATAAAACCGACCCGAGCGGCTCCCATGTTCCTGAACCCTCTCACACTTCCCCACTTCCCTCTCACTCTCTGCATCTCACCGAAGCGCAAGAGGCGAAGGTCGCGTTTTCATCCTCGTCGAAGAACCGTGCCGGAGCCGTCGCTCGTCGCTAGTCGCAGCCACGGCTGCCGTCCACCTCCGCCCTTTTGCTCTCCGTCCTTTGCACGCTGCAACCACTCCTAGACCTAACCGCCCTTTTCTCCTTCCAGAGTCAGCGAGCCAGGCGGCGCCGTCGATCTCTTTCCGTCGGGCGGGCGGACACGCAGTCCCTGTCCGCGTCGGTGCCGGGAGTTTGCCGAGCGCCGAGCCGCCCAAGCCACCCGCCGCCACCCACCTCTGCGTCCTCGTAATGCCCCGTCGACCCGGGCCCTTCCTTGGTGAGCTTCGCCCGAAGTCGTCGAGCTTCGATCGCGGCGCCGCGGACCTGTCGCTGTCCGTATCGACGTCGGCCGCTCGCCGGCATGCCCGCTGCACCCTGCGCTTCCGGCCCGCCGTTGATCCTCCATCCTCTCGCACCGCCGCCTTCGCCGTCGAGCCCCCACGGTGAGCCTCCGTCCCTCTGCGCCGAGCGGTTGCGCGCCGATGCTACGTCGCTGGGAGACGCATGCGCATGCATGCGGTCCATCCGCGCGTGGCTGCTGAGGCCCAGCTCGGGCCACGGCCTCGCTCGTTCGGCCACCGGACCGGCCGGCCGGTCTTCTTTGGACAGATCCGTTAGCCACGGCCGATTCCTTTTTCTTTCTTTTCTCTCTGAAAATTAAACCTCCTGCCATATCTAGTTTAGGAAATAAATCACCAAAAATTCCTAAATTACTCAAATGGCATGATTCAAAATTCTATGGGTTTATAATCAAATTCCTGAACACCTACACTTGAATTCATGTGATTTAATGCTATATTTATTTACTGATAATTATTCTTGTGAAATGTTGCTGGTGTGATATTTAATTGTTTGTGAGCGTTGTGTATATCTTTTTGCAGTAGGGTTAATTTTGCTTGATAGTAAATCTCATTAGCTTCATTGTGGTGTATCATACACTGGCGAAGCTTCCTAGTTTTTGTGTTTCTTAGAAAATTAGATCTGCCTAGTATTGCCTTGTGTGATTTTTATTTTGAAACATAAAGCGTTTTTGAAACAAACCCAGCTCAGTGGTAGGTATCACCTTAGTCTACCAGTTTGCCAAGGGAAATAGTTTTGTGAGCTTTATTTTATTTCGGGAATTTTATAACCAAAACGGTACCTTTTAAGTATAAAAATTGTGTAAATTATTTTATAGGTCAGAAAAATACCAAACCAATTTTGTTAGATCACATTTTTTAGTACCTATCCAGTGATATGTTTGTTACTAGTTGGTTATGCTCGATGTTTGTGTTCCTTGATATTGGCTTGCTCTAGTTTCTGCCTTGTCAAAATGTTTAAAAATATTTAAAAGCTTATTTTTGAAAACTTCAGTGCATGTGTGTCCTACATGTTAATAGCTTGTAGATATGATGCATGTATTTTTGTGAGCAACAGAAAGATTTAGTTCATTTATTTAGTTCCTAAGCCATTTCAGGTTTTATAAAAATCATATCCATTGTTTTAAAAACCCAAATTTAGTGAATCCAATTCTGTAGCTTTATAAAGTCAATCTCTACTCTCTATGATTTTACCAAAAAAATTGTGTGCATTTTTATAGAGTGGTTTGTTAATGTGGTGTTCTTTATATTTACCCATAGGGAAATTGTGTTGTTTATGTTTAAAATGTTTTTTTAAATGAACCTTGGCATAGACCCTCTGGAGGTTTTCAAAGGTCATTAGCCACCTTTGATTGTGTAAGATTATGATGTTGTGAGGCAGAGCCTTTTTAGCAAAACAATTATTTTGCCATAGGTGTTATTATTTGATGTGTTTAGTGTCTCTGATTTAGTGGTTTGTTGTTGAGTGTTGTTGTGTGGTTTGATGCTATGCCTAGGAATTGATTGCCTTCTTTTATTTTGCGACGTTAGAATGCGAGTGCGTCGGAGAAGGAGATGATCTTGGTGAGGATTTCGAAGAGGAAGGAAGAGCAGATGGTTCTGAAGAAGAAGTCCAGGGACAAATAGCCAACCAAGGCAAGCCACCTCTTGATGCATATCTTATCCTAATTATCTTACTCTTGCATTATTAGTAGTTTTATAAATTGCATTGTTTATTTATTTATGTGGGTGGTTATTGCGACCCGGAGCTTTATTATCCACCCTTAGGGTGCAGCCCTCGTTGGTACCTACTGACACCTCTATTAGTGATATGGTGCTTTACCTTGTCATCCTTGTCGCCATTTTTCGAAGAAGAGTTGGACTATAGGTTGGGAGCCCTGGAAAAATGGTTGTGAAAATGTTTTCAAGAAAGAAGTTTTCGAAAACCTTGGAATGGGGTAGCCCTGCCCAAGTGTGAGTTTATGAAAGGAAAAAGGTTTATGGAAAGAAGATTTGCTGGAGGCAAGTGGAGAATGAAAATGTTTTCGAAAACTTTAGCGCCTAAGTACTCACCCGGACTAAAAGACAGTGCAACCACATTACCCCAAAGTGGGCACGGGGCGTAGCGTAGTAGTTTGTCTCGCCTTAGTTTGAGTCCTGCAAGTGTAGTGGCAGTCCGACCATGGACGCTTCGACCGGGGTTCTTCCCATGAGAAGGGACGCAACCCATTTGCCTTTTTAGGTACGCGGGGTACAACTTATGAGCTCCCATTGAAAGATGCCTAAGTGGTTGGATGGCATTCCGGAGGGTCGGGTGTCGGGGACTTTGCAACTCCTGGGTAAACGGCATCCCGGACTCTGGTGTTGGGAGGTACAACTCATTCGGCATGTCTTAGGCTAAGGCGAGCAAGCGAAAAACTACGATCGGTTATCCGAGCCTCGCGTTGTGACGCATGGCGAACCAGGGATGATCCCGGCGGATTTATCGGATCTTGTGGGGAAAGTGTACAACCTCTGCAGAGTGTAAATCTATTCGAATAGCCGTGTCCGCGGTTATGGACGGTTGGAAAGGCTCTGCTTAGCACTAAAGAGTTTTGGTTTATAAAAGTGTTTTCTCAAAAATGTTTTAGGAAAGGAATACCAGTGGGACTGGTGGAAATGTACCTGGGAGGTACGGTGGAAAGTTGGAAAAGTTGTTTTGGCCATATGAGATGGCCGGAAAGGAAAATGGGTCACCCTTACCTATTAGTCTTCAAAAGAAAACTTGTTTTCAAAAAGGTTTTCAACAAAGATATAGAGGTGTCATATTCTCGAGAGAAACTATCTCTCACTCCTTGTAACCTTAGAATAGTGCCTATTCCTTGCTACTGCCAAATTGCATATCCTTTACTTCTCTCTAAGGTGGTTTGCGAGTACAATTCATAATGTACTCATGGCTTTGTCCCTGGCTATTTACTTGGCCAGACATTCGACAGATGAAGAAGGAGTTGACGACGTCTATGCGAGCTAGGAACGTCTTCCCAGTCAGTTGCCTGTAGGGTTATGGCATGACTTGGGCCATGCGAACGCTTTCGTCTGAAGTATTTCCGCTGTGTGATTGTTGATCTCCTGCCATTGCGGCTCTTATGTAAGTATTGGTCATGTGACCTGTTGTAATCTTTTTATTCGGTACTGTAATGGATGATGTATTTGATACCAGTTCGGTTATGCTTTCACGACACACTGATCATGGGATCGTGAATGTGTATGCATAACGGGTGTTTCGGACAGCTAGTCCGGGGCATAAAATAAAAAAAACATAAAAATGAAAAACCAAAGCGCACATAGTCTTCTTATATGTCATATAGTAAGCATTAAAGTTGATAAACAAGGTCTGGACATATTCAAACTAGCTAGAAAAATCATGTATCTACCCCCAACCCCTAAACTCTGTCTTATGACGAAGTCAAGCATGAAGATAAGTGGTTTTGGGTTTCAAACATGGAAATTTCAAAAACCTCCCAAAAACTTCATTTTAGGGTGACTAAGAAGGATACAGGCTTCCATTTTCATTTCCATGTTCTATACTTGTTTAAATCTTGGTCAAACCTAGGATTTGACCAAGATTCAAATGTGCATCAAAATTCCAAAAAAATCAGAAAAATGAAAAACCAAAGCACATAGTTTTCTTATGTCACATACATATATATAGTAAGCATTCAAAAGTTCATAAACAAGGTCTAGACATATTCAAACCAGACAAATCATGTACCCCCTAACCCTAAACTTTGTCTTAATTATATATGAAGTCAAGCATGAAGCAGAGAAGTGTGGTTTTGGGTTTCAAACATGGAAATTTCAAAAACCTCCCAAAAAGCTTCATTTTAATTAGACTGGCTGGTTAATTAAGAAGGATCCATGATTAATTACCTTTTCATTGTCATGTTTTAAACTTGTTTAAATCTTGGTCGAACCTAGGATTTGACCAAGATTCAAATGGGCATAAAAATTCAGAAAAAAATCGAAAGAATGAAAGACCAAAGCACATAGCCTTCTTATGTCATATAGTAAGCATTCAAGTTGATAAACATGGTCTAGACATATTCAAACAAGACAAATCATGTATCTACCCCCTATCGACCCTAAACTTCGTCTTATGAAGTCAAGCATGAAGAGAAGTGGTTTTGGGTTTCAAAAAAGATCCAGACTTAATTACCTTATCATTTTCACATGTTAAACTTGTTTAAATCTTGCTCAACAAACCTAGGATTTTACCAAGATTCTCAAATGGGCATAAAAATCAAAAAATGAAATACCAATGCACATAGTCCTCTTATGTCATATAGCTAGTAAGCATTCAAGTTGATAAACAAGGTCTAGACATATTCAAACAAGACAAATCATGTATCTACCCCCTATCGACCCTAAACTTCGTCTTATGAAGTCAAGCATGAAGAGAAGTGGTTTTGGGTTTCAAAAACATGGAAATTTCAAAAACCTCCCAAAATTCAGCTTCATTTTAGAGCGACTAAGAAGGATCGATGCTTACCTTTTCATTTCCATGTTTTAAACTTGTTTAAATCTTGGTCAAATCTAGGATTTGACCAAGATTCAAATGGGCATAAAATAAAAAAACCGAAAAATGAAAAACCAAAGCGCACATAGTCTTCTTATATGTCATATAGTAAGCATTAAAGTTGATAATCAAGGTCTAGACATATTCAAACTAGCTAGACAAATCATGTATCTACCCCCTAAAACCCCTAAACTCTGTCTTATGACGAAGTCAAGCATGAAGATAAGTGGTTTTAGGTTTCAAACATGCATGGGGTGACTAATTAAGAAGGATACATGCTTCCCTTTTCATTTTCATGTTCTATATATACTTGTTTAAATCTTGGTCAAACCTAGCTAGGATTTGACCAAGATTCAAATGTGCATCAAAATTCCAAAAAATATCAGAAAAATGAAAAACCAAAGCACATAGTTTTCTTATGTCATATAGTAGCATTAAAGTTGATAAACAAGGTCTAGACATATTCAAACAAGAAAAATCATGTATCTACTCCCTAACCCTAAACTTTGTCTTATGTAGTCAAGCATGAAGAGAAGTGGTTTTGGGTTTCAAATATGGAAATTTCAAAAACCTACCAAAAGCTTCATTTTAGAGTGACTAAGAATGATCAATGCTTACCTTTTCATTTTCATATTTTAAACTTGTTAAAATCATTGTCAAACCAGGATTTGACCAAGATTTAAATGGGCATAAAATTTAAAAAATCAGAAAAATGAAAAACAAAAGCACATAGTCTTCTTATGTCACATATATATATAGTAAGAGCATTCAAAAGTTGACAAACAAGGTCTATACATATTCAAATAAGACAAATCATGTATCTACCCCTAACCCTAAACTCTGTCTTATGAAGTCAAGCATGAAGAGAAGTGGTTTTTGGTTTCAAACATGGAAATTTCAAAAACCTCCCAAAAGCTTCATTTTAGAGTGACTAAGAAGGATCCAGGCTTACCTTTTCATTTTCATGTTTTAAACTTGTTTAAATCTTGGTCAAACCTAGGATTTGACCAATATTAAAATGGGCATAAAATAAAAAAATAAAAAAAACCAAAGCACATAGTCTTCTTATGTCATATAGTAAGCATTCAAGTTCATAAACAAGGTCTAGACATATTCAAACCAGACAAATCATGTATCTACCCCCTATCGACCCTAAACTTCGTCTTATGAAGTCAAGCATGAAGAGAAGTGGTTTTGGGTTTCAAACATGGAAATTTCAAAAAACCAAAAGCTTCATTTTAGAGCGAGTAAGAAGGATCGATGCTTATCTTTTCATTTTCATGTTTTAAACTTATTTAAATCTTGGTCAAACCTAGGATTTGACCAAGATTCAAATGGGCATAAAAATTCAGACAAAAATCTAATTAAAGAATGAAAAACCAAAGCACGTACATAGCCTTCTTAATTATGTCATATAGTAAACATTCAAGTTGATAAACAAGGTCTAGACATATTCAAACCAGAAAAATCGTGTATCTACCCCTAACCCTAATTAAACTTTGTCTTATGAAGTCAAGCTTGAAGAAAAGTGGTTTTGAGTTTCAAGCATGCATGGAAATTTCGAGAACCTCCCAAAATAAAGCTTCATTTTAGAGTGACTACGAAGGATCCATGCTTACACCTTTTCATTTTCAAGTTTTAAACTTGTTTAAAACCTCGTCAAACCTGGGATTTGACCAAGATTCAAATGGGCATAAAATTCAAAAAAATAGATAAATGAAAAACCATAGCACATAGTCTTCTTATGTCATATAGTAAGCATTCAAGTGGATAAACAAGCTCTAGACATACTGAAACCAGACAAATCATGTATCTACCCCTATCCCTAAACTATGTCTTATGAAGTCTAGCATGAAAAGAAGTGGTTTTGGGTTTCAAACATGGAAATTTCAAAAACCTCCCAAAAGCTTCATTTTGGATTGACTAAGGAGGATCCAGGCTTACTTTTTCATTTTCATATTTTAAACTTGTTTAAATCTAGGTCAAACCTAGGATTTGACCAAGATTCAAATGGACATAAAAAATCAACAGTTTACAACAGCACACAAAATAAACATGAAATTACATCTAAATCCCTAACTTTTACATGGAGGACCCCAGGCTGAAAGCAAGAAATGCGATCGGGTCTTGAATCTTGATGCGTCTTCTCTTGACAAAGAAGATTGCTGGGAGTTTGCGTACGTACATCACGTCACTTGTGCTCACTGAAGTGTGGGACATGACGCATGCATGGGCAACACACGTAAGTGACATGGATTCAAGGGTAGGGAAGCCAAGAGAAAAAAACGAGAATTTGGACAAAAATAACCCAATCTTGCTAGTATGTCGAAAGTTTGTTTTTCCCAATCTTTTCGACTTTGGGTTATTTCTGTCTATTTTGCCGAAAAAACGAGGACAGAGACTGGAAACGGTGATGCATCTAGCTTCAGAGTACGCCACATTAAGACTTCATGAGCAACACTAGTCTGACGTAAGTACAGTGTATACAGACAAGACAGGGACTAGACATTGCTACCCACGTCCCTCTGCGCCCCTTCAAAGAAATCATACTCCGTACTAGAATCTCGAAACGTAGGAATTAGTCTGACACGATTTCTGATTGTTTAATTCATAGGATTGCAATTTTCAGAATTCATTGACAATACATTTTTATACAAAAACAAAAAATCCTTCATTGTGTAACCGTATGTTACTACTAGTATTTCTTTTGGTTTTCACACGCAATCAAATGTTATTGGATCCAAATACCGTTGTTTCTCAATCCTATATATTTGGAGATGATCATCACTCTCTAATCATACAATTTTCATATTCCCGCACTTTGAAAATCTTGCGAATAATCAAAGCAGCCAAAATCTATGGTGTGTATTGTATATGTTTATGCCATGCTTAGTTTCATCGAATATTGTTTGGTTGCATCGCGGGGAAACCGCGTGAATTTAGATTAATTGTTGCATGTTTGTTTGTGGTGTGACCAACTGCTTTTGCAACGAAACAACCCCCCCACCATGTACGCATTGTTTGGGTCGCATGCATGATGTGTACATAATGTTAAAATAGAAATAATGTAGGAATTGAATATGATTGCATGTTGAATTAATCCTATATGAGAGAAATCACACAAATTTGAATTGCATGTTCTTTGGTTGTAGTGCTACACAAAAAACACGTGAATTAGTATGAATTATCATGTATTCAAGAATCAAAGGAGCCACTGAGATTTGAATCCCACAAAATTTCTATGAATTTTCTTCGAACCAAACAAGCCCAACAAGATTCCAAAGGAATATAATACAACGAATCAAACAACTTCCGTTGTTGGAATATTTCCTTAGGACATCAATCCAATAGAAACTATATGATCCAGTTTCAGCGACAATCTGGTCGGTGTAGGCTCGAGGAGGCCAATTGTATATATATGTTTGGACCCGGTTGGTTGAGTGATCATGCTCGTGACATCCAGCCTGAAAGGTAAAATTCGGGCAAGGCCAGCGTGACGCCACAATACTTTTGAAATATTCAAAAGCGCGTAATATTTGTGAAATTTTAATAATAGCTACTACTTATGTGAATTTTTTTCGTTCATACGCTTATTGGGGGGTAGGCTAACCCTAATGGCCTCCTCAAGATCCCTACCTCTACCAAGGTTTCCCGAGTTCATCCACCTCGATGGGTTCCTTGCCACTTTCGACCATGTTGTGGGCATCATTTCGGGTTCCCGTACCACGGCCAGTCCTTTTCAGGAGTCCCGAACCCGATGCCATAATATTTGTTTGAAAAAAATTCAAGACCGCACAATATTTGTTGAAATAAATGAATAAGCATTTTTAAATAGCTAAATAAAAGAAGTAAGAATTTTGAAAAATTTATTTTTTCTAAAACATTAATTGGAGCATTGACATGTTGAACCCACTTGTCGATTTTGCTATCAACATGACTAACTAGCTGATTAGATAACCAAGTGGTGAAATTTGCAACATATTAGACCACCACATGGTGGAAACTGCAAAAAAAATGTCCAAGTGGTGGTTTGTGCAACATATAGAGCAGTAGAGTATATGGTAGTACAAGATGAAGAGGCCTCCAAGATGAATGTGCACTGCCGTGGGCCCGTGGTAATATATCATGATGATGGCAAAGGATCTTTTCTCTGCTGAAACTGTCCAGAGCTGATTTGATGAGACAAAATACAGCTCCACGGCGTGCAAGGACAGTATACAGTACATTAGCTTCTTCTCGGGTCACACGCCTTCACGCCAGGTGCAGTAGTGCAGCAGAGACCAGAGAGAGAAGGCACGCCCGTAGTACTCGTATTATTGATTTCAATTCAAATTGTTTTTTTTGCCTGCTTCTCCGTCTTCTTCATCTCCATCTTCTCTGGCGACCCCGCCTACACCAGCAGCCCCTGCACCACCGCCGCCATGCCTTTTTCGGATCATCTCGAGCCACCTGTTTGATGGTACTAGTAGGAGTTGTTGACTTTTATCCATATCGCTCTACCAGCTGCCGCTCGCACTGTCCTCCAATACCTCATACCCAAACGCCAGCGTCCCACTACCACACCCCCACACCCACTTGACCGCATCCTTCCAATGGCGAGATCGATCAATGAGAGTGGCAGTTCTTGGGTGTTTCCTGATGGCCCCCTTGAAGAAATCGCATCCCGATGCGATGTCATCACCGCCGCGAGCCTCGTCGGTTCATGCAAGTTTTATCATGATTCAGCAACACAAAGTGTAGCTCTGCCTGCATCTCAGCCGTTTGGCATGCCCTGTGTTCTTCATACTCACCAAACTGAGGTACCGCCCGCGCACAATCCCTTCTACCGCGTCCACAAGTTCAAGCAGGAGGGTGCGCAGAAGGACAAGCAGCATGATGCAAAAGATCGCAAGGGTACCTTGTGCCAACTGACGCCGCTGGACAGGATCTCTTCCGATGCCGTGATTCCAGATGGTGGTACGGGCATGTGGGCAGGCGCGAATGGAGATTGGATCGCCCTTCTTGGCTTCCCCTGGAATTGGGAGCTTGTCAATGTGTACACTGGTCGCCGGATTCCTCTACCACCAATAAGTGAGTTTAAATCCACCCCGGATAAACTTGTGTTCGAGTCTAATGATCAACATCTTCAACTGCTGAAGATAGCTATTTGCCGAGTTCCAACAGCTGCTTCAAATTATACTAGTTTCTCTGTTCTTGCCATCTTCAACGCGGCAATTGCAGTCCTTCACTGTGCTTCTAGCAGATGGACAGTTCTTGACAACCAGTTCTTAGCGTACGGCTACTCCGATGCAATCATCCACAAGGGTATTGTATTTGCTGTAACTCAGACAGGCGAAGTTTATGCATGGAATCAACTTTCTTGGGGTAATTTTTCTCATCTCATATGATGTGTTTTCGCTATTACCTGCTAGTTTCAGATTTAGCTTTAGCCTTTTTCTTTTTGTTGTGCAGTTTTCGTGTCATGCCTGTACCTTTCCCCCTCTATATTCAATCAAAATCAGCAGCGATATGCCTTTGAGTCAAAATAAAGTACTCCCTCCGATCCAAATCAAATTGACTCAGCTTTGTCTAGCCAGTGCATCTAGCTAGACAAACTTGAGTCAATTAATTTGTGCATATCTAGCTAGACACATCCAGTTGAGTCAATTAATTTGGATCGGAGGCAGTATTTTAGCTACATCATTATTCATGTATGTAATGAACTAATCAAGTTTTGCTGAACTGACTTCAAGCTGTGCTTTCCTTTGCAAGGTCCTTTGTTGATCAGCACGGCACCTATTCCGCCAGAACTTGATGAACAAGGTCGGTACAATCTTGGCTCCTGGTGGTTAGCACGATCTCCTGATGGTTCTAGACTTTTTCTGGTCCATACCTGGGGCGTTACTGACGGGCGGGATTATACTGGACTGGTTCGGATTTTACCTGCTGCTGCTACCTCTGAGGGTCGTCATGGTCGCACTATTCGCGGGTATGGTAAGGGTTTACTTGGCTGCGAGGTGTACAGCATGGACACCAGTCAGTTGATGCCACCGAGGCCATGGAGGAGGATTATTTCCCTTGGATCATATTCTCTCTTCCTTGGAGTGAACTATCCGATTATCATTCCAGTAGAAGACGGGGCAGAACATGACCGTCCAAATATGGCGAGAAGCAACTCTGTTTACACATCGCACCATGCAGTAGGCCTTGCATATCCTCCTTCTCCAGAAATTTGCCGCTTCAGTTTGAATTCTGAAGACTGTACTGTTGGTTTCCAAACCAACATTAGATGGACATGGCGGCAGGTTCCGTTGTGGCTCATCCCAAGCTTCGCCAACGCCCGGCAATGGAACCTGCCTTCGCGTCACAGGTCCAGAAAGAAGGGCTGATGTACTTTATGTAATACTCGTGTTGTAATGCAAGATTTGTATCTGTTGAACTATTTCATTTGCATGTTTATCTCTACCTAGGCTACTCCCTTTCCGTAGTTGTGTTGTACTATCTGTTGAACTATTTCCTTTGCATGTTATCTCTACCTAGGCTACTCCTCCGTAGTTGTTAAATTGATGTAATGCTCCTACAATGCACGCTACACTGGGCGTGTGGCCTGTAATGTTATCAAACACCTTTTGTACTCGTTCTAGTAAGCATTTCACACTATAGCTCACATAATTAAAGTACTCCTACAACGTATTAGTTGAAAGATATCTCTCATAAGTAAGTACCCCTCTTTGAGCTTATGCGAAACATAAATGACTATTTTAGAAATATATACTCTCGACACAAGATTATATTAAAAACAATGGTACATAGTTCTATTAGAAAAAGAAAGTGTGAATAGTAGAATGATGGAGAAGTGTTTTTTGAGGTCTGTGCATAGCTAGTGTTCATGGTGCAAAAGCACTTAGACTAGTCACAATGGGAAGTATACTAGTCTATGATACAACACCTTCAATGCATAGTATCATGAATTAGTATCATGCAATGTTGCGAAAAACCAATTATTCATTTCTTTCCAAATAGACTAGCTTTGCGAGGATGACAAAACATTTCTTTATTGCCCTCTCGTATGAATCTCCTCCATACATCACCTCTCATACCGATTGAAAGCCATTCCAAATCGTTGGTTCAAGACCATGAATACCAAGCCAATTTTGTTAGCTAGTTGGACCACCCTCGGATTGAGAACCAACGGTTGAAAGAAAGGTGGGCGCCAACTCATATTTTTTTCTCGAGAGTCCGACACTTGATGTTGATTGCAAAGTTCACAAAGGCCAAAATTTTGACATCCTCTTTGTGCAAGTCTTGCCACCATCCAAACTCGGTTTTGAAGTACCAACCAAGAAAAAAAAAGCTTGCACTTTGGAGGACCCCATGGACCATGAAAATTTTGAAAAACTTCCAGTAAATCATGCATATTTCGATTTATATTTTGGTGAAGTTTCATTCGATTTGAATCATAGGTTTGTGAGCAAATATATATTTAGTTTAAACTAGTGCTCGAGTACGTAAGAATCTATTTAATCACAAGCTAGTCATCCGAATGGGATGAAATATTCATAGATTTTAAAACAAGGAATCTACATATTACTGGATTTTTTTTCAAAATTTTCTGAATAGTTTTTCTTTTTTAGCTTCGAAATAAGAGATAGTTTGGAACGTTGGATCTCAAATGGATGGTAGATGGTGGGACACAGTCACAATGTATCTTGGAAGCATCAAGTCACTGAAGCTCTGTCCGGTTTCCAAACCAAGCTAGGAAAGGCATTGAAAATGAAGTTCTGCTCTAAAACATTTCTCATTCCATTTTGGTGCTCGCGCGGTTGCATGCTGCCCACGTGTTAAGGTACGTGTCTCTGGCATGTAGAGAACTACGATTATTGGCGAAAAATATATCGAAATGGAAACTGTAAAAAAAAAGCCCTCTCTGGTCAACCTGATGTGACGAGACATCACTGCACCAAACGTCGTCGCAAATTTATAGATGGGTGGCGTGCTAGTCTACCAACAGTCAAATCGGCGCCCAGTCGCAGCAGCAGCCTAGAGTACTACCTAGTTTTTGCCCCTTGCATGTCTATCATCTTCTTCTTCACCCCGTTACAAAAAAAAAACTTCTTCTTCACCCTCCCAGAATCACGCGCACGCGCAGGATCTCGATCCCCACCACGCCGCATCACTAGTACTACTCCGTATACCTTTCTCTCCTTACCCCGGCCGGCCGCGCGCCGCATCGTTCCTTCCATAGCGCTCGCCCTCTCCTCCGAAAACCCCAAGCGCAGTTGCATCCGCCATCCACCTAAATCCATCTTCACGTGATGGATTATTCTAGGCTTTGCCGGGGCGGCGGGGACGGCCACTTGGAGGCTCTCACCGGCGACAACATCAACCTCATCGCTGCGCATCTGGACGTTACCTACACCGTCCGACTTGCTGCATGTTCCAGGGAGCTCTACGACATGATCAGCAAGGATGAAGGTAAGATGCACCATTGGGATGAACCCTGCCTGCTGATGCCTCCGCCTGCTTATTGGTTCGATGAACACTGGGACGTGGCGAGAACATCTCGTCTGCATGATACCGTGTACGACCTGGTGCCCCTCGACCATCCTCGCCGTTCTGTCGCCCTGCCGTTCATGCACGACAGAAAATGGCTTGGCGCGAACGGTGACTGGATCGCCGCCGCCGATCATCATGAGTGGTGCCTCGTGAACGTCTACACCGAGCGACATATCCCCCTTCCATCCCTACCTGATTCGAAGATCGATCATAGTAGTTTTTCATATCAACCTGCATACTCTTTTAACTGGGGTCCAGCAATTGATTTGTTGAAGATTGTAATCTGCCAAGTGCCCACAAAAGGTGGGAGGTACGCAGATTACAAGCTCATCGCCTTGTTCGACAAAACGATTTTCTACCTTGAAGGGGGTGGCGACTGGAGAATGCTGGAGGCCCTTACACCTGCACCTGATTATCCAAATTACTGTGATGCCATTGAACTCCGTGGCCACGTTTTTGCGGTGGACGAAACTGACGGCTCCACGTACTTCTGGGACACCGCAAATGGTATTTTTTCAGTCCTTATGTTGCATTGCATGATACACTGCCTTAACCAATGAAGTTATTCATGAACTACCTTGTTTATATTTTACCTTTCTTATATGACTTAATGATCACACCCCCTTTTGCTGAATATGAATGAACCGTTGCTTGCAATGAATTAGTAGTACTAATTAGTCACCAACAAACATAGTATGCTCAGTATGTGATTGCATTCCTGAATTAGTAACTCTACGCCACTGCAGAATATGGGTGTAATTAACCAGTATCTCAAAAGATAACGTGGCACTATGAAGGCACCCTTTTTGATAACCTTTTACACCCATTGTTTCATATATAACTAATTGATTTTGCCTCCAAAAGGAGGACGGGAGACCCCCGCCATCTGCATCAGAGAGATGCATAAGGACTTTCATAAGTATATGACTTAACGATCACATCCTTTATCTGAATATGAATGAACCGTTGCTTGCAATGAATTAGTACTAGTCAGTCATCAGCAAACATAGTATACTCCGTATGTGAATGCATTACTGAATTAGTAACTCTATGCAACTGCAGAATATGGATGTAATTAACAAGTATCTCAAATGTTAACGTAGAAACAGAAAAATAGAAGAAAATCGTTTGTAATTACATGCGTAGCTTATATTTTCTAGAGATCGGGGAAAAAGCCTTGATTGGATGTACCTACATGCAGATCAAACAGTTCTTTGTTTATATCGGTGAACAATCTGCAGAATGGTATAATTAATTTTGTTTTTGATACATTTTTTCTCCCATTTTCTTGAATAGATTTCAGTTTCCCACAATTATCTTTCATTAGTGATTGTGACGTCCCCTCATTCAAAATAACTCAGGTTATCTTTTTCCTAATTCAATGATATTTAAGTTTGAGTAAGTTTACGATTAATATCTACAACCTCATATATATATAAGATTTAGCACCTGCAGGCCTAACAAAGTTAGCTGCCTCTAGTCCCCTGTATAGTTCTTTCTTTTTGCTTTCTCAGTTTTTCGTAGCCTTGCTACAACCCTGTATGCTCTAATATATAATGATGCACGACTAGGCATGTGTTCGAGAAAAGAAAATCTAAATATCTTTTGTAATATATGAACCTATATTGATGTTTTAGATGTTGGTAGTATAATTTTCGATAAACTTGAACAGACTTAAATCAGTTTAACTTAGCACAACCATATAGCGTACCTTTTTTAGAACGCGAAAATGAGGTAAACAAATACCATGTGTACCCTTTACTATCAATAGTAGAGAAGAGATTATGAACCTTCAACTCTAAAATGCAAATTCTTCTACTGAATGGATAGCTGCATCTAATACCTATTTTGCAAATGTTACCAGACTTGGGGTTAGCTATAAAGAGCATTTCTTTCTTGTCAAGCTTCATGCACTACCAACACAACCAAAAGTCCGAACTGATCGCAAGGGCGGCAATCCACTTATACAATTCAACACCCCCCGTCACATGTGATGGGAGACAAGTCAACATGTGGAAAGACTCAGAGGTATAGCTCAAGAGGCATATAAGTGGACTCCGAGGGGGCAACAACAATTTTAGGATAAATTGCGAAAGCCAGGACTCGAACTCGAGACCCTGGCTCTGACACCATGTCAAGCTTCATGGACTAGCCAACGCAACCAAAAGTCCGAACTGATGGAAAGGTCTAGGCAATCCACTTATACAGTTAAACATTTCTTACCCTTCGGGTGGTCACAGGGAAGCTCTCTAATAGATCACTTAAGACAAAGGGAATTAACTACAGCACAGGACTTAAACTTAAGATGATATATATTTGTCAAAATTTGAATGTATCTATATGCTTTCACTGTCTAGATACATCTGAATTTGGACAAATCTCAGACACTTTCGGTGGGACAGAGGTAGTATATAACTGTGTATACACTAACTAGTGTCTAGTTTTGGCGAAGTTTAGACTAGTTTCGTGGGATGGATGCAGTATAACTGATATATTGGACACTTGATTTGAACACATGAATGACCAATGTCCTTAGCTTACATAGTCGTATTTATACTGTGAGCATGAACGATGAACAATGCTGCTGTTTGAATATGGTTGCCAGTAACACCCTATTCGTCTCCATTTCTAATATTGCAGAAAACCTGATGCTCCCGTTTGTAATCCCGCCACCGGTGGTGGATGATCAGCAGTACGCATGGTTCCTCGCTCCATCTGCTGATGGCAAGCGATTGATGATCATCCTTACAGTAAACAAGATTGGGATTGCCAATGCTGAAGTACCTCCTGACATTCCCTATGCTGCTAATGGGCTTCAGCTACGGCAGTATCCTCCTGTTGCCACCTACGTCTTTGAGCTGGATCCCTTATCTACTGCACGTGCAGGGGACTTTCTTTGGAGGCAGGTTAACAGCCTCAGCGACCACTCTCTGTTCCTCGGACTCAATTACCCAATCATTGCCAACCTGAAGAAGCGTGAATCCAAAGCTCCTGATGGCACATTGGTTCCATTCATGAGGAAAAACTGCGTCTACACAGCATACCGGAATATTCGTTATAATCAATACCCTAAAATTTTGCGCTGCAACCTCCAGCCAGATGAAGGTGAGACTGTGGGAGTTATCAGCCTTCCCAAGGATGGTTGGGATAGTGTCCGACAAGCGGCTATGTGGTTTAAGCCTGCTTTAAACATTGCCCGTTCGGTGTTACCTTTAAAAAAACAGTGACACTTTTTTATTATGCTTGAAGTGTTGAGAAGTAGTACACTGTTTTTAGTATGTACTAGTTTGAATCAGTTTATTTGAACACTGCCCTGCTTTTGTATTTCGTGTTGCCTTCATATTATAACCCATGCATGGCTGTTTTAGGATTGACTTTATTTCAGCACTATAATTTTTTCGATAAAGGATGCTTTATTACTTTTGGAAAGCAATTACATCCAGCCTCTGCATAACCAGGATGCACACAGCTGTTCAAAGAGTCTGTAACCAACAATGTAAAGAAAAAAAACTAGGCGAAATACATATCGGAACGATGAATCATAAATCGCCTATGGTGTGGGTGGTGCTGCAATCCGTAGACTATGCTGCCACCCATGTAGGGAAAAAGTATCCCTCGCCGTTCAGCACTATAATTACAATGTGTGTACGTCCTTTATAATATAGCCACCTCTTGTTGATCATAGTCATGAGAGGACCATTCCTATTTTTTTCGCCGCTAAAGGGTAAAGTACATCCACTGGCACGGGGGTGTGTTGGGTTCCACCCCATCCCCAAACCGAACATGCATCAACTACGAGCAAGGAAGTAGATGTGCGACCTAGGTGACTGTGCGGACCCCACATGTGAACCAAAGAAAAAAACATGTCAATACGGAACTGATGTACATACGACAACTCCTATATGATATGCGTATGTACGATTGAGCATCTGGAGGTGTGCTGCCACCTGCTTCCTCACACGAAGGGTTGGATCTTGTGTTTCGTACACGGATCGGACTGAAATTGTCGTGTGCATAGCAAGGTTCATGTCAATAAGGCTGAGTTTGGCATCTAAGTCTAGGCAACAAATACTTTTGGGTTCCAACGGCCATCTACAAGGTATTTGCTATAGGCCTACTTGCTCCGGCTGTCGAAGCCCAATAACTACAAATGGGCCTTTCTGCTCATGCAATGTTGGCCCTTTTCTAAAGAACCACAGATCCTATGATTGGCAAAAAACAAAAACACGGAGATTCTACATAAAAGTTGTTTGTATTTATTTTGAATTATTGGGTTGCAATTTTTGAAACTGCTCATGGCCAATATGAAAATCCTTGATCGCTCCATACCCACATAGATCACGGTATTTTCAAAAATTCATAAAGTGGATTTGAAATTTAAAACATATCCTAATAATTCCATGATTTATTCTATTAACTTGCAAGATCTTGGAGCGAAAGAGCTTGTATTAGTCTGCGAAAATAATACTGATAAACCTGTCGTTAACAAGAAATGAAGGTTTATCGTTCAGAGAGGATGCCATGTGGGACCCATGAGACAGTAGCGTCCTCAACGTTTCAAAGAAAAAGGCAAGTAGCCCGAAAATAGGGGTAAAAAATAAATCCTACAAAGGAAACATTTATAGTTCATAGAGGCTGACATGTGGGACCGATCTGCCAGCTGCATCCTCATCATTTCGAAGTCGGCAGGGATCAGAAGAAAAAGGCAAATAGCCAGAAATTAGGGGTAAAAAATAAATCCAAAAAGGAAACTTTTATTCTTAATAGAGGATGACATGTGGGACCGACCTGCCAGCAGCGTCCTCATCGTTTCAAAGGCCGCAGGGGATCAAAAGAAAAAGGCAAATAGCCAGAAATTAGGGGTAAAAAATAAATCCAACAAAGGAAAGGTTTATTGTTCATAGAGGCTGACATGTGGGACCCATGAGCCAGCGGCGACCTCAATTTCAAAGGCGGCATATGATCGAAAAGAAAAAGGCAAGTTAGCAAAAATCAGTGGGTAAAAAAATCTAAGAAATGAAACTTTATTGTACAGTCCCAGTGTGTAAAAAAAGGCAAATAGCCAGAAATTAGGGGTAAAAAATAAATCCAACAAAGGAAAGGTTTGTTGTCCATAGAGGCTGACATGTGGGACCCATGAGCCAGCGGCGACCTCAATTTCAAAGGCGGCATATGATCGAAAAGAAAAAGGCAAGTAGGGTGAAGACTGGGATCAAAAGAAAAAGGAAATCGAGGGTGAAGGACTAGGATGGCGACGCGCCGCTAAACCCTAGCACCGGCGATCTCCCTGGTTAGTCGTGATCGAGCCCATCTGCTCGATCATTCTCTCCGGCATCTTGCCCTCTCTCGGGTAACATTGATCTCCTCCCTCTTTCTGATCTCTCCATGGCCTCTCCGTCATGGAAATGGAGAGTCAAGTTTTCCAAAACCTCCGTCCGGGACCTTCGGATCTGAGGTTTTCATGGGGTAATTGCATCTTTGGATTTTGAAAGATTGGATCACTCTTGTTTTTTGAATCTGGGATTCCGATCATTGGCAAGTTTCTTACGGATAATGAATTAATCTCAATGGGATCGGTGATCTATTTTTCATCCTATCAAGCCAAGGTGGTTAGCTGTATTCTCTCTCCGGATTTGGATTTGAATGGATCTGAGTCGCGGGATCCAAGGTTGTCTTATGATTCATGCATGTACCCGCATCTGATTAAGTCATGGAAGATCACTTATTCCACCGCGCGATTTGGATCGTGCAAGGATGGCGTATGATGGCACCCTAAATCTTTATGAGGATATCTTAATGTGCGTGATGCAAAGGGTTGTACGGTTGGGGTCAGAACCAAGGAGAAGAAGGATTCCTTTAGTGTTGGGGCCAAGCTGCATTTTCCTAAGCATGTGGTGCGCATGGGTGCTTCCTCGGCTACCCTAAGCATAAGGTAGCTTCACATGGATCTCCTACAATGGCCTCACCGTGATTATGTGCTCCTCCAATGCTCATGAATGTGATACAAGTTCTCCACACATTGACAATCAGCGGCTAGCTCGGATGCTCATCAGGAAGACACAACAGCTCGGAATTGGAGGGTTCATCCTCTGTTTATGCATCGCTAAAGTTGGGTCTTGATTTTTCACACGGCGAGAAATTTCTCTAAGGATGTACAACACAAGTTTCATTCAACTGTCCATCCTTCCGAAAACAGGTCATTTTATGATGGTAGTATCTTTTGCGAGGGCAAACTTTCGTATGGAAGAGGATTTGGTTGCTTTGGCTTTGGAAGCATCGCTTGGTGGCTTTTGTGGTGAGCTTGTGGTCTCTTCCTTGCGGGACCGGGTTTTCTCTTTTGCTGTTGCATCTAAGGAAGTTGCTTTTCATATTCTCAAACTCAAACAATATCGGTGCCGGGGTTCAAGTGCTATTTTCATTTATGGGGCCGTGGAGGTCCAAATCTGGGTTAGAGAATTCTACTTTTGGCGAGGGAGTGTCGATCTGAATGGACACTCGTGAGCCCTTCCAGAGGGGGTGCGTCAGTCTCTGCTAAGAGTAAGTTCAAGCCAAAGTCGCGGTTCGGAATTCTAATGCTCCTAAGCGGCAGCTGGTATTGGCGATGAACTTTCCTATGCTGCATGCAAGGGTTATCGAAGCTTCGTGCTGCGAAGATTATACTGCGCAAACACGAGCCGAGGAAGTCCAGCTGTTGATCCTGTTGTCATACCTCACATTGAATCATCATCGTCTGAAGTGCATGATGAAGATTTTGCTCAAATGATAGATGATATGGCTTTTCGGGTGTGGAAGTGTGGTCGTTGCCTCAGCATGAAACATGGTGCGTGATTGCACGAATGATATTCGTTGTCGGGCCTGCTACGGTTATGGGCACATTAAAAAGCAGTGTCTTAATCAGAAGAGGACAAAGGCCCAAAAATGGGTTCCTAAGGGATCTGGCCCATTACCAAATGGGGAAGCGCTAGACAAACCCTGCGTTTCGGCCGCCTGCCAATACTACTCCTTCCTCGGCACCTCCGGTGCCGCTTTGCCGTCGCCTCGTTCTACTCAAAACCTAGATTCATCTGCCGCAATGAGCGGTGTTTGAGGTGGATCCCACTCCATGGTTGCCATGGGGTCACCAGTCATCGATGGAGGGCCAACGAGGTTGCCGCGGACCTTCTGCAATGCGCCGGGACCCTCTGGAGCAGCATCACGATTGCATCGCCGTCGTCGAGCCGACTCCGCCGCCGGCGATGAACTCTTCGGAGGCAACGGGTGATTAATCTTCTCATTGGTCCTCGAACCGCAATGTCTTGGATAATCAACCAAGCCTATTTGGAGCCGGCCTCTTTCAACTCGTAGCCCCAATGCGGTTAATGCTCTGGTTCAGCATGGACACTACCAACTTCTTAATCGCTTCGTTCGCTTTATTCGAGCCGATGATGCTCCACGAGAACCATAGGGCTCTGGGTTTCGTAGAGGATGGCTGATGATTTTAGGCACACCTCCAGTTATAGAAACGATTTTGACATATCCTCTGCTGTGGCTACTTTTGGCAAATTCCATCACTGAATCGTGAGGATCTATCAAGGAAAGAATCTTAGTGTACGCCTCGTTTGCCTCTCCAGCTCTGGTGCCCGGGGATGTTGTCTTTGGGAAGTTCTCCACGGTAGGTGGTGTGAGGGAGTCTGAATGCTTTGTCTTCATTTTGTCGCAGATTTGCTGGACGATTTTCTGTGACGAGGACCCCATCTGCGACGGTAATCCTCATCCGATGCCGGGCAATGCAGCCGAATTTGAATATGTTTGTGGGCCCACGGTACCAGAGATTGGCAGGATGCGGTTGAGGTCAGCCAGGAAGTGCCAATGGAGGAGCCTATTCAAGCTAATGAGAACCACATGGTGGAGAATCAGCGAGTCTATGGTGATGGATCTCTGATAACTCCTCGATTCTGAATATGGAGGGTGCTTTGCAGGGACCTGGAAATTTTAATGTTACGCAAGTAGGGCGTGTGGAGCTTCGTCCGGTCCGCCTCATATGATGTGGGATAAGTTGATCTTGACTTACTTGCCTGAATTATATGCCAAGACTATCCCTCTGTCCATGCAAATGTCGTCTTTCCGATATGTCAAGAGAACATGGGAAATGGCGTTTCGATTGGCATTCCTCTTGCATCTGGGGCTGCTACGGATAAGAGAATTGTCCTTACGGTTGCAGAGCGGTTTCGAGATTTTTGTTTCAAAGCGGAGGAATGCTTTCCCAAGTGTCTCGATGAACAAGTTGGCCGGCAAGGAAATCCAGGATACTTGAGTGATACTTTTGTTCCGATACGGAGGCAAGTTCACTGATCTGCAATGTTGGTGTCGACTTTCTGTCTTGGATCGTCTTCATGCGCACTTTCGTCAAGTGTGATTCGGGCGAAGCGGTGGCGCTCAGCGATCCGGCTTTCAGCGTGTCACTCGCAGCGTCTCTTCGGGCAAGGGCTTTAGAGCGGCACCGATCAAGGACCTGCAGCCAAGATCGAAAAAGCGTACAAGGAAGGTGGAGTCATCATCTGTTTGCGACATCGTGTGTAGGAGTCGGAGGGATCGCGATCATCAGTACGAGTGAGACCGGCGTGATGGTTTCATTCTGTGATGCAACATATTGGAGAATTACTGCAGATGGACCACGAAGATCTGACGGTGGCGAAGCTTCTGCAAAGCCGCGGGATGGTGACGCCTCGCCCGATAAATCTGATGATTAGTGATCAATTACATTTTCATGGGTGCGGTGGTTCTTTTGGGTGCGATGATCTTTTTGGGGAAGATGGTCTATTTGTTCATGTTTATTTTCGTGGAACTTATCACTTGAATGTTGCTATGATGCTTTTGGTTCAGTTTGTAAGGTGGGTTAGCTCTACGATTCAGCATTGGGATTCATGATCTATGTTGCTTAATGAATTGTCGCTTTTGGTCAGTCTTGGGTTGGAACATTAGGGGAATAAATGCTGAGGCTAAACGGTTAAAAGTTAGGAAAAAATGGAGGAAAGTAATTGTGCCATTTTATGCTGTGAGACAAAGAAAGAGTCCTTTGATCGCAAATTTATAAGGGGTTTTTGCCGCGACGTTTTGATAATTTTGTTTGTTCACCGTGCGTAGGGCGTCGGGGGAATGTTGGTAGTTTGGAGTTCGGCTATGTTCATTGGGACGCTACTTGATCTTGAGAAATTTGGTATAATAATTAAATTCACCTCGGTTCATTCCAATCAACAATGGACACTTGTCAATGTTTATCCGTCCGTGTCGGGGGAGGGCAGAGATAATTTTGTTCGGTGGCTATATAATCTGAATGTTCTGATGATGAGGATTGGTTGTTCATGGGTGACTTCAACTTTATTCGCTCACAAGATAACAGAAACAGGCCGGGTGGTGACATTAATGACATTTTTCGTTTAATGAGATAATAAGTCACTTGGGTCTAATTGAATTACCACTCAAAGGCCGATCCTTCACTTGGTCTAATATGCAAAAGGATGGACAGATTCATATCCCAATACTTTGGTTCATCCTCTTGCGAAAACAACTTCGGATCACGTTCCATGCAATGTAACTATCCAAACCTCCATTCCTAAGATCGATCTGTTTAGGTTTGAGAATTTTTGGCGAGCAACCTGGATTTTGGAATGTGTTTCTAGTGCATGGCGAAGGAGTATGTAGCAAGTAATGCTGCGGCATTGCTGGTTAAGAAATTGAAGGGGCTGAGAGCTAGCCTCAAGAAGTGGAAGATTAGTTTGTCAGGATAAAGGATTTAATTGCTAAGTGTAATTTGGTTGTTCTTTTCTTCGATAATTTGGAGGAGTATAGGAATCTGTTTTTGCCGAGGAAAATTTCAGAAAGTTGGTCAAACAACACCAGGAGAAATTGTTGCATGCTCAATACGAATCTGGAAAAGAGGTGCACCATTCGATGGATAAAGCAAGGGGAGGAAAATACAAAATATTTTCATGCCATGGCAACGAAAGGTATAGGAGAAATAATATTGCCTCTTTGAGGTGAGGACGGGAGGCAAGTTAATAATCATGAGGAGATGGCAGGTATTACTTGGAACTGCTATAAAGCTCGGATGGGATCTTCACAAGGTATTGAAATGAAATTTGATTTAAATACTATTCGAAACAGTGGATGGCTTGGAGGATCTAGCGGTGCACTACTAAGAAATGGACAAAGTTGTTAAGGCAATGCCGGTTGATAAGGCCTGGACACGATGGTTTCAATGGTTTATTTATGAAGAAATGCTGGCATATTATCAAGCATGACTTCTATAATGCGGCTATGGAGTTTTCTAAGGGCACTCTTAATCTTGAGCATATTAATACATCATATATTTCTCTAATTCCTAAGAAGATCGAGAAAGTATTAATGACTATCGACCAATCTCTTTGACAAATTGTTGTCTTAAGTTTTTAACAAAAATGGCGTGAGATAGATTTGAAGGTTATCATGCAATGTATACATAAGAAACGGTATGGGTTTATTAAAAGCAGGACAATTCATGACTGTCTAGCTTGGACTTTTGAATATATACATCGTGTAAGGCATCCAAGAAACCGGTGGTAATTTTGAAGCTAGATTTTGAGAAGGCTTTTGACACCATTGAGCATGAGGTGATCTATGAGATTCTAAGGAAGAAGGGTTTCGTAAGGAATGGATTGCATGGGTAAAAATGATCCTTGAGTGGAATATCTTCGATTCGATCAATGGGGTTCCTGGCAAGCAATTTAAATGCAAGAGGGGGTAAGGCGGGGGTGATCCTCTGTCTCCTGCTTTGTTTGTTCTTGGGGCAGAACTTTGCGTCGGTAGTGAATGATTTACTACAAAGAGGTCTTATTTCCTTGCCCATTCATCTTTGGGATCCAGTTTCCCAATCATCCGAGTATGCAGATGACACCTTGTTGATAGTTCACGACAGTGTTCGGTTAATGCGTACTCAAGGAAACTTTACTGGGATTTCAGCTCTTCAGCGGGTTTGAAAGTAAATTTCCATAAGTCATGCATGTTACCCTTGAACTTATCGATGAGGAGGTGGAGGTTTTAGCAGGGAATTTGGTTGTGAGGTTGGGGTTATGCCTTTCACTTATTTGGGGTTGCCTTTGGGGACTACCGGGCCATCCATGCAGGATTTGTTACCTATGGTTGATCGAATGGAGAGGAGGTTGACAGCAAGCTCTTCTTTGCTAGCTTATGGGGGGAGGCTTCAATTGATACGGTCTTGCCTAAGTTCGATGCCTATCTTTTCCTATGTACATTGAGCATACCTGTGGCATTATCAAGCACTTAACAGGATCATTGACGGTGTTTGTGGAGAAAGAAAAGGAGTGTACCACTAATCGGTCTTTGGCATCCTGGAATATGATTTGCAAGCCAGAAACAGTGTGGAGGATTGGGGTTTTGGACTTTAAATTGCAAAATGAAGCACTCTTGTTGAAGCACTTGCATAAGTTTTTAATCGTGCTGACTTGCCATGGGTGCGGTTGGTTTGGAATTATTATCCGAAGGAGTGCCTCATGCATCTAAGTTATGTGGGTCCTTTTGGTGGAGGGATGTGATGAAATTGTGACCTTTATAGATCTGTCACATCGGTTACTATCAAGGATGGGACCACAGGCTTTATTAAAGGTGATAAGTGGAATGGTATTTGTCCTCAAGAGAAGTTTCCCAGGCTTTATTCTTACTCTTTAGATCAGACTATTTCGTCAAGGAGGCATTATTAACCCCGATATGCATGATATGTTTGAAAGACCTACTCGTCGGTCAGGCAGCCATGGAATTGTTAGAGTTACGAGAACTCGATTCGGATGTTGTCTTACAGCCTAATGAGAAAGATGAATGGAGAACTATTTGGAAGGATGGCAATTATCTTGCTCAACGCTTTTATCGTCATATCTTTAGTAATGTCTGTGATAAGGTGTATCATTGGATTTGGAACAAATGTGTATCAGAAACTCAAGGTGTTTGCACAGTAATGAGTGATAGGCTTAATACAAAGGATATGTTGAAAAGGAGGCACTGGAATGTCACATCAGATGATCATTGTGTGCTTTGTCATTCACACACGTATGAGGACAAATTCATCGTTTTTTTGATTGTGTGTTCAGCATGAGGGTGTGGGCTTATTTACGATCGATTGGTCCATGGGGGTAACCATTGAGGATAAGTTCGGACATGCAAGGAAAGAGTTTGGAAAACCTTTTTCACTTGAGGTGGTCATTCGGCAACTTGGTACATTTGGAATCAAAGGAATGGCATGATTTTTCAGCAGCAAAGGCCATCCTTTAGATCATGGAAGAGGGAATTCTTTCATGGTTTGTATCGCATAAGCATAGGGTCAAGAAAAAGGATGTGGCTAAACTTCGGGCTTGGATGGACTCTCTACCTTAGGCTCTAGTTTCTTTTTCTGTTTTTTCTATTTTCTTGTTCTTTGTACATATGTAAGCGTGTTGGGTTTTGATTTTAATAAATAATTTGCTGTGAGGCTTTGCCTCACGGTTCTCTTTCAAAAAAAAAAAAAGAAAAAGGCAAGTTAGCAAAAATCAGGGGGTAAAAAATCTAAGAAAAGAAACTTTATTGTACATAGAGGATGACATGCGGGTCCCATGAGCCAGCACCTTACTCAACGTTTCAGAGGCGGCATGAGATCAAAAGAAAAAGGAAACTGACCAAATATCAGGAGCAAAAAATAATCCAAGAAAAGTAACTTTTATTGTACATAGAGGATGACATATGGGTCCCACTTATACAAGCTCTTTCGCTCCAAGATCTTGCAAGTTGATTGTACATAGAGGATGATATGCGGGCCCCATGTGTCAGCAGCTTAATCAATGTTTCCAAGGCGGCAGGGGATCAAAAGAAAAAAGGAAATAGCCAAAAATAAGAGGGTGAAAAAAAAATCCAAGAAAAGAAACTTTTATAGTATAGAGGATGACATGTGGGTCCCATGAGCCAGCTGCTTCCTCAACGTTTCAGAGGCTGCATGAGATCGAAAGAAAAAGGCAAGTGACCAAAAATAAGAGGGAAAAAAATCCAAGAAAAGAGACTTGATTGTACATAGAGGATGACATGCGGGTCCCATCAGTCAGCAGCTTACTCAACGTTTCCAAGGCGGCAGGGGATCAAAAGAAAATGGAAATAGCTAAAGATCAGAGGGTGAAAAAAATCCAAGAAAAGAAACTTTTATAGTACATAGAGGATGACATGCGGGTCCCATGAGCCAGCAGGTTCCGCAACATTTTCAAAGGCGGCATGAGATCGAAAGAAAAAGGCAAGTGACCAAAAATCAGAGGGTGAAAAATAATCGAAGAAAAGAAACTTTTATTGTACATAGAGGATGACATGCTGTCCCATTTTGCAGCAGAGGTCCCAACTTTTCAAATGCGGCTTGAGATCAAAAGAAAAAGAAAGTAGCCAGAAATTAGGGGATAAAAAAAACTCGAAGAAAAGAAAGTTGATTGTACATAGAGGATGACATGCGGGACCCACGAGTTAGCAGCTTACTCAACGTTTCCAAGCCGGCAGGGGATCAAAAGAAAAAGGAAATAGCCAAAAATCAGAGAGTGAAAAAAAACCCTAGAAAATAAACTTTTGTAGTACATAGAGGATGACATGCGGGTCCCATGAGCCAGCAGGTTCCTCAACGTTTCAAACGTGGCATGGGATCGAAGGAAAAAGGCAAGTGACCAAATATCAGGAGCCAAAAATAATCCAAGAAAAGAAACTTGATTGTACATAGAGGATGACGTGCGGGTCCCATTTTGCAGCAGCGGTCCCAACGTTTCAATTGCGGCTTGAGATCAAAAGAAAAAGAAAGTAGCCAGAAATTAGGGGGTCAAAAAAAACTCCAAGAAAGGAAAGCTTTATCGTTCATACAGGCTGACATGTGGGACCTATGAGCCAGCAGCTTACTCAACGTTTCAAAGGCGGCAGGGGATCAAAAGAAAAAGGAAATAGCCAAAAATCAGAGGGTGAAAAAAATCCAAGAAATCAAACTTTTATTGTACATAGAGGATGACATGCGGGTCCCATGAGCAGAGGTTCCTCAACGTTTCAAACGTGGCATGAGATCGAAAGAAAAAGGCAAGTGACCAAATATCGGGAGCCAAAAATAATCCAAGAAAAGAAACTTTATTGTACATAGAGGATGACATGCGGGTCCCATTTTGCAGCAGCGGTCTCAACGTTTCCAAGGCGGCACAGGACCAAAAGAAAAATGAAGTAGCCAGAAATCAGGGGGTGAAAAAAATCCAAGAAAAGAAAGATTTCAATTGGGCTGCATCTAGACATCTGGGCCTTCGAACTATCCTTCTGGGCCTTTTGACACGTACAATTTCAGCCCACTCCAGAACATGATAGTTCGGATTTTTCTCAAAAAAAAAAAAACAGGAAAGTCCTATGCTTCGCCAAAACAAAAAACAAGGAGATTCAAGATATATGTTGTAAAAATAAAGATTTAATTTATCCGTTTGCAATAGCTCAGAGCGCAATACACTGTTTATTGTCTGCAAAATAATCAAGATATCACATGTTTCTTGTACGGGGAGGCTGACATCGTGGACCCATGAGCCAGCAGCGTCGTTTTAAAGGCGGCAGGGGATGGAAAGAAAAAATAAACCAAAAATCTGTTGGTAAAAAATCCAAGAAAAGAAACATTTTCGTTCTGAGAGGATGACATGCGGGACCCATGAGGCAGCAGCGTCCTCAGCGCTTATTGTTCATAGAGGCTGACATGTGGGACCCGTGAGCCAGCAGCGTCCTCAACGTTTTAAAGGCGGCAGGATATCGAAAGAAAAAATAAGCCAAAAATCATTTGGTAAACAATATCCAAGAAAAGAAACATTTACCGTTCTGAGAGGATGACATGCGGGACCCATGAGGCAGCAGCATCCTCAACGATTCCAAGGCGGCAGGGGATCAAAGAAAAAAAAGGAAATATCCAGAAATTAATTAGGGGTTCAAAAAAAATCCATCAAAGGAAACTTTTATTGTTCATAGAGGATGACTTGTGGGACCGACCTGCCAACAGCGTCCTCATCGTTTCAAAGGGGCAGGAGATCCAAAGAAAAAGGCAAATAGCCAGAAATTAGGGGTCAAAAATAACTCCAAGAAAGGAAACTTTTATTGTTCGTAGAGGATGACATGCGGGACCCATGAGCCAGCAGCTTACTCAACGTTTCAAAGGCGGCATGAGATCGAAAGAAAAAGGCAAGTGACAAAATATCAGGAAAAGATAATCCAAGAAAAGAAACTTTATTGTACATAGAGGATGACATGTGGGTCCCATTTTGCAGCAGCGGTCTCAATGTTTGTAATGCGGCTTGAGATCAAAAGAAAAAGAAAGTAGCTAGTAATTAGGGGGTGAAAAAAAATCCAAGAAAGGAAAGTTGATGGACATAGAGGATGACATGCGGGTCCCTTGAGCCAACAGCTTACTCAACGTTTCAAAGGGGGCAGGGGATCAAAAGAAAAAGGCAAGCCAAAAATCAGAGGGTGAAAAAAAATCCAACAAAGGAAACTTTTATAGCACATAGAGGATGACATGCGGGTCCCATGAGCCAGCAGGTTCCTCAACGTTTCAAACGTGGCATGAGATCGAAAGAAAAAGGCAAGTGCCCAAATATGAGGAGCCAAAAATAATTCAAGAAAAGAAAGTTTTATAGTACATAGAGGATGACATGCGGGTCCCATTTAGCAGCAGCGGTATCAGCGTTTGAGAGGTGGCAGGGGATCAAAAGAAAAAAAGAAATTGCCAAAAATCAGATGGTGAAAAAAAACCAAGAAAAAGAACTTTTATAGTACATAGAGGATGACATGCGGGTCCCATGAGCTGCAGGTTCCTCAACGTTTCAAACGTGGCATGAGATCGAAAGAAAAAGGCAAGTGAAAAAATATCAGGAGCCAAAAATAATTCAAGAAAAGAAAGTTTTATAGTACATAGAGGATGACATGCGGGTCCCATTTAGCAGCGGTATCACCGTTTGAGAGGCGGCAGGGGATCGAAAGAAAAAGGCAAGTGAAAAAATATGAGGAGCCAAAAATAATTCAAGAAAAGAAAGTTTTATAGTACATAGAGGATGACATGCGGGTCCCATTTAGCAGCAGCGGTATCACGTTTGAGAGGCGCAGGGGATCGAAAGAAAAAGTCAAGTGACCAAATATGAGGTGCCAAAAAAATCCAAGAAAAGAAAGTTTTATAGTACATAGAGGATGACATGCGGGTCCCATTTAGCAGCAGCGGTATCACCGTTTGAGAGGCAGCAGGTGATCGAAAGAAAAAGTCAAGTGACCAAATATGAGGTGCCAAAAAAATCCAAGAAAAGAAAGTTTTATAGTACATAGAGGATGACATGCGGGTCCCATTTAGCAGCAGCGGTATCACCGTTTGAGAGGCGGCAGGGGATCGAAAGAAAAAGGCAAGTGACCAAATTTGAGGTGCCAAAAATAATCCAGGAAAAGAAAGTTTTATAGTACATAGAGGATGACATGCGGGTCCCATTTAGCAGCAGCGGTATCACCGTTTGAGAGGCGGCAGGGGATCGAAAGAAAAAGGCAAGTGACCAAATTTGAGGTGCCAAAAATAATCCATGAAAAGAAAGTTTTATAGTACATAGAGGATGACATGCGGGTCCCAGTTAGCAGCAGCGGTATCACCGTTTGAGAGGCGGCAGGGGATCGAAAGAAAAAGGCAAGTGACCAAATTTGAGGTGCCAAAAATAATCCATGAAAAGAAAGTTTTATAGTACATAGAGGATGACATGCGGGTCCCATTTAGCAGCAGCGGTATCACCGTTTGAGAGGTGGCAGGGGATCAAAGAAAAAAAGAAATTGCCAAAAATCAGATGGTGAAAAAAAACCAAGAAAAAGAACTTTTATAGTACATAGAGGATGACATGCGGGTCCCATGAGCTAGCAGGTTCCTCAACGTTTCAAACGTGGCATGAGATCGAAAGAAAAAGGCAAGTGAAAAAATATCAGGAGCCAAAAATAATTCAAGAAAAGAAAGTTTTATAGTACATAGAGGATGACATGCGGGTCCCATTTAGCAGCAGCGGTATCAGCGTTTGAGAGGTGGCAGGGGATCAAAAGAAAAAAAGAAATTGCCAAAAATCAGATGGTGAAAAAAAAACCAAGAAAAAGAACTTTTATAGTACATAGAGGATGACATGCGGGTCCCATGAGCCAGCAGGTTCCTCAACGTTTCAAACGTGGCATGAGATCGAAAGAAAAAGGCAAGTGAAAAAATATCAGGAGCCAAAAATAATTCAAGAAAAGAAAGTTTTATAGTACATAGAGGATGACATGCGGGTCCCATTTAGCAGCAGCGTATCACCGTTTGAGAGGCAGCAGGGGATCGAAAGAAAAGGCAAGTGACGAAATATGAGGAGCCAAAAAAAATCCAAGAAAAGAAAGTTTTATAGTACATAGAGGATGACATGCGGGTCCCATTTAGCAGCAGCGGTATCACGTTTGAGAGGCGGCAGGGGATCGAAAGAAAAAGGTAAGTGACCAAATATGAGGTGCCAAAAATAATTCAAGAAAAGAAAGTTTTATAGTACATAGAGGATGACATGCGGGTCCCATTTAGCAGCAGCGGTATCACCGTTTGAGAGGCGGCAGGGGATCGAAAGAAAAAGGCAAGTGACCAAATTTGAGGTGCCAAAAATAATCCAGGAAAAGAAAGTTTTATAGTACATAGAGGATGACATGCGGGTCCCATTTAGCAGCAGCGGTATCACCGTTTGAGAGGCGGCAGGGGATCGAAAGAAAAAGGCAAGTGACCAAATTTGAGGTGCCAAAAATAATCCATGAAAAGAAAGTTTTATAGTACATAGAGGATGACATGCGGGTCCCAGTTAGCAGCAGCGGTATCACCGTTTGAGAGGCGGCAGGGGATCGAAAGAAAAAGGCAAGTGACCAAATTTGAGGTGCCAAAAATAATCCATGAAAAGAAAGTTTTATAGTACATAGAGGATGACATGCGGGTCCCAGTTAGCAGCAGCGGTATCACCGTTTGAGAGGCGGCAGGGGATCGAAAGAAAAAGGCAAGTGACCAAATTTGAGGTGCCAAAAAAACTCCAAGAAAAGAAAGTTGATTGCACATAGAGGATGACATGCGGGTCCCATTTAGCAGCAGCGGTCTCAACGTTTCCAAGGCGGCAAGGGATCAAAAGAAAAAGGAAGTAGCCAGAAATCAGGGGGTCAAAAAAATCCAAGAATAGAAAGAATTTTGGTTCATAGAGGATGACATGCGGGACCCATGATCCTGCATCGTAAACGGCTCGTTGAACGAGATGGCGCGATGTAGAAAAAAAACAATGCCAGAGAGGCTGCCATCTGGGCCCTACATCCCTCGGCGGTGCGGATTTGCGTTGACTCGGCCGGCGAACCCGAGATTTCGAGATGCACCACGTCCCGGGCCACCATACGCCACGTTTTGGCCGCTTTCGTCGGGCTAGGTGGCCTCAAAAACGAGAAAAAAAAAAGTTTTGACATGCACCACGGAGGGACCAAAATCGTCGGCCATGGTACACCAGCAACCACGGCGCGACTTCAACTTCGTCGGCCATGGCAACTTTTCTTGTAGTGATATATAAGAAGCTAGGCTATGTGCTTTGGTTTTTCTTTTTTTTTTGAATTTTTATGCCCATTTGAATCTTGGTCAAATCCTAGGTACGTACGGTTTGACCAAGATTTGAACATGTTTAAAACATGAAAATAAAAGGTAAGCATGGATCCTTCTTAGTCACTCTAAAATGAAGCTTTTGGGAGGTTTTTGAAATTTCCATGTTTGAAACCCAAAACCACTTCTCTTCATGCTTGGCTTCGTAAGATAGAGTTTAGGGTTTGGGGTAGATACGTACATGATTTTTCTAAGTATTTTTACGCCCATTTGAATCTTCGTCAAATCCTAAGTTTGACCAAGATTTGAACAAGTTTAAAAACATGAAAATGAAAAGGGTAAGCCTGGATCCTTGTTTAGGGTTAGGGGGTAGATACATGATTTTTGTGGTTTGAATATGGCAGACCTTGTTTATCACCTTGATATATGACATAGGAAGACGGTGTGCTTTTGTTTTTCTTTTTTTTGAATTTTTATGCCCATTTGAATCTTGGTCAAGTCATAGGTTTGACCAAGATTTAAACATGTTTAAAACATGAAAATGAAAAAGTAAGCCTGGATCCTTCTTAGTCACTCCAAAATGTACCAATTGATAAATGAGTTAACTTGGCTTCATGGAAAAAATAATGTCATGTAAATGATTTAACTTGGCTTTCGTACCCTTGAATCCATAGGAAACTTTGTATAAATGTAGTAGTATAATAATCAACCGAGTTTTTACATCAACAGGTCTGTCACTTACGTGTGGTGCCCATGCGTGAGGTCCCACACTTCAGTGAGCACAAGTCACGTGCAATAGGTACGCAAACTCCCAGCCATTTTCTTTGTCAAGAGAAGACGCATCAGGATGCGTATTGGAAGTATGTGGGTCCTTCTGGATCCTTCGGTTGTCCCTCTCACAAAAAAAAAACAAATCTCTCTCATTCTCGGCCTCGCTCGACTCGCTCGCTCGCTCGCTCGCTCCTGCTCACTGACAAACCCTGCACAAAAGTCAACATCATCACCCGAAAAAGGGGAGACACCATAATTCTCTCCCTTCTTCTCTCCTTCCGAGTGATCCCTTCTTCCTCCGAGTTTCACTCGACGGGCAAACACACATGTGCTGCATAGTAATAATAAAAAAGTAGAAAAATCGACCTACGAATCTATGATTAAATAGGTTAAACTAGGGTTTTGCCCACTACTACAGATCAAGTTCAGAAATATCCAACTACTAGTTCGATTTTGGGCTACTAATATAAAATTAAAATAAGTTGAACTAGTATTCCTCTAAAAAATCATTTTGGTATGCATTGTTTGATACTTTTCATAGCTATAGTGCATCACAAATTTATGATTTCATGCTTTGCTTTGCCAATTTCGATTTTTTCTAACCACCTTCTCTTTGATTTCAAATTTAGGTCAAACTATCGATGCCTACTATGTGTTCTACTTGAATTGGATGCAGCGTGCGCACATGTTTTGCCATTGTTCTGGGCTTCCACACATCTTTGGGGCATCCAAGTATTTAAGTTACCTTGTTTTTTTGAATTGTAATTCATACCCTTCCTCCCAATTTTTATGCACATTTGAATCTTGGTCAAATCCTAAGTTTGACCAAGATTTGAACAAGTTTAAAACATGAAAATGAAAAGGTAAGCCTGAATCCTTCTTAGTCACTCAAAAATGAGAAGCTTTTGGGAGGGTTTTTGAAATGTCCATGTTTGAAACCCAAAACGACTTCTCTTCGTGCTTGACTTCATAATTAAGACAAAGTTTAGGGTTAGGGGTATATAGATACATGATTTTTCTGGTTTGAATATGTCTAGACTTTGTTTATCAACTAGCTTGAGTGCTTACTATATGGCATATATAAGAAGCTAGGCTATGTGCTTTGGTTTTTCATTTTTTTTTGAATTTTTATGCCCATTTGAATCTTGGTCAAATCCTAGGTACGTACGGTTTGACCAAGATTTGAACATGTTTAAAACATGAAAATAAAAGGTAAGCATGGATCCTTCTTAGTCACTCTAAAATGAAGCTTTTGGGAGGTTTTTGAAATTTCCATGTTTGAAACCCAAAACCACTTCTCTTCATGCTTGGCTTCGTAAGATAGAGTTTAGGGTTTGGGGTAGATACGTACATGATTTTTCTAAGTATTTTTACGCCCATTTGAATCTTCGTCAAATCCTAAGTTTGACCAAGATTTGAACAAGTTTAAAAACATGAAAATGAAAAGGGTAAGCCTGGATCCTTGTTTAGGGTTAGGGGGTAGATACATGATTTTTGTGGTTTGAATATGGCAGACCTTGTTTATCACCTTGATATATGACATAGGAAGACGGTGTGCTTTTGTTTTTCTTTTTTTTGAATTTTTATGCCCATTTGAATCTTGGTCAAGTCATAGGTTTGACCAAGATTTAAACATGTTTAAAACATGAAAATGAAAAAGTAAGCCTGGATCCTTCTTAGTCACTCCAAAATGTACCAATTGATAAATGAGTTAACTTGGCTTCATGGAAAAAATAATGTCATGTAAATGATTTAACTTGGCTTTCGTACCCTTGAATCCATAGGAAACTTTGTATAAATGTAGTAGTATAATAATCAACCGAGTTTTTACATCAACAGGTCTGTCACTTACGTGTGGTGCCCATGCGTGAGGTCCCACACTTCAGTGAGCACAAGTCACGTGCAATAGGTACGCAAACTCCCAGCCATTTTCTTTGTCAAGAGAAGACGCATCAGGATGCGTATTGGAAGTATGTGGGTCCTTCTGGATCCTTCGGTTGTCCCTCTCACAAAAAAAACAAATCTCTCTCATTCTCGGCCTCGCTCGACTCGCTCGCTCGCTCGCTCGCTCCTGCTCACTGACAAACCCTGCACAAAAGTCAACATCATCACCCGAAAAAGGGGAGACACCATAATTCTCTCCCTTCTTCTCTCCTTCCGAGTGATCCCTTCTTCCTCCGAGTTTCACTCGACGGGCAAACACACATGTGCTGCATAGTAATAATAAAAAAGTAGAAAAATCGACCTACGAATCTATGATTAAATAGGTTAAACTAGGGTTTTGCCCACTACTACAGATCAAGTTCAGAAATATCCAACTACTAGTTCGATTTTGGGCTACTAATATAAAATTAAAATAAGTTGAACTAGTATTCCTCTAAAAAATCATTTTGGTATGCATTGTTTGATACTTTTCATAGCTATAGTGCATCACAAATTTATGATTTCATGCTTTGCTTTGCCAATTTCGATTTTTTCTAACCACCTTCTCTTTGATTTCAAATTTAGGTCAAACTATCGATGCCTACTATGTGTTCTACTTGAATTGGATGCAGCGTGCGCACATGTTTTGCCATTGTTCTGGGCTTCCACACATCTTTGGGGCATCCAAGTATTTAAGTTACCTTGTTTTTTTTGAATTGTAATTCATACCCTTCCTCCCAATTTTTATGCACATTTGAATCTTGGTCAAATCCTAAGTTTGACCAAGATTTGAACAAGTTTAAAACATGAAAATGAAAAGGTAAGCCTGAATCCTTCTTAGTCACTCAAAAATGAGAAGCTTTTGGGAGTTTTTTGAAATTTCCATGTTTGAAACCCAAAACCACTTCTCTTCATGCTTGACTTCATAAGACAGAGTTTAGGGTTAGGGGGTAGATACATGATTTGTCTAGTTTGTTGTTTAGACCTTGTTTATCAACTTGAATGCTTACTATATGACATAATAATACTATGTGCTTTGGTTTTCATTTTTTTTGATTTTTTCTGAATTTTTATGCCCATTTGATCTTGGTCAAATCCTAGGCTTAACCAATATTTAAACAAGTTTAAAACATGAAAATGAAAAGGTAAGCCTGTATCCTTCTTAGTCACTCCAAAATGAAGCTTTTGGGAAGGTTTTTGAAATTTCCATGTTTGAAATCCAAAACGACTTCTCTTCGTGCTTGACTTCATAAGACAAAGTTTAGGGCTAGGGGTAGAAACATGATTTTTCTGGTTTGAATATGTCTAGACCTTGTTTACCAACTTGAGTGCTTACTATATGACATAAGAAGGCTATATGCTTTGGTTTTTCATTTTTTTGAAATTTTATGCCCATTTGAATCTTGATCAAATCCTAGGTACAGTTTGACCAAGATTTGAACAATTTTAAAACATGAAAATAAAAGGTAAGCCCGACCTGGATCCTTTAGTCACTCTAAAATGAAGCTTTTGGGGGTTCTTGAAATTTCCAAGTTTGAAACCCAAAACCACTTCTCTTCATGCTTGACTACATAAGACAGAGTTTAGGGTTAGGGGTAGATACATGATTTTTCTTGTTTGAATATATCTAGACCTTGTTTATATCAACTTTAATGCTAACTATATATGACATAAGAAAACTATGTGCTTTGGTTTTTAATTTTTCTGATTTTTTTATTTTGATAGATGCACATTTGAATCTTTGTCAAATCCTAGGTTTGACCAAGATTTAAACAAGTATAAAACATGAAAATGAAAAGGGGAAGCCTGTATCCTTTCTTAGTCACTCTAAAATGAAGTTTTTGGGATGTTCTTGAAATTTTCATGTTTGAAACCCAAAACCACTTCTCTTCATGCTTGACTTCATAAGATAGAGTTTAGGGGCTAGGGGATAGATACATGATTTGCCTAGGTTTGAATATGCATGTCCAAACCTTGTTTATCAACTTGAATGCTTACTATATGACATAAGAAGACTATATGCTTTTGTTTTTCATTTTTCTGATTTTTTTTAAAATTTTATGCCCATTTGAATCTTTTGGTCAAATCCTTGGTTTAATTTGACACGGATTTAAACAAGTTTAAAATATGAAAATGAAAAGGTGGTAAGCAGGCATGGATCCTTCTTATATATATTAGTCACTCTAAAATGAAGCTTTTGGGAGGTTTTTGAAATTTCCATGTTTGAAACCCAAAACCACTTCTCTTCATGTTGTTGACTTCATAAGATAGAGTTTAGGGGTTAGGGGTATAGATACATGACTTGTCTTGTTTGAATATGTGTCTAGACCTTGTTTATCAACTTTAATGCTTACTATATGACATAAGAACACTATGCGCTTTAATTTGGTTTTTAATTTTTTTAAATTTTGATGCACATTTTGAATCTTGGTCAAATCCTAGGTTTGACCGAGATTTGAACAAGTTTAAAACAAGAAAATAAAAGGTAAGCCCGCCAGACTGGATCCTTTCTTAGTCACTCTATAATGAAGCTTTTAGGGGGGTTGTTGAAAATGTAAGCATGTATCCTTCTTAGTACGTCACACCACAATGAAGCTTTTGGGAGGGTTTTTGAAATGTCCATGTTTGAAACCCAAAACGACTTCTCTTCGTGCTTGACTTCATAATTAAGACAAAGTTTAGGGTTAGGGGTATATAGATACATGATTTTTCTGGTTTGAATATGTCTAGACTTTGTTTATCAACTAGCTTGAGTGCTTACTATATGGCATATATAAGAAGCTAGGCTATGTGCTTTGGTTTTTCATTTTTTTTGAATTTTTATGCCCATTTGAATCTTGGTCAAATCCTAGGTACGTACGGTTTGACCAAGATTTGAACATGTTTAAAACATGAAAATAAAAGGTAAGCATGGATCCTTCTTAGTCACTCTAAAATGAAGCTTTTGGGAGGTTTTTGAAATTTCCATGTTTGAAACCCAAAACCACTTTCTTCATGCTTGGCTTCGTAAGATAGAGTTTAGGGTTTGGGGTAGATACGTACATGATTTTTCTAAGTATTTTTACGCCCATTTGAATCTTCGTCAAATCCTAAGTTTGACCAAGATTTGAACAAGTTTAAAAACATGAAAATGAAAAGGGTAAGCCTGGATCCTTGTTTAGGGTTAGGGGGTAGATACATGATTTTTGTGGTTTGAATATGGCAGACCTTGTTTATCACCTTGATATATGACATAGGAAGACGGTGTGCTTTTGTTTTTCTTTTTTTTGAATTTTTATGCCCATTTGAATCTTGGTCAAGTCATAGGTTTGACCAAGATTTAAACATGTTTAAAACATGAAAATGAAAAAGTAAGCCTGGATCCTTCTTAGTCACTCCAAAATGTACCAATTGATAAATGAGTTAACTTGGCTTCATGGAAAAAATAATGTCATGTAAATGATTTAACTTGGCTTTCGTACCCTTGAATCCATAGGAAACTTTGTATAAATGTAGTAGTATAATAATCAACCGAGTTTTTACATCAACAGGTCTGTCACTTACGTGTGGTGCCCATGCGTGAGGTCCCACACTTCAGTGAGCACAAGTCACGTGCAATAGGTACGCAAACTCCCAGCCATTTTCTTTGTCAAGAGAAGACGCATCAGGATGCGTATTGGAAGTATGTGGGTCCTTCTGGATCCTTCGGTTGTCCCTCTCACAAAAAAACAAATCTCTCTCATTCTCGGCCTCGCTCGACTCGCTCGCTCGCTCGCTCCTGCTCACTGACAAACCCTGCACAAAAGTCAACATCATCACCCAAAAAAGGGGAGACACCATAATTCTCTCCCTTCTTCTCTCCTTCCGAGTGATCCCTTCTTCCTCCGAGTTTCACTCGACGGGCAAACACACATGTGCTGCATAGTAATAATAAAAAAGTAGAAAAATCGACCTACGAATCTATGATTAAATAGGTTAAACTAGGGTTTTGCCCACTACTACAGATCAAGTTCAGAAATATCCAACTACTAGTTCGATTTTGGGCTACTAATATAAAATTAAAATAAGTTGAACTAGTATTCCTCTAAAAAATCATTTTGGTATGCATTGTTTGATACTTTTCATAGCTATAGTGCATCACAAATTTATGATTTCATGCTTTGCTTTGCCAATTTCGATTTTTTCTAACCACCTTCTCTTTGATTTCAAATTTAGGTCAAACTATCGATGCCTACTATGTGTTCTACTTGAATTGGATGCAGCGTGCGCACATGTTTTGCCATTGTTCTGGGCTTCCACACATCTTTGGGGCATCCAAGTATTTAAGTTACCTTGTTTTTTTGAATTGTAATTCATACCCTTCCTCCCAATTTTTATGCACATTTGAATCTTGGTCAAATCCTAAGTTTGACCAAGATTTGAACAAGTTTAAAACATGAAAATGAAAAGGTAAGCCTGAATCCTTCTTAGTCACTCAAAAATGAGAAGCTTTTGGGAGTTTTTGAAATTTCCATGTTTGAAACCCAAAACCACTTCTCTTCATGCTTGACTTCATAAGACAGAGTTTAGGGTTAGGGGTAGATACATGATTTGTCTAGTTTGTTGTTTAGACCTTGTTTATCAACTTGAATGCTTACTATATGACATAATAATACTATGTGCTTCGGTTTTCATTTTTTTGATTTTTTCTGAATTTTTATGCCCATTTGATCTTGGTCAAATCCTAGGCTTAACCAATATTTAAACAAGTTTAAAACATGAAAATGAAAAGGTAAGCCTGTATCCTTCTTAGTCACTCCAAAATGAAGCTTTTGGGAAGGTTTTTGAAATTTCCATGTTTGAAATCCAAAACGACTTCTCTTCGTGCTTGACTTCATAAGACAAAGTTTAGGGCTAGGGGTAGAAACATGATTTTTCTGGTTTGAATATGTCTAGACCTTGTTTACCAACTTGAGTGCTTACTATATGACATAAGAAGGCTATATGCTTTGGTTTTTCATTTTTTTTGAAATTTTATGCCCATTTGAATCTTGATCAAATCCTAGGTACAGTTTGACCAAGATTTGAACAATTTTAAAACATGAAAATAAAAGGTAAGCCCGACCTGGATCCTTTAGTCACTCTAAAATGAAGCTTTTGGGGGGTTCTTGAAATTTCCAAGTTTGAAACCCAAAACCACTTCTCTTCATGCTTGACTACATAAGACAGAGTTTAGGGTTAGGGGTAGATACATGATTTTTCTTGTTTGAATATATCTAGACCTTGTTTATATCAACTTTAATGCTAACTATATATGACATAAGAAAACTATGTGCTTTGGTTTTTAATTTTTCTGATTTTTTTATTTTGATAGATGCACATTTGAATCTTTGTCAAATCCTAGGTTTGACCAAGATTTAAACAAGTATAAAACATGAAAATGAAAAGGGAAGCCTGTATCCTTTCTTAGTCACTCTAAAATGAAGTTTTTGGGATGTTCTTGAAATTTTCATGTTTGAAACCCAAAACCACTTCTCTTCATGCTTGACTTCATAAGATAGAGTTTAGGGGCTAGGGGATAGATACATGATTTGCCTAGGTTTGAATATGCATGTCCAAACCTTGTTTATCAACTTGAATGCTTACTATATGACATAAGAAGACTATATGCTTTTGTTTTTCATTTTTCTGATTTTTTTAAAATTTTATGCCCATTTGAATCTTTTGGTCAAATCCTTGGTTTAATTTGACACGGATTTAAACAAGTTTAAAATATGAAAATGAAAAGGTGGTAAGCAGGCATGGATCCTTCTTATATATATTAGTCACTCTAAAATGAAGCTTTTGGGAGGTTTTTGAAATTTCCATGTTTGAAACCCAAAACCACTTCTCTTCATGTTGTTGACTTCATAAGATAGAGTTTAGGGGTTAGGGGTATAGATACATGATTTGTCTTGTTTGAATATGTGTCTAGACCTTGTTTATCAACTTTAATGCTTACTATATGACATAAGAACACTATGCGCTTTAATTTGGTTTTTAATTTTTTTAAATTTTGATGCACATTTTGAATCTTGGTCAAATCCTAGGTTTGACCGAGATTTGAACAAGTTTAAAACAAGAAAATAAAAGGTAAGCCCGCCAGACTGGATCCTTTCTTAGTCACTCTATAATGAAGCTTTTAGGGGGGTTGTTGAAAATGTAAGCATGTATCCTTCTTAGTACGTCACACCACAATGAAGCTTTTGGGAGGGTTTTTGAAATGTCCATGTTTGAAACCCAAAACGACTTCTCTTCGTGCTTGACTTCATAATTAAGACAAAGTTTAGGGTTAGGGGTATATAGATACATGATTTTTCTGGTTTGAATATGTCTAGACTTTGTTTATCAACTAGCTTGAGTGCTTACTATATGGCATATATAAGAAGCTAGGCTATGTGCTTTGGTTTTTCATTTTTTTTGAATTTTTATGCCCATTTGAATCTTGGTCAAATCCTAGGTACGTACGGTTTGACCAAGATTTGAACATGTTTAAAACATGAAAATAAAAGGTAAGCATGGATCCTTCTTAGTCACTCTAAAATGAAGCTTTTGGGAGGTTTTTGAAATTTCCATGTTTGAAACCCAAAACCACTTCTCTTCATGCTTGGCTTCGTAAGATAGAGTTTAGGGTTTGGGGTAGATACGTACATGATTTTTCTAAGTATTTTTACGCCCATTTGAATCTTCGTCAAATCCTAAGTTTGACCAAGATTTGAACAAGTTTAAAAACATGAAAATGAAAAGGGTAAGCCTGGATCCTTGTTTAGGGTTAGGGGGTAGATACATGATTTTTGTGGTTTGAATATGGCAGACCTTGTTTATCACCTTGATATATGACATATGAAGACGGTGTGCTTTTGTTTTTCTTTTTTTTGAATTTTTATGCCCATTTGAATCTTGGTCAAGTCATAGGTTTGACCAAGATTTAAACATGTTTAAAACATGAAAATGAAAAAGTAAGCCTGGATCCTTCTTAGTCACTCCAAAATGTACCAATTGATAAATGAGTTAACTTGGCTTCATGGAAAAAATAATGTCATGTAAATGATTTAACTTGGCTTTCGTACCCTTGAATCCATAGGAAACTTTGTATAAATGTAGTAGTATAATAATCAACCGAGTTTTTACATCAACAGGTCTGTCACTTACGTGTGGTGCCCATGCGTGAGGTCCCACACTTCAGTGAGCACAAGTCACGTGCAATAGGTACGCAAACTCCCAGCCATTTTCTTTGTCAAGAGAAGACGCATCAGGATGCGTATTGGAAGTATGTGGGTCCTTCTGGATCCTTCGGTTGTCCCTCTCAAAAAAAAACAAATCTCTCTCATTCTCGGCCTCGCTCGACTCGCTCGCTCACTCGCTCGCTCCTGCTCACTGACAAACCCTGCACAAAAGTCAACATCATCACCCGAAAAAGGGGAGACACCATAATTCTCTCCCTTCTTCTCTCCTTCCGAGTGATCCTTCTTCCTCCGAGTTTCACTCGACGGGCAAACACACATGTGCTGCATAGTAATAATAAAAAAGTAGAAAAATCGACCTACGAATCTATGATTAAATAGGTTAAACTAGGGTTTTGCCCACTACTACAGATCAAGTTCAGAAATATCCAACTACTAGTTCGATTTTGGGCTACTAATATAAAATTAAAATAAGTTGAACTAGTATTCCTCTAAAAAATCATTTTGGTATGCATTGTTTGATACTTTTCATAGCTATAGTGCATCACAAATTTATGATTTCATGCTTTGCTTTGCCAATTTCGATTTTTTCTAACCACCTTCTCTTTGATTTCAAATTTAGGTCAAACTATCGATGCCTACTATGTGTTCTACTTGAATTGGATGCAGCGTGCGCACATGTTTTGCCATTGTTCTGGGCTTCCACACATCTTTGGGGCATCCAAGTATTTAAGTTACCTTGTTTTTTTGAATTGTAATTCATACCCTTCCTCCCAATTTTTATGCACATTTGAATCTTGGTCAAATCCTAAGTTTGACCAAGATTTGAACAAGTTTAAAACATGAAAATGAAAAGGTAAGCCTGAATCCTTCTTAGTCACTCAAAAATGAGAAGCTTTTGGGAGGTTTTTGAAATGTCCATGTTTGAAACCCAAAACGACTTCTCTTCGTGCTTGACTTCATAATTAAGACAAAGTTTAGGGTTAGGGGTATATAGATACATGATTTTTCTGGTTTGAATATGTCTAGACTTTGTTTATCAACTAGCTTGAGTGCTTACTATATGGCATATATAAGAAGCTAGGCTATGTGCTTTGGTTTTTCATTTTTTTTTTGAATTTTTATGCCCATTTGAATCTTGGTCAAATCCTAGGTACGTACGGTTTGACCAAGATTTGAACATGTTTAAAACATGAAAATAAAAGGTAAGCATGGATCCTTCTTAGTCACTCTAAAATGAAGCTTTTGGGAGGTTTTTGAAATTTCCATGTTTGAAACCCAAAACCACTTCTCTTCATGCTTGGCTTCGTAAGATAGAGTTTAGGGTTTGGGGTAGATACGTACATGATTTTTCTAAGTATTTTTACGCCCATTTGAATCTTCGTCAAATCCTAAGTTTGACCAAGATTTGAACAAGTTTAAAAACATGAAAATGAAAAGGGTAAGCCTGGATCCTTGTTTAGGGTTAGGGGGTAGATACATGATTTTTGTGGTTTGAATATGGCAGACCTTGTTTATCACCTTGATATATGACATAGGAAGACGGTGTGCTTTTGTTTTTCTTTTTTTTGAATTTTTATGCCCATTTGAATCTTGGTCAAGTCATAGGTTTGACCAAGATTTAAACATGTTTAAAACATGAAAATGAAAAAGTAAGCCTGGATCCTTCTTAGTCACTCCAAAATGTACCAATTGATAAATGAGTTAACTTGGCTTCATGGAAAAAATAATGTCATGTAAATGATTTAACTTGGCTTTCGTACCCTTGAATCCATAGGAAACTTTGTATAAATGTAGTAGTATAATAATCAACCGAGTTTTTACATCAACAGGTCTGTCACTTACGTGTGGTGCCCATGCGTGAGGTCCCACACTTCAGTGAGCACAAGTCACGTGCAATAGGTACGCAAACTCCCAGCCATTTTCTTTGTCAAGAGAAGACGCATCAGGATGCGTATTGGAAGTATGTGGGTCCTTCTGGATCCTTCGGTTGTCCCTCTCACAAAAAAAAACAAATCTCTCTCATTCCTCGCTCGACTCGCTCGCTCGCTCGCTCGCTCCTGCTCACTGACAAACCCTGCACAAAAGTCAACATCATCACCCGAAAAAGGGGAGACACCATAATTCTCTCCCTTCTTCTCTCCTTCCGAGTGATCCCTTCTTCCTCCGAGTTTCACTCGACGGGCAAACACACATGTGCTGCATAGTAATAATAAAAAAGTAGAAAAATCGACCTACGAATCTATGATTAAATAGGTTAAACTAGGGTTTTGCCCACTACTACAGATCAAGTTCAGAAATATCCAACTACTAGTTCGATTTTGGGCTACTAATATAAAATTAAAATAAGTTGAACTAGTATTCCTCTAAAAAATCATTTTGGTATGCATTGTTTGATACTTTTCATAGCTATAGTGCATCACAAATTTATGATTTCATGCTTTGCTTTGCCAATTTCGATTTTTTCTAACCACCTTCTCTTTGATTTCAAATTTAGGTCAAACTATCGATGCCTACTATGTGTTCTACTTGAATTGGATGCAGCGTGCGCACATGTTTTGCCATTGTTCTGGGCTTCCACACATCTTTGGGGCATCCAAGTATTTAAGTTACCTTGTTTTTTTTGAATTGTAATTCATACCCTTCCTCCCAATTTTTATGCACATTTGAATCTTGGTCAAATCCTAAGTTTGACCAAGATTTGAACAAGTTTAAAACATGAAAATGAAAAGGTAAGCCTGAATCCTTCTTAGTCACTCAAAAATGAGAAGCTTTTGGGAGTTTTTTGAAATTTCCATGTTTGAAACCCAAAACCACTTCTCTTCATGCTTGACTTCATAAGACAGAGTTTAGGGTTAGGGGGTAGATACATGATTTGTCTAGTTTGTTGTTTAGACCTTGTTTATCAACTTGAATGCTTACTATATGACATAATAATACTATGTGCTTTGGTTTTCATTTTTTTTGATTTTTTCTGAATTTTTATGCCCATTTGATCTTGGTCAAATCCTAGGCTTAACCAATATTTAAACAAGTTTAAAACATGAAAATGAAAAGGTAAGCCTGTATCCTTCTTAGTCACTCCAAAATGAAGCTTTTGGGAAGGTTTTTGAAATTTCCATGTTTGAAATCCAAAACGACTTCTCTTCGTGCTTGACTTCATAAGACAAAGTTTAGGGCTAGGGGTAGAAACATGATTTTTCTGGTTTGAATATGTCTAGACCTTGTTTACCAACTTGAGTGCTTACTATATGACATAAGAAGGCTATATGCTTTGGTTTTTCATTTTTTTTGAAATTTTATGCCCATTTGAATCTTGATCAAATCCTAGGTACAGTTTGACCAAGATTTGAACAATTTTAAAACATGAAAATAAAAGGTAAGCCCGACCTGGATCCTTTAGTCACTCTAAAATGAAGCTTTTGGGGGTTCTTGAAATTTCCAAGTTTGAAACCCAAAACCACTTCTCTTCATGCTTGACTACATAAGATAGAGTTTAGGGTTAGGGGTAGATACATGATTTTTCTTGTTTGAATATATCTAGACCTTGTTTATATCAACTTTAATGCTAACTATATATGACATAAGAAAACTATGTGCTTTGGTTTTTAATTTTTCTGATTTTTTTATTTTGATAGATGCACATTTGAATCTTTGTCAAATCCTAGGTTTGACCAAGATTTAAACAAGTATAAAACATGAAAATGAAAAGGGAAGCCTGTATCCTTTCTTAGTCACTCTAAAATGAAGTTTTTGGGATGTTCTTGAAATTTTCATGTTTGAAACCCAAAACCACTTCTCTTCATGCTTGACTTCATAAGATAGAGTTTAGGGGCTAGGGGATAGATACATGATTTGCCTAGGTTTGAATATGCATGTCCAAACCTTGTTTATCAACTTGAATGCTTACTATATGACATTAGAAGACTATATGCTTTTGTTTTTCATTTTTCTGATTTTTTTTAAAATTTTATGCCCATTTGAATCTTTTGGTCAAATCCTTGGTTTAATTTGACACGGATTTAAACAAGTTTAAAATATGAAAATGAAAAGGTGGTAAGCAGGCATGGATCCTTCTTATATATATTAGTCACTCTAAAATGAAGCTTTTGGGAGGTTTTTGAAATTTCCATGTTTGAAACCCAAAACCACTTCTCTTCATGTTGTTGACTTCATAAGATAGAGTTTAGGGGTTAGGGGTATAGATACATGATTTGTCTTGTTTGAATATGTGTCTAGACCTTGTTTATCAACTTTAATGCTTACTATATGACATAAGAACACTATGCGCTTTAATTTGGTTTTTAATTTTTTTAAATTTTGATGCACATTTTGAATCTTGGTCAAATCCTAGGTTTGACCGAGATTTGAACAAGTTTAAACCAAGAAAATAAAAGGTAAGCCCGCCAGACTGGATCCTTTCTTAGTCACTCTATAATGAAGCTTTTAGGGGGGTTGTTGAAAATGTAAGCATGTATCCTTCTTAGTACGTCACACCACAATGAAGCTTTTGGGAGGGTTTTTGAAATGTCCATGTTTGAAACCCAAAACGACTTCTCTTCGTGCTTGACTTCATAATTAAGACAAAGTTTAGGGTTAGGGGTAGATACATGATTTTTCTGGTTTGAATATGTCTAGACCTTGTTTACCAACTTGAGTGCTTACTATATGACATAAGAAGGCTATATGCTTTGGTTTTTCATTTTTTTGAAATTTTATGCCCATTTGAATCTAGATCAAATCCTAGATACGGTTTGACCAAGATTTGAACAATTTTAAAACATGAAAATAAAAGGTAAGCCCGACCTGGATCCTTTAGTCACTCTAAAATGAAGCTTTTGGGGGTTCTTGAAATTTCCAAGTTTGAAACCCAAAACCACTTCTCTTCATGCTTGACTACATAAGATAGAGTTTAGGGTTAGGGGTAGATACATGATTTTTCTTGTTTGAATATATCTAGACCTTGTTTATATCAACTTTAATGCTAACTATATATGACATAAGAAAACTATGTGCTTTGGTTTTTAATTTTTCTGATTTTTTTATTTTGATAGATGCACATTTGAATCTTTGTCAAATCCTAGGTTTGACCAAGATTTAAACAAGTATAAAACATGAAAATGAAAAGGGGAAGCCTGTATCCTTTCTTAGTCACTCTAAAATGAAGTTTTTGGGATGTTCTTGAAATTTTCATGTTTGAAACCCAAAACCACTTCTCTTCATGCTTGACTTCATAAGATAGAGTTTAGGGGCTAGGGGATAGATACATGATTTGCCTAGGTTTGAATATGCATGTCCAAACCTTGTTTATCAACTTGAATGCTTACTATATGACATTAGAAGACTATATGCTTTTGTTTTTCATTTTTCTGATTTTTTTTAAAATTTTATGCCCATTTGAATCTTTTGGTCAAATCCTTGGTTTAATTTGACACGGATTTAAACAAGTTTAAAATATGAAAATGAAAAGGTGGTAAGCAGGCATGGATCCTTCTTATATATATTAGTCACTCTAAAATGAAGCTTTTGGGAGGTTTTTGAAATTTCCATGTTTGAAACCCAAAACCACTTCTCTTCATGTTGTTGACTTCATAAGATAGAGTTTAGGGGTTAGGGGTATAGATACATGATTTGTCTTGTTTGAATATGTGTCTAGACCTTGTTTATCAACTTTAATGCTTACTATATGACATAAGAACACTATGCGCTTTAATTTGGTTTTTAATTTTTTAAATTTTGATGCACATTTTGAATCTTGGTCAAATCCTAGGTTTGACCGAGATTTGAACAAGTTTAAACCAAGAAAATAAAAGGTAAGCCCGCCAGACTGGATCCTTTCTTAGTCACTCTATAATGAAGCTTTTAGGGGGGTTGTTGAAAATGTAAGCATGTATCCTTCTTAGTACGTCACACCACAATGAAGCTTTTGGGAGGGTTTTTGAAATGTCCATGTTTGAAACCCAAAACGACTTCTCTTCGTGCTTGACTTCATAATTAAGACAAAGTTTAGGGTTAGGGGTAGATACATGATTTTTCTGGTTTGAATATGTCTAGACCTTGTTTACCAACTTGAGTGCTTACTATATGACATAAGAAGGCTATATGCTTTGGTTTTTCATTTTTTTGAAATTTTATGCCCATTTGAATCTAGATCAAATCCTAGATACGGTTTGACCAAGATTTGAACAATTTTAAAACATGAAAATAAAAGGTAAGCCCGACCTGGATCCTTTAGTCACTCTAAAATGAAGCTTTTGGGGGGTTCTTGAAATTTCCAAGTTTGAAACCCAAAACCACTTCTCTTCATGCTTGACTACATAAGACAGAGTTTAGGGTTAGGGGTAGATACATGATTTTTCTTGTTTGAATATATCCAGACCTTGTTTATATCAACTTTAATGCTAACTATATGACATAAGAAAACTATGTGCTTTGGTTTTTAATTTTTCTGATTTTTTATTTTGATGCACATTTGAATCTTTGTCAAATCCTAGGTTTGACCAAGATTTAAACAAGTATAAAACATGAAAATGAAAAGGGGAAGCCTGTATCCTTCTTAGTCACTCTAAAATGAAGTTTTTGGGATGTTCTTGAAATTTTCATGTTTGAAACCCAAAACCACTTCTCTTCATGCTTGACTTCATAAGATACATGATTTGCCTAGGTTTGAATATGCATGTCCAAACCTTGTTTATCAACTTGAATGCTTACTATATGACATAAGAAGACTATATGCTTTTGTTTTTCATTTTTCTGATTTTTTTAAAATTTTATGCCCATTTGAATCTTTTGGTCAAATCCTTGGTTTAATTTGACACGGATTTAAACAAGTTTAAAATATGAAAATGAAAAGGTGGTAAGCAGGCATGGATCCTTCTTATATATATTAGTCACTCTAAAATGAAGCTTTTGGGAGGTTTTTGAAATTTCCATGTTTGAAACCCAAAACCACTTCTCTTCATGTTGTTGACTTCATAATGTCGAGTTTGTTGTTTAGACCTTGTTTATCAACTTGAATGCTTACTATATGACATAATAATACTATGTGCTTTGATTTTCATCTTTTTGATTTTTTCTGAATTTTTATGCCCATTTGATCTTGGTCAAATCCTAGGTTTAACCAATATTTAAACAAGTTTATAACATGAAAATGAAAAGGTAAGCCTGCATCCTTCTTAGCGCATCCACAATGTTGCTATTGCCAAATCTGATACGATGGTGAATTTGGCTTTGGTGTGAAATATAGCAATAGCTCCACAATGTAGTGGTTCCAAATATTTATAACGTGGGTCCCGCCATCAAGCTAAAACAACACATAAAGCCAATATGGAACTACTCTCACAATGTAGGGAACTAGTTCCAAATGCCAAAAGTGAAATTTGGCATCGGAGCACCTACTTGCTCCGGTTGCCTGTTTTTCTGGTTTTGGAACTACCTCTACAATGTATGGAACTAGTTCCAAAAGCCAAAAATCAAATATGGAACCACTTTTGGCTACACGTTGTGGATGCTCTTAGTCACTCCAAAATGAAAGCTTACATATACTCTTGGAATACTGTTTTGGGTGATTTGTCATTCAAAAATTTGGTATCATTCGGATCGGAGGAAGTATAGTTGGAGATGAATGGCCCACCAAGTCTCTGCCTTGAAGTTTGCTCTTTGACCAGTATTACTACTCGCGAGGTGCCGAGGAGACGGGGAGGCCAAATTTAAGAACTAACCTTTGCTCTTGCCGTCTTCCTCAGTTCACCACTTTGTTTACCTCTTGGAATACTACTTCGCCACCATGACCGGGAGCAAGTCTCGCCACAGAAGGGCTCGTGCGGCTGCGGCGAAGCTGAGGGAATCCCAGCAATGGCGTCCCTGTGCTGCTGTCGAGGTGCCTTCTGCGCAAGAGTCTTCAAGGGCGTCGCAGCCCGCGACTGCTACCTTCAGGCGATCCTCCGTTCTTGCGCATCTTTCTATGTCTTTCACAACTTATCATCCCCTCCTTTTCTTACCTTCTCTCAATCGTATATTCAGGTCGGGCGGCCTTAGTTTTCCCGCAGCCCTCCTGCCTGCGGAAACATCTTCCACGGAGCCAAGTTCTCAAAGCAGCGAGGTATAGACATTCGTGCAAATTGGGATTCCCATTTTCTCTTTCTTGGTACTTCTCTGGGTACACTTCTGATTTTGTGCTCCATCCCCATCTGATAGAAGCCCCGCTACGAGATCGGTCCCATTTTAGAAATGGTTATGGGCGATTTCTGCGTCGAGACGGCGGACAGAAGCGCCCTCGCCGATGAGTGCATGAGACTTTATTCTGAGCTCGCCACTGAGAAGATCCGGATTCGCATTCTCGACGATATCGCCATGAAATCGTTCACTGCGAGTAATGAGATCCAGCGGCGGAGCCTCGGCCAGGCGGAGACCATGGACAAACTCGCCGGACTGATCCTGAACCTCACGGTTAGGACGGACAAACTAGAGGCCGAGCTGTCACAGGAGAAGGCTCTCAACTCCGAGCTGAAGCGTCAAGCAGGCTCAAGGTAGATCTTGACCAGGTCACTGTGTACCACTAGCTGCAATCCTTGATGACTGTTGTGTCACCTGGCTTCCGAGTTTCTGAAGGTTAATTTTCGAAATTTTGTTCGTAAAATTGGCCTGTGGAAATGTAAACAAACTAGTACTCTTACTTTATTATATTAGTACTTGTGTCAATGTAGTAGTTGTGTCTGAGTCGAGTCAATGTTGAGTCGTTGAGTGGGAGTGGTGTTTTGGAACATGGGAGCATATGCTACCTATATTTTAAATTGCATCTTACACATATTTTAAATCTCAAAAAATTTGAAACAAAAAATCCGCACGTACATCTTCATGTGCTACGCGCTCACAAAGTCGTTTCATAAAAAATGAACTTATCATGTGACGTGTGTAAAAAAGACAAAATTCAGTGCTTAAAACAATGCTTTTCACAGGATAAGTTTTCTCTTTTTTACATAGGTCATAAAAAATATTATTTTTTCGTGAAACTTGACGCACACACATATATTATGGAGATGTACATGTAGAATTTTTTGTCAAATTTTTTCACACTTTGAAATATATTTTGTTGGTAGAGGGAGCATACGCACCCGGGAGCCGAATTGAGGGAGCAGTCGTTGAGTCACCTAGTATCTATAATATCTAAATAGGAACAAGAAATCCAAAATTTTCAAATTCTGGCAAAAATTAGAACTTCTCAGGAAAATCTATTTTTTTATAGGAAATCAAAAACACTGAAACGAGTATACTGTTTTAATTTGAGCCATTTATGTGCAGATTTGCATAAAAAGACTGACATTTTCCCTAAACTTTGTATATTGTGAAGTCAAGCATGAAGAGAAGTGGTTTTGGGTTTCAAACATCCTTTTCATTTTCTTGTCTTAAACTTGTTTAAATCTTGGTCAAACCTAAGATTTGACCAAAAGATTCAAACAGGCATAAATTCAAAAAAATCAGAAAAATGAAAAAACAAAAGCATATAGTCTTCTTATGTCATATAGTAAGCATTCAAGTTGATAAACAAGGTCTAGACATATTCAAACCAGAAAAATCATGTATATATCTACCCCTAACCCTAAACTCTGTCTTATGAAGAGAAGTGGTTTTGGGTTTCAAACATGGAAATTTGAAGAACCTCCCAAAAGCTTCATTTTAGATTGTGACTAAGAAGGATCCAGGCTTACCTTTTCACTTTCATGTTCTAAACTTGTTTAAATCCTAGTCAAACCTAGGATTTCACAAAGATTCAAATATATGGGTATAAAATACAAAAAAATAGAAAAATGAAAAACGAAAGCACATAGTCTTCTTATGTCATATAGTAAGCATTAAAGTTGATAAACAAGGTCTAGACATATTCAAACTAGACAAATCATGTATCTCCCCCTAACCCCTAAACTTTGTATTATGAAGTCAAGCATGAAGAGAAGTGGTTTTGGGTTTCAAACATGGAAATTTCAAAAACCTCTTAAAAATTCATTTTAGAGTGACTAAGAAGGATGCAAGCTTCCCTTTTCATTTGCATGTCTTAAACTTGTTTAAATCTGGGTCAAACCTAAGATTTGACCAAAAGATTCAAACGGGCATAAAATTCAAAAAATCAGAAAAACCAAAACAAAAGCATATAGTCTTCTTGTGTCATATAGTAAGCATTCAAGTTGATAAACAAGGTCTAGACATATTCAAACCAGAAAATCATGTATATATCTACCCCTAACCCTAAACTTATTATGGTCAATCATGAAGAGAAGTGGTTTTGGGTTTCAAACATGGATATTTCAAGAACCTCCCAAAAGCTTCATTTTAGAGTGTGACTAAGAAGGATCCAGGCTTACCTTTTTCATTTTCATGTACTAAACTTGTTTAAATCCTGGTCAAACCTAGGATTTCACAAAGATTCAAATATATGTGTATAAAATATAAAAAATAGAAAAATGAAAACCAAAGCACATAGTCTACTTATGTCACATAGTAAGCATTCAAGTTGATAAACAAGGTCTAGACATATTCAAACCAGAAAAATCATGTATATATCTACCCCTAACCCTAAACTCTGTCTTATGAAGTTAATCATGAAGAGAAGTGGTTTTGGGTTTCAAACATTGGAATTCCAAGAACCTCCCAAAAGCTTCATTTTAGAGTGTGACTAAGAAGGATCCAAGCTTACCTTTTCATTTTCATGTTCTAAACTTGTTTAAATCCTGGTCAAAACTAGGATTTCACAAAGATTCAAATATATGGGTATAAAATTCAAAAAATAGAAAAATGAAAAACCAAAGCACATAGTCTTCTTATGTCATATAGTAAGCATTAAAGTTGATAAACAAGGTCTAGACATATTCAACCTAGACAAATCATGTATCTACCCCTAACCCCTAAACTCTGTCTTATGAAGTCCAACATGAAGAGAAGTGGTTTTGGGTTTCAAACATGGAAATTTCAAAACCTCTTACAAAATTCAGTTTAGAGTGACTAATTAAGAAGGATGCATTCTCCCCTTTTCATTTTCATGTCTTAAACTTGTTTAAATCTTGGTCAAACCTAAGATTTGACCAAAAGATTCAAACGGGCATAAAAAAATCGAAAAATGAAAACCAAAGCACATAATTTTCTTATGTCATATAGTAAGCATTCAAGTTGATAAACAAGGTCTAGACATATTCAAACCAGAAAATCATGTATATATCACCCCAACCTAAACTGTCTTATGAAGTCAATCATGAAGAGAAGTGGTTTTGGGTTTCAAACATGGAAATTTCAAGAACCTCCCAAAAGCTTCTTAGGATCCAGGCTTACCTTTTCATTTTCATGTTTTAAACTTGTTTAAATCCTGGTCAAACCTAGGATTTGACAAAGATTCGAATATATGGGCAAAAAATTCAAAAAAATAGAAAATGAAAAACCAAAGCACATAGTCTTCTTGTGTCATATAGTAAGCATTAAAGTTGACAAAAAAGGTCTAGATATATGCAAACTAGACAAATCATATATCTACCCCCTAACCCTAAACTCTGTCTTATGAAGTCAAGCATGAAGAGAAGTCGTTTTGGGTTTCAAACATGGAAATTTCAAGAACATCCCAAAAGCTTCATTTTAGAGTGACTAAGAAGGATCCATGATTACCTTTTCATTTTCATGTTTTAAACTTGTTTAAATCTTGGTCAAACCTAGGATTTGACCAAGATTCAAATGGGCATAAAATTTAAAAAATCAGAAAAATGAAAAACCAAAGTACATAGTCTTCTTATGTCATGTAGTAAGCATTCAAGTTGATAAAATGGTTCATGCCGGCGTCTTAGCTGCTAAAAAAATTATACACCAATTGATTTGACGAATTGATGATTTACTCTAGTCTGCTTCTAGACCATGCAGCTAGCGAGTATTCATATGTACTGCATGGAGCCCCCAACTTTTGACTTCCCGTGTCGGAAAAGGCCTGTCTAATAATGTGGGGCAGTGAGGTATCCCGAAGTATCTAGAGGGTTCCAGTGTTTCAGGCTTTCAGCATCGCCAGTCCAAGGGAAGGATGGGTGACGAATCCGTGCATTCACAGCCGTTTAGATCTGAAGAGTCCTTGTATGATGAGCGGTAGATAGCACCTCTAAGCTGCAAATCAACAGCTTCAATTACTTCAAATGAGCATTGGCCGGAAGGCTGACAGAGTGAAAAAATTCAATTTCAAAAACTCATGTATAGAATAGAAAAAAATAAAAAACATGTAGATAGAATAGAGGTATAGATAGATTAGCCCAAAAAAGAAGAGGACGGGGAAATTTCGAACGCTCGCCTTTAACTCAGCACAGCAGACACCTCCCTCGCGCACCTAAACTTTCGAACGCGCGCCCAATATTTCGAACGCTCGCCTTTAACTCAGCACCCAGCCCACCTTGTTCTTCTCTAGACACCTCCTTCGGCGCCCTGTTCTTCTCTAGACACACCCTCGGTGAACCAGGCCGCGCACCAAAACTTCCCCACGCTGTCTATCAGCCGCGTCAGCCGGCGACTGCTGGTGGCGCCGTTCTTCTCCAGCCGCACCGGCAGGCGCGGTCAGCTGGTAGATCCTCACGGTATGCATGCTATCTTCAGGCCTGGGCAAGTACGATTCATTATAGCTCAATCGAAGTCAGTCGCCGTCGCCCAGCCCTTATAAGTTCGTTAGTTCGTTCGAATCGATCGGTTGATATTGTTTTCCTCTCGATGTGTTTGTTTGACATTGTTTTCCGCTTTACCTATTTGCTCGAATTCGTTCGTACTGTACACTGTACTGCTCACCATTGCCCAATGTCTGTAGTCGTCGCTTGGTGCCAGTCCTCTATGGACCTGTTTGTAATCTTATTACTTCTGGGTTCTTTGCACTGCTAATACATCGGTGGATTTACGGCCAAAAAGAAGAAAGAATTTGTTGGTATTATATTGCTTTCGATTGATCTGTTCGCCCCCAAGCTTTTACAGAAGCCGCAAGAGATTCAAGGATGAAATGGCTCTCCTTGTTTGCGGTGGCGGATCTACAGGGTATGCCGTATATGCCACGGCATACCCTGCGTCCAAGCCGTGCAAGATCTTTGATAGTTTAATGAGCTGAGCAATTAATCAAGATGAGTGATGTATATGTATACATGCGGTGCTAATACATGTGGCGTGCAGCCATGCGAACACTGAGCTAGTGCATGTAACCGATTGATTAGACATCCGATTGATTTGGCCAAAATCCGGTGATAACACATGCCCCCCTGGTTTTGGTAATGATAATATCAAAACCATCTGTTTTTCCTTCGAGGGGTCATGTCGTGGCAGAGCAGAACCGTCGCAGTATTCTTCATCATGACGCCTTGCCTTCTCAACTTCTCTGCACGATTTGACAGTTTTGAATATTTTATGATTTGCCACACATTTCTCTTTTTATTTAACCGCATCGAACAGTTCACTTCTTCATCCTCCTGCTTCAAACCAGCCATCGGCCCAAAAACCCTCCTCCTCTGTAACCATGTCTTCCTCTTCCTCCTCCCAATCCTTTTCCTCGAGTGAGCTGGAGCCAGAGGTCAGCCAGATGGAAGCGTACAATAGGCGCGCTCCCAAGCATTGGGACGAGCAAGAGTTCGACTTCGACTTCGTACCAGAGGGTCGACCCGAGGACCTCGTCTGGTCGGATGGCGACATGCCCCTGACTGACGGGGAAGATGACCTCCGATTCCTGATTGACGGAGAACTGGAGGCGGAGAGCGACGACGACGACCCTCTCTTCCGGGGTAAATTCACTTCCTCCACCAAAGAAGAAGAAGAAGAAGAAGAGGACGACGAAGACGAAGACATCTCCTCCGACACGAAGAAGGAACCAGAGGACGACACCTCCTCCGATGAACCGCCACCAAAGCGCATCCGTGGCTGGGCCTGGTCCGATGAGGAGGATGATGATGAAGAGGAAGAGGCCTCCGCTGAAGGTCACAGTAGCAGCGACGAGGAATTCGTCGACAGTAGCAATGACGGCAGCTACCCCAGCGACGACGAAGACGGCAACAGCCCTTAGAGTAGGGATTTACTAGCATAAGACTAGCCGTAGCAATCTGTTCCCCTTTTGTTGAGCAATCAGCTTCTCCTTGTAAGAAATCCCCTTTTAAATCAATGAAGATGGATAGATTCTTCCTTTTGAGGGCAATCAGCTCTTCTATGTAAGAAATCTGATCATCGATGAAGAATTTCCTCTAATTTGACTTTGTCGATTTTCTTCAAATTGATTTAGCCGATTTTCCCTCAATACTCCACTATAATAAATATAGCATATCTATGATAGTACTCTATGATACCACCCACTATGCACCCATGTTCCAAACACCACTTCCAATGAATATTAATATTTTGTCTCAATGATGTCATGTTTCGACTAACAATTAGCACTTTGAATTCTTAGATTGCTTTTTCACACGATGCACTTCTTTTAATTTATTTTACCACATTTCAATGTGAACCTTGACCAAATAAATAGGACAACAATATCACGATCATATAATACATAAGCAGCATTGTTAGAATCGTGTTGGAAAATACTTTCTAATGATACCAGTTTTATATCAATTTTTTTATATACTTCATCCTGAAAAATATGTTTCAACTTCATCAAAACTTGCATGTATCTGCAAACTAAACTCATCTAAATACATGTATATCTACATAAAATTGAAACATCATTTTTAAATAGAGAGATATAGATTAATATTTTTTCGAAGATAAAATACGAAAAACAAGGGTGCATTGTTTATTGAAATGGAGTGAGTAGTATATATAAATCATTTTAGTTGCCAATGATCATGTTGAGGGCCTCTATTTCTTGTTTTGCTCAGGCCCTCCGTATTCGCAGGTACGGCCCTGGTGGTCTATGAACCTGTATGTAATCTTATTACTTTTGGCTTCTTTGCACTGCTAATAGATCGGCGGAATTACGGCAAAAAAGAAGAAAGAATGTGTTGGTATTGTATTGCTTTCGATAGATCTGTTCGCCCCTCCCCCCAAGCATTTATAGATGGCACAAGAGATTCAAGGATGAAATTGCTCTCCTTGTTCATAAGGCAAAGAGGAAATCATATCATGGGTAGAACATTTTATATATATTTTGCTGCTTGGGATCTATGATCCTTTTAGTTGCTGCTCTCCAGCAACTTTTGTACATATTTCCCTCTTTTTATTAATAAAAAAATACAAAGTGGGGAAACCCAGTGGTCAGCCTAAAAAAATCTGTTCGCTAGGTAGCCGTAGTTTTGCACTCAGTTTGTTTGCTGAAATCGGCTCAAATAATGTAGCATTTATAGTTTTATATTCGACCTGTTTGCTCAGGTATGCTTGCTTACATTCGTAGGTGACCTGTTTGTTGAAATAGCTTATCGCTTCTCTGACCATCTATCTCCTCAACAGATGGACAGAACTTGGATATTATTTCACTCATTAACCACACCAACATATTTGAGTGGTATTGAAGACTTCATGAAGCACGTTAGTGATTTTACTGACGGCGACAAGACAAAGGAAGTGATTTGTCCATGCCGTGTATGTTTGAATATTGGGTCCAAGCCTCAACATGTAGTCTCAGATCATTTATTCGTTTATGGGATGGACCAGACATATATCAGGTGGATTAACCATGGTGAACACTATGATCAGCCTGACATTATTGATCCTCTTTATTCTGATGGTTATCAGCCTGAAGATCTCGTCCAGGATGAGGCTACTGCTAATTTGTTACGGGATCTGTATCCATATGCAAGCCAACAGCCCCATGGTTATCACAAAAAGCCTCTTTTCCATGACCTGATAGAAGATGCTAAGCGCTTAGTGGCCCCTGGTTCTGTTGTGTCAAGATTCGAATTAATTGTGAAATTACTTCATGACAAGTCATACCAGGGGATTACCAATAAAGCGTTCAATGCAGTTGCGAAGACATACAGCGATGCACTCCCTGGGGCTGGACTGCCAAAATCCTTTTATGAGGTGAAGCAGTACATCAAGGTACTGGGACTTGGATATGAGAAGATTGATTTTTGCAAAAATAACTGTGCACTGTTTTGGATGGAGTATAATGACCTCGATGAATGTCCAGTATGTAAGGAATCAAGATGGAAACATGATGGAGCTGGTGGTAAGAAAAAGATTCCTTGGAAGGTTCTGAGATACTTTCCACTTGTACAAAGATTGCAGAGGTTGTTTGCTTCAGAACAAACATCTCGGGAAACAAGATGGCACAAAGAGATTCTCACGCCCGACCCTGATTTACTGAGGCATCCTGCTGATGGCGATGAATGGAAGCAATTCGACCTGGATCATCCAGATTTTGCTGCAGATCCAAGGAACCTGAGACTTGGCCTTGCTACAGATGGATTCAACCCATTTGGCAACATGAGCAACTCGTATAGCATGTGGCCAGTACTAGTTACACCTTACAACCAGGCTCCCTGGACATGCACCGATCAGTCGAACTGTATGATGGCCTTACTCATCCCAGGTCCCAAATCTCCTGGGAAGGATTTTGATGTGTTCATGCAGCCTCTTATTAGAGACTTGCAAACATTATGGGAGGGTGTCCCTACACGGGATGTGTGTCAACCTAAAGAACAAAATTTTCTATTACGTGCTGCTGTACTGTATTGCACCCATGATTATCCAGCTTTGGGCACTATGTCAGGCAGAGTAACATCAGGTTATAATGCATGTGTTCACTGTGATACTGATCAGCTGGCAGTGAGGATAATAAACAAGATATGCTATATGGGCCATCGCCGTTTCCTTCCATTAGATCACAGTTTCCGAAAAAATAGAAAAAAATTGCAATTTATTGGTGATCAGGCCTGTAAAAAGACTAAACCGCAGCACTTTAAGAGTCACGAGTTGGAGGCGCACCTAGAAGCGGTCAGAAATGTTAAACCAGGAAAACCACCAGCCGCCACAGCAGGTACAGCAGAGAAGAATACAGAAGATGCAGCAGCAGTAGTAGCAGATAGAAAAAGGAAGAAGAGACGAGATGAACTGAGTCTAGCAGCTACCAAAAGGAAGATGGGAGGTGAAATAGCAGCATGTACCAAGAGGAAGGAAATGGAAAATGATAGACCGAGAATATTTTATAAGCGCAGGACCACTCTTTGGGACTTGCCGTATTGGGCTGGTAAGAAGCTTCGGCATAATATTGATATCATGCACATGGAGAAGAATATATGTGACAGCATTGTCGGCACATTACTCAACATTCCATCCAAGACAAAAGATAGCTCAAATGCTAGGATTGATTGTGCAACATTGAATGTTAACAGGCACTTGCAACTGGATCGTAATGACAAAGTGAACAAAGGCAAGGAAAAACATTATAAATTTCGAGGCGCGGAATTCACATTGCCGATGCCTAAAAGGAGATTATTTTGTGAGTACCTCCGAGGTGTGATGTTCCCGTTCGGATTTGCTTCCAACATTGCAAATTGTCTCAATGCTGAAGGAAACAAGCTCCAAGGGTTGAAAACTCACGATTGTCACATCCTGCTGCAAAGGCTTTTAGCTATTGGCATTAAAGATTTAGTGAAGCCAAATATGTACAACGTGATTGCAGAGTTGGGAAGGTTCTTTAGGGAAATATGTAGTAAAACTCTAAGCAGAGCTGTTGTAGAACGTCTTAAGGTGGACATAGCAGTAATCCTGTGCAAGCTGGAGCTGATATATCCTCCAGCCTTCTTTGATGTGATGGTGCATTTGGCTGTTCATCTACCTGATGAGGCACTTTTAAGAGGTCCGGTACAGTATGGATGGATGTACCCTATAGAACGTCGACTGTGCACTTTCAAGAATACAGTTAGGAACAAAGCTAGACCGGAGGCTTGCATTGCAGTGGCGTATATTGCTGCTGAAGCATATACATTTGCCTCAAGATATATTCCTGATATTGAGACCAGATTCAATCGGGGTCGCAGAATTTTGGAAGTTGGAGGATCTGTTTTTAATCATGGTGTTGAGCTAATAGGAAAGAGGACCGAAAAAACATTAGAGCAGTCTGAATTTGAACAGCTGTCTTGGTATGTGCTGAATAATGCTACAGAGGCTGATGAATATGTTAAGTGAGTACTATGCACACGAACTACTCAGTTCCTCGCATATACTATGAACTTGTATCAAAATGAAATATATTCAGCTGACTTGGCTATGTTTTGCAGGTTGTACATGGAAACGAATGGAAAGCTATCGGCACGTGGGAGTGGGTTTCAGGACTGGTTTGAGAAATATGTAAGATGTTCAATTGCACTCTGACTTGTCTATGTGTTTTCACATGAGATGACCTCTTGTCTATTTTGTAATCGTAGATCTCGAAACTCCATGCGGAGAATCCAGGCGCTGTTAGTGCTGATCTCCTTGTCCTATCACGTGGTCCAGATAAGAGGGTGTTGGTAGCTGCAGCTTGCAATGCCAATGGTGTCCATTACAGCTCCTATGAGCGTGAACAACATTTGAAGACACGAAATAGTGGCATCACAACCAGTGGAGATCACTTGACAACCAGAAAAAAGAGATCAGAGTCATTTGACCATTATGGTCACATAGAAGAGGTTATTCAGTTGTTCTATAGTGATAAGGTTACTGTCCGATCTGTGGTTCTATTTAAGTGTTATTGGTACAACCAAGATCCAAACAAGGGCAAAGGTGCCAGAAATGATGGGTATTTCATATCAGTCGATACTACTGCTCAGTGGTACAAGGATGATCCTTATATTTTGGTACCTCAAGCGGCCAAGGTACTTTTCTTGGAAGACAGATCTAGAAAAGGATGGCAGTATGTGCAAAAGTTTGTGGCAAGGAACATATATGATTTGGATGAGAATGCGGATCCAATAATTGGTGCCCAGCAAGATGATTTCGCTGGTTGTATGCAAACTAAAGTTGCTGACATTGATGAAACCTCGTTGGATACAGGTATCCCTGCACATGATGGAGAAGTAGATTTCACTGTTGAGGTTAGCATAGTCGACAAAGAGATGGATAAACTGAAGCTACCTGGTGAATCCGACCTGAAATTGCTTGGCCTCAAGAAAGAACTTCAGTACCCCACCGATAGTGATGATGATGATGATGATGATGATGATGATGATGATGATGATGATGATGATGATGATTAGACTCTTGTCTCTGTATCATGCTGTGAGATGAAGAACCATGATTTGTTTTGATTTTTCTATTTGGAAAATGTATGAGTCCTGAAGACAATTATCTGTTGGATTGTAATCCCATGATGACTAATTATTTATGTTTGTTGTCCTACTAAAAGTTGGTCAAACTTAATTGTGTGGAAGTAATCCCATGTTGTTTGATTCATAGGGTCATATCCCATAGGAAAATAGAATGATAATAGATCAAACTAATGCAGAATATCTTATAACCACAATCAAATAGAATTTCTCTTGACATAGGATTCAAGTTGGCATGGCATCCCTATCATACAGGGGTTTTATTCATACTATGCTACAAATCGAAAATAAGATGGGTCAGCACTTTATCGCGGCAGATAGGGCAGCTGGCGTTCGTTACAAACCAGGAGAAGATGCACTTCCTATGGAACGGGTGTTTGCATCCCCGGAGACGCACCGTTGTGCGCTGCGACAGCCCCAGCATGCATATGCTGCAGTGGCCGTCCTCCGGCGCAACTAGGACCCAACTGTCCTGCAGCGCCGGCAAGTTGACGATGAGCCGGTGGTCCACCCTAAGGGTGAGGTCGAAGTGGAGGCCACCGAGCCGACGACACGCCTGCTGCCACATCAGGTGCATAACATCGTAAGGCATGATGATGTCCCACTCCTCCTCCGTGAGGTTCAGGTTCTTGAGCAGCCATACACGGGCAAGAATCTCGCGCATAGTTCGCACGACATTGCCCCCACTACGCAGCTTCCTCGGAGGCAAGCCAAGATCCAGCACCACCTCTTCGCAGGGTGTAGTGGTGATATCGTCCTCATCCAGTGGGGCAGGGAGGGGGCCGGCCATCCTCCTGAGCTCGTACGTCCTCGAGAAGAAGATGTGCACTGTCATAGTGTACGGGGACGCCTCGCCCTCGCCCACGGCCGGCGGCTCGCCGACGGAGAAGTCGGTCGTGCTTGCCGACACACGGCAGGCACGGAAGACATGTGGGCCAGACTCGATGATGCGCTCGCGTGAGGAGCGCTCTAGTAGGGGCGTCGCCGCCATTGGGGATTCTTCGGAGGGCTGTAGACTGGCGGCTAGTCGACGGTGAGGTGGTTGGTGTGAGATCTCTGGGATGAGGCCAGGGGAAGTGGGCGAAGTGCTCGGGACTAGGGACTGCCCTCAACTTTCCGCAGTAGTATGATAATAATTGGTGGACGAGGGAGACTAGTCCAGAGACTACCCAAAGTTGATAAATCATGTTCGAGGGAAAATGCCCAAGATTTATTATCAAAATTCAAGCTAATTTCGCCGATTTTGTTCTGCCGTTCATTAGACATCATCCAACGGCCTTTGGTCTCTGGGATTCGCTGCTACAGTGTCATCTACTATTTTCTACTCAATTCCAGAAACATCCATAAAGCTAGTAGATAGCTTTCCTGCTTGTTGGCCCCACCCCATTTTTTTAATCTTTTCTTCCTTATCCCCTTCGCTCATGCTAGCAGCTACTTGCAGCCATTGCTACACCAGCGAGGTGATCTCTATGATAGGCACGGTTTTAGTAAGACAGCAAGTTGTAGATAGCTAACCATGAGACACATGCCTCTCTGGTTGAGACTGAGCTCGCTCTTGTGATTGGGCTCCAATGGTCGAGGTGAGTCACAGCTGCAATGACAGAGGTTTGTGCTGAATTAATTAGCACAGAGGCGTAACTAGCACTAGATGGAGAAGGCATAGTACACATATCGGACACGAAGTCGCGTCTGGCGAGCAGCTCGCATTCACTTGCATCAGTGCGGTACAACAAAGATGATGAAGAAGGATTGGAGCTTTGAAGGTAGTCAGAAAAGTTACAAAAAATAATACGTGCAAAACTTAACCTGTATAAACGCACATGCATGGATAATTTTACATTTCTGCATGAGAAAGACATGTCAATTTTCAGTACGACATGGTTTGATTTGTCAAATTTGATGCTCCTTAATGCATTTTAAGTGAAAATTACAGGTTTATTCATTATAATTGCCGATTTTTAACGTTACGTGCAGCTGACTAGCAAACTATAAGTGTGTGATTGCTTGCTTCCAAAATAAGGATATGTAATCATTTTGTATAAGGTAGTACCAATTAGTCGTTATATTGCAGAACTTAAAGAGTTTTGAGAGATTCAACTCGTTGCTACTCCATAAGAATGGTCATGTTGACAAATTTGATCCAGTGTTGAACAGAGCCAGAAACATTTCAAAAACTTGAGCATGGAAGAGGCTAGGGGTAAATGCCCCAAGGCCAGCCGAGCCTATCGTAGGTGCCGTCCCGAGGAGGAAGTACCTTAATTTGGGGCGCGCGCGGACGCTGCTGTACCCCGAGCTCGAGACGCCGCCGTACCGGTAGCTCGACCCGCGACGAGGCATGGCGGCGGCGGCGGAAGCGGAGCGGCGGCGGCGGAAGGTAAAGCTCCTGCTGACAAACATATTAGGCACAAATGGGCAACCTTCAGTAACCCATGTTCCATTTTTTTTTGTCAGGATAACCCCATGTACCACCTTCCCAATAGAAAAAGTACTGTTCAACCTTCCCCTGTTGGGCCCAATATTTCACTTTTGGGTTGCCAAGGAACATCTACATGGTAATTGTTATCGGTCTACTTGCTCCGGCCGTCGAAGCCCAATAACTTCAAATGGGCCTTTCTGCTCATGCAATTTCGGCCCTTTTCTAATGAAACACAGATCCTATGATTGGCAAAAAAAAATACACGGAGATTCTACATAAAAGTTGTTTTTATTTATTTTGAATTATAGGGTTCCAATTTTTGAAACTGCTCATGCCCAATATGAAAATCCTTGATCGCTCCATACCCACATGGATAACGGTATTTTTAAAAATTCATAAAGTGGATTTGAAATTTAAAACATATCCTAATAATTCCTTGATTTAATCTATCAACTTGCAAGATCTTGGAGCCAAAGAGCTTGTATTAG